>JAHVAK010000363.1:5182500-5807500 GCA_019845155.1 Luehdorfia chinensis | reverse complement strand
CAGAAACGTCTCCCCAGGCGAAATCTGAAACAAAAAGTAGACATTTTAGCGAAAATTCAAATTTTCGTACGAACCGAGGTATAGTGGTTAATCGAAAAACACACGAAATTTAACTAAATTCACGTTTTACAACTACCGATTAAGTCTTAAACTATACTATTTCATATTAATTAATTCGTAGTAATTCCCTGCTATCGTTCTGTAAAGAATTCGAGACCATTTCGTACAGTTTTCTTGTTTAAATTTGCTTTTCCATTTTTCATACTAACGTAAATTCAAATAATTTTCGAACTTGTCCAAATCTTCGATTTCTTCGTTGATTTCACTCTCATAAAATCCGCCCTGCATCAGAAACGTCTCCCCAGGCGAAATCTGAAACAAAAAGTAGACATTTTAGCGAAAATTCAAATTTTCGTACGAACCGAGGTATAGTGGTTAATCGAAAAACACACGAAATTTAACTAAATTCACGTTTTACAACTACCGATTAAGTCTTAAACTATACTATTTCATATTAATTAATTCGTAGTAATTCCCTGCTATCGTTCTGTAAAGAATTCGAGACCATTTCGTACAGTTTTCTTGTTTAAATTTGCTTTTCCATTTTTCATACTAACGTAAATTCAAATAATTTTCGAACTTGTCCAAATCTTCGATTTCTTCGTTGATTTCACTCTCATAAAATCCGCCCTGCATCAGAAACGTCTCCCCAGGCGAAATCTGAAACAAAAAGTAGACATTTTAGCGAAAATTCAAATTTTCGTACGAACCGAGGTATAGTGGTTAATCGAAAAACACACGAAATTTAACTAAATTCACGTTTTACAACTACCGATTAAGTCTTAAACTATACTATTTCATATTAATTAATTCGTAGTAATTCCCTGCTATCGTTCTGTAAAGAATTCGAGACCATTTCGTACAGTTTTCTTGTTTAAATTTGCTTTTCCATTTTTCATACTAACGTAAATTCAAATAATTTTCGAACTTGTCCAAATCTTCGATTTCTTCGTTGATTTCACTCTCATAAAATCCGCCCTGCATCAGAAACGTCTCCCCAGGCGAAATCTGAAACAAAAAGTAGACATTTTAGCGAAAATTCAAATTTTCGTACGAACCGAGGTATAGTGGTTAATCGAAAAACACACGAAATTTAACTAAATTCACGTTTTACAACTACCGATTAAGTCTTAAACTATACTATTTCATATTAATTAATTCGTAGTAATTCCCTGCTATCGTTCTGTAAAGAATTCGAGACCATTTCGTACAGTTTTCTTGTTTAAATTTGCTTTTCCATTTTTCATACTAACGTAAATTCAAATAATTTTCGAACTTGTCCAAATCTTCGATTTCTTCGTTGATTTCACTCTCATAAAATCCGCCCTGCATCAGAAACGTCTCCCCAGGCGAAATCTGAAACAAAAAGTAGACATTTTAGCGAAAATTCAAATTTTCGTACGAACCGAGGTATAGTGGTTAATCGAAAAACACACGAAATTTAACTAAATTCACGTTTTACAACTACCGATTAAGTCTTAAACTATACTATTTCATATTAATTAATTCGTAGTAATTCCCTGCTATCGTTCTGTAAAGAATTCGAGACCATTTCGTACAGTTTTCTTGTTTAAATTTGCTTTTCCATTTTTCATACTAACGTAAATTCAAATAATTTTCGAACTTGTCCAAATCTTCGATTTCTTCGTTGATTTCACTCTCATAAAATCCGCCCTGCATCAGAAACGTCTCCCCAGGCGAAATCTGAAACAAAAAGTAGACATTTTAGCGAAAAATCGCCCCCCCGCCCACCCACTTTCTCTTACTTACGTAGAATCGGTCTGTTAAAATGACGTCACAAAACAAAGTTTCTTCTGACGACTTCAGCTGTCACAGTTCGCTTCAGGAGTTCGTTCTAGCAGAAGATATTGTAAGAACGCCTGCATGTCCACCCTTACACTCGTCCAGAGACACCAACATTGACTCGGATACCATGCTAAGCTGCCTGCCATCTTCAGCCAATGGCCTCTACCTCGAAGCCAAGACGCAACTAGAACAGTCTGGAAACCTCAAAACTACTATAAAAAAATCTGTTTTAAGCAACCTAGGACAGCTGTATGAAATCATACTCACACTTAACGAATCGCGTAAAACACTTTTGCTTGAAATAGAGAAGTACAAAATTGATCTTATGAGGACGGAGTTGGAGAACACTGGCAGGATTAGAAACCCATCGAGCCAACCCACCTTCGCGGAAGCCACAGTACCATCCCCGCAACACATTCTCTCAGACGATCTTTTGGCGGAGCTCAGGGAACATAAAAATTCTCTTGACGAAACCAAGACTCAGATGAAGGCCCTGAATGAAAAATTAGGCCAACTCAACACCATTATCCCCAAGGACCTTCAACAAAGCCAGCTTTATAGAACTTACGCTGAGATGGCTGGACAGCCGAAAAAACCCCCTCAGCCGCAACACACATGCCTGCACTCTATAATAGTTTCCTCTGGTAATGAAAAAGACTCAAGCAATATCGTAATTGATAAAATTAGATCTGCGGTTGACGCAAAAACTAACGGTATCAAGGTCGAAAAATTAAGAAAAGCTCGAGACCAAAAAGTTATTCTGGGATGTAAAACTAAGGAAGAAGCCAAAAATTTGGCAGACACTATTAAAGCAGCGAATAGTTCTCTTCGCGTGGAAGAAGCGAAGAACAAAGACCCCCTGGTAATCCTTAGAGACGTACTGTCTTGCCATACGGACGACGAAGTAACACGGGCTATTAAAAATCAAAATAAAAACCTGCTAAGAGACCTAGCTGAAGAAAAGCTCACCATGCAAGTCCGTTACCGTAAGAAAACCAAAAATGCGCACACCAACCACGTAGTTATGCAGGTCGCACCAGAAGTCTGGCAAAGGTTGACAGAGGCTGGCAAAGTACATCTAGATCTGCAGCGAGTGCAGGTCATGGATCAAACGCCCCTGGTGCAGTGCTCGCGCTGTCTCGGCTACGGTCACGGTCGCAAACTGTGTAAGGAGACCGAAGACATATGCTCACATTGCGGAGGGTCGCACCTTAAGAGCCAATGCACTAAATGGCTCTCCGGAGAGCCACCAGCTTGTCACAACTGCCTCCTCTCCAAAATGGATCGAGCGGACCACAACACGTTTGACCAAAACTGCCCGGTCCGTAGAAAATGGGACGTGTTAGCACGATCGTGCGTAGCATACTGCTAAGGGCCTCCATATCGACAACTCTGGTAACACACATAGACAGACCACAACAATAGGGATCAACAATAAAATAGAAATAATCCAATGCAACCTGGACAAATCAAAGAACAGCATGCATGAATTAACCCTCTCGTTCCTTGCCAGCCATCACCACATCGCACTAGTGTCAGAGCCATACGTGGGCTCCGGCAACACAGTAAAGCCTATTCCAGGCATTAACATCTTTCAGTTCTCCGGCGGCAACAGAGTGAAGGCCTGCATTTTCGTAAAGCCCAGTTTCGGTTCTGTCCTAGGTCTCTCGCAATTCTCGAGTGCAAACATGTGCGTTGTGAAGTTGTGCGTGAAAGGTCATACCCTACACATAGCCTCCGTTTACGTCGAGCCCAGCAACGATGCGAATAACACTCTGCCGCTACTAGAGACCTTTCTGAAAATGACCATCAATTCGCATCGGATTGTGGGTGGAGATTTTAATGGATGGCACCCGATTTGGGGAAGTGGACAGGCGAATGCGCGAGGCAATGAACTCACAAATATAGCATACGGCAACGATATGCTATTTTGCAATAGAGGAAATACCCCCACATTTGAGACCATCACCCACGGACACGCACGCCAATCATTCATCGACCTCACGCTTGCCTCCAGCTCCATCTTTGACACTATCTCAGACTGGAGAGTTGACGCCGAGATATGTCCCTCATCTCAACACAGGGCAATCCTATACTCCATCAACATCGGCGGTTGCAAAGCAAACAAAATCAAAAGCTCCACCACTTTTAAATACAATACGCAAAATATCAAATGGGATGAAATAAGAACCACATTCAAGGCCTTGATCTCCGAACAAATACCCTTAGATGCAGATGTTGGTGGGCTGCATGACGCCGAGTTAGACGCCTTCATCCGTTCTGTCACTTCCGCGATCCAAACAACCTGTGATAAACTTATCCCACGGTCCTGCGGCCGGAAACATCGTTGCTTATGGTGGACGCAAGAGTTAGAACAACTTAAAAAGGAAGTGATTCGCAACCATCACCGAATCCAGAAACTGAAACGGCAGAACAAACCACTAGATGAGGCACTCAGGGAGAAAGAACACCTTAAAGTGGCATATTCCAAAGCTTTCCAGGAAACCTCTACAAAGCATTTTAGAGAATTCTGCGAAAAGCAAGGCAAGGAGGATGTATGGGCCGTCACAAATAGAATAATTAAGACTAGACCACCTGTGCAACCACCTGCCACCCTAAAAAGGAGCGACGGCACATACACAACCTCCAGCCAGGAAACAGCTCAAGCTCTCCTTGAAAACTTCTACCCGGACGACGACCCTAATGACACTCCAGCCCAAATTACATCTAGAGCTCTCTCCATGACTTTACCGAATACACCCGACGAACCTCCTTTTACTTACAATGAAATCCTATCCTGCCTAAAAACAATGAATCCTAAAAAAGCCCCTGGAACCGATCATCTCACATCAGACATCTGCCTGCTCTTCACCGAGTGCTTCCCAGACTTGATCACCAACATCATGAATCAATGTCTCAAAACTGGATACTTTCCAGAAACCTGGAAAAGCGCTCTCATAAAAATCCTCCCCAAGCCCAATAAAGAAGATTATACAAACACATCCTCCTTCCGTCCTATAGGTTTAATCTGTGTTTTCGGTAAACTGCTGGAGAAACTTATCATGCGCAGACTCACTTATTACATGCACCAAACTAACACATTCAATCCGTCTCAATACGGTTTCAAAGAGCAAAAGTCTACCATCGATGCGCTTACGACAATGGTAACCAAAACGACCGAGGCCTTGGCCAACCAGGAGCACGCGATCGCGGTCTCGTTGGATATCAAAGCGGCATTCGATTGCGCGTGGTGGCCCGCTATACTCAACAGACTACACAAGATTAATTGCCCCCGTAACATATACGCCATACTACAGAATTACCTCAAAAAGCGGACCGCTAACATCGTGTTCAACGATTGCTCCGCCAGCAAGGTACTGACAAAAGGGTGTATACAGGGTTCCGTTTGCGGTCCAACCCTGTGGAATCTGGTAGTCGACGAACTTCTGGATATGGACTTGCCGATGGGATGCTCGATCCAGGCGTTCGCTGACGATATCCTTCTCCTTGCCCACGGAAAAAATACCAAAGAGCTACAACACAATGCCAACTGTGCTCTCGAGACGACTTCAAAGTGGGGGAGGGACATGAAGCTCTCCTTTGCAGTAAACAAAACACAGGCTATAGCGTTCACCAACAAGGCTGCCAGGTGCAGGCTGTTTATGTCCGGTCAACAAGTACAATTCACTAATGATATGAAGATTCTCGGAGTCATTATCGACAGAAAGTTAAAATTCATAAAACACATAGACTATATAGTAAATAAAGCCCGGAAATTGTACACCAGATTAATATTATTTGTCAAACCCACTTGGGGAATTCAATCCGAGAATATTGCCACTATATACAGACACGTCATAGAACCAATAGTGAGTTATGCGGCTTCCATCTGGCAGTCAGCAACTAAGTACCGTTGCGTTGTTGACAAGCTGCTCTCCATGCAGCGCGGCTTTGCTCTCGGCATCATACGCGGTTTTAGGACGGTGAGCACTATAGCTTGCATCTCTCTAGCCCAGTTAACACCACTTCCGGCAAAAATTCAGGAGGTAGCGGACAACGAGAACGTCAGGATTACCCGTACTTCACAGTACCTCCCCACCGACATTACTCTAGATTCACCTTCACACCCCAAAGACCAACTACACCCATCGCTGCGAGAACCTATCGCATTCCACGACGAGCAGTCACACAGTGACATAGCTGAAGACGAAGTATCCAACTGCTACCGAATATATACAGACGGTAGCAAACACGATAACAAAGTGGGGGCCGCTGTCATCATACATAAACCGGATGGAAACACCATAACCCGGAAGTATAAACTTCACGATACGTGTTCGGTATTCCAAGCCGAACTACTGGCCATTCTGAGAGCATGCGAATGGATAATAGAGAACAAAGTCACTCGAGCTCGCATATTCTCCGACAGCAAATCCGGACTGCAGGACATCTCCAATCCGGACAGTCGCAACTCTCTTGTGGTATCCATACATAGAATTTTACATCAATGTCGTACTTTAAATCATACAATAGACTTCTTCTGGATCAGAGGTCATTCGGGAATCTCTGGCAATGAACAGGCTGATGCAGCTGCTAAAAGCGCAGCTTCTTTGCACAGCCAATGGGAATACTCGAAATTCCCCATGAGTTATGTCCGAACCCTTAACCGCGAACGGTCAGCAATTGCACGTAGACAGTATTACTCCCAGGAAAATAAATGCACATATACCAAGTCACTTTGTCCTACTTTTGAAGACCTCAAATCAACAATAGAAATCTTGAAACCGAACTTTTCAATAACCCAATACCTGACCAACCATGGATACCACAAAGAGTACTTAAATCGCTTCAAAATTACCACAGACAATAGATGCCCATGCGATCATTCTAGTGTCCAGTCAATTGCACATCTCCTTCAAACTTGCCCCATCTTCCATAGAACCAGACTCGAGCATGAAATGGTCTGCTTGGGATTGAAAATAGAACCATATACATTACCACAAATAATAAGTAAGGAAAAGAGCACAGCTACTTTTAAAAATCACATCTACCACATCGTAAATAATCTTAAAAAGATAAATAACAGTAGGAACCCCACTAGTTAGTTTTCTGTACATCGACTAAAAAATGTACTAAATTTAGCAAATATTCACTTATTGTTTTCTCTTCTTGTCTATAGGATATAATTTTTATCCATATACGTATTTTTTTTTATTATTATTATTATCACTAAACAAAAATGGGAAAAAAAAAAAAAAAAAAAAAAAAAAAAAAAATCTTAGTACCTATGTAAACTTTGTAAATAAAAATCACTCATGCGAACTGTCATGTTAACATACTTCTTAATATAGATATCTCTCATTATCCTTACTTTATTTTACTAAATTTAAAAAAAAAAAATAATAATAAAAAAAAAAAAAAAAAAAAAAAAAAAATCTGCAAAAAAAAAAAAAAAATTTTAGTCTTTAACTCACATTTGTAAATAAATTATGACTAATGTTAACTATATTTTAAGGCTTAATACGCGTTGTTTAAATAAAAGAACCAGAAAGTAAATTGAACATTAAGATGTCCAAAAAGTCTAGGGAAATTGTATACCGATAGCAATTTCCCTTGAAACACCCAATGGGAAAATTAAAAAAAAAAAAAAAACCTAACCTAACCTAACCTAACCTAACCTAACCTAACCTAACCTAACCTAACCTAACCTAACCTAACCTAACCTAACCTAACCTAACCTAACCTAACCTAACCTAACCTAACCTAACCTAACCTAACCTAACCTAACCTAACCTAACCTAACCTTAGTCCCGCGTCAAACGCCGCCCCGTGAGCAGCGAAACCGTGTCGCTCCGGTCTCAAAAATCCCAAAAATAAGTAAATTTCAGTGAATTGTGCCGTGCTATACACCAAAAGATGCGAGCTGACGCAAGCTTTCTGGAGGTGTGCTTATTTTTATCCGGACTCATATAAAAAGTGCCATTTCAGTCAAAATAGTGTTTTCTTCCATACTTCAGTTCTACGAAAAACAGTTTTTCGCGTGCGGCTCGTGATTTGTCGCTACAACATAGACATATTTAGTGCGGGTTATGTGCAGACTGTGGTGCTCCGGCTTCCCACCAAATTTTGGAATTTTCCGATCACCAGTTCCAAAGATATTGGTAAAATTCTTTAAAACCACGTGGCGGCTATCTTCGGAACCGTAAGCGCCCGGATGGTTTTTGTAACGCTGTTCAATCGGCTTCTACGAAGGCAGTTCGGGGAGCCCTTCAGCGCCATCGGCAGACAATTAGTGCGACCAGGAGGTGACATTTTCAGTTAACTTTTCAAGTGCTCGAAGTTTGGGACACCTTAGCAAAAAACTGTGAGTGACGACCCCCTCTTTTCTTTCCTTTTCTATGTAGTGTAGTTAACAAAGAACCCCTATGCAAAATTTCAGAATTTTCTATAGCATAGTTTAATTTTAATTAATTTTTTCCTGAGACACTTCCTAAAACGCCATTACGTGGTAACCTGGTTTTCCTCATATCTTGGAAACCAGAAGAGCTAGCGCAATTCTGATAAAATTTTCGTTCTCTTACGAGAAACTCTTTCATCGGTATTTTATCCGATCCACATATCTCCAAACCGCTATCTTTAAAAAATATCAGTATCGACCACGTGTTTTACGTAATTTCATTCCAAATTTTACTTTCATATACATTTTTATATTTTAAAAATAATTAGTACGTCATTTTCCTTGTCCCTAAAAAATAACTTTGACATAGCGCAACCCCCCCCCCCCCCTCCCCCCAAACCCCAAAAAGGGTCGTCACTAAAATTTTATTTTATTTTAATTAGACTATATATAAGTGCAATATGACGCCCCCCTCAAGTGACCCCCTGGCCCTCCCGGCCTCGGCTGAGGATGTTAGGGACTTGGACACTTTCTTGGTTGTGATCAACAAATTAACTGAGTGCGTAAATACCGCGCTTAATGATGGAAAGAGTGTGACTGCGCCAAACAAGCGCCTCATACAAGGCGCAATGATGGAAATCAGAATGGCCACCAAAATTCTACGCACGGTGTCTACAACAACACCACCAGCGCCGTCCCTGGCAGATATCAAGGCGGAAGTTGCCAGCTGCGTGCGGGAGGAGATGTCTGAACTGAAGAAAACAGTTACAACCACCATCGCAGCGTCTCAATCACTGTGGAGGCCAACTTATGCGCAGGCTGCAGCTGTGGGTAGTGGCAAGCCTGCTGCCACTGGCAGATCAATGGCAGCCGCTGTTGCACCTGCAGCTAGCAAACCGGCCATAATATTTAGCACCACTGCTCAAACCAAAACAAGACAGGAGGTCGTCGAGGCGTTCAAAAAGAATATCACTTACAGAGGGTCCACGTACGCTCCAGCACGGATGCAGCCCGTGTCCAACAACAAGCTCCGGATTGAGTTCGACACGGAAGAACAGCGACAAGACACTCTTTCGCGGCTGCAGGGTAAAACGGAGGTAAGGGCTGAGCCTGTGCGTAAGCTCACACCAATGGTAATTTTTAAGGGTATTACAAAAGATGTGCCAGTTGATGAGCTTTCACAAATTATCAAATCACAAAACCCGGAAATCGCTGAGCTTGTGGGAGACAGCGATAACCTTAGGCTGCGCTTTAAACGCGATAATAGGAATAACACTTTGTATAACGCAGTTTTCTTTACAGAGCCCAAACTATATCGTAAAATTATCGAGATGCAGAGAGTATGCATTGATCACCAGCGTATTCACGTCGAAAATTTTTCACCATTCATACAATGCCACAAGTGCCTTCAATTCGGGCATATGCGCTCTAAGTGCGTGGCGCCCGAGAGCCCCTGTGCCCATTGTGCAAGCACAGAGCATCAGATAGCAGACTGCCCGAGTAAGGACACTCCGCATTCGGCAAAATGTTTCAACTGTTCGTCATTCAATAAAAAATTCAACACCAAAAACGATGAAAAGCACGCCGCCAACTCAAACACTTGTCCCAGACTGCGAGCCATGAGAGAAAGAATTAACATTCGCGTCGATTATGGATCGATCTAGAGAGCTTAGACTGATTCAGTGTAACATCGATAGATCGAGACATAGTCTTCACGAGTTGGTTGTTTCATTCTTGGCTGGCAGTTACGACTTTGCACTGGTGTCTGAACCGTATGTGGGTGCCGACAAGGAGATGAAGCCCATACGTGGTGTAGAAATCTATCAGTTCCCATCGGATAGTAGGGTCAAGGCGTGCATTTTCGTGAAACCAGGACGCGGAAATGTTATAGGGCTCGCACAGTATTCGTCTCCCAACCTTAGCGTAGTAAAATTAACAGCTGGTTTCAACAACATTTACATCGCTTCTATCTACATAGAGCCCGACGTCGATGAGCTGAACACGCTCGACCGCCTGGATGTCTTTTTGAAGGCTACCGGCAACGCACACAAAATAGTAGGGGGTGACTTCAATGGCTGGCACTCCTCCTGGGGCAGCGTGAAATGCAACTTGAGAGGCAATCAAATCACAGATTTGATCTTCAGCAATGATATGACTGTATGTAATTTAGGGACAACACCGACATTCGAGACGGTCACGCATGGTCGAGACCGGTCATCGATAATAGATCTCACTATAGCCTCTGAAGCAACTGCCGACTGCATCTCGGAGTGGCGTGTAAATTTGGACGTCTGTCCGTCTTCCCAACATAACGCCATTGACTTCACAGTTAAACTTCCCTCCAACTCTTCTCCCCATGACCGACCACACAGCTCTTCAACATTTCTATACAAGTCCAGTAAGGCTTGCTGGCCCGCCTTCAAGGAGGCTCTACACCTGCACATGACCGCGTCTAGCATTCTTGAATGCAACATCTCTGCCCTAAGTCCCACTGAACTGGAGGGTCTAATTGACCTGGTTACTGAGGTTATCCACCTGGCTTGTCGGGAGAGCATGCACGTGCGAGGGAAGGGAACGAAAGTTAAGCCACCATGGTGGACAGAGGGGTTAGATACCCTTAAAGGCGAGGTGATTAGCATACACAGGCAGCTACACATACACAAACGCCAGGGCTTACCTCTTAACGATTTGATCGCTCAGCAAATAGTTAAAAAAGAAGAGTACTGCAAATGCTTGAGAAACGAGTCGACTAAACACTTTAGGGAGTTCTGTAACCTGCAGACCAAGGAGAACGTCTGGTCCTTGACCAATAGACTCCTTAAAGTGGCGGCACCTAGACGCCCACCTGCCACACTTAGGGTTGGAAACCACTATACTAGTAACGGTAGGGAAACAGCCGAAGCTCTCCTTAAACACTTTTACCCCGACGACACACCAGACTCAGAACCGAGACACCACCAACTCAGAAATCTGCTCAACACCCCCCCTAACACCGACGACGATCCACCCTTCTCGGTGGAGGAAGTTTTAGAATGTTTTACATACATGAACCCAAACAAAGCACCAGGGTTAGACAACCTCACATCTGATATCTGCCACCAATTCGCCAAGGACTACCCCAAACTGTTAACTGACATTCTAAATAGGTGTCTCACACTGCAGTACTTCCCCAGACAGTGGAAGAAGGCCTACACCAAAATCATACCCAAGCCCGGAAAGCCGGACTATGAGGAGTTGGGCTCCTTTCGACCTATAGGCCTCTTGCCTGTATTTGGCAAGTTGCTTGAGAGATTATTCATCAAGCGTGTTACGCACTGGGCAGCAACTAGCGGAAAAATGAACCCCAGACAGTACGGCTTCCGTGAGCAAACCAGCACAGTCGACGCTCTGAACAATGCAATCACCAATATTAAAACAGCGAAACAGAGACATCACCTCTGTATTGCGATTTCACTGGACATCAAAGCGGCTTTTGACAACGCCTGGTGGCCTGCGCTCTTTCATCGACTGCAGCATATTGGCTGTCCTGCTAACATCTTCGGACTTATAGCCAACTATGTTAGCGATCGCGAGGTCATTCTCGACCACGCTGGAGAGCGGGTCACCAAGGTGATGACCAGGGGCTGCGTCCAAGGATCTGCATGTGGCCCAATACTCTGGAATATAATTCTGGACGAACTCTTGGACATCGCGCTCCCGGAGGGTTGCCACATGCAGGCTTTCGCGGATGACGTACTGTTGGTAGTATCGGCTGAGAGCATTGGTGAACTGGAGACCATCGCCAACTCTTCACTTGCGCGAATTGTGGATTGGGGCAGCAGCGTGAAGTTAAGCTTCGGACCTGCCAAAACGCGGACTATAGCGTTCACTCCCAAGGCCAAGACAGCCGCCATCAATATGTCAGGTCAGGCACTAACATTCTCGCCGGACTTAAAATATCTGGGGGTGGTGTTGGACGAGAAACTTCTATTCGGCCGACATGTGCAATACATTATCAACAAGGCGCGGCGAATATTCTATGCTCTCTGCAAGTTCTCGAGACCCACATGGGGTGCTCATCCTGAGAATATCAGCACCATCTACCAGCAGGTGATCGAGCCCACGATCACTTACGCTGCGGGAATTTGGGGTCACGTCACACACAAAAGGTGCATCAGGAGGAGCCTCGAGAGCTTGCAGCGCGGATTTGCCATTAAGGCGATCAGAGGGTTCCGCACCATCTCAACCACCGCGGCCTTAGCTCTCGCACAATTCACACCCCTAGATTTGAAGGTTAGGCAGGTGAACATCCTCGAAAGGGCTAGACTATCTGGCTCGTGCGATTATGTCCCTGACGACATTCCCCTCGAGAGACCCACTGCTATAGACAAACTACTGCACCCCTCTGAGAGGGTTACCATTCATCCAAAACTAGCACAAACACAAGATCTAGTGGACACACAAATCCAACCGAACTCTACCATGATATACACCGACGGCAGTAAGCAGGATGATGGTGCCGTTGGCGCAGCTTTTGTGTGCTATAACAACTTAGATTCGCATCCAGTGGCCATCAAAAAGTTTAGGCTTCACAATACTTGTACAGTCTTTCAGGCCGAGCTTCTGGCTATCCGCGAGGCGTGCCGGTGGGCAGATATCAAATTGCACACACACACTATCATCGCTACAGACTCACTTTCATCAATCCGCGCTTTACAAAACCGAAGCAACACACACCCAATTATTACGGAAATACACCACTCTATACACCGCATACAACACTCATCACGTAATATAGACTTCGTGTGGGTCAAGGCTCACTCGGGCATTCTGGGCAACGAAGCTGCGGACTTGGCTGCCAACTCTGCATCTAAGTTGCACAGGAAGCCCGATTACTTTTCAATCCCACTCTCATATGTCAAACATAAAATCAAAAAGGAAATCCAGTGCGCTTGGCAGGCGCGTTACGTAGGCTCGGCACAGGGACAGCACACTAGGAAAATACTTCCCACTCTTGAACACATAAGACTGCTTAGAGCAGCCTCGCCTACCAGCTTCCACCTCACACAATTCCTAACAGGGCATGGCTACCATAAAGCATATTTGCATCGCTTTAAGATCACGGAGAATGATAAGTGTCCCTGCGATGACACATCAGCACAGACATTGGCACATCTTTTGGAGAAATGCCCAGCATTTTCCAAATTTCGGCATGAGCACGAAATGACATGCTATAACCTAGGGGTGCCTCCATATTCAATCACCAACCTAATTACTAAGCAATGTACAATTGAATCATTTAACAAATTCTTATCTATAATTGTATGTAGGCTTAAACAATTTAATAATAGTTAGGTATTAAGTATTGTATAAGTTCATTCTTTGTTGTTCCTTTATTATTATTTTTCTTTTACTTTAGCTTCGCTAGCTTTTGCTTTAACATTGTACACAAATATAATTTCTTAAGTCAAAATAAATTTTATGAATATTACTGTTACGGATTATTACAGATTATTGTTATTATTGTTTTTTTTTTTTTTTTTTTTTTTTTTTTTTAGTTTTATTTTAATTAATATTATGATTCTTTTATTAGTAGTTCTGTAAGATCTTATGTAAGAGATCTCATTGTAAATAAATATGTCTGATATTAAAACTGTAAAGGGTTCGAAGGGAAAATGTTTTTTTTTTTTTTATTATTGTTAAACACTAAGTGTAGTATAGTCTTTCTGTCTTTATTCATTTGTTTGCCACTAAATTTATATACAAACTTCACTATTACTGTCATAAATAAAATTGTGTAAAATATAACTAATAAGATTATTACTTACTTACTTACTATAGGTTACTTTAGTTTAAGACTTGTAAGTCAATTTTAAGATATTTATAAGCAACTGTCCTTAACTGATCAAATAATATTGTTCTTTGAATTTTTCTTGGATATAGACGGGACTCATTGTTAATAAAATAATAAAACCTGAGAAAACAAAATGTAAATACTTTAGGCAAAAGTTCATTTTATTTTGTAACAACTAATAATATATTAAAATTACGGAAATTGCTATACATAACTGTATCAAATAGCGGTTATGTATAAACAATTCTCCATTGTGGAAACAAGCATGATATTGTAATAATAACAAATTTATAACTCTGTAGAAAATGACAATATACTCCCACCGGGGGTGGTGTAACCCTCGGTGGAAAACAAAAAAAAAAAAAAAAAAAACCTAACCTAACCTAACCTAACCTAACCTAACCTAACCTAACCTAACCTAACCTAACCTAACCTAACCTAACCTAACCTAACCTAACCTAACCTCGAAGGTATTCCCGCTGGCGACCACCAGTGTGTCATCTACATAGCAGATGACGTTTACACCAGCGGGAAGATCGACACGCAGGACTGCATCATAGGCGATGTTCCACAGTAGCGGGCCCAACACCGACCCCTGCGGAACACCGCACTGGATCTCCCTCCGGATTTTTCTACCGTCTTGATCCATGTACATAATGTACCTGTCGCGCAAGTAGTCCGCGATAACGCCTCGCAGGTAAGGAGGGACTTGATGATGTGCTAGTCCCCCCTTTATCGCATCCCAAGGAAGGGAATTAAAGGCGTTGACGATGTCAAGACTTATCGCCAACGCCACGCCTCCTCGGGATACCGCCTGCTCCGACAGGGAGCGGACGCGCAACACCGCGTCTACGGTGGAACGCTCCCGTCTGAAGCCAAACTGGCAGTCGGCGAGATCGGGACCGACACGCGACAGATGCCGGTTGAGACGAGCGGCAACGATTCTCTCGAACAGTTTGCCCACCTCGTCCAACAGGCATATGGGACGGTACGCAGAGGGAGAATCTGCAGCCCTACCTTCCTTCTTCAAGAGGACCAGTCTTGCCTCCTTCCAGGCCGTGGGGAACGTGGCACTACGGAGGCAGCTGGTGAACAGCTGCCTCAGCCTGTTCCCCAGAGCAGTCAGACTCAACACCCATATCCGACCCGGTATTCCGTCGGGTCCGGGCGCGGTGTTTCGGGCACGCAAGCGGCTAACAGCTCGGTCCAGCTCCTGTACGGTCACCCCCATCTCCTCCTGCCACTCCCACAACGGCGGGGGGTAAACAGAGGGCCCTCCCCAAACTACTAAATAAATGTATCTAAATATTCGTTAAATAAAAAAAAAAAATATTATGGAAACTGAATACGCACTCTCTTTACGAATGTCTTGATTTTTCTGTTTTAAAGCTTGTATCGATTCTGAGGGATCCCTTTGTGCGTCATTTTCCAATAGTTGAAGCGCAGATGACATTAGGCTTGGGAATGAAACCTGCAATAATTGCATTAATATATTGTAATAACAACCTATAAATGTGCTACTGCTGATCTCTGTTCTCCTTTTTTTTCTGAAGAATTTTGGAGACGGAAAAATACCTTCTAATGTCGTCGAAAGACTACATTTCTATGATTTTCAGGTTTCCTCACAACGTGTTTTTTCCTCCAACGCCAAACAGATGGTAAATTAGCATTTAAAATCGCAATAATCAGTTTTGCCGGTGCCGGGAATAGAAGCCAAGTCACGCGTGTACTTTGAAATTGGAAGCTCCGGCACCAGGGATCGAACCGAGATCACTCGCGTACTGTGAAATTTAAAGTGATTGTCCCGCCCCCGATGTACACAATAAGGTACACCGACTGTTATTAAAATAAACAGAACCGACACAGTCGTTACGATACTTAAGATGGATACTTTTGTTAGCTAATATCATATTTTGCCGACTAAATTACCCTTATTTCACTTTTTCTTTATAATTATTATATACTGTTCTATCACAATCACAGCTTTAAATCACTTTTTACACTTTAAACTTTTCTTACAGCTAATAATAATGTCTCCTGATCACTACGTGCCATATAAGCGAATATCGCTCTCACGTCGTTACAACCGTTTTTATAGCTCTCTTTAAAAAACCTCTAAAAGTCAAATCAGAAACTATGACAGCATATCGTTACCGGAATATCGACGGTACAAGAGGGTACCTTCCTTTTTCAAATATTATATTTAATTCCAAATGTTTATCTATGAATTCGATTAATTCTTAAATACATTTAATATGCATTAAGTATAATAAAATGGATTCGTTACACATTTAATATTCACTAGTCCAATAAAATTGATAATTGGTTACAGTCGGCCTTTCCTGAAGTTTTCACGTCTCGTGAAATAATTGTAAAAAAAAGTTGCAATAGCATTAGAGATCTTTGATAAGCTCATATCTAATATAAAAGTATAATTGTATAGAATCGGCCTTTTCTGATGTTTTAAAGTCTCGTGAAAAGATATATAATAAAATATGTATGTATATATTCAATAAAATATCAAAACAATAACATTTTTAAAATAACCGTTACATGAAACCCTTACAGCAATATTTAAGAAAAAATATTGTCAAGTTATGAAAATAGAGATAAAACAATCAAAATGAAACAAATATTAAGTACTTGAATCAGAGTACTAATAAAAGTAAAGCTACATGGGAAATTATAAAACAAAATACGTCACAAAGAAATAATATAAAAGAAACAATAGAAAGTATAATAAAAGGCAATGCAATGGTTAATGAACCTCTTGACATCGCTAAAACAATTCATGACCATTTTATAAAACTACAAATGACATATCCTATAAACCAATAACAGAACTAAATTTGACTAGCATTTTTATGACCCCAGTGAATATTTATGAAATTAAAAGTATTGTGAAAGGATTTAAGAATACAAAAGATTTAAGAACAAAAGTTCTGGCCACGACAGCATACCCATGTCATTAATTAAATCAAGTATTTTTTTTCAGATGATCTGAAAAAGGCAAAAATAAAACCTATACGTAAGAAAGGCCCTGAATATGATATTAACAATTATAGACCTATTGCAGTATTACCTATATTTTCTAAAATTTGCGAAAAATATATTCTAAATTTCTATCTACTATCATTTTTAAATAGTTACAATATATTAAACAAAAACCAGTATGGCTTTCAGAAAGCGAAGAACAACATTAGCTATTTTAAAAATACCAAAACAAATATGGACAGATATTGACAATAAAAAAATATCAATTGGACTATTTTTAGACCTGTCAAAAGCATTTGACTTCGTTATACACAACATTTTTCTTAAGCAACTTCAAAATGTTGGAATTCGTGGAAATGCCTTAAAAGTTATTGAGACTTAACTACAAATTTAACAGTAAATAGTGTAATTATACTGTAATAAAATAGCACTGTTTTTAGTCTCATCACATCACTTTTCCTCTCATCAAAATAATTTCTGAATACTGAAGCCCCATTCATGTCTCCAGTATTCACCTGCGTGAGACCCCCTTCATGTTCTCTACAGGCAAATTAATTAATCACATACCTTGTTAAAATAAAAAAATTAAGAATACTGAAGCCCCTTTCATGTCTCCAGTATTCATCTGCATGAGACCCCCTTCATGTTCTCAACAGGCAAATTACTTTATAACATATTTAAGAATACTGAAGCCCCATTCATGTCTCCAGTATTCACCTGCATGAGACCCCCTTCATGTTCTCACCAGGCAAATTATTTTATAACATATTTAAGTATACTGAAGCCCCATTCATGTCTCCAGTATTCACCTGCACGAGACCCCCTTCATGTTCTCACCAGGCAAATTATTTTATAACATATTTAAGTATACTGAAGCCCCATTCATGTCTCCAGTATTCACCTGCACGAGACCCCCTTCATGTTCTCATCAGGCAACTTTATGCATCACATACCTAGTTAAAAAAATAAAAAAATTAAGTATACTGAAGCCCCATTCATGTCTCCAGTATTCACCTGCACGAGACCCCCTTCATGTTCTCATCAGGCAACTTTATTCATCACATACCTAGTTAAAAAAATAAAAAAATTAAGAATACCGAAGCCCCATTCATGTCTCCAGTATTCACCTGCATGAGACCCCTTCATGTTCTCAACAGGTTATAATACTCACTTAACAGAATAAAATAAAAGACTACATTAATTTTCAGAGCTCACAACTATGATCGTCAGATTCATAGCTTCGTCGCCTTATAATTCCAGATTTGTCCAATTCCTTAAGAAAACTAACAATGTATCTGGTTCCATAAACTGAGCCTAGACAAAGCGATGAAACGAAAAAAACGTTCACCTGATGGTACGTGCAACGTCTACCCGTAAATGCTGTGTAACCCAGAAAATTTCTGTAAGTCTCATATGCCCAGTGATTACGCTAGCTCACAGTGCCCTTCAAACCGAAACAGTAATGTTTTCACACTACTGCTTCACGGAAGAATAACTGGCCCTGGGGTGGTACCTAACTAGACGGATTCCTGCATGGGAATCCTACCACCAGTAAATCTATGCCGTTCAAAATATTGGGGCATATTTGACAGATACTGAGCATCTGTTTAATAAAACTATCTTTTTATAAAAATATTCTTCCAATGGCTCACCGAATCGAACTTTCCACGCAAGCATTTCTGTCAACCCATACCAGACCCAGTTGGCCATAGTTTTGAGTACTTGGAAACGATAACCGTAGTTTATTCTGCCATTCATACCACGAAAACATTAAACTTGGCATACCATTCTTTCGCTAAGCCCACTAATTTCGGGAGGGTATAGTGAATGATTTGTCGTTCTGACCAACCGTAAATAGCGGCACTATCATTTAACTTAGTAATCCACGTTTCTACGGTTTGGTTACGCTTCGACGGATCGAACTCGGGCATAACATTAATGGCAGGATAACGATCGTTATTGTTATCAGATTTAACTGCTTAAATTAATTCTTTAAACGTATCTACCAAGTCATTTGAATGAAAGGATGAAATACCCTTACCTCCAGGTGAAGATACAGGCTGCTCTGGGCCTCTGGATCTCAGAGTATGTATTTCCTTGGAGGGACACCTTTTCCATGTGTCTAGATGAGTTGCGCTCGCGTCGCGCTTGTCTAGATACGCTGCTCACTCCTGGTGTTCCTGTGCCTCCCGTCGCGTGCGTTCCTGTTGAAGGCTGCCGCGGCTAGATGCCTTGATCTTGACCGTCGCTCGTCCTTACTACTAGATTATATAGATGAAGAACTATTGATGTCTTACACTCTCACGCTTACGAGAGTATCGGTTTCGTCCCATGTTTTTATCACTTTTTCAGAGCGTTAGATCCTTATATCGAGTTATCGTATCTCGACAATTATCCCACTTCTGGTTTGTTAGCTAATATCATATTTTGCCGACTAAATCACCCTTATTTCACTTTTTCTTTATAATTATTATATACTGTTCTATCACAATCACAACTTTAAATCACTTTTTACACTTTAAACTTTTCTTACAGCTAATAATAATGTCTCCTGATCACTACGTGCCATATAAGCGAATATCGCTCTCACGTCGTTACAACCGTTTTTATAGCTCTCTTTAGAAAACCTCTAAAAGTCAAATCAGAAACTATGTCAGCATATCGTTACCGGAATATCGACGGTACAAGAGGGTACCTTCCTTTTTCAAATATTATATTTAATTCCAAATGTTTATCTATGAATTTGATTAATTCTTAAATACATTTAATATGCATCCTCTAAAAGTCAAATCAGAAACTATGACAGCATATCGTTACCGGAATATCGACGGTACAAGAGGGTACCTTCCTTTTTCAAATATTATATTTAATTCCAAATGTTTATCTATGAATTTGATTAATTCTTACGAGTAAATACATTTAATATGCATTAAGTATAATAAAATGGATTCGTTACACATTTAATATTCACTAGTCCAATAAAATTGATAATTGCTTACACTTTGTAATCGGATCTCAAACTTATGGTTTAAATCACATATTCAAATCAAGTAATTGCTAAAAATGTATTATACAAAACTCAGAAATTATATATACCTATAGAATATATTCGAGCGTTATATACTTATAGAACGCTCGTGGTAACGTAACAGAGTAACCCTTCGGGAAAAGCAAAGTGATCACTTGTCCCAGCAGGTCCGGATCTAGAGTCTCCGTCACCGGAGGTGTCCATGGCCGAAGTTTACCCAACACCATTCGGTATGGACGCCCCCACGGATTCTCGTTGAGTCCCTCCAGGAGCTCATCCCAGGACCGAGATCTGGCGTCTGCAATGGCGATTTGTAACGCCTTAGTAGCCGCTCGGTAAGCCCCGTAGAGACTGACTGTCTCTTCAGCCGGAGCTCGCCTTCTCCTCCGGGCTCTAGTGTATTGGCGCCGCAAACAGATCGCGCGGAGTCGCGCGATTTCTGCCGACCACCAGTACACCGCCCTGTGCTTGCGGCGTCCGGTTCGGGGCATCGACGCATCGCAAATTTGCGTCATTGTGCCCCGGAACCAGTTTGCTTCCACTTCGGGATCGGACGGAACCACGTGCCACGGCGGCGTCGTCTCCGAGAGGGATCGGTCCTCTCTCGATCCCTCTCGGCAGCCTCCTTCTGGACCATCATGGTCTCGCAGAAATTGGCTACGGCCCTCCACGCCGTGTCCCCGCTCAGCATAGCCGACACTACTGCTGGCAGGGAGAGGTTCCGTCCGATTCGGCTGACCAGGATACTCCGCTCCGACTCCCAAGCTGGGCACACCGAAAGGGTGTGGGATGCGGAGTCCTGGTCCCTTCCACCGCAGTGGAAGCAGTTCGCCGTCGCCTCGCGTCCGATCTTACACAGATAATCACCGAAGCAGCCGTGCCCGGTAATTATCTGTGTGAGACGGTAGGTGAGTCTTCCTCCTCGTCGCTGCATCCAGGCCTCGAAGACCGGCAGGACTGCACTGACGACGCGTTTGCGTGATATTGCTCTTCGTGGAGCCGAGCACGCCACGTCGCCAATGCGCTCTGTCGTTCCTGCCGTTTGATGGACTCGAGCGCCTCATCTGGCTCTCTGCCACCGCTCTGGCGGAGGGTGCGGATCCGATGATACACCCTCGCATCCATGTGCGCCAGTATGTACAGAGGCGGAAAGCGAGCCAGGACGGTCGCCGCCTCAAAAGATACCGTGCGGTATCCTCGTACGATCCGTATAGCCATCCTCCGCTGGACTCTGTAGTTTTGTTCTACAGCGTCGGATGGCTAGCCTTTTCGCCCATACGGGCGTCCCGTACAAGGCTACGGATCGTACTACCCCCGCATAGAGGCGGCGGACTTCCTCCCTCGGCCCCCCAAGATTGGGCAGCAGTCTGTGCATGGCACCCGCTACCCTCTCGATCCGGGGGACCAGGCCCCAGCGACTATCCAGATGTAGGCCAAGGTACTTCATATACCGGCCCACTCTGACTTCAGACCCACCTACTCGGACGCACGTGTCGGGAGGTTCCTTGCTACGCGGCAATTTGTGGAACCATAGCGCCTCGGTCTTATGAGGGGCTATCTCCAGTCCCAACTCGTGGATTTTGGCGACGACGACTTCCGCCCCAAGCTCGGCGAGCTCCTTGGTCCTCTCGAAGGTGTTCCCGCTGGCGACCACCAGTGTGTCATCTGCATAGAAGATGACGTTTACACCAGCGGGAAGATCGACACGCAGGACTGCATCGTAGGCGATGTTCCACAGTAACGGGCCCAACACCGACCCCTGCGGAACACCGCACTGGATCTCCCTCCGGATTCTCCTACCGTCTTGATCCATGTACATAATGTACCTGTCGCGCAAGTAGTCCGCGATAACGCCTCGCAGGTAAGACGATGTCGAGACTTATCGCCAACGCCACGCCTCCTCGGGATACCGCCTGCTCCGACAGGGAGCGGACGCGTATGATCGCGTCTACGGTCGAACGCTCCCGTCTGAAGCCAAACTGGCAGACGGCGAGATCGGGACCGACACGCGACAGATGCCGGTTGAGACGAGCGGCAACGATTCTCTCGAACAGTTTGCCAACCTCGTCCAACAGGCATATGGGACGGTACGCAGAGGGAGAATCTGCAGCCCTACCTTCCTTCTTCAGGAGGACCAATCTTGCCTCCTTCCAGGCCGTGGGGAACTTGGCACTACGGAGGCAGCTGGTGAACATTAAAAATAAAAAACCGCCGTATCTGTATGCAAAATTACACAAGTTGAGCGATCAGAACTCTGCTTATCAAACAAGAGCATCAATGTGTAGATTGGTTATGCCTTTACACTGTTCAGCTGCTTTTCGAGGCAGTTTCAAATACAATGCGACAAAATGCAGGAATAATCTGCCTCCACCATTACGAAACGTTCTGACAATAAATAACTTTAGGGTCAAGTATAAGGCTTGGCTCCTAAACATACAAAAGCAGACGTAAAAAAAAAAAAAAATCTTGTTTTTTGTCGCAGTCTTTAATATAATTATGTTTGCATGTTGATGTTCTGTTTTATAGCATTTTGCGTTTTTTTGTTTTTGGTTTTTTTGGTTTTTGTAATAATTTCGTAACTAATTTTAAGTATTTTAGTAAAGGTACACTACCTGTCTGAGATGGACCGAGGGTTGCACTGAAAATCAGCGCTGCGTATGATCGCAGCTCATGCTGAGTGTAGACCCTTTTGTTTTGTCATACTGCAGTGCAGGCATACCTTGGATAGTTTTATATTTTGATGTGCGTATGTGTACGTATATAAATAGTTTTTTTTTTTTTATTTTGTTTTTGTTAATTCTTACATTTTACTCATTGTGTCTTAGTTTTTTTTAAATTGTGTTTTATATTTTGGCTATGCGTGTACTGTATTGTGATATGCAAATAAACTTTTATCTATCTATCTATCTATCTAACAGCTGCCTCAGCCTGTCCCCCAGAGCAGTCAGACTCAACACCCATACCCGACCGGGTATTCCGTCGGGTCCGAGCGCTGTGTTTCGGGCTCTCAAGCGGCTAACAGCTCGGTCCAGCTCCTGTACGGTCACCCCCAACTCATCCTGCCACTCCCACAACGGCGGGGGGTAGACAGAGGGACTTGACCGGCCCTGCGGGAAAAACGACGTGATCACTCCTCCCAGCAGGTCCGGATCTAGAGTCTCCGTCACCGGAGGCGTCCATGGCCGAAGTTTACCCAAGACCATCCGGTAAGGACGCCCCCACGGATTCTCGTTGAGTCCCTCCAGGAGCTCTTCCCAGGACCGAGATCTGGCGTCTGCGATTGCCAGTTGCAACGCCTTTGTAGCCGCTCGGTAAGCCCCATAGAGACTGGCTGTCTCTTCAGTCGGAGCTCGCCTTCTCCTTCGGGCTCTAGTCTACTGGCGCCGGCAACGCAAACAAATCGCGTGAAGTCGCGCGATTTCTGCCGACCACCAGTACACTGCCCTGCGCTTGGGGCGTCCGGTCCGGGGCATCGATGCATCGCAAATTTGCGTCATTGTGCCCCGGAACCAGTTTGCCTCCCTTTCAGGATCGGACGGAACCTCTTCGTCTGTTTCTTGCCATGCCGCGACGGTGGCGGCGGCTTCGAGCTTGTCTCGATCTAGCCGCTTGAGACACCAACGACGCGGGGAGCTGCCTTCTCGGCGGCTGGAGCTTGCATCGGGTCGGCGAAGTGCGACATCGAATTCGATGTGGCGGTGGTCAGAGCGTGACCACCTCCTCCGCGACCCGCCAGCCCGAAAGCATACGCATTGCAGAGGGAGTCGCCCAAGTGAGATCCACGACCGACTCCCCCTGCCACCGTATGCATGTGCTTACGGACCCCCGATTCACTAGTCGGAGGTCCAGTCCAGCCGCCCACTCCTGTACGGTCTCTCCCTTCGGATCGTCTCGAGAGTTCCCCCACACCCTGGAATGGGCATTGAAGTCTCCCAAGACGATCAACGGACAAGGTAGACATCCCCGGATGCAATCCGCCACCTTGTCCAAGTACTCCTCGTAGTCGGCGAGGGACTTGTTGGGAGAGACGTAGCAGCCCATTATGGCCAGGGAGCCCCATTGCACTGCAACAAAGCCCTGCCCCCTTCCCAATAGGATGCAGGGTGGAGGACCCTCTCCGCCCCCCCAGTATATGGCTACGGAGCCCGCATCGTCACCGAACCACCGAGGGTGGTCGGGAACGACATGGGGCTCTGCCAACACTGCAAGGGCAACCCGCCACTCCGCAACGGTCTGCATAAGCAAATGCTGAGCGTTGCGGCAGTGGTTCAGGTTGCCCTGGAGGACTTTTAGGGGCGGGAATCGCAGTCCACAACGACCTCCATTGCGACCGGTGCCGCTGCGTCCGTCGCGGCAGAAGAAGCGAGAGGAGGCTGCCTATTCCTTCTTCCGCTCTTTTTGGAAGGCACGGCGCACCTCTTTCCCAGTCTATGGCCAGAGGGACGACCTAAGTCAGAGCACAGTGGACACTTCAAAGCCGATGCTGTGCACTGGTTCGCTCTGTGCCCAGGTTTTCCACATGCGTAGCAGCGGGCGCTCCGGTTAACTTCGTTAGGGCACCGGCTGCCAACGTGACCCTTCTCCAGGCATCTGAAACAGTGCATAGGTCGGGGCTCGAGTATGTCCACCCGTGCAGATACCCAGCCCACGCGCATTTGCCTGGCAGCCGCTATTTTACGAAGCGCCGCAACCGGGCACCGAACCCAGCATGTCCCCATACTCCTGGGTGTTCGGCGGACTTCTCCGACTTTGATGTCGTCCACTGAGCAACCACCTACCTCAGCAACCGCTGCCGCTACTTCTGCAGAGCTGACAGCATCGTCGAGGTCCCACAGGCGAATGTCGCCCGTTTTAATCGGACGACTAATTCGGACGTTTAGACCTGAGAGGACCTCGCGCATTTTAGCTGCCAACTGGTCCGACTGGTCCACAGTCAGGGCCACCAATCTCCAGCAGCAGGCCTCCGGTTACCGCCCGTTTTTGGCGGACCGCCTCTATACCTATATCCGCTAGGCGGATTTTGGTTTTGGCTTCCTCCATTACTTTAGCATAAGTAACGGAGGAACCTTCTGGCAACGTCACCGTGACGGCCGCAGTTGCGGGGACCCGCGGGGCTTTTTTAGTTCCCTTACTTTGCTTGAATGCAGAGGGTGACCCCGCGCTAGTTTTAGATTGCTGCGGGGTGGCCATTGGTTTTTTAGGCGTTGTGGCGACGTCCGCCCTTGAGCCCGCTGGCCTAGGTGCAACTATTCGTGGCTCCGTCACAGCCACTGGAGGCAGATCCGGCACCGGTTGTTGGGAAAAATTTCTTTCTTCTCCTTGTCTTCTTCTTTCTCGGCTTTTGCGGCTGCGGAGGCGGAAGCACTGGTTTGCTTACGTTGGCCGATGATGTTGTTCGCAGCGAAAGGCGGAGCGCTCTGTCGGGGAATAGTTTTGCCTCGAAGGCAGTCAACTTACTCTCGACAAGTGCCCCAATGCGCGCCATCAATGCCTCCTCTCCTCTCCTGGGTTCTGGAGCATCACGAGCTGATTGATTGGAGGGTGTGACTGACTCGCTTCGACCTGCGCCGCTTCGACCTGCCTCGCTTTGAGTTTGCTTACGAAGGAGATTAATCTCTTTCGTAAGCGTTCCCAGCTTGGTGTTTATGCTATCGAGCTGCGATCTCAATTCCGCGTTTTCTCTTTCAAGTAGGTAGGATGTTCTCGTTTTTAGCGGTCCTCCGCACAACCAGCCTTGTGACATTCTGGTCAGCAGGAGCAGTCCCTGCAACTGGTCCTGTGACATTGTCGACCGTGGCTTTTCTTCTCGCAAGTTCATCGGCTGCAGCTTTGATGTTGCGTACTGCCAACCGAATGCCGCGGACGAAGTTTCCCTTCAAGTTGCGAGAACGATCCGCTACCGTCTCGAGAACTTGGAGTTGGTCTTCGATATGATTGCCGAGATCTGCATCGGCTTGCGATTGCATTTCCCGGGCCAACTCTTCCGGGATCGGAAGGCTTTTCTTTGCCCTGGTGTTCGTAGGCCTCATAGCCCTTCTATGAAATAGAACCTTCTAAAGAATCCTCTTCCATATCATTTTCCTCATCTTCAGTGGCCGTAGCTGAGACTGCAACAAGCTTAGCGGCCACAGTCGAGTCACTCGGAGACTTCGCTCTCCTCTTCCTTCGTACTTCTGAAGTGGCGGATGTGAGGGACATAAGCGACCGAGGTTTTCATCCTCGCGGCTACAGCGGTTAAGCCAGCAGCCCTCGGTCCCGAGGGATTACGAGGTTCCGGCGCTGGCAGAGTCGGAATGAGTCCTTCCCATGCCTGCCCAGTGACCGGGTGAGGGACACTGAGCCCGCCGTGAACTCCTCCTTAACTCTCACATAAGAGAGAGTAAGGAAAAGCCCTACTCGCAATAGATATATAGATAGTGTTGCCTCACAAGCGCTGCCGATTAGTGCGAGCACGTAACAAAACGATTGCACTTGTACAAGCAGATGCAGACGAGACTCAGTTCGCGCAGGCATGCATCGTGCTCGCTAAACTGGGAGAGCTGGGAGAAAAGGCCGAAGTATCAGCTCGGAGAATAAGTGTCGATGCAATGGTGGTAGGCTTTGAGAAAGGCGAAGTCGCTGACCACATGGGAACCATAAAGGCTTCGGAACACCATGAGGTAATTGTATACGAGAACACAATGTCCTCAATTTTGGTTAATGGACTAAAAGGAACCGAAAGAAAGAGATGTAGTCGACTTATAGTCGACGAAGCTCTAATGAACCACTTTGGGGCAATTGTGATGGCCACACGCATAACCGGCGCAAAAGATCTCGTACTCATCGGCGATATCAATCAATTGCCTTATATAGAAAGAGAAAACCTTTTCACTCTGCAGTACAATCGCCCAAACGTATTAGCGAACATAAACCAAGAACTTTTGTGTACGCACATA
Source organism: Luehdorfia chinensis (assembly GCA_019845155.1). Lineage (NCBI taxonomy): Eukaryota > Metazoa > Arthropoda > Insecta > Lepidoptera > Papilionidae > Luehdorfia > Luehdorfia chinensis. Next base: position 5,780,447 of record JAHVAK010000363.1, on the reverse strand, counting down.
AACCCCATGGACGTAGCATATGCCCTGAACCAAATATACAGTGGCATATACTCGTCGAGATCCCTAGTGGAGTTATTGGAAATAAAGACATACTCCAATGGGCAAATACCAAAAACAGACCTGAACACACTCTACCTAGTTCACACTCAGGCAGAAAAAGAATTCCTCACCAACCAGGGATACGGGTCTGGTACAGGGTCGCGCATTCTAACCATACACGAGGCTCAGGGACTAACATCCGAAACGGTGGTGATCGTGCGCACAACAACAAAAAAAATGCAGCTGCACGACAGCGTTACACACGCAGTCGTAGCGCTGTCGCGCCACACTGTTAAATGTGTGTACTTTACAGAAGACTGCGAAGACGCGGTAAGCAGGGTTATGAAAAGGGCTACCGAAGCCGGAACAAAAATACTGTTTGAGTATAATTTAAAAATGGCAATTAAAAGTCGAGACAAAGCAGTGATTGAAAGCTTGACGAGAATGTGGGAAGAAGCAAGTCGTTTAATTAAATAAAATTTGTTGGAAGGACGAATTAATGCTAATTGTTTTACATAATGTTTTATTTTATTTACGCGAATATTACACATTTAAATAAAACAATTTTTACGGATTTTATCGCGTTTAATTTATAACTATTTTTATTTTTAACCCGACGTTTCGGGCGCTTTACAGCACCCATGGTCACGGGGGGACTGAGGTGACAGTTGTCCTGATGTCATAGTTAACCCGGAGTACCTTCAGCTTTTAATTATTATTTTTAGTCCGATCTACGCAGAAAGAGCTTACTGTGTCTTGAAGCCTTGCAGTGGTTTGCTTGGTTTTTGATTTAATTTTATTAATAATAGGATCCCAAGCCGATGGCAATACCCAACCATCTTCCCTATTGAAATTAGGATGTTTTTTAATTTCAATAGCCTCGCGAATCATCCTTGGTAGGAATCGATGTTCTTTTGCAAGGATTTGTGGTCTATCAAATCTGATGTAATGGTTGGGATGATCCAGAACATGGTCACAGACTGCAGACTTCCTAGAGCGTCGATGCTTCACATCAGCTATATGTTCTTTAACGCGGGTTTTTATGGATCTTTTAGTTTGCCCTATGTAAGAGAGACGAGTAGATCGGACTAAAAATAATAATTAAAAGCTGAAGGTACTCCGGGTTAACTATGACATCGGGACAACTGTCACCTCAGTCCCCCCGTGACCATGGGTGCTGTAAAGAGCCCGAAACGTCGGGTTAAAAATAAAAATAGTTATATATTAAACGCGATAAAATCCGTAAAAATAGTTTTATTTAAATGTGTAATATTCGCGTAAATAAAAGAAAACATTATGTGAACCAGTACGGACTGGAAATCGCAAATAAAATACGCCGGTTAGAAGATCTCAAGACCAAGCGCGCAAGATTCCTAACATCTTTGAATCTCTTGAAGAGATGCAGAGACCATGATCTCATTCCTACGTGTGTCAAAATATCAGCCAAAAAGGACATTCGAGGAAGCGCGAAGATCCTAAACCAGGCAAGTAAAAAGTTGCTAAGGACGGTAATTCAGCAAAAACGTACCGATCTACACACCATAAATACGGCCATAGACAATTCATCCAGTGAATTAAAATCTATCTTAACGACATTTGATTTTAACAATTGCATCGAAACTTAATACAGCTAAATATAATGAATGCAAAAATAAACATATAGATAAATACCAAAAATTAACGAACAAATTAAATGTCAAATACAAATCTCAACGTATGAACGGAAAGTTACCGTTGACAACAGACGAAGATCATAGACTACGCGCGGTCTATAATCTGTCAAAACAAACACTGGATGAAACAACAATAATCGTATTATCGAAAGGAATGAATTTCGCAATAACACCGCGAAAAATCCCGTACGAAGAAATTATCTGTAGTGTCGAAGATTGTCTGTATAAAAATAATATCGGTAAGGAAGATTTGGAGGCCATGCGTCAAGACATTTCGTCTATGTTACGTCGAAGTTCAGTGCCCAAACTAAATCTTCCTAAAGACGAATTTAAAGCGTTGAACAACTTACGGAACAGACCAGAACTCACGATCCTCCGCGCGGATAAAGGAAATGCTACGGTAGTACTGGATACGTCAGATTACAATTTTAAAATTCAACAACTTTTGTCGGATGAAAATATTTATAAAAAGGTTAAATCAGACCCAACCGCGAACACGCTGAAAACAATTCGCGATCTAGTAAAGAAACCCTCCGAAAATTCGATTCACCAACTTATAGATTGGCTCAGCATGTAGCGAAAATACTCTCACCGCTCAGAGGACACACAAGAGCACACACCAAGGAATCATACCATTTTGTTAGTGAGATTAAAGATCTACATCTTACTGACAATGAAACTATGGTCAGTTTTGATGTCCAGTCGCTATTCACATGCCTACCTGTAGAAGACTGCATCTCAATTGTATCCAGGAAGCTAGCGGAGAACAACATGCCAGCAGAATATGCAGAACTACTTAGACATTGCCTTACATCTGGCTATCTATTGTGGAAGGAACAGTACTACAAGCAAGTAGATGGTGTGGCGATGGGCTCTCCAGTATCTCCCATTGTCGCCGACATTTTCATGGAAGACTTTGAGGAGAAAGCCCTCCGTACTTCTCCTGTAAATCCAAGATTCTACAAGCGGTATGTAGATGATACTTTCACAATTTTACCATCGCATAAAGTAACTGCATTTCTAGACCACCTTAACTCCCTAAACTCTAAAATTCAATTTACAATGGAGTTAGAGGCAAATAACTCTTTAGCTTTACTGGATGTGTTAGTAATTCGGAATCCTAATAACACCTTGTGTCACACTGTGTATAGAAAAAAGACCCATACAAATAGGTATTTAAATGGTGAATCTCACCACCATCCTTCGCAGTTAGCTACCGTGGGCAAATCTTTGTTTCTCTCTGAAACTGCACAAGGGATCTGTGACAGTAAACACCTGGCCGCCGAGCTTCAGCATGTCAAGCAAGTTTTGCAAGACAACAAGCTTCGGGTTCCGCGCCTTCGTCGCAGTGACCGAGTGAAGCCGGCCACAGTCGAGCGTGTACCTGCTGTTCTTCCATATGTCAGAGGAGTCACGGACAAGATTGGCTATATCTTGAAGCGAACTTCTATAAGAACATTTTTCAAGCCGCCGAAGAAGATAAGTCAGTTTTTACGATCTGTCAAGTGTAACATCCCTCTACAAGATGCAGGAGTATACAAGCTGGATTGTGAATGTGGTCTCTCTTACATAGGGCAAACTAAAAGATCCATAAAAACCCGCGTTAAAGAACATATAGCTGATGTGAAGCATCGACGCTCTAGGAAGTCTGCAGTCTGTGACCATATTCTGGATCATCCCAACCATTACATCAGATTTGATAGACCACAAATCCTTGCAAAAGAACATCGATTCCTACCAAGGATGATTCGCGAGGCTATTGAAATTAAAAAACATCCTAATTTCAATAGGGAAGATGGTTGGGTATTGCCATCGGCTTGGGATCCTATTATTAATAAAATTAAATCAAAAACCAAGCAAACCACTGCAAGGCTTCAAGACACAGTAAGCTCTTTCTGCGCAGATCGGACTAAAAATAATAATTAAAAGCTGAAGGTACTCCGGGTTAACTATGACATCGGGACAACTGTCACCTCAGTCCCCCCGTGACCATGGGTGCTGTAAAGCGCCCGAAACGTCGGGTTAAAAATAAAAATAGTTATAAATTAAACGCGATAAAATCCGTAAAAATAGTTTTATCTAATTGTTTTAGTTGTAAGTAATAAAAATTGAGTGTAGATATATAAATTAGCATTACTATGTAATAAGGAAATAAGAAAAAAAAAAGAAAATAATAATAATAATAATAATAATAAGCCCCCTAAACATCCACACGTCCTGATTGTGGGGGGCGGAAACACAATTGAGAAATTACTGGCGTGGCTAACGCGGCTCTGGAAACCCATTCAACATGGAGACACGTTCAAAAAGAAAACGTATAGGGCCGCTGCCCGGGGGCGATCGCCGGAGCACACCTGGAGCTGACGCTGGGTGTCTCAGCATGCGAACCGTCAGCGGTGAGGAGTTGAACAGGCGGGCTCCCACCGACAAAGATGTTACAGCCGAAATCATTGACGATGGCGACAGATTAATAGACAGGATAAACACCCCAGTAGAACCATATAGCCCAAGCACAGTGTCATACACACCATCTAGGTCATCGTCACCTTCCATGCCATCGTCACCCCCCAATAATAGTTTAAATACAGTTCCACCCACTCCGACCTTGAATGTTGCGCGGGAGGTAAGTTACCTTTTTACCCACGTCCACCAAGGCCGGGAAAGCAAGAGTTCGTATGAGATGGGGCAAAGATGTAAACCTATTCATCATGCGAACCTATCTATACATAACTAAATTAGAGACCGACATGACTACCTACAGACAACATCTGAATGCACATTTTACACGAAAATACCCAGAGATCAACGTTACAGAACAAAGAATTTCAGACCAAAGAAGAACCATAGTAAGGAATAAACTTTTGTCTAAAGAAGTTATAGACCAATTAAAAGAGGAAGTACGAACACAATTACTACAGGAAGATTCAGAAAATGATGTAGAAATTAACATTATCACACTAACACAAAACACCAACGAACATTTTCCACAAGAACAACCACAGTCGCACACTCAATTACAACCTAATACACAATCTCAAACGTTTAACCAAACGCAGGCATACTCGCAAACATCACACTCCTCCACACAAACTGAATCTATAACCCCAACGCTACAAAATTATATTGAAGCCTTAGTCGTCGTAGATCAAAACCCGATATCAGATATATATTTGCAATAAATACAAGACAAATTTAGAGCAACACTAATACAATATTCTCGGATGGACCCAGCTGCACGACCAAAATTGCTTAAACTCAAATATAGCCCTAACCTTTTCCGTTTAGTTACTTTATTTAATGAAAATATAATAAAACAGTTTTTATCAGATGACACACAACTGATAGACATACACACTCTCATTTATTGTACAGCGGTTGTTATTTCTGAAGAACTCAACTTTAAAATCACTGAACATGCAAGATACACAAGACCAAGAGACAATGCTAAACCACCTTGGCAACAGAGGCTAGAAAAATATATTGAAAAATTAAGAGCATACTGTGGTAGACTCACACAATATATCAATAACAATAGATCACATAAAGTAGTTACGAGAGTTGAAGCAATATTTAAGAATAGTATAACTCACACCAGTCACGAAAGGAACAATAGAAAACCTGAAGACTTTTTAGATACACTCAAACAAAAACTAGCACTTAAAGCAGGCAGGCTTAAGAGATATATGAAGGCAAAACAGCGCAAAAATGATAATTCCATATTTGCTACGAACGAAAAAATATTTTATAGAAATATACAGAAACCACATATCGATTCAACAGAGAACGACACAAATACACCTACAAAAGAAAACTTAGAAACATTTTGGTCTAGCATATGGGAAGAGCAGGTACTTCACAACGATAAAGCAACTTGGATTACAGAAGAAGAAACAAAATGGAGAGCAACAGATGAAATGGAATTTATAGAGATAATAGAGTCTGATATTACAAATATAACAGCTAGACAACATAATTGGAAGTCACCGGGTAAAGACAAAATACAAAATTTTTGGTATAAAAAGTTAACTACATTACATAAATCTATAGCAAAAAATTTAACAGATATCGTATTAGGAAAACAGAACATCCCCGAATTCTTTTCAACAGGAATAACTTACATGCTACCTAAAAATAAATACACATCAGAACCTTCTCAATACAGACCAATCACATGCCTACCCACAATTTACAAAATACTAACATCAGTAATCACTACTAAAATCAACATACATATTGAACACCACAATATAATAGCAGAGGAACAGAAGGGATGCAGGCGGGGACACATGGGATGCAAAGAACAATTAATTATAGACTCTACTATTCATAAACATGCTTCAACTAAAAAAAGAAACCTACACTGTATCTACATTGATTACAAAAAAGCTTTCGATAGCATTCCTCACTCTTGGTTAATACAAATTTTAGAAATATATAAAATTAATCCAAAAATAATAGATTTTTTGCGCATCATTATGACACGTTGAAAAACTACACTACAGCTTAATAACCGCCTCAGTACTGTTATAACTCGACAAATATATATTAAGAAGGGTATCTATCAGGGTGATTCCCTTAGCCCTCTTTGGTTCTGTCTCGCCCTGAACCCCTTGTTTCACTTACTGCACCGATGTCGAGCCGGCTATAATCTTAAACACAATACCGAAGAAACTCTCACATCTCATATACATGGACGACATTAAATTATATGCTAACACCGTAAAGCAAATGAAAACCCTTATAGAAACGACGACAAAATTCAGTCAAGATATTAATATTCAGTTTGGATTAGATAAGTGTAAGACTTTACATATTATAAGAGGCAAAATAAAACCTGGCAACTACACTGTTAAGGACACCGACACAATAGCAGCTATGGAACTAACAGATTTATACAAATATTTAGGATACAAGCAACTAAAAGGACTCGACCACACAACAATTAAACAAACACTAAATACGGAATATCGGAGGAGAATAAACGTAGTTTGCAAAACATAATTATCTGGAAAGCATCTTATAAAAGCCCTGAATACTTTTGCTATACCAATATTGACCTACTCATTCGGAGTAATAAAATGGTCAAAAACTGATATAGAACAATTAGAAAGAACAACACGCACAATACTCACAAAACACAATAATCTACACCCTAAATCCACAATTGAAAGACTTACCATTAAACGACAGAATGGAGGGAGAGACCTAATCGACATATGAATGTCTTTGGCAGAAACAAATCACTAGGTTAAAAACATTCTTCCACACCAAATCTTGTACCAGTGAAATATACAACGCTGTTACTCTGAATGACCTTAACTACACACCGCTTAATTTAAGTGAACAATTAAATACACAAGACACGAACAACACAGATCCACAAAAGCAAAAACTTGAAAACTGGAAAAAGAAAGTTCTACACGGCAGACACCCTCATGATTTAGAACAATCCCATATAAGCGCAGAAGCGTCTAATAAATGGCTTAAAATAGGAAACTTGGTTCCAGAAACCGAGGGATTCATAATAGCCATACAAGATCAAATCATCAATACTAAAAACTACAGGAAATATATAATCAAAGACCCTACCATCACAAACGATAAATGCCGCATGTGCCATATTCAATCCGAAACCATACAACACATAACTGGAGCATGCTCAACGACAACTACACTCACAGACACAACCAAGTAGCAAACATCATTCATCAAAAGTTAGCACTCAAACACAATCTCATACCAAACACTAACACTCCTTACTATAATTACTCACCACAAACTATCTTAGAAAATGACACGCACAAACTTTACTACGATCGCGCTATACTTACAGATAAAACCATCCACTACAATAGACCTGATATAAACCTACAGGATAAAAGAAATAAAATCACTTACCTTATAGATATTGCAGTTCCTAACACCCATAACCTACAAAAAACAATATCTGAAAAAATAAGCAAATACACTGAACTTAAAGAAGAAGTCAACAGAATCTGGAAACAAGAAAAAGTTTATGTTATCCCTATAGTTCTCTCCACAACCGGCGTTATCCCCAACCATCTTCTCCGTAGCCTGAAATTAATAGATTTAGAAGAATCCCTTTATGTAAACCTACAGAAAGCTGCCATTTTAAACACATGCCGAATAGTTAGGAAATTCATGCAGGTGGAGGAGGAAAACACACTCTCATCATAAAAATACACCACACGCTGCATTTAATTGGTTAAGACCCGTAAATGTAGCTGAACCAGCGAAAGTGCTGAAAAAGAAAACATATCCGAAAATAATAATAATAAAAAACTAGAGAAGATACATAAATAAAATAAAAGAGCACAGGAGAACGTTGTAAGCATTAAGGAAAATATTATGTTACAAAAGAAGTACTGCTAACAAGGTCACGGACACCCTGTCAGTGGAACATTAACAAATTTATTAAAAAAAAAAACCTAACCTAACCTTTTTTTTTACGTGGGGAAATCCTGCATGGATACCCGACTAGCCAGGGGGGCAGCCGAGTTATGTTGGACTTTTTCCGACTAAAACCCCACGGTGGCCTCCATCAGCGCTTAAGAGAGGTCACGGGATCTCCGTTCGGAACGCAACCGTGCCCCTCTAACGCTTCGCTATTTGTATAGCCCGACCCGGGGACGGTACGCGCTGCCCCCAGCACTCTCTCGGTGCTATCACGATGACCCGAGACCACATGGAGTCATCGTCCTCCCCGGGGTCGCTTTACTGGACGTGAGGGTCCCCTGCCCCGATTGCCCGCGATCTCGAAGGCCCCGTTTGTGGTAGGGGAACACTGTTAGTTATAGGAGGGCCGTGACGGGGCCCACCGTTGCCTCGGTGGCGTCGTCTCCGAGAGGGATCGGTCCTCTCTCGATCCCTCTCGGCAGCCTCCTTCTGGACCATCACGGTCTCACAGAAATTGGCTACGGCCCTCCACGCCATGTCCCCGCTCAGCATAGCCGACACTACTGCTGGCAGGGAGAGGTTCCACCCGATATGGCTGACCGGGAAACTCCGCTCGGACTCCCATGCTGGGCACACCGAAAGGGTGTGGGATGCGGAGTCCTGGTCCCTTGCACCGCAGTGGAAGCAGTTCGCCGTCGCATCGCGTCCGATCTTACACAGATAATCACCGAAGCAGCCGTGCCCGGTAATTATCTGTGTGAGACGGTAGGTGAGTCTTCCTCCTCGTCGCTGCATCCAGGCCTCGAAGACCGGCAGGACTGCACTGATGACGCGTTTGCGTGCATATTGCTCCTCGCGGAGCCGAGCACGCCACGTCGCCAATGCGCTCTGTCGTTCCTGCCGTTTGATGGACTCGAGCGCCTCACCTGGCTCTCTGCCACCGCTCTGGCGGAGGGTGCGGATCCGGTGATACACCCTCGCATCCATGTCCGCCAGTATGTCAAGCGGCGGAAAGCGAGCCAAGACGGTCGCCGCCTCAAAAGATACCGTGCGGTATCCTCGTACGATCCGTATGGCCATACTCCGCTGGACACTGTAGAGTTTTGTTCTACAGCGTCGGATGGCTAGCCTTTTTGCCCATACGGGCGCCCCGTACAAGACTACGGATCGTACAACTCCCGCATAGATGCAGCGGACTTCCTCCCTCGGCCCACCGAGATTAAGCAGCAGTCTGTGCATGGCACCCGCTACTCTCTGGAGACGGGGGACTAGGCGCTCGAAGTGTTCTTCGAAGCCCCAGCGACAATCCAGGTGGAGGCCCAGGTACTTCATGTATCTTCCCACTCTGACCTCGGACCCACCTATTCGGACGCACGAGTCGGGAGGTTCCTTGCTACGCGGCAATTTGTGGAACCATAGCGCCTCGGTCTTGTGAGGGGCTATCTCCAGTCCCAACTCGTGGATTTTGGCGAAGACGACTTCCGCCCCAAGCTCGGCGAGCTCCTTGGTCCTCTCGAAGGTGTTCCCGCTGGCGACCACCAGTGTGTCATCTGCATAGCAGATGACGTTTACATCAACGGGAAGATCGACACGCAGGACTGCATCGTAGGCGATGTTCCACAGTAACGGGCCCAACACCGACCCCTGTGGAACACCGCACTGGATCTCCCTCCGGATACTCCTACCGTCTTGATCCATGTACATAATGTACCTGTCGCGCAAGTAGTCCGCGATAACGCCTCGCAGGTAAGGGGGGACTTGATGATGTGCTAGGGAATTGAAAGCGTTGACAATATCGAGACTTATCGCCAACGCCACGCCTTCCCGGGACACCGCCTGCTCCGACAGTGAGCGGACGCGTATGATCGCGTCTACGGTAGAACGCTCCCGTCTACGGTCGAACGCTCCCGTCTAAAGCCAAACTGGCAGTCAGCGGGATCTGGACCGACACCCGACAGATGCCGGTTGAGACGAGTGGCAACGATTCTTTCGAACAGTTTGCCAACCTCGTCCAACAGGCATATGGGACGGTACGCAGAGGGAGAATCTGCAGCCCTACCTTCCTTGTTCAAGAGGACAAATCTTGCCTCCTTCCAGGCCGTGGGGAACGTGGCACTACGGAGGCAGCTGGTGAACAGTTGGCTCAGCCTGTCCCCCAGAGTAGCCAGACTCAACACCCATGCCCGACCAGGTATTCCGTCGAGTCCGGGCGCGGTGTTTCGGGCTCTCAAGCGGCTAACAGCTCGGTCCAGCTCCTGAACGGTCACCCCCATCTCGTCCTGCCACTCCCACAACGGCGGGGGGTAGACAGAGAGACTTGACCGGCCCTCCGGGAAAAGCGAAGTGATCACTTGTCCCAGCAGGTCCGGATCTAGAGTCTCCGTCACCGGAGGCATCCATGGCCGAAGTTTACCCAACACCATTCGGTATGGACGCCCCCACGGATTCTCGTTGAGTCCCTCAACGAGCTCATTCCAGGACCGAGATCTTGCGTCCGCAATGGCGATTTGTAACGTCTTTGTAGCCGCTCCATATGCCCCGTAGAGACTGGCTGTCTCTTCGGCCGGAGCTCGCCTTCTATTTCGGGCTCTGGTGTACTGGCGCCGGCACCCCAAACAAATCGCGCGAAGTCGCGCGATTTCTGCCGACCACCAGTACACCGCCCTGTGCTTGGGGCGTCCGGTCCGGGGCATCGATGCATCGCAAATTTTCGTCATTGTGTCCCGGAACCAGTTTGCCTCCCATTTAGGATCGGGTGGAACCTCTTCGTCTGTTTCAGGCCATGCCGCGACGGTGGCGGCGGCTTCAAGTTTGTCTAGATCTAGCCGCTTGAGACACCAGCAACGCGGGGGGCTGTCTACACGGCGGCCGGAGCTTACATCGGGTCGGCAAAGACATCGAATTCGATGTGGCGGTGGTCACAGCATACGCATTGCAGAGGGAGTCGCCTAAGTGAGATCCACGACCGACTCCCCCTGCCACCGTGTACGCATGTGTAAGCACATGCGTACACGGTGGACGTACACATGGACCCCCGATTCACTAGTCGGAGGTCCAGTCCAGCCGTCCACTCCTGTACGGTCTCTCCCTTTGGATCGTCTCGGGAGTTCCCCCACGCCCTGTTATGGGCGTTAAAGTCACCCAAGACGATCAGTGGACAGGGTAGGCACCTGCGAATGCAATCAGCCACCTCGTCCAAGTACTCCTCGTAGTCGGCGAGGGACTTGTTGGGAGAGACATAGCAGCCGACTATGGCCAAGGAGCCCTATTGCACTGCAACAAAGCCCTGCCCCCTTCCCAATAGGGCGAAGGGTGGGCCACCCTCTCCGCCCCCCAGTAGATGGCTACGGAGCCCAAATCATCGCCGAACCACCTAGGGTGGTCGGGAACGACGTGCGGCTCTGCCAACACTGTAAGGGCAACCCACCGCAATCGCAATGCTCTCCGCAATGGTCTGCATTAGCAGATGCTGAGCATTGCGGCAGTGGTTGAGGTTACCCTGGAGGACTTTTAGGGGTGGGAATTGGAGGCCTCAACTACCTCCATTTCCGAGCAGGAGCTTGGTGCGACATCTGGAGCCGCTGCGACCACCGAGCTGGTAGAAGCTGGGGAAGAGTGATTATTCTCCTTCTGCCTTTTCTTTTTTTGAGGTGGGGCACAGCGCTTCCCTAACCTTTGGTGCTAAGGACGCCCTAGGTCTGAGCACAGAGGACATTAAGGAGCCGCTGCTGTGCACTGTTTCGCTTTGTGCCCGGTTTCACCACAGGCGTAACAGCGGGCGCTACGGTTGACGTCATTAGGACCATGCTCCCAATGTGCCCCTTTTCCAGACACCTATGGCAGAACATAAGCCTAGGCTCCAGAATATCCACCCGTGCAGACCCCCAGCCCACGCGCACTCGTCCAGCAGCCACAATCTTATTGAGAACTGTGACCGGGCACCGCAACCAACATGTCCTGAATTGAGCCGTGGTAGCTCAGGGGCTAGCCGCTCGCTTTAAATTTCATAGTACGCTAGTGATCTGGGTTCGATTCCAGGTGCCGGCACCACTAAAATTGTTAATTGCAATTTTAAGTGCTGATTTACCACGTGCTCGGCGGTGAAGGACAACATCGTGAGGAAACCTGCATTTATGAGAAATAAAAAAATATTTCGAAGGCATGTGAAGTCCGCCAACCGGCATTGGAGCAGCGTGGCAGATTCTTCCTTTCTCCAAAACCCTCTCAGAAATGAGAGGAGGCCTGTGCTCAGCAATGGGACATTTATAGGCTGAAACTTTACTTTACTTTTTTTCCTCCATTACTTTTGCATATGTGATGGAGGAACCTTCCAGCAACGTGACCGAAACGGCCGCATATGTAGGGGCATGCAAGGTCTTTCTTTTGTATTTGCCCAGCTTAGGCGCAGGGGATGGCTCCGCACTAGCTTTAGGCCGCTGCTGGGTTACTGTACGCTTTTTTGGCCTTTTAGTCACCTCTGTCCATGAGCTCGCGGCTCCAGGTGCCGCCAATTGCGGCTCCGGCACCGCTACTGTCGGTAGATCTGTCACAGATGGGTGGTGGCCTCCATCAGCGCTTAAGAGGGGTCACGGGATCTCCGTTCGGAACGCAACCGTGGCCCTTCTAACGCCTCGCTGTATATAGCTCGACCCGGGGACAGTACTCGCTGCCCCCAGCACTCTTTCGGTGCTATCACGATGACTCGAGACCACATCGAGTCATCGTCCTCCCCGGGGTCGCTTTACTGGCCACTGCCACAATGGTGGCACTCAGTTATCTGCTCTCTTCCGGCTATGCGACACAGGTACCTTCCGAAGCATCCATGCCCCGAGAGCACCTGTACCAGCCGGAAGGTTAGTGATCCGTGCCGCCTGTCCATCCAGTCGTCGAGGGCCGGACGTACGGCCTCGACAGTCCTGCTGCCAGCCCCAGGATGGGCCAGTCGCTCCTTCCACTTAAGCATCATGGACTGACGAGCGTGGAACTCCCGCATTTCCCACTCTCTTGGGATGGGATGGCGAGTAAAATGTTCGCGGAAGTTCCAGCGGCTGTCGAGGACGAGCCCAGGGTATTTCATTTTGGACCCCACCTCGATTCGGACGTCACCGACAACGATGTGAGACCCTTGCGGTGGTGCCTGCCAGTCCACGCAGGGATTGTGGGAGCTCGCGGTTTGAATTTGTTTTGCTGTGCCAAAAACCAGAAACTTTGACTTGGTCGGATTCAAAACCAAAGCAATTTCATCAGCCTACATAGCAATGTTTCAGGTCTTCATTCATAAATTGTACGGCCCTATGAACTTCATACGGTTTTGCGGAAATGTAAATCTGTACATCATCCGCATATAAATGGAATTTACAATTCTTGATCCTGCTCACTATATCAGCACTTAAAATAATGAATAGCATTGGCCACAAGACAGAACCCTGAGGCACTCCTCTGGATACAATACGAATTCTAGAGCAGCGGGTAGAACCATCACTATCAAAAAACTCAACGACTTGTCTCCTATCAGATAAATAACTATTAAACCATTGTACAGTCTCCCAACCAAACCCATAGAAAGCCATTTTCGATAGTAATAAGTTAGTATTAATACAATCAAATGCCCGAGAGAAATCAAGCAGAGCGAGTATGGTACATTTACCTTCATCCTGTGCTGCAAGTATGTTGTCTATGACATCAAGTAGTACACGATGACACAAGGCAGTAGAAGTGCTGCGGCCTTAACGGAATCCAGACTGAGCATCCGGTAATATGTTATAAAACTCTAGGTAAGATATTAGCTGTCTGCAGATAACTTTTTCCAAAACTTTTGATAAGAATGGCAATATACTAATGGGTCTTAAATCTTTTATATCAATGGTATTGGATTTTGTTGGCAAAGGTCTAACAATAGCTATTTTCCACAAATCTGGAAAAGTAGAAGTAGTTTTTTTTAATTTTTTGTAATATTCTTTATGGCATAATGATCCGGATTTACGAAATCTGTTATGCGCTTTGTTCCGCGATTTCATCATTAATTTTATATTTGAATAGTCGACATTGTTCGGGAGCATGTAGATCAAAGAGGAAAAAAACGAAATCATTAAATAAACACATCATGTCATTAACGTTGGAATATTTAAAAATGTCTTCCCAGAGCAAATTATTTAGACCTAAATTAAAACGTTCTAGATTAGTGTCATAAAAAGGTCTGTAAGTAATCCACCGTAGACTGGGTTTGATTTTTTTAATATTAAGTTCAGTCACTAAAACCGAATGTTTGCCTAAATCCGGTATGTAGTCTACTATAACATTACGTACGTTTAAGTTAGAACAAATTAAATCCATTAGGGTTTCATTTGTTTCTGTGAAATGTGTAGGTTCGTTTACAATCTGTGTTAATTTTGTATAATTGAGAACGTCCTGAAGATGTTTAGTCTTATAGTCATTACTTTCAAGGAAATTAATGTTAAAGTCGCCTAGGAGAAGTAAATTACCTATATGTGCAATAGTATTGTACGAATCAGTAAGTCTACATTTGGTCGACGGTTGTGACAATGGGGTGTGAAAGTGTATGAAATTTTAGGCCACGTCTAATATAAAACCCGACACCCCCGCCACGTCCACCTCGAAAATTATTAGAGCGAGGGACATGAATCAGCCTATACCCCGGTATGGTTGGTGCTCGAGCCTCTTCACCTTTCCTAAGCCACGTTTCGTTGATTGCAAAAATGTCCAGATTATGTTTGTCTACAACTGCCAAAAGCTCATCATGTTTCGTTCCAAGGGATCCTGCATATTAGAATCTTCATCATCATTCATCATCATCATTCATCAATTTTATTAAGCATCATGTTGCATAAGATCTGCAAAATGAACAGCCCTGTATGAGTAAAAAGTACAAAGCAGCACACAGAAGATGTGATATGAAATATAAATGGTTTTTATTAAAAAATAATAAAAAGTTTAGAGGTTTGATAAGTGAATAAAAATATATGTCACATATAATTTTAACTTATGTACAATAGATAATAAGCACAAAAATGAGACATAAATAAAGTGTACTTTAATACGACTATAAAATAAAAACTTGTATATTGTAATGGTTTGAACTGACATATCCGAAATTAATAGAAAATAAAAATAAAATATTGGAGGGTATTTGGGAGAGAATCGTCGAAAGTGACACATAAGAAAAGGCGGATCAGTAATTACATTAAAGATTGTCTAAAAATCAAATTAAGGTGCAGTTATGTGAATTGTTGACAAATGTGTTTGATTTCTGTTGTGTTAACTGAAAGTGATACGGGGTGAGTAATTTAATCGTATGTTGTTGTTAATAAGGATGAGTGTATTAAATTGCAAACTGAGAATGTTTCATTTATTTCAGTTTGTGGTAACGCCCTTTTAAGGTGATTTGATAACGCCTTCCTTCTTCTCTGAAAGAATAATCTCATGAAAAATATAATGAATATTAGTAATTAACGAAATGCCGAGCTCGTACTCGCATATGGATGTCCTATTTCGTCACGTCTAACAAGAGCGAATCTGGCCTAGTGTTGTCAGCGACATATTAATTTGATGAGTTGTGTTTCGAACTCATGGTTCAAATCTCTACACAGAAAATACTTTCTGTAGCTTTTAATTTAAGATTTTTATTTTGTTTTCTTATTTTAATAATTTGTTTCGTTACATAAAGATATTGTTTATAGTTGTGTATTTACTCCTGTTTAGCCTTTTGTTTTGGTCATTTTGTTTATTTACGGCTTTAGATTTTTCTTGTCATGGCAATAGTCATACAAAACATTTTGTTTATCTTGTTTTGACTAAAAATAGGTGTTTATGTTTTGTTCTGTAGCAATAATCATTTATTTACACTGTAAATCAAGGTGAATTGCCTTAGTGGCTTATTGACTTCACTGAACCCTTTTCTCTCTTAATATACTTGTTGTGCATTATGAAGTTGTGATTGTTGTGAAGTTAATATGTACATACGTTTAATTCCCAACTTCGCTAATTGGCTAAATTTAGTATAATTTTGACAAAAATTTAAGACGAAAGTTTTAATTATACAAAGAATACAGCCAACAATTTGTCGCAATACACCTGTTTACAATAAAAGTAAAAAAAGTAAAGTTTCAGCCTCTAAATGTCCAACTACTGAGCACAGGCCTCCTCTCATTTCTGAGAGGGTTTTGGAGCTAGGAAGAATCCGCCACGCTGCTCCAATGCGGGTTGGCGGACTTCACATGTCTTCGAAATATTTTTAATTTCTCAGACATGCAGGTTTCCTCACGATGTTTTCCTTCACCGCTGAGCACGTGGTAAGTCAGCACTTAAAATTGCAATTAACAATTTTAATGGTGCCGGCACCGGGAATCGAACCCAGGTCACTCGCGTACTATGAAAATTAAAAGCGAGCGCCTAGCCCCTGAGCTACCACGGCTCAGCTGTTTGCAGCTGTTTACAATATGTGCTTGATATTCATTTTATGACATTATGTAAGTTATTTCTGCATAAGAATCTTACCACCAATAAATATTAAACTACTTACATTCTACATTCTAATTTTAAAAACAAGAAAACAATTTTATAGTTAAATAAAAGTACCGTACAACAGAAATTGTAATACATACCAATATCCAAATGGGCACATTATGAATATTCCTGCAAAAAGTACCGGTAGACATATAATGTAAGGGCAATTGGAGTGTATCATTACACGACAAGAGCACAGCCTTTTTGTCGCATTAAATACGTAATGGGAATAACCGTTTCAGTGGCAACAAATAAAATAGAAAACGCGGGCGGCTGCTAGCGAACAATGACGATAAGCGGATAACATGAGTATCGAGTGGTTAATGGTGCGCCATTAGCGCGGCGCGACGCGACTTGACGCGCTTTCCAGCTGTCTGCCTGTGAGTCGCTGTGTCGACACAGAGCCACGCGGTGCTACACGGAGTCTGTCCATTCGGCTACGTCGTTTGTAATATAACTTTTATTTAAATTCACAACATAGAGATAAAATATGTGGCAGTAAATAGTGTTTTCTAAATATTGTTTATTCTCGGTATTCGATAAAAAATAGAAATCAATAAATTACTATTATTCTTTACCCGATATGCCGTTTTTTAAGGTTATTGTGATTACACTGCATTGTTTATGTCTGTTTATTATAAACGGTATAACATAAAGACATAAACAATGCAATATAATCATAATAACACATAAATAAAACATATAACAAATAACAAATAATAAAACATAGCGGAATGTCAGTATTTTTACTACGTCGCAGGTTCAAGCTCACCATTTAGCTATAGTCGTGGTAGCTCAGGGGCTAGGCGCTCGCTTTAAATTTCATAGTACGCGTGTGACCTGGGTTCGATTCCCGGTGCCGGCACCACTAAAATTGTTAATTGCAATTTAAAGTGCTGATTTACCACATGCTCGGCGGTGAAGGAAAACATCGTGAGGAAACCTGCATGTCTGATAAATAAAAAAATATTTCGAAGACATGTGAAGTCCGCCAACCCGCATTGGAGCAGCGTGGCAGATTCTTCCTGGCTCCAAAACCCTTTCAGAAATGAGAGGAGGCCTGTGCTCAGCAGTGGGACATTTATAGGCTGAAACTTTTTTTTACAACACAACATCAACATCTCCTATAGTGAACATCTCTTAGATAAATCTTATAAATGTATTCGATGTGGACCACAGGTTTATTAGTAATACTAATACAACTGCAAGTATAATTACAAAAAAAACAGGCAATGGCAATATTAATTGCTCTTTTAGACGATTAAATGCTGACCGCAAAATCCATCGCAGGAGTATGAACAACTAGCGCTACGGTGGCCAGTTGTTATGCCGTCGTGATGTGCACACAAATGTGTGTCAGTTGGAAGATTATTAAAGCTAGTGTATTTACGAGGCATATTAAAACTGCACACAACTTTCCAACACAAAGTTCCGTGTTGCACCCCTACAGTTATGAGCAGGCGTTCAATCCAGGAATCCGTCTAGGTAGGTACCAGTTATTCTATTTCTCTCTGTGTTTCGATCGGAAAGGCAAGCTAGTGTAATTACTGGACATATCAACTTACGAACTTATGAACTCCAACTAGTCTCAAGGTATCGTGCGCATTGTCACACAGAAAAATTCTGGGTTCACGGCATTTGTTATGGGCAGACGTTGCACTTTCTATGAAGTGAACGTTTTGCTCGTGCCGTCTCATTCTCGAATTAAAAAAACTCACCATCACGTCTTGCTAGTCCTGTCACTTAATTCCATTAAAACATATAAAACAATCTTATTGTATTATGTATGTATTAAGTTAGCCTTGCCGTGAGGCCTTTTAATTTCAAACTGTAGTGATATTATGTTGCTTAACATTTATAAAATATCTAATTATTTTCGAAACAAATCCGGGGGACAAAGTAACATATCGCGACACTGAGGCATAATCGGCGAGCGGCCGGGGAGGCATCGAGGAGTTAATGCGAAACCACTTAGCGGGAAACGCCGGAGGGCACAGATCTTTAAGAATCGATTTTAAACAATGACGAGAGGAAATGGTATAAAACGTGCATTACCGCACCGCTTATCGGGAACGTGTCGACAACCGCTGACTGCTCCGAGGGTCGAAGTCTAGTGTAGTAGGTTTACTTTAACAAAACACATTGCAGCTTATGCGATGTAGCAGAAGATCTAAGAAGTGATACTCAACGTACAATCAATAATTACTTGAAGGATTTCAACTATAGGTGCAAGTTCAAAAACCATGAGCATAGGTAATTAATAATAAAGTAGAAAAAAAATAATTTCGAAAGAGGAAGACAATATACGGTAGTGTAATCGTACTTTTTTACACTACTGTGGATATTAGGTTAGCAATTAAAAATACAAAATACTCGTAGCAAACAAGCGAAGATAATTGTACAGTTGCGTACATAGGACGTGTATTATTAGTGTGTAAGGCTTATTCCTCAAATATATGTATTTTTAAAGAGCTATGTTAGTTCAGTGGCGATTGATTTTCCAGCACACGAGCGTATTAAAAATAAAACAAAGTTCATTTGTTTTTCGGTGCGGGAAAACGTTTTAACCGAAAACTTCACGCTCAATGATATTAACGATATGTTAAGAATTATTATTTAAAATTATTATGCTTAGAACTAATGCGTTTTGCCCTATATCCCTTAGATGGCGTTGTATCTACGACCATTTAAATTTATCATCATTTAATTTTTGTCAGTGTACATGTCAAAAAGAAGTTTTAATGTTTTCAATAAAAAAACCTTAGCAACGTTCAAACTAAAAAAAAAACATGAATTACTGTCGAGTTTAGAGCATAGTGCGACCACTAATTTATATTATTTAATAAAGAATCTGAGTCGTTGACAGATTTTTATATTAAATTATACAATATCTCTTGTAATTAAACAATCATTAAAACAACCATTATAAATATATAATAAGTCTAACTAGAGGGATTAACCAATTTGTTCTTTTTTGGTTCAATTCACAAGAAGTGTACGCGATAGTTCAAAGAGGCTCCTAATGGGCGCAAACAATTGCGAGTGCTGGTGAGAGGGGCTGCAAGAGCGAAGAGGGCTAATTTGGCGGTTCCTTCCTTCCGGTGCGGAGCAGAGGCAGAGGGCGTCGTACACTCGATGTAATCGTGTCTTTCCGTCGCTTCGCTCCAGCGCAAGCTTGCGTTCGTCTTAGCACCCCAACGAAGATATCATCTTGGGTCTTATCACTGATATCATATTTAATGCATCGATGTACAATTATGTTCCTGACAACGTTCCTATGTTTAGGTAAATAAAACATGCTTGCGAAAACAGTCTTGAACGTCGTCCAAGGCTTTTCAGTTCAAAAGTTTTTCTTCCGATACTTTTTCTTCAGCTGCCGTTGATTAGTCTTCTGATAGACATGGGGCTCGCAGTTGGAGGATTTGCCGTAATCGCCGGGCTTTGTTGTTGTTAGATGAGTTAGCGACAGCAGTACCAGGACGCTGTTCAACTCAAACAGTGATGCCAGACACAGTCTGGTTAGTTTAATTTTGAAATATTTGAGATAGTTTTTCTGTTGTCATTCAGGAGCTACGAGATAATTCAGGGCCTTTTCCTTAAATAACTTTTATGCCACCCACGGAAAGAGATAATAATGCTAATTAAAGTTCAAATGTTTTTGTATGTAAAAATAAGTAACTAACGTAGCTTATATTTTAGTTTGACGACCGCGTGGCCTAGTGGTCAGAGTACCTGACTTCTAAGCCGCGGGTCCTGGGTTCGAATCCCAGCCGGAGTCAACATTTGTACTAAAACATGAATTGTTGGTTTTCGGGTCTGGTTGTGTTGCGATTGTCCCCGTCTTTCTGACACTGCATCCTAGCCTACCTCAGATCTTACCGCATCAGCGTTACATCGGGTGCGAGTAGGTTGGGACGAGTGAGTGCCTCAGTGTTTGCGTTCATAATGCAAATTACACCAAACTATTTCTACATCTTTAAGATACCAATAAGGCTTACCAACTAAATACATATAGAAACAATTATAGTGAGGTGCACTTAAAAAATTGTATATATGCATTTAAATTAAAGGTAAACACAACACATAATAAAAGACTTTCTTTAAGGAGAACAGTAACCTATAAAACTATCAGTAAAATAATAAAATTAGAACAAACAAAAAAAACCTATCTTATATAATGTATAAATGGAAAAAAGAGAGGAAGTAAAAAAAAACTTTTAAAATAAAAAAAATATTTGGCTGTGTAATGTGTTAGTATCTTCCTATTTAAAACATTTAAGCTATCAAAATGGATATCCACATCACAATTTTGAGATGTTGAATTGAATGCATTCAACAAGGATGATTAAAGGTGTGTTTCTGCCATATTCGTTAAGACTCTTTTTAATATGAAACGGTTTGTAGTTATGTAGACGTGCACTAATTCTTGGAACAGTGATATCGATATCAAGCAAGAGAGACCGACAGTCAATTTTAAAACTTAAGAGCTTGTGCAAGAAAGTTATACTTAAAACATCCTTACGCCTTTCTAAAGGTATCATATGGTAATGCTCAAGTCTTTTCTTATAGCTATTAAAAGTGTGATAAGTCCCTTCGATGTAACTGAGTCTAGCTAAGATTCTATTTTGTACCTTTTCTATACGTTGTATATTGTTTTGATAACTAGGATACCAAACAAAGGAACAGTAGTCTATATTGCTACAGATCAGCGCGAAATAGAGGGCCTTTAAAGCTGGTATGGACTTAAATTCTGTAGTGTTACGAGAGATGAATGCTATTAATCTATTACACTTATTTATTGTGATATCAATATGACGTGTGAATCTCATTTCGGAATCAATGTTTAGGCCTAAATCTTTAACATATTTTACTTGATTAAGACGAGTATCTGCAATATAGTAATTAGTCTCGAATTTTTTATATTTCCTTGAGAATTTTATGTGGTGACATTTTTTTACATTGAGTTCCATCTTATTACATCCACACCATTTACAAAGATCGTTAATATCCCTCTGTAATAGTAACTGGTCCTCCGTGCACTTAACGGTTTTAAAAAATTTCAGATCATCGGCATATAATACAAACTGACTGTTATTTAATATATGTTTTATGTCATCCATAAACAAACAAAATAAAATTGGACCCAGGACTGAACCCTGAGGAACTCCAGAAGTAGCTTGAAATATGTGAGATACAAATCCGTTTAAAGCAACCCTCATTACTCTATTTTCTAAATAGGACTCAAACCATCTCAAAAGACATCCATCAATAAAAAAAAAGTTTTTAAGTTTAGCCAGTAATATTTTATGGTCCACTTTGTCAAAGGCCTTGCTAAAGTCGGTGTAAACGGCATCAACCTCATTGCCATTACTTAGTTCGGTTAAAACTTTTTCGACAAAGAACATTAAGTTGGTTGTTGTGGAACGCTTCGCAAAGAAACTATGTTGATAGTCACTCAGAAGTTGTTTTACGTGCCACTTTAAATGGTTACTAACAAGAGATTCACATATTTTTGACAAAGTGGAAAGTATGCTGATAGGTCGATAATTACAGATATCACTGATACTTCCGGATTTATGGATTGGTAAAACGATAGTCTCTTTCCATACGTTTGGAAAACTGCCTTCCGAGATAGATCGGTTGTAAATTAAATGTAGTGGTGTCGACAATATTTCAGCACATTTTTTTATGAATACTGGAGGTAATCCATCAAAACCGGCTCCTTTATTGGTATTAAGCCCAGCAAGTTTAACTTCAATATCCTTTTTAGGTATTTGTATATAATTCAGATTAAGAGAATTTGTCACACTGTCGTTAATTCTCGAGTAAGACTTATCATGGACTTTGGAGGGTTTGTTATAAACAGATTCAAAGTGCTCAGCAAATAAGTTAGCAATACCATTACCGTCATTAGCACCTTTGTTCCCCAGTTCCATTTCCTTAGGGATCGAGTCATTATTATTACGTTTATTCTTTATGTAGGACCAAAAATGTTTCGGATTATTTAAAATATTTCTTTGCACATTATTTATGTAGTTGCTGTAACTCTTATTAATTAGCGTGTTTGCTCTTTTTTTTAACAACTCATATTCGTATACGTCACGATTGTTTTGATATTTTTTCATTTTTTGCGGCTAATTTCCTTTTCCTTTAAAAGTTTTACAAGTCTCTGTGAATACCATACAGGATATTTATTTTTAACACATGGTTTTAGGGGTACATATTTCTCGATATTTTTTCGAATTATGGTTTAGAATTTTTCTAAGCATTCATTAATTGAGCGGCAGCTATTTAACTCACTATCCCAATTTACTTCACATAGAGACCTATTTATACCTTCATTATCTGCTTTATAAAACTTGTACATATTGAAATTATTGTATGGAAGTTTATCTATTTTTTTATAATATACGTCAATTTCTAACGGCGGCTGAAAGTTATCAATCTTCGATAAAGTATCTACAGCTTTACTGACTGAGATAGGATATTGAACGTTAGATAAAACCAAATCAAGTATAGTTAATAAAATCAGGCGTTACTTTGCGGAAATCTATTATAATGAAGGAAGGTAAGTTACTTTGCTAAGATCCGCATGCAAAATATAAAAATGGTGTATATTACCTAGTTTTATGAAGAGCACCGCCCGCCCTCCCTCAGTAGCGTGCACAAGCAAACTAACACCGCCACCAGGAACCGCCACCAGGTACCCTCCACCAACCACTACAATACCACCACTGAAGTCGAGAACACGACACGTGTTTTGCCCCAAAACGAGGCATTATCAAGCGCCATAGACTCTACGACAGACGGCCGCCGAGTGAGCGGCGCGGTCAAAGAGCTGCCTATTTATACTAAAGGTGACGCAAACGGCCCCCACCAACGACATTGCGATTACAATATCGTGATAGCGACCGCTTGCTCACACAATCCACCACCCGAATTACATAAGCAGCCGTTTGTGACCGAATTGATAGCAAACGACTACTTCGAATATATTTAAACTTTAAGTACTGGATTTAAAGATATTTAAAAGTGGTGACGTTTGTTTGTTCATTCAGCAGTGCAATGTTATTATTTTTATTTTTTATTATTTCCAATTGCCATTTCCAGCACACACAGCCGAAGCCCCTTGTCGCAAACATGTAAGACTTTAAATGTGTGGTCGCTAGTTAGGTTACGCCCAGTTTCCAAAAGATGTTTCGCGAAGTGTGATCTGTCGGGATTGCAATTTCTGTACGCGGCCAAATTCTCCTTGTATCGGGTATCGAAATTGCGACAAGTCTGACCCACGTAAACGGCGCTGCATTCACTGCAAACAAGTCTATAAACGCCGGATTTTTGGCGTACATCAATTTTGTCTTTGACGTTACAAACCCCACCCAGCGAATTGCCTGTCCTGAAACGCAACGCAAATATCGTTACGCCTAAGAGTCCTTGCCACTCTCTCAGATACAGAACCCAAGTAGGTCAAACTGCTCACATATCGTCGAACACTTCGGGATGTAGCCGCGTACAGATCTTTGCGAATTATATGAATTTGTTTCTTTTTTATTATGGTGTTAATAATATTTTTTGAATAACCGTTAGAGACCGCAATCTGATAGATGATTTGGAGCTCTTTGGCATAATTATCCTTATTCAGAGGTACGGTCAATTGACGATTAACGTAGCTATGAAAAGCGGCCAATTTATGTTGCCAAGGGTGACACGATGACGCGGGGATGACAGAATCTGTGTGGGTCGGTTTGCGGTAAATTTGAAAATCATGGGTGCCGTTTTTATGGGATATTGAAATATCTAGAAAGTTAAGAGTACAGTCTTGTTCCAACTCCATCTTAAATTTTATTTTAGGGTGAATTTTGTTTAATTTATTAAAGAAAACGTCCAGTTGTCTTCTGGTACCTGTCCAGCAAATAATAATGTCGTCTACATATCTGTAGTAGTAAAGGATATTTTTATTGACAACTATATTTAGTTTTTCATAGTTATCCATAAATACATCCGCCATAAGAGGACTTAAGGGGGACCCCATTGCTAGACCTTCTCTTTGTAAATAGAATTGGCTGTCAAACCGAAAATAGTTCTGTTTCATACAAAGAGAAGTCAAATTTAGAAGATGGTTTGTTTCCCCGGGATGTAGACGACGTTTATTAAAATGATCTGCGAGTATACGCAAACAGTCTTGTGGGGGGACATTTGTAAAAAGACTCTCAACGTCTAAAGATAATAGAATGGATTTGGGGGGTAAACGAATATCTTTAATTTTAGAAATGAGATCTAAACTGTTTTTAAGACTATAATTTGGACTGAAACCAGATTTCTCCCGAAGGAGGAAATTTAATTTCTTAGCTAGGGAATAGGCTGGGGCACCGATGTATGAGACAACTGGACGCATAGGTACGTTTTCCTTATGAATTTTTGGTAAACCATATAAAATAGGTGCTCTGGGATTCATTGGAACAAGACTATCCCGGGAAATATTGGGACTGGGAAAAACGTAGGATGCATTCTGTATGGATTCTTTAATGTTACTTGTAAACTTTTTCGTTGGGTCGGACTCCAATCTCACAAAATCATCCCCTTGGATAACATCGTTAACTTTTTGACTGTATTCGCTACGATCTATGATAACAGCAGTGTTACCTTTGTCGGCTTTTGAAATGACTAAGTTGTTAGTCGTTTTGGGGCGAAACACATGTCGTGTTCTCGACTTCAATGGTGTATATTATCTAGTGGTGGTATTGTAGTGGTTGGTGGAGGGTACCTGGTGGCGGTGTTAGTTTGCTTGTGCACGCTACTGAGGGAGGGCGGGCGGTGATCTTCAAAAAACTAGGTAATATACACCATTTTTATATTTTGCATGCGGATCTTAGCAAAGTAACTTACGCTATCAATTCGGTCGCAAACGGCTGCTTATGTAATTCGGGTGGTGGATTGTGTGAGCAAGCGGTCGCTATCACGATATTGTAATCGCAATGTCGTTGGTGGGGGCCGTTTGCGTCACCTTTAGTATAAATAGGCAGCTCTTTGACCGCGCCGCTCACTCGGCGGCCGTCTGTCGTAGAGTCTATGGCGCTTGATAATGCCTCGTTTTGGGGCGAAACACGTGTCGTGTTCTCGACTTCAGTGGTGTATATTATCTAGTGGTGGTATTGTAGTGGTTGGTGGAGGGTACCTGGTGGCGGTTCCTGGTGGCGGTTCCTGGTGGCGGTGTTAGTTTGCTTGTGCACGCTACTGAGGGAGGGCGGGCAGTGCTCTTCAAAAAACTAGGTAATATACACCATTTTTATATTTTGCATGCGGATCTTAGCAAAGTAACTTACCTTCCTTCATTCAAATCAAGTATTTTAGTCATTATTTTGTACCTGATTATACTGTTTGAAGCCGTTACATGAAGTAAAACCTATAAATATCTGATTTATTTTTGTGTTAGACTTAATTATTGGATTGCTATGATCTGAGGTCCAATCAATATGGCCCAAATTAAAATCACCCACTGGAAGGATAGGATCAAGATTTTGTACAAATATACTTTTGGTGTTGATGAAGTGGTTTAGATCATCACTTGAGAGTGGTGGGGATAAATAAACAGCACAGATATGAAGAGAGTAGTTTGGCATTATGTCTAAAGTAATCCATAAATCTTCACAAGAACTTTCTAAGGATGTATTCCTTCTAGCCTTTATATTTCTCTTTACTGCTATTAAAACGCCACCACCTTCCTTTCCAGTATAGGAGTATTGGCCTGTCGATCTCTCCTGAATACCTGATACCTACTGTCAAATAGCTCCGTGCTAGCCACAGAATCGTTGAGCCATGTTTCAGTGAAAATTTCTTGACAGTACATTTTTATATATACTTTGTAGCTTAGTCCTAACACCTCTAACATTCTGATAGTAAATGTTCAAATCGGAGTGTGTGAAAGATTTAAATTTAATACAGCATTAGATAATAAATTAAAAAAAAAAAATAACTGAGATTTTCCAGTGCTTCCAACCTTGTTATTACCCGTGCTGGTGATGTCTCATTTTTGCGCACAAAGATTTTCCCATTACGCACCCAAACAAATTTGTATTGTTTCTCTTTTGCTCTCAATCTGGTAGCTGCGTGTAACGCCTTGTTGGATGGAGTGAGATGTTCGTTAATGAATACTGGTGATTCAATGTCTCCATAACCCAGGATTTTCATCATCAGTATCAGTGCTCAGGGGTTTGCAATTGCTGAATATAATCGATTAAAACACATTTACTGTCCAGAATTTTACAACAAAAACATTAATAAAAACCAACAAAGGTAGGATGATTTAAGAAAATCCGTGCAGGAAGCAATACCAGAAAATAAAAAAAATTGCAGGCAACCTACAAAAAGAACTGAGATCCCATCGAATATATTTAAATGTGTAGTCAGCCGGTGACTGTCGTAGACTCAATGTCACTTGATAATGCCTCCTTTTGAGGTGAAACATGTGTCGTGTCTTCAGTCGGCGGTATTGGTTTTCTTTTGCACGCTGTTGAGGGAGGGCGGGCAGTGCTCTTCAAAACTAGGTAATATTTTACATTTTACATTTTGCATGCGGATCTTAGCAAATTAACTTTCTCTCCTTTACTATAATGGATTTCCGCAAAGTAACGCCTGATTTTAATTGTACGGTCCGTGGGTGTCGTAAAAGTCGACAGATGGGAAATTAAAACCGGGAGATGGGCAGCAGCATCTTCCTGGAACATATGAATAAATAAACTGCGGTTGCCAACCCGTCTGCCAAGCGTGGCAACTATGGCAAAATCCCTCCAATATGAGAGCTACAATTTTTTGTGGCTATCTTTGGGGGAGGTCTATGTTCAGCAGTGGACTTGTGATAGGCTGAAAGGACGAATGCCTGATTCTATTAACTATATCATTGTCATGGTCATCGTTTAAGCCACATTTTTATGTTCATGTATAACTGCTATTGACAATTAATTAGGCGACAATATCTTTAAGCACAATCATTGATCAGATAGCATTAGATTGCTTTATAAAGTGAGTATAAAAATGTACAAGTAATACAGTTAGAACAAAGAAGAACGCAAGATGTCGCGGTTGTATCATATAATTGTGAGCCAGTGCTGTAATTATTATCATCCGGGAAAATGTGTAATGGCTTGCAATTAAAAAGATAATTGTGTTGAATTCGTCCGGGGGTCGTGTGCGCGGCGCTGCGGGGCGCGGGGCGCGGGGGAGTGCTCGGGGTGAGGCTGTGCATCCGGTCGCATGTAATTGAGCAGTTCATAGTAATCGCTTCCCGTGCAACAACCCTCTTGGAGATCACATGTGCAATGATTTCGTTATTATTCATCGCGTAGATTAAATGTAGCCTCGCTTTTGTATGGACACTGACACATACAATATTGTAAGAAAATTCTTACAATTATTCCATAGTCTTCTAGAAAGACACATATCTATCGCACATATCTCTACTTTAAGAAAATTATTGTTAATTTTAATATTTTGTGTTTCTTTTTCTAATAAATTTGTAAAGTCACTTATTATTATCGTATTGTGAACCTAAGTAAACTTCTTTAACAAATAAATATAAATTGGACGGCATTGGAGCCGGGACGAGTCCGCCACGCTGCTTCAATGGGGGTTGGCGGTTTATACGTAAACGTAGTAATGTCCCGCGTGCGTGAAGGCATCGGGATGTTCAAGCAGTAGAAATGTTCGTATTCAATTAGTTTAAACTTGATGTAGTTAAGTTTTACACTTCTCTTTGATACAGTTAAGTAGAGCGACGACTGCTACATACGTAACACTTGTGAACAAGCCCTGCTTATCTGTCAGGTTGTAATGCAAATTGTGATAATAAGTGTGTGTGTAAGAACAAATTTCATTTGGTACTTGAAAACTGCGATGTTGAAACTAAAATTTGTCACTGTATTCTAACTTCTAATACTTAAATATAATAGTAAAGACTAGCGTGTGACTCAGTGTACTAGCCTGCTGTATCTATCGTATGTCCTGGGTAAGAATTAAGATCCGGAATAATATTTATGTATCTTCTTTTTTCTTATTAAAAAAAACCTCATTAAACTTATATTGTAAAGTTCGCCTCGCTGTCCCAATACCTTTTGGCGGACCTTACACGTCCTCGTAATATTTTATTTTATTTCTCATACATGCAGATTTTCTTCCTTCTCCGGTAAATCAGCACATAAAACTGAACTTAATAATTAAGTACTGGCACTGGGGATCGAACCCAGGTCACTCGCATACTATGGAATTTAGTTAGCCCCGGCGCTAGCTACCACGGTTCTTGGTAGACTTGTTAGTAACGAACAGTAATGGTGTTAATGAGTTATTTTTTAACGCAGGCCTGACACTAGGATTTCTTCTGTGTGGTGAATGCGTTTTACAGACATAGATTTCACATACATAACACGTCCAGACCCGGAAACCAACATTTTGTTTTTGCACAAATCTAGGCCACTAGGTAGAAATTCTGACTAAAAGGCCACGCGGTCGTCGACCAAATTATGATGATTAAGTTGGTTCTATCCAGGTCACTCACGTCCCAGCCCGCATTTTCAGTAACCGACACTACGGCAATATTGGCTACATTGGCTGCTCAGGCAACGACGCTGGGCGCTGAGCAGGGCGCTCGAACAAATCTATATTGTATGCACAGATCATGGTTCAAGATAAAGGTTATCAGTATTTACTTTCACAGTCACTGTACTATATTGTATATATTTTTAGATAAAACAGTATCTAATGTATTTGTTAAAATTTAAAAAGTAAATACAGGAAAAGGAATAAAATGACTGGTTAAAAAAGATCTGAAAATTTTGAATCGTAATAATACCTTCACCTGGGTTTTGTTTTCAATTTCTAATTAATTGAATTAGAAATTGAATAGAAAACCTAATAGAATTGCAAAGGGCGGGACTTGATAGTCACTTTTTATGTCACTGGTGATTGGATTCCTATGCAGGAATCTGTCTAGGTAGCCCACCACCCTAGTGTCAGTTATTCCGCCCTAAAGCAGCAGTGTTTCTGTTTGAAGGCCACTGTGAACTAGTGTAATCACTGGGCATATGAGACTTAAAAACTGATGTCTCAGGGTGACGAGCGCAGTGTGGAGCACATTTTTTATGAGCAGACGTTGCACTTCCCATTAGGTGTCCAATGTTTGTGTGTGTGCATGTGATTCGTACTTTATCCAATAAAAAAAAAATAGTTTATACGTTTTGTTCTCTAATTTAGTGGCTATTGTCTCATCACTATATGCTTGATCAGTCCGCAGGGTGAAGACGTAATACTACGTATCGCTGCATGTAAGTCGCGA
This sequence comes from Luehdorfia chinensis, assembly GCA_019845155.1. Classification (NCBI taxonomy): domain Eukaryota; kingdom Metazoa; phylum Arthropoda; class Insecta; order Lepidoptera; family Papilionidae; genus Luehdorfia; species Luehdorfia chinensis. The sequence continues at coordinate 5,750,471 of JAHVAK010000363.1, read as the reverse complement.
GGCCGCTTACTGAGCCGGAATGAGGCGCTCAAAGCGCGCCAGAGAAACGTCAAATTCATTTCCGCCGATTAGCGTCGACGCCGGGGCCGTGAGGGGAAGTAGCGGGGGTAGGGGAGATCACTAATGGGCCGGCTATTATTTTATTTTCCGGCGTTCAGAAAATTGCCTTAATTCGCTACAAAGAGACGTCGGAGTGGCAAAGAGGCGCGTCTTCCCTTGCGCCGTAGTGCCGCCTTTCACCGCTAGTCCATTTAACACTAAATTTAGTCTGAATTGAAAATTAAAACATTATGACAAATGGTTTTACCGATTGCCAATACCTCTACAACCATTCCAGCCCTTTTGATGAGGCCCACTAGAACAAAGTACAGTTTAAAATAAAAGTTTTAATAAACATTCGCAACAACTCAATACGTTGAGGTACCTTCTAACTACAACCACGTTCATTACCCCCCTAATTTTCAAATTTCGTCTTTAATTACATACGAAATATTTGTAACATCTTAATAATAAGACCATGTTTAATGCAAATAAATTATTTCGATTTTAATATATCTACCGAGGAAGCTCAGGAGCTGGTCGCGCCCGCATTAAATTTCTTTTTAAGTGCTAATTTACCAATTGCTCGACTGTGAATGACACCTGTATGTTTGAGAAATATCATACATTTCGAGGACATGTGAAGTCTGCCACACCGCATTGGAGCTGCGTCACGGATTCTTCACGGCTCCAAAATGCGGAGGGGGTTCAGGTATGGTATATTTTATATGAAAACTCAATACATTTTTTTTCAAAGTTTATTTATATTTAATTACAGTATATATGTGCCATTTTGTTCGATGACTTATTGCCATCTTGAAGGTGACATGATTCCTTTGCTGTAGAAATTTTGGGACTTCTGAACAAAAAAACTCGACTAATAGTTTTCGATCCTCTCTTGATGTTAACCTGGCACTACCTGAAGAATTCTGAACAGACCGAAACAGGTGGAAATCTGAAGGTCAGGGCTATAAGGGGCGTATACATTAACACCTCCAAGCCAAACTCACTTAATTATTGCTGAGTGGCTAAATATGTGTGTGGTCTAGTCGTTTGTCGTTGTCGTGATGAAAGACTCATAATGATCAACGCCTTTCCAATCATCACCTCAGCATCACCTGATTGCGAGTTGACTCGGGTTTAGGCACAGTATGTGAAGCCTGTCCGACCTTTGACCATGACCTTTTTCGCATGTTCTTGTCGCACGTGATCCACTTTTAATCACCAGTTATCAATTTTTTAAAAACGTTTCGGTTTCATTACGTCTCAATAAAGAATCGCAAATGAGTACACTGTTCATTAGGTTTCTTTTTGTTAGCTCGTGTGCCACCCAAATATCGGGCGCAGTGTAATGTCACACAGAAATGTTCTGGGTGACATAGCATTTGTTATGAGTAAACGTTGCACTTTACATCAGGTGAACGTTTTGCTCGTTTCGTCCAGTAAAAAAAACTCATTTTGACAGAAAGAAAAACAAATGAAATGAATAAAATATTTGGAAACAACATTATACTCATTTGTTTCTTTTTTTGAAATGTTACCTTTTTAATGTCATCAAAACCAGCCCGATACAAACAGTAACAGCCAAAGTTGTATAGTAGTTGTAGGTACATACTATATGCGAAAAGACTTTTTCCCTGACCTATTATAAATCGGCACTATTTTAATAGAAATTACTACTTAGAGATACACAACATTGTAAGATTATCTTTTGCTGTCTATATTTTTTAGCCATGAGTGAAATCTTTAAGAAGGTATTTGATATAACAATAAATTTAAGACACTTTTCGTGCTAACAAGACGGCCGCTCGACATTACGACGTGGAAAAGAGTTATATGATTAATTACTTTTTAGAGTTGAATGTTAGTCTATTATAGAAAATCGAACCATAGAACATCTTTAAAGAGTCAAACGCAAATAATTAACAAATAGCGCGCCTCCCAGACAGTGTTAGGAATAAGTAGCGCCGAGCAAGTGGTTCTAGCAAAGTGTCTAATCCGCGTTCATCCGCCAGTGAAGCAACGACTGGAGCACTTCGGGGAAGTGATTTTAATCTCATTATCAAGACACGAGTCGAGGGAACTTAGGTAACGTACAAAATTATTCCTTAAAGACAAATCTGTTGTTCTTAAGTTATATGTTGATGCTAAAAAAATACAAAAAAAAATTGGATCAAAAAATGTATATGTAAAGTTTTTTTATTAGAATTCGGTAGTAGTTCACAAAATAAATATATGCTGAGATTACAAAATATGTACGTACGATTATTCAAAATATTCATTTTCTGTCAATAAAATGTCCTATTGACGACCGCGTGGTTTAGTGGTTAGCGTACCTGACATCTATGTATCGCGTCCTACGTTCGAATCCCAGCCGGAGCCAACATTCTTCGGCTCTGGTTGTGTTGTTCATGTGAAAAGTATGTCTGCAAAACGCACCCACGATACAGGAGAAATTCTACTGTGGGGTATACATGTCTCCGAAATATAATTTTTATTTCTCATAATTACAGCTTCATCCGCGATTATTACATTCACCGCCGTGCACAATATTTCTAATAATTGGAATTATTACAATTTTAACAATTACTGTGAGCGGAATCCAGGTTTCACTCATGCCATAAAATTAAATGCGAGTGCCTTGCTACTGGAAGACGACAGCGGACAGTGAATTTTATAAATTAAAAAATTAATTACATCTCATAGTGACTTTGTTTGGCATATAGATTAAAGGAGGGGAAAATTTACAGATTAATCAATATTCCAAAAAAATTGTATGAATTAGTCAACAGATCTAGCGTTACTTTGCGGAATTCCATTACACTGAACGAGAGGACAAAATTAAATTTACTAAGATCCTCAAGCAAAATTAAAAATAGTGTGTGTTAGCAAATTTCCAAGAGCACCGCCCGTGCTTCCACAACGGCGTGCACGAACATAGTTACACAGCCACCACGACGAGACCGTATGCCCCAGACCACTACGGCACTACTACAAGGCAATACACAACACTGAAGTTGAGAACACCGAAGATCTTACGTCTGACAAAGATACATCATCAAGTGATCATCATCGACAGTCAGCCGCCGAGCCAGTCCATCTTTTTATTATTATTAAGAAATTGAGGCGTAAGATCGTAGTGCAGCCAGCACATAGTTCACCTGAGGTTGTGTGATACTCATCATTCTAAGTTCACCTATGCCCGGTTGCGATTTCTGGTGGTAGGTTAAGGAGTTGTAAGTGCCTGTTGTGTGTTCCATGAGCATGCTGTTATAAAAGTGCGGGGGTTATTGGAAATGGTCAGTATTTTAATACTCATTGTAGCATTTTGTGACCATTTTGTTTACCTCTTTCCCTTATCTAAATTATTTTTCCCTCGTATTTATTCTGCATTTAAGATAATACTATTATGTACAATCCGTTTTCAAAACTCGTGAGAACACACTCAAGCTTTAAGTGGAAACGAATCTTAAAGTATTAAGTCGTCGTGGGCCAGGGATTAGCGTATTGTTTAACAATAATCACCTTTTGTTGCAAACCTTTATTAAGAACAATGGCAATATAATGGCAGCTCTTGACCGAGGATGACATGATTAGTTTGTGACATTGTGGCGCATTGTAAGTTGTGACGAGAGGCTCTCAGAGTGTGTCTGTCTATGAAACTGTGATTACTTAAAAATACATTAACGTGAGTTATTTAATCCAGTTACTACAAGAAGTGAGAAAACTCTATTTAAAAAAAGCATTAACTTCGTAAGCATTTTGTCAACAGCTTAACCTGCTAAAGCTGAACTAGAGAATGTCAACCGCTGAACCGATCTTGACGAAATTCGGCACAGAGATGATAGCGTGCATCCTGAAGACGGACATAGGAAACATTTACACCGGAATATTAAATAATTCCCTTGGAATATTAAAAAAACCTAAGAACACGCGGGCGAGGTCGCGGGCATCAGCTAGTTAATTATAAAAATGTTTTTTAAAAGTGCGTATGTTTTCTCACTGTTTTCAAGACTACAATATTTTTGGTAGTATTTTAAAATAGTCTATGTTTAAAAAAAATCCTGCTTTACTGCAAAACAAGAAAATAATTTATTTACCTTATTCATAATTATAGTAGTATATGTGCATTTATATATTTTATATAAATTATATATTCCTTTTATTTATACATTATTTAGGTTTTTTTAAATACCACCTGCCATATTATTCTCACAATTAGTCAGGGTTGACTGGCAGAGAATGCCACAAGGCATTGAGTCCGCCTATTGTAGCCCTTAGTTGAAGGTGTAAACAATAAAGGATAATAAATAAATAAATATAACATTTCTGAAACCACTTAGAGACGTCGCGATGTGTCACAAAGGGATTTATATTTAATTTTATTTGATCAAATTAATATTTTTTAATTTATTTTGTGACGAATTTAATTTATTGCGAATAGAACAAGATTACCCGTATAAGTTGCAGACAAAGCTAGCTTACTTGCTTTTTGTGTGTGTTCGAGATTTCAGTGTTTAGTGCTGAAATTAACTCAATGAAATAAAAACGAGTTTGATACTAGATTAAGGACTAGATGTAAAGTTTGGGAAGTGGCGAGTGGCGAGGTCGGGCCTAGAAGTCGGGCCAATGGCGTGCTGGGGCGGGCCCTTCGGGGACAACAAGATGCAACGCCGCGAGTGTGACAGAGATAGTAATGGCGAAGCAACCACGGAGCAGTGATTTATAGCAGTCGTATGGTCATGTTGATTGGTGACGGACGTGTCGGAGACATTGGCCCTCGCAGTGCCGGACTGTAACAACTCGTGAACAAAAACACTTTAACGTGTATTTGATATGTGCGTGTTGACTAATGCCTTTTGATTTAATCGACTAACTATAAGAGGACGTCTATTAGTTTTTTTTTGAGTAGTGTTAAGTTTAAGATACTAACTGAACAATACGTAAAGAAACGGTGCATTAGTGTTTCGTGTTGGTGACGTCAATGTTGTCCGTGACAGACGACGGCGCGTCGAGCGCAGCTGCTGCGGTGGGAGCTGTTGGCTCCGCTGCTGGTGCAGTCTGTCCCTCAGGTCCATCAAACACCATGTCGGGTCCCCGGCGAGGCACTGCCTATACCATTGACAGTATTCTGGGACATCGACGCACACACGGTATGTTTAGTGAGCGTACCACCCTGTATATTTATACAATTTATAAAAAATATTCAACATAAAGTTTTAAAAGGTTTATTGTAACTTGTGTTGATAGCCTTCTTGAAGTTTAATACAACCTTGTTTTGTTAATGTATCTGAAAAGTTTAAAAAGTATTTATAAACAATCCGTTACGCCGTTAAGGTAACTTAAACAAGATAACTTTGACCAAGTAAAACATTATTATAAAAAAGTTTAAAATAACCTACGAGAACCTACTTTACTCACAGTAAACAATTTTAAATGTTACAAATGAACTAGGTCTATTAGAGTTAAGGTGTTTCAAAAATATTTTGTTAAAATGCTTCAAGAAAAGACATCAACGAGCCACTAGAACAGTTACTTGATATTTTATCTTTGTTGACACTTTAAGAGATCCTTTTTTTCATGTTATATAATTGCGATTAAAAGTCTAGTTCTGTATATGTTAAATATATGTATTACCACATATATATTGTATATGTATCGCATCTAACCACATAAGTTAGTTTTCGACACTTAGATACACTGTACAATTTCGTACTTGTGAAAATATTATTAATTAGTACTGTATGGTAAGTCAAAACAATACGTAAATACATGTTTATAGTGTATAAAATATTTGATCAGTCTCACTGCGATTTTAAATAATTCTAAAATTAATTTAATTATAACTTATCGATTTCATTGACTGCTTATTTTTGCAATAAAATTATTAATGAGTGTAGTAATAGTACCTTACCGTGTAATTTATTTATATACTTTTCAAATTTTTTTTGTAACTACACAATTGAACAATTATTTAACTAAATTTGGCAAACTTCTAATAAATTAATTTTGTAAATAAATGTAACTGTTATTGTTATGTACATTTCGTAAGCACATGTCAAAGTCAAAATTTCTTTATTCAATTTAGGATTATTTAAAGCTCTTATGAACGTCAAAATCTAGAGCGGTTCAAAAAATAACGTTCTGAGCGAAGAACCGGCAAGAAACTGGGGTCTTTCTTTTTTCTCAATGCCATATTACATAATGTCATTTATAAGTTACATAAAATTTATAACTAAATCATAAATTTAGTAGCCAGGGGGTTTGCAAGTGCAGAGTATGAGTTGTTTCCAAATCCAAATGTTTGTCCTCTATATAATGATCTATTTTATAATACGCTTTATCTAATAATGTTTCCATTTTTGTTTTAGCCAACCTAAATATAGGAACCTCTAGCGTGTATATGAGCGTAATAAGCTGCGGCTCCTTTTTATTTTATGAATTTTAAGCCTATTTGTTGGATAATCTTTGCCAGTTAACAGTAAGCACATGTAATAAAAAAACTCACCGAGTCATAAAAAATGGTTTCAAATTCTATTATCAAAACTATATAAATTAAAAGCACACAACAAACTCACAGATATAATGAAATACGAAAAAATTTAAATAATCCTAAAATTAATAACCAATATTTAGTTTTTTAGAGAATATTATCTAACAGGAATTACAGAGAGTGTCATTAGGTTATTTTTGGATGTATCTAAAGAAATGATCCCGAAAGTAAAGAAATGAAAAATCGTATAACTCTTAATTATTGTATTTCAAATATTTAAAATTTATACAAAAAAAGTAATTAGCCAATAGGTGCACGGCAAAGTAGAATAGAATCTCTTCTTTTCTACGGAGGTGTCGTAAGAGGCGAAATATGTGGCCTCTGCCTACCCCTTATATGGAAAAAATGCATGACTATGTATGTATCTTTAAATTTGGAATGTATATATTGTAACTTAATTCAATGCACATACAGACACTATGAACACAATCACCGCGAAATCAATAAAATGGCTTAAGTAGGTATACTTGTCTTAAATTTATGTATGGCTGTAACAAACATAAATTTCACTACAATAGAATATCTGTACACACAAAGCTTTCTCTCAAAGTGTTTTAATTTTTTTTATCCAAGAGAGTGACTAAGCGAGCAAAACGTTCACCTGATGGTAAGTGCAACGTCTGCCCATAACAATTGCTGTGTCACCCCGATCATTTGTGTCGGACACCGTACTGCACCCGTCACCCAGAGACATCAGTTCTTGAGTCTCATATGCCCAGTGATTAGACTAGCTCTCAGTGCCCTTCAAACCCAAACACAGTAATGTTTGCACACTACTGCTTCACGGGAGAATTACTGCTTCTGGGACGGTACCTACCTAAACGGAATCCTGCATGGGAGATCCGGGATTCCAGGGACTTAACCCCATTCCCATAGCTTTCCATGTAGGTAAACAACTTGTCCTTTAAGGTCTTACCCCAGTTTTGATTTCAGTTTTAGTATCAGTGCTTTCGCTTACAATCTTTGCAAGACAGATAGCTTAGTCAACCGTATCACTAGGTCCATCAATTATTCAAAGTTGTTACCATTTTTTCTTTTAGTAGTTTTGAACCTTTTACCTGTTCAACCTTCTAGATTCCCTAGTTTCTGTCAGTTCTTCTTGTATAGTTTTGGGTAGAGTTCGACTAATTGAGTTCAGTCTTACCAATGGGTTAATGAAGCAGCCTGAGTATGACTCAGGGAAAGACTCTCCTGCATCGCCAAGACCTTCCTGCTATAGGTTCTCTTTACTGTTTGCCTTATTCATCTTGCCTATCTTCGTCAATAATTTGCAGTACGACTTCCTCGCCAACTGCTTTCTGGTAATGTACCTTTTTTGTTTCTTCGTCTTCTTGAATCCTACCACCAGTATTTTTTTTATGGAGGCCTAAATGCTTGTATGTATGTAAGTAATATTTTGATTGTTAACAAGTAAGTACACTTTTAAACTGAAGAAAGTAATTATATTTTTCTGTCGTTATTTTTATCAATCCAATAAATTTTTAGTCCTAATAGCCAAACTAGCTAAACTTTTTATCAATTTTACTTTAACTAGTTTTTACTGGAGGTAGGATTCCTGTTCAGGAATCCGTCTAGGTAGGTACCACCCCAGGGCCAGTTATTTACAGTGTGCAAACATTACTGTGTTTCGGTCTGAAGGGCACTGAGGGCTAGCGTAATCACTGGGCATATGAGACTTAAGAACTAATGACTCAAGGCGACGGGCGCAGTGTGGTGTTACACAGAAATATTATTCAAGGCCACTGCTGAACATAGGCCTCCACCAAAGATTGCCACAAATGTTTGTAGCTCTCATTTTGGGGGGATTGCCACGCGCTAAGCGTGGTAACCGCAGAATATTCAGATATTTCAGGAAAATGCCGCTGCCCATCTCCTGGTTTTTATTTTCCCTCTGTCGACTTTTACGACACCCACGGGATGAGATGGGGTGGTAGATTCTCTTCAGCCGCCACCACACGGCTATACAAAATATACATAAATTATGATATTATTACTAATATCATACAAACAAAAAAGTAAATTATGGGGTACAAAAATCGTGGTCCGTAAATCTCATTGTAATCAAAATTAAATAAAAAGTTTTAGCAGACTTGGATCACGCGCTATCTTATAGCGATCTTATACTCGTATTCACTCTACAACTTTCAAAGACATTTACAATGATATATCATAAAAATAAATATTTATTCCGTGACCAAATCTATGATTCAGCAAATATTCGAATGTAGCTCCCGCAATTTATTAGACAAGTATGAGTAAATACCGTAACTAAAGAGTTGACATTTTCACATCCTTCTTATGTCATGTAGGTAACATACATATATGTTGATGATTTCGTTGCATTTATTTGTAATTATTAGATATGCAGGTTTCCTCATTATCTTTTCCTTCACTGCTGAGCACGTGGCATATCAGCACTAAAAATTGCCTATTAATCTCCTATACTACATAACATCTTCGTGATAGAAACGGACCTCCTGGCTAATATTTAATCACGGCGACAACTTCAAAACCACGTCAGAAGCTATCAACTGCGCATTAGATATTGTAGTACCCGAAGTGTACGCGCAAATACAGAGGCGCTCACTTGTCCTACGCACCCCGGGCCTGATGTAAACATCATGCGGTAAGATGAGAAATAGTCTGGGATGCTGTGTCAGAGACACGGTGACAAATCATAATACAACGAGATCCAAAAATCAGAAAATTGTTATTTCCCACTGCGTAGCCGTCAGGGTGAGGAAGAGAGATGTATTGCCTTCTGCTCCTCCCTCATGAAGTCCAACGTTATGTTAAGTATGTGCTGGTACCGTGTCACAGCGCGGTCCGTCCCTGGTCGAGCTGACGCATTAATGTATTATAGCTAGTAACTTGAAAATGCGTGGCTTAACTTTATACTCTAATATAATATTTTTCTTCTTCAGCTATAATAGCTGTATATAGACTTCCTTAAATTTGTTGTGACTCTACGCATGGCAGGCGCATAGGCGATCGCAGCACCAGATGCTGCCCGTCACCGGTCTGAGTATTTTCAGTCTGGCTTTTTGTGAAATAGTTATTACGCCATCAGTCGAAAACCATGATATTATTTCAGTATTTTCTTCAGTCGGCTCTTACACACACACGGACCGAGATGGCGTGGCAAATTTTCTTACGCCGCTATCACACAACCGTCAATATAATGCCGTACAACAATACGATGTTCATAATACAGTAAAGCATGTGTGCAGCAGCGGGCGCCCCGCGGCGAGTTATTATATGATATTAGCGCTGCGGCTGCAAGCAAACACAAATAACGCATTGTGTTTGACTGCCGGCCCAATGTTTCCAAGTTTTCAAGGATTATGTTCAATAACTGTTTTAGATGGATTGCGTCCAAAATTATCATTATGCCCAACTATGACAAGACAGACTAGTTTTTTTTGATTATATAATTTCAATACACTTTTTATGTCGTGGGGTAGCCGCTTAGGAAAATCTGCCTGCTGGATTTATCCCGTGGATATCATAAGTTTCTTTTTTTATTTGATAAAAGTGACGGAACGAGCAAAACGTTCAATTGACGTTAAGTGCAACGTCTGCCCATAACAAATGCTGTGTCTACCATAACATTTCTGTGTGACACCACACTGCGCCCATCACTCTGAGATATCAGTTCTTAAGTCTCATATGCCCAGTGATTACGCTAGCTCTCAGTGCTCTTCCAACCTTAACACAGTAATGTTTGCACACTGCTGCTTCACGGCAGAATAACTGGCCCTGGGGTGGTAGGTATCACCATAGGAATCCTACCACCAGTAAGAGTAGAAATATCTGAACAATCTCATGGCTTAAGTATTAAAAAAATCTGGCCTTCGAGATTTTTCGAAATAAACATAGAAAAGTAACACCTTAATAATAAAAGAGCACGTGCAACTCGGTACATGTGACGGAAGTGAAACTTATATATATTAGAAATTTGATTCAATTAGTATATTTGTAAAGATAACTTAACAAATATGTTAAATAACTTACTGTGAAATGACTAGTTAGTATATAAGCAATTATTAATTAATCGATAAATATTTATTAAGAATAACAGAAACGTTCCACTAAAATTTCACGTTAATTTTACTCTCATCGCTCCCAAAGAAGTTTCACTTCAGAAATTACATATAAATGAAACTGAAGTTCAGTTAAAAAACCATTTATTAGCTTTTAAGGAGATACATCATAAATAAACTTAAACAATACTTCCCGTAGTTTGATGATATCTGCGTATATGTATGTAGGTACAGACTCGCTGCCCCGACTGCAGGAGCTAGGTTTTGAAACGCAAAATACGCGCATAGACGTGGTGTTGCGGAAATCAGCTCGAAGCAATCTAGGCTTTGAGAAAGTAAAGCTCAGAGAAATAAAAATACTGCACATCAGAGCAAATTAGAATCTTCGTAATCAATTCAATATTCTGCTAGCCAGTTCACAGCTGATACTATCATAAATGAAGTCATTACGGAGGTACGTCTGCCCCGCGGTAGGAGTTTCTGATTCAAGAGGATACTGCTTTTTCGTTGCGGCTCGTTAAAAGAATACTACCACTCCATATCATCCAATGGATCTCGTAAAAGGCGAGTAAGGAATTAAACTGCACTGTGCACCCAACAGCGCATGGTGGCGATGGGCTCACCACCTATCACACCAAGTGCATTATATTGTTTTGGTGAAACGTGGATTGTGGCAGTCATCTGTTTTTGCAGTGAGTGGGTAGTCAGAGACCCCGGTCTCTGACTACCCCTTATGGGATATGGTCGTGATCTTATGTATGTATTTCAATAAAGATTAGATTAAAAAATATTCCGATAACATGCGAATTCCGGTAACTCGCAGTACCGGCAGTTTGGCATAATTTTCATCATCATTTCAGCCTATAACTAGTCCAGTTTTGAACATAGGTCTACCCCAGAGATTGTCACAAAAGTTTTTATATCTCATGTTGGGGAATTTTGCCATAGTTGCCACGCTTGACAGGCGGATGGGCAACCACAGTTAATTTATTCAGATGTTCCAGAAAGATGCTGCTGCTCATCTTCTGATTTTAATTTTCCCTCTGTCGACTTTTACGACACCCACGGGATGAGATGGGGTATAGAAATAAATCAAGATAACTTTATTAATGAAATTATTTAAATGGGACACGGAGAGCAAGTTTCTTTTCTTTTCTTATTTTAGTTGATCGCTTAGCACGCGGTAAATTGGCTCTTAAAATTTATGATTAGTAACATGTATTTTTAAAAGGAAGTCAGCTCATGCCAAAATGTATCCGCCAATTTGTATAGCTCTTAGCCAGGGACTCGCGCAAGCGGCTTAAAAATACATCGCAATACGATTACTATATGTATGGTATGTCCTGGATCTGCAACATTACCGATACACCAATAACATTGTATTTTCAATTTAATGCTCTCATGATAAGAGTCATACTAAAGCAAATAAAAATATATCGGAAGCAAACGAGTTAGCCGGTAACGAGCGACACGTGGAGTGGCAATTTGACAGGATTACATTCGGTTAACAGACGTACTGCCTACACGAGACTGTTAGAAGCAAAATAAAAAAATTATAAAATATTCCCAATATTTTTTTTTTCTATCATGAAAGTAGCGCTAGATTTCAAAGAATGTTTAAACACGTATGTAACAAAAAATCTTAATGTACTACATCATAATTACAAGCTCTTAACTGAGACGTACTTACTAGTGTGACAACCGCGTGGCCTAGTGGTTAGACTGCCTGACTTCTACAGCAACCCCGCAGGTCATGGGTTGGAATCCCAGCCGAAGCCAACATTTGTGCAAAAACATAACTTGCAGGTTTTTAGGATTGTTGTATTTCTGACACTGCATCTTAGCCAATCTCCGATCTTATCGCATGAGCGTTACACCGAGCGCGGGTAGTTGGGTGCGAGTGAGTGCCTCTCTGTTTGCGCGACATTTGTGGCACTATAATATCTCTTGCGAAATTTATAGTTTCCGACAGTATTCGAAAGTTGTCGCCGTACCGTAGTAGAAAACCGGCGAGGAGGACATATATATGATGTATCATAACTGAAAACATTTCGTAATGGTAATATTTTTGTTCTATGTAGATTATTTATGTAACTCTAAATATAAATATGTCTATGTCATTTTTAATAACGATGATTTGATGGATAATAATGATTCTCAAAGAAATCCTTGCTAAACCCGCAAGGAACTCAGAATTTTTCTTGTTAGTGTAATGATCAATGTTATAAATCCCCACACTCCGCTGTGTTATTACTATCCATATATTCTTTAATATTATAAAACTTTTCAAAAAGCTTTTTACATCATTTAGATCGATTTAATTTTTTTTTAATTTTACTGGTGGTGGGACTCCTATGCAGGAATCCGTCTAGGTAAGTACCACCCTAGGGCCAGTTATTCTGCCGTGAAGCAGTAGTGTGCAAACATTACTGTGTTTCGGTTTGAAGGGCTCTGAGAGCTAGCGTAATCACTGGGCATATGAGATTTAAGAACTGATGTCTCAGATTGTGTATTTTTCTGACGGGCGCATTGTGGTGTCACACTGTTCTGGGTGTCACAGTATTTATTATGAGCAGACGTTGCACTTACCATCAGGTGAACGTTTTGCTCGTTCCGTCACTTTGATTAAATAAAAATAAAAAAATATTAACCATTTAATATAACTTAATTTACAAAGCTCCACAAATTTCTCCAAAAACTTAAAGATGCTTGCGTTAGATTTATAAATTCTCTTAGTGAAGACTTTGTAAATCTCCCACACAGTATATATTTGCAAATTATTCTAACAAGGGACGGGGTCGCTCGGACGAAATCATCGTACGTTGGGTTTCAAAACACCTTATATTGTAATGAAAATTAGCGACCGTTTAAATTTATATAGTTTTAATTATTTCGTTAACATTTCAATTAACTATGTCAGACTTGTGTTATTTTAAATATTCTTCTAGAAAGTCATCGGTGACTTTATTTGTATATTATATACATATATATAATATAAGTTGACCCCCCCCCCTGCCTTTGGACAGAAGTTATTGTTATGTTAAAGTTTGTGTTAGTATAGATAATCCCGGCATCAGCCTGTCCTATTTGGGAGTAAATGTTCATAAAATCCGTTCTTATTAGTTGTTTATGTCGGAAAAGGAATATGTATGACAATATTTAAAGAATTCGTTGCTACGCTCAATACAAACAATTTACACAACATAAAACACAAACAATAACAAGTATTAAAATTTATATTGGATTGCAGCAACGAAAAGGACCCAGCATTATGCTACAGCAAAATTGCCGCAGCGCTGTTATTCTGTCGGCACCATTAGTAAAAACCTACGTACTACCTACTATTTAAGTCAATAGGTCGTGTAGTTTCGAAGATATCGTGATGAGTCACTGGTAAATCTCTTATATATGTTCAAATTTTGTTTTAAATCGTTTGTAATCCAGTTTCAATAATAGTTTCTCTTTAATCGTTTCTAACAACTCTCGTTGATTCATTGATTACGAAGCCTCCGTGCCGATGCCGTATCATTCGCCTTCTAATAATTTAACATTTAATAAAGCTATCTATTAGATATCACTTGGGTCTATTCTATACATACTTGTGAACTGAGAGAGTCCATAGCGCACTGATCTCTACGCTCAATGATCGTGCTCCGCGCCGCGCCCCTCGCAGTGAAGTCGCGAGTCAAATAATGAGCATTTAGTCGCTCGTAATCTCATGTCTACGTATTGTGCCGTTGTAATACAAGGATTAAAGCAAAGCCGCTACAAAAATACAATTACAATAAATAAATAGTGCGACTAACGTCGACTGACGTTAAGTGCTTAACAAAAAGCGTATTTTGTTTGCATTCGATGTGAGCTCCCGTGCTCAGCGACCCCGGTCCGTGCGTTGTGGTGCCGAGTTGGAACGAATTCTGGTTTTATGTTGCACTACTAGGGTTGCAAATTGTATGTAGGCCGTATAATTAGCGTGCTAAAGTGCAGAAGGGCAGTTACATTGCATAATCGAGTGCCGGTGCCGGTGTGCCGGATTAAAGGATCGATGTCACGGCAGAGACGCGCTGGGAAAAGTCGTTACTGTGACCGTACTATAGATAATCACAACTTGAATCAATTTATTTAATCATTTCTATCCTTATAATTGTTCTATAGTCTAATATGGATGGATATGTTATATATGATATTGTTGACTGGAACGTGTTAATAAAATTTGCGACTGTTCGTGAAAAGACTGTGATTTTTTAAAAAAGTATACTTTTCTGACGGAAAATGACGGAAAATAAGAACTTGGCCAGAGAAAGAAAAATAGTAATATACGTATTTAAATAAGTATTTTAGAATATTTTCGTCTATCTCTGCCCTTATTGTAATACTTACAAATCAAGCTTTACATCACACAGTTACAGTATAGTTTCTACTTCTGCCACATGTAGGTACTGAGTTGCATGCACTCTTTTTTTTTGTTCTACTTAACATTTTTCTTTGTGAAACGTTATTTATTTCTAGAATAAGGCTCATCTGGCCAAGAAATAAAATTATTTTTGAAACTTGTAGTTCTAATAAAAAAACTTTAGTTATTTTTTAAAATTCTGTGGTAACTCTTAGATTTTCCAGAACTTAAAATGTTCTAAGTCCGTTTCCAGGATGCAAGATACCTCTGTGCCGAATTTCATCAAGATCGGTTCAACCAACTGTTATGTGAAAAGTTAACAAACAGAGGGACAAAGAGAGTTAGTTTTTAATTTATGATATTACTGGCTGATGCCCGCGACTTTGTCGGCGTGGAAATATATTTTTCAATTATCCCTTGGGAATTATTTGACTTTCCAGGATAAAATGTATCCTATGTCTGTCTCCAAGATGCAAGCTATCTTTAAGCCAAATTCTCTCAAGATCGGTTTTGCGGTTGAACCATGAAAAGGTAACAAACAAATTAGAGGGACAGAGAGCGTTACTTTCGCATTTATAATACTGGTATGGATAACTAGTAAAAGTATGGATAACGACGCAGTTTCACCAAGAATTCGCATTTATTTCGAGTTCAAGAAAAGCAAGTACCTATACATTGTAATAATTTCAATAGACTTTTAACGGCGGTTCAAAACTGTATATAAATTGCAGATACGTGTATTTTACGTTCCAACTCAGAAAATAAGTTTTTTTAATTTTCAATAAAACCATTCGTACAAAAATAAACACTTATTCTACGCTCTTAGACTAAAATCTTAATAAACAAGGTCGCTTGAAGAACTTCTTCAAAGAACTTCACTCCCGCGTGAATGTGATTCTTATATACATACGTTACAATGAAAACGTTTGCTAAAACGAGATTGATAAGAAAATTGCTATTCAACTGCAAAATTATATTAATTTCTTTCGCTATTTTTGTAGCTTCAGAAATTTTACATTTTATGTTATCTAATATTTATTCTGAATAGATAAACACATTAAAAAACTACAAAACCCTTAATCACCATCATCAACCAGCAAGGGCTGTCCACTGCTGGACATAGGTTTGAAGGTATTTACTGGTGTTAGGATTTTTACGTAGGAATCCATCTTGGTAGGTTGGGTTAGGTTAGTGCCAGCGACGAGGACGAAGATACAGACTCACACACATAATTACCGGACACGGCTACTTCGGTGCTTATTTATTTATTGTACACCAAAAAAAAGGGATACAATGTCTTCAGTCCATGTTTGCATTCTGTGCAGGTCAACCCAGCGAGTAGTGATACATTGTAGCAGGTGTTTACCCTTAAAAAAAAACAATATTTTAAAACTTAAAATTAACTATAACATTATGTGTGTAAGATCGGACGCGCGGTGACGGCAAACTGTTTCCACTGCGGTGGGAGAGATCAGGACTCCGTATCCGACACGCTTTCTGTGTGCCCAGCTTGGGAAATGGAGCGCAGCATGCTGGTGAGCCGAATCGGGCGGAACCTCTCCCTGCCAGCAGTAAGTGTCGGCTATTCTGAGTATTGCGAGGAGGGCCGTAGCCAAGTTTTGTAAGACCGTGATGGTCCAGATGAAGGCTGCCGAGAGGGATCGAGAGAGGACAGATCCCTCTCGGAGACTGACGCCGTTCCGCAGCAACGATGTTTCCCTACCAGAAATGGGCCTTCGGGGTCACGGGTTACCAGGGACTGGGGGTCCCGAAAGCCCAATAAAGCGTTACGGTGGAGGACGATGACTCAAAGTGGTCTCGAGTCACGTGGTAGCACCGAGAGAGTGATGGGGTCAGTGAGTACCTACTGGTACTTTAAGATTTAGAATCCTAATATGATTATCCCGTCAATAAAAGTGTACAATATTTTTCTGGTTCAGTTTGAAATGTGCTGATATAATAATGAACATTAATAATAATAACTACAATTTACAGCTTTTAAAGCTTCAATTTTTTTTGCCCGACAGATCATGTGGAAATGAAAATAGAAAGCGGCACAGCAGTCCGACTCCTGAGCAGGAGCACGATCAAGAGCAAGAGCACGAGCACGAGCGGGAGAGTGAGCTCGAGCACGCGCACGCGCACGGACACGAGCACGAACACGAACACTGAACACGGTGAACATATCGATGCTCTTGACGCAGGACGACCGCGCAAGGTGACTTGCTGATATTATAATATATAGTTGCTTCCTCTACCCAATAAATTCACTCCTCTTTCCCCCACGGGGGTAGGCAGAGACCACAAGTTTCTACTTGGTTCGAACCTCGATGCCTTTTTAGATACATTCTGGCTACACATACAGTTATGGAAGGCCATATTATTTAACCAATTATTTTTTCCTTTTGGGTTCGCTATTAAATTAATGATGTAATAAGTATGTGCGCGTTCACCCTTTGACTTACTTTTCGAAACTTAAGTGGCCAGTAAAATATTAGCTCAAAAAATCCAAAGAACACAAAAAGCAAAGTAACGACGGCTTTAAATCCCCAAGTGATGAACCCAGGACTCGGATCTACCACGGATTTTTCGAATATGACTTTAAATTTTTTTAAACCATCAAAAGTAGTTGAAAGCTTACCGCAGCGTGTGAACTAGAGTGAGAGTATTGATTTAACGTTGAACGACTGCCAGCAGGTGCGCCGCAGCCGCACCACCTTCACCACGTACCAGCTGCATGAGCTGGAGCGCGCTTTTGACAAGACACAATATCCCGACGTGTTTACGCGGGAGGAGCTCGCGCTGCGACTTGATCTGAGTGAAGCTAGAGTCCAGGTATGTTGAAGTTATAATTAAATTAGATATTGTATAAATTAGGAAAATTTCGAGGACCCCTCAATCATTGGCGGAATAGCTGTCTCAAATGAGACAGAACTATAATTCTCAAACTTGTTACTAAGGTAGTTAATGGAATCAGGCATTACTTTGCGGCAGTCCCTTATAATGAGGAAAGAAGTTAATGTTCTGAGATTCGCAACCAAAATATAAAATGGAGTATAATACGTAGTTTTTGAAGATCACTGCCCGCACTACCAAAATAGCGTGCACAAGCAAACTTCTACCGTCACCGAGAACCTGCCAGCACTCATCCTTCACCAGAAGAGCAACATTACTAGGCGATATACACTATCTAAGTTCGGAACACGATACGTGTTTCATCTCAAAAAGAGAGACATTATAAAGTGTTAGTGACTCTTCTGCTCGGTGGCTGTCTGTCGGAGCGCGGACGGTGCTCTTCAAAAACTAGGTAATATGTACCATTTGATATTTTGCATGTGGATCTAAGCAAATTATCTGCGATCGCCGACTCGCCTCACAATTTTGGTAATAAAAACTTCGCTAGGGGGAGGCGTGTCCAGTAGTGGATTGCTAACGGGATTATAATAATGACAACCACGATTTAAAAAGTACCTACTTATTCTCCATCACTTTGTAATTAGCAGTATAAAACATTCCAGTTTCATAAATCATATATATATTATTTAAGGACAACATAACACACAAAATATAAATTATTATGTATTTACTATTAAAAGTCTATCGTGTCTTTTTATATTTTATTGGCCCTGAAAACTTTTTTACATTCCGTAATCAGAAACTTTATTTATTTTTGTTTCTGAACTCCTATTAATACGCTTAATTGAGAAATGAACGACACTCACTTATAAGTAAATACGACCAAATTGTTCCAGTTTATTGAGATCACACCTCATTACATTACATAGTTCAGAAATTTCAGTCGTGATGGTGCTGCAACATAATTCTAGCTCGGGATCCAGTTGGCCGGCAGCGGTTAAGGTGCCGCCACACCCGCGCGGACACTCCCCGCGGCGCGGCGGTCGGTAATTAACATTAGTGGCATTGTGCGACTCCGCCCGCTGCTACCGCCTCCCATCACAAGCGCCATTTACTTCGCGACATATTACCTATGTATTTGGCGACTAACGTTCTATCAATAGTCTTTAATTTAGAGTCCCGCAACTCGCAACGAGAGCTGTTCAAGGAGACTAATGTTTTGACACTTCCGTCGTTGTTTATTTTTTACAATATTATGTGCATACGAAAACCCATGAATTTTTGTAACAAGAACTGATGGTACCCTATACACTGTCGGTCGACAATGATTCACTGGAGGATGATATGTTTAGATAAGTCCAAAATAAAATATCTTCTTAGGGGATCTATAAATTATTCGAATCGAATTCTTAAAAAAGTGATCCAAAAAACTGACATGAATTTAAAAAACCTCGTGAAAAAGACATTACATAAAGCGTACTGTAAATACCTATTTATAAAAAGGAGAAAATATTTTTATTTTTTTATTTTATTTTTTATTTTATAAAGTGATGATACGAACAAAACCTTCACCTGATGGTAAGTGCAACGTCTGCCCATAACAAATGCTGTGTCACCCAGAAAATTACTGTATGATACCACACTGTGCCCATCACCCTGAGACATAAGTTCTTAAGTCTCATATGCCCAGTGATTACGCTAGCTCACAGTGCCCTTCAAACCGAAACAGAGTAATGCTTGCACACTACTGCAGAATAAATGGCTCTGGGGTGGTACCTACCTAGACGGATTCCTGCATAGGAATCCTACTACCAGTAAAAATAACTCTTACTGTGTATTTGTAAGCTCTCTAGCTACTGAAAAACTTGTGGCACCATACTGCGATCATCACCTTGAGACATCAGTTCCCTAAGCGCAGCAATTACACTAGCTATCAGTGGCCTTCAAACTGATGTACAGTAATGTTTACACCCTACTATTTTGACGGCAGAATAATTGACACTGCAGTGGTACCTACCTAGATGGATTCGTACTCAAGAATCTTATCACCAGAAAAGTTTTTTGTCGGTTGTACTTTGAGAACGGCTTATTTTTCGAACTGGTGTAGATTTTGACAAGCCAAAATTTATTTTAATAACTTCTTTGGCTTTCAATACGGAAAGTGCTAAGAAATACTGCTTAGGCTTAAATCGAGAGATACTCGTGTTGCACCTTACGGCATCTGTACCTCTAAAATTGTTAATTGCTCGTTAAAGTAGAAGAGCTAATTTATCACATGCTCGGCGCAAGAGAAAAAAATAGCCCGTCGCTAAAATGTGCATACATGAGCAATAAAAATATGGGTTTATAAAGTTTACTGGTGGTAGGATTCCTATGCAGGAGTCCGTCTAGGTAGGGTACCACCCCAGGTACAGCTATTCTACCGTGAAAGCAGTAGTGTGCAAACATTACTGTGTTTCGGTTCGAAGGGCACTGTGAGCTAGCGTAATCAATCACTGGGCATATGAGACTTAAGAACCTATGTCGCAGGGTGATGGGTACAGTGTAGTGTCACACAGAAATTTTCTGGGTGGCACAGCATTTGTTATGGGCAGACGTTGCACTTACCATCAGGTGAACGTTTTGCTCGTTTCCTCTATTCAATGCAATCAAAAAAAATTAGCAAACCCACGCTGAAGCTGCGTGGGGAACTATTTTCCATTGTTTTCTCTATTACATTACTTTTACAATTATTGTACAAATAAAAAAAAAACAATTTAATTTGATGGAAGGAAAGTGGAGCATTACGTACTCGTTTATTAGGAAAAATTAACTAAAAATAATTCATTACACGAACCACGTAACAATTTATTTCAAATTAAAATTAATTTTTTTGTTTCAAATTACCTGGGAACCTGTCAATTCCACTTTAAAAAAAATTTAAAGTATAATTTAAATATGGTTCAGGTTATCATTTAGTTATCAATAAAGCTTCCATTCTCCCACCATTTCATGAACTTCGTAAGAGGCAACCTAAAAAATACGTGTGTTTGCGAACACTGTACCAGATGAAGTCTGTGCGTGTAATACAGAAATAAAACCCTGGTATATTAACTTTAAATTATTCATTCATTATGTAATATACAAAAGTAAAATAGATCTGTGGAGCAGAAATTTTTGAATTTTGTATACACTTTCATGTTTTACATTAGCATACTTGACAAAATACGACACCAAAAATATCCTCACTGTCTGTGTGACTGAAAGACAGAGTAAGTGAGTACCTATAGTAATTTTGAATCAATGTAATCTTTTAAGGTAATGTCTCAAATGCGCCGTGGTAGCGTCAGGGGCAGGGCACTCTTAAACTTATGTGAAGGAATACATCGTGAGGAAACCATTAATTCTGTGTAAAAAAAAGTCAGCTGCACATGCAGTCCGCCAACCCACACTGGAACAGCGTGGCGGACTCTTTCCGGGTCCTAATCATTTCTAAAATGAAAGGAGCTCTGTCGTCAGTAGTGTTCTATACCATTTTCATATAAGCTCGTCGGTTGCAGGTAACAACTTCGATCTGATCGTGATACGTTCGCCTGCTTCGACCCATCCTCTCTACGTATTTGAACCACATAAGGATCCCTTTCTCTATATTTGTCACTAAATCTTCTATCACACCGTAATGTTCCTTTATCACGCTGTTACCCACTTTGTTTATCAAAGTCACTCCAGCTATACTTCTCAAACTTTTAATTTTTTCACGGCATTAATCTTATTATATACAGGCATCTTATTATATCAATCAAGCAATCTTATTATATACATATATATATACAGGCATTAGTCTCATAATTATTTTGCCTTTTACCATTCGGCTCTGTTGGCGCAGTGGCTAAGCCCTTGGCTTCTGCGCCGCGGGTCGCGGGTTCGATTCACGCACGGTACAAATATTTGTATGGCCTACAGATAGTTGTTCCGGGTCTGGGTGGTTTGTGCATGTGGAATTTATGTCTGTAAAACGTACCCACGACACAGGAGAAATTCCTACTGTGAGGCATCGTTTTTTTAAACAAAATAAAAAAATTTAAAAAAATCATAAGTGTGGATACCAGTGCTTATCTATGTACTGTTACTTGAATGTGTCTAATACTTCTAGATTAATATGAATTGTACGTACGTACAAAGTAGCGGACGTAGCTTGCCAACTCATTAACCAATGATCAACACAGAACTGAGCAAACGCTTCTACCAAAAACTAAAAATCACTTTCAGTGTGTTTCACATTTATGATGCTCAAAAAATCCTGGAGTCGTGATGATATTGTAGATAGCTGTTGTGTTTCTACGTACAGAGCTGAAAGAAATCTAAGCTTCCATTGTATGCGAGCTTATAAATAAGTTACGTATAATCGTCATCATTAAGAACTCAGCCTTAGCGAGGATTACTAAGAATAGCCCGTAATTATAAACACGGCGCGATGATAGACTTGCATTCTGAGGAATGCATTGCAGGCGAGGACATTCGACGGCGCTAATTATTACTTAACGAGGGTAGTTAGGCGCGGGCACACAATGGCCACTAATTCGCGCCTCATTACGCCCTCGGAGCCGAGCTGTTTGCGCTAATCGCCAGCCAGCCTCCGCTGCTCGACCCGATAACTTTTACTAATTACTTTATTTTTAAACAACTATTGTCGTGTTCCACTTAAATATAATAAAAGAAATATACTATATTATATAACTTAAGAGCCGAGGTACTCGTAGCTTAGGGGCCGGACGCTTGCCTTAAATGCGAGTGATCTGAGTTCGTTCCGACACCTTTAAAATTGTTCTGCAATTTTAAGTGCCGATTTACCAACTGCTCAGCGGTAAAAGCTAACATCTTGAAGAAACCTGCATGTCTTAACAATAAAAAGATTTCGAGGACATGTGATGTCCGCCAACCCACATTGGAGCAGCGTAGCTAACTCTTCCCGGCTCCAAAACACTCCCAGAAATTATAGGAGGCATATGCTCAGCAGTGGGACACCAATAGACTGTTACTTCCCTTTTTTTACTTTTTAGTATAACGCTTGAATTTAAGATATTTCATTGATTGTTCAACAAATGTTCTTACACAATTGCAGAATTATATGGTTAATGACCTAAAAAGAGAATAAAGACTAATGAAGGTGGTGGCTTAAGATAATCTACCACCCCATCGTATCCGGTGGGTGTCGTAAAAGACAACTAAGAGAAAATAAAAATCAGGAGATGGGCAGCAGCATCTTCCTGGAACATCTGAATAAATGAACTGCTTACGGTTGCGAAACCTCAGTTTATTTATTCAGACACTACAAACTTTTGTGGTTGGATTACCATGGGAGATGCCTATTAGCAGTGAACGTAGAGTCATAGACTGAAACGATGATGATGATTATGATGATGAATGACATTTAATATTGTAATGTAGTATATTTAATTGATTTCTTATACTTACGCGAACACTACACATTTAAATGAAACCTAATTTTACGGATTTTATCGCGTTTAATTTTATTATTTATATACCCGACGTTTCGAGTGCTTTACAGCACCTATGGTCACGGGGGGGACTGAGATGACAGATGTCCCGATGTCATAGTTAACCCGGAGTACCTTCAGCTTTTAATTATTATTCTTAGTCCGATCTACGCAGAAAGAGCTCACTGTGTCTTGAAGTCTTGCAGTGGTATGCTTGGTTTTTGATTTAATTTTATTAGTTATGGAATCCCAAGCTGGTGGTAGTACCCAACCATCCATCATCAAAATTAGGATGTTTTTTTAATTTCAATAGCCTCGCAAATCATCCTTGGTAGGGATCGGTGTTCTTTTGCGAGGATGTGGTTTATCAAATCTGATGTAATGGTTGGGATGATCCAGAACATGGTCACAGACTGCAGACTTCCTGGAGCGACGATGCTTCACATCAGCTATATGTTCTTTTACGCGGGTTGTAACTGATCTTTTTGTTTGCCCTATGTAAGAGAGACCACATTCACAATCCAGCTTGTATACTCCTGCATCTTGTAGAGGGATGTTACACTTGACACATGGTAAAAACTGACTTATCTTCTTCGGCGGCTTGAAAAATGTTCTTATGGAAGCCCGCTTCAAGATATAGCCAATCTTGTCTTTGACTCCTCTGACATATGGTAGGACTGCAGGTACACGCTCGACTGTGGCCGGCTTCACTCGGTCACTGCGACGAAGGCGCGGAACCCGAAGCTTGTTGTCTTGCAAAACTAGCTTGACAAGCTGAAGCTCGGCGGCCAGGTGTTTACTGTCACAGATCCCTTGTGCTCTCTGAAACAAAGATTTTCCCACGGTAGGTAACTGTGAAGGGTGGTGGTGAGATTCACCGTTTAGGTACCTATTTGTATGGGTCTTTTTCCTATACACGGTGTGACTCAAGGTGTTATTAGGATTACTAAAACATCTAGAAAAGCTAAAGAGTTATTTGTCTCTCTAGGTCTAGTTAGAATTTATGGAGTTAAGGTGGTCTAAAAATGCAGTGACTTTATCAGAAGGTAGAATAGTGAAAGTATTATCTACGTACCGCTTGTAGAACCTTTGGAGAAGTACGGAGGGCTTTCTCCTCAAAGTCTTCTATGAAGATGTCAGCAACAATCGGAGATACCGGGGAGCCCATCGCCACACCATCTACTTGCCGGTAGTATTGTTCCTTCCACAATAGATAGCCAGATGTTAGGCAATGTCTAAGTAATTCTGCATTTTCTACTGGCATGTTGTTATCTGTTAGCTTCCTAGTTACAATTGAGATGCAGTCTTCAACGGGTTATAAATAATAAAATTAAACGCGATATAATCCGTAAAATTAGTTTCATTTAAATGTAGTATTTTTTTTATGTTTCATCCGATTTTTTTTTATATTATTCGCATTATGAACGTAAATTTGTAATAGTATAAAATAGATAAAATAATAAAATAGTGAAAACTATATATAATGACACAAGTAATTTTCATAAAAGCTGCGCATGGATATTGTTAAATTAAGGTCCTGCTATGCTGGGATCTCAGAAATAAGCATCTTCAGGTTGCACTAACATTTATTTCTACGCGTTATTCTAATTGTGGTATTTTATTGTCTAATTGTAGTGGTTGGAAATATCATAACCCATTTAATGGCGTAGGTGAATTAGCCGATTAAGGTAAATAAAATTATGGCAAATAGCCTGACTCCCGAAAAAAGCCACACCAAATACTTTAGACCAAAAAGACTTACAACGGTGAGCGTTTAAAGCGCGAGGCGTTTTGTACTGCGACCGCTAATCTCTCTGCTAAAAGTGGTGCTTGTGGCCAATCCTGTGTCCTTGGGAGAGACCGGCCAGTAGTGAACTGTTAACGGACAGATGACAATAGCTGCTTTGTAATGTTTTAATCCGACATATATGGAGGAAAGGAGTTACTGTGCTAGGATCCGCACGCAAAATATAAAACGGTGTATATTACCTAGTTTTTTAAGAGCACCGCCTGCCCTACCACAGCAGCGTGCACGAGCAAACTAACACCGGCACCGAGAACCGCCACCAGTCCGTCTAGGTGGGTACCACCCCAAGGTCAGTTATTCTGCCGTGAAGCAGTAGTGTGCAAACATTACTGTGTTTCGGTTTATAGGGCACCGAGACCTAGCGTAATCGCTGGGCATATGAGACTTAAGAACTGATGTCTCAGAGTGACGGGCGCTGTGTGGTGTCACACAGAAATATTCTGCGTGACACAGCATTTTATTATGTTATGGGCAGATGTTGCACTTACCATCAGGTGAACGTTTTGCTTGTTTCGTCACTTTATACAATAAAAAAAATATACACCAAAGAGTCGGAACCACGACACGTGTTTCATCTCAAAACGAGGCGTTATTAAGTGATATTGTGTCGTAGAGTCAAGATCAACTTCCTTTCCATCATTTTTTCGCAAAGTAACGCTTGATTCTATTATATACAGTAACGATATATCACATAGATAATTACTTCAGGTACCCTAAGCGACACAGCGCTGTAGTGTTGATGCTCGATCATACTACAGCGCTCGTCGCCGTACATCACGCCAATCCCACTCGAGTTCTGCTCGTTAGGCTTCATTCAACGCCTGCACTTGCACGTCTGCATGTAATTTTACCTCGCATTGTTTCATCCACGGAATCGTAATAACCAGGAACATAAGACGTTAATCTTAATCACTATATCGGTATTATGTAAATATGTAGGTATTTGGCACTTACAGAGCTATTCCACCGGGCTCGCTGTGGGGTGGTATTAAATAATCATCGCCAATCCGTCTCGGTAGGTCCTCACTCCTGGTCAGTTATTTTGCCGTGAAGTAGTAGTGTGCAAACATTACTGTGTTTCGGTCTGAAGGGCACTGAGAGCTAGCGTAATCACTGGGCGTATGGCACTGGGATTAACCACTGATTTATCAAGGTGGCGGGCGCGGTGAAATGTTCTAGGTGACATAGCGTTTGTTATGGGCAGACGTTGCACTTACCATCAGGTGAAAGTTTTTCGCCTTTCGTAACATGTATAATGTTCACATAATTGCCACAGTGTACAAATAGCATTTTTTGTGGTGGTGGTAACAGATACTGTTCTACATTAACAGTTGTTACATTATTAATTCCAGCCGCTGATTTTCACCATCGCACATTGAGGCACGGCGCGAAATTCCATCGTCACCACCTTGATGGTTAGCATTCCAGCACAATGCTTTTTTCGCGCAATTTTCTGCCCCGCACAAGCACCTTATGGAATCTGCTGCCGCTAGCGGTTTTTCCGGACCGATACGACTTAGGGACCTTCAAGAAAAGAGCCTATTCCTTCCTCAAAGGCCGGCAACGCATCTGCTATTCCTCTGGTATTGCAGATGTTCATGGGCGGCGACCATCAGGTGAGCCGCTTGCTCGTTTGCCTCCTCTAACATAAAAAAAATAAAAAATAAAAAGTTGTGCTCCTTCAGAAATAAACAAATAAGTAATTTTCCAGCTGCCAAGGTTACCGCCAATTAATGTTTGGTCAATCACCTGTCACGATGCTTTATCTTGCAGGAAGCAAGAAGTAAGCTATTTAGCGAGCACGCATAATTCGGGTAATCGAGTCCGAAGTTGAGTGCTGGTGGCGTATCGCGAGGCCTGAGCAACTCGCCACTAACAATGGTTAAATTAAGCGCGATCGGGTACTGAGGACCCTTTACACTGCATTCAAAGAGCGCCTCTGCAATTTGGTAATTACACGGGCTTGGCGGTCGGGAGGAGAGGGGCAAACGGTATGAAGCCACTCCTATAGTGGTTACGTAATTGCAAAGGCAGAAGTTTAAATATTAATTATAAGAAGATTAAAGATTCAAGTTTTATATTTGAAATTAGCATTACTTTCATATATTATATGTTTTTGTTATTCTTATTATATGCTGCCAATGACAGCAAAGAATAAGGATAGGCATTTACATAATTTAATAATGTCCACTTGGACTTTTAACCACCACTGCAGGAAGCTGAGCACGAAATATTTTAGTATCAAAAGGGTACACAAACACATGCACTCACTCGCACTAACCTGCCTGCTCAGGAATCCGTCTATGTAGATACCACCCTAGGACCAGTTATTATGCCGCGCAAACGTTACTGTGTTTCGGTCTGAAGGGCACTGAAAGCTAGCGTAATTACTGGGCACATGAGACTTAAGAACTGATGTCTCAGGGTAACGGGCGCAGTGTGGTGCCATACATTTCACTAAGCATTTGTTATGGGCAGACGTTGCACTTACCATCATTAAACATTTTGCGCATCTCGTCACTTTTTCTTATAAATCAAAACACAGACATGCCGGTTTCGTCACCATTTGAAACATATCTCGGAGTACAAGCGTGGTCTTAAGATTTCAGTCATCAGTTATAGTGCTACCAGCACTCGCGGTAGAACTCAAGCTCATTAACGATACTAGTTAAAACGAGCGCCCATCTTCATAGATACAAGAGATCTTTTATCACATTCCCCAGTAATACCACCAAATATTGTAATTTTATTATTTCTCCAATGATGAAACTTTATGTCATTACCTTGTAAAACAGTTAATTCATTGCATTTTCAACAAATGACTGCACAGGAAGTGGCTGTGCAGGCGACGCAATCAAAAGAGAACGCTTTTAATAATTTGCACAATTATTCATTTAACTATTGAGCTGGGCCTCTTGTGGCGGAGGGCTCATTTGAGCTGCAGTTACATTCTAGTGTCGGTACCGCGAGGGTTGGCATTTACGCTAATTGCCAGGGGCTACTTTTGTTTTGATTTCTTTTTAAATAAATAGTCCGAAACATGTTAGTGGAGCGCCGTGTGATAGCTGCGATCCTGTGGCCTAGTGGTCAGATTACCTGACTTCTACGCCACGGGTCTTGGTTTCGAATCCCAGCCAGAGCATATGGCCAAAAACACATATTGTTGGTTTGTGGATCTGGTTTTTTTGTGCATGTGAAATTAATGTGTATGAAACGCACCCACGATACAGAAGAAATCCTTCGGTATCATGTCCATAGCAGTAGGGTATTATACAAAAAAATCCAGAATGCCTTTTTATTCCGTGGGTGTCGAAGTCGACAGAAAGAAAATAAAATCAGAAGATGGGCAGCAGCTACTTCCTGGAAAATCTGAATAATTAAACTACTGTTGCCAAACCGCCTGTCAAGCGTGGCAACTATGGCAAAATTACCAAAATGTGAGCTACAAACTTTTTGACATTTTATAGGGGAGGCCTATGTTCAGTGTAGGGTGGTAGATTCTTTTATGCAGTGAAGGTAAAGGTAAGGTAAAGCTGAAGCGTTAGTACTGTGACGTTAATGCATTGTAGAAAGGGCAGTGACTGAGTCAATCATTTAAATAAAAAAAAAAATCAAAAGTGCTCTCCTCCAATGATCCGACAGCCCTACATTTTATGCGGTTCCTAAATCGCTCTCACCGCGCAAATTGCTTTTAATTCCACTTCATAGATGGCGTTTGCCGACAAACGTTCTATCCGCCCCCATCGAAAGTGTTCGAATAAGTTTGCACCTTTGCAGTAAGATCTTAAAGTCTACTATAGAGCAAATAAGCAGAGAAGTGGAGTATTATCAAGATGAAATTTAGAACGCACTTGAGGCATTAATAAAGAGCTCAAGTGATCAGTGTAAGGCACGCGAGACTCTCGACGGCGACACTCGGCCCAGCGTGCGCCGATACTACGCTTAATTACTGATATCAATTGGCGTTACATAAATTAATGATGAAATTTTAATCAGAGAATCGAAAACGAATTCCTTAAAACTGTAATAAATTTAGGTTAGGAGTTTTTTTTTTATAAAATAGGGGGCAAACGAGCAGGTGGCCCACTCAGGTTACTATTATTTTTACATTATTTTATTTTACAATATTTAAGTCCTCGGGGTCGATTTTAACCACGACTGTATATTCTAATTCATCACTTCAGCCCATCATCAGCCCACTGATGAACATAATCCTCTCCCAAAGGTTCCCACAAAAGTTTAAAGCTTTCAATTTTGGGGGATTTTGCAACAGTTGCCACGCTTGGCAGAGTTGGCAACCGCAGTTTATTTATTATTCAGATGTTTCAGGAAGATACTGCTGCCCATTTCCTGGCTTTATTTTCACTCTGTCGATTTATCTTTATGACACCCACGGGAAGTGATGGGCTGGTAGATTGTCTTGAGCCTAATTAACTGAACTATTTCATACTTTCGTAAGATCTTCATCTTTTCAGTTGTTCTTGAATGCGATAGGATCGGAGGAACAGATGACCTGTAAGAGTGCCCAGTTAATCAGCAGAACAATCGCAACAAATCTTGACTAGGTAAAAATCTTGCTTTGGTAGGGATTCGGGCCCACAACTTACGACTAAGCAAGCGGGTACGTACACTACCATCTGATTAAAACATTTGAGTGAAATGTCCCAAAGAATCGTAATAAAAATAATAACTGAATAAACGATAAATTCAAATGAATATTTTCTAAAACGTGCACAATTCCTAACACAACCGGCGTTAACTAGACGACATTTAACTTTGTCAGTAATCGGCCGGCCGAGCGGTGCTCGTTCAGGAATTATGAAATTACCGCAATTTTTCGTCGCACAATGTCTTTTTATTAGCGCAATGCGCCACGACTAGCTCAATTTATTTCTATTCTCTACAGTCTGCAAGGTGAATGCGGCTTTAAGGTTACGGCATAGAGTACATTTAAATACGGGGAGGCGGTAACGCGAAAACCACGTATGCGTAATTGCTTTTCATTACAGCTCCATTGTCGTGGAGAGCGGCGCGCGCCGGAAATTGGCGGCGATTACGCGGGAAAAAATTAAAAGTGCACCCACCCCGCCACGTAACCACCCCCACACGTTCTCAACGTCACCAGTTATGTTACCTTCTTTATGGCCTTATTCTGCATCTAACATTTACACAGCTAGCAAGGACAAAGTCAGAGATATTTTATGGTTTATTACGATACTTTTTACGTCTTAACTTAACCTCAGATTTAAAGACACTGGATTTGATTTAAGAATCAATTTTTCAGAAATAGGAATCTAGTGGTGGACTAGTGAAGGCCGAGCCACACCATTATCTTCTAAACCTCAAGGGCGACCCCTTTTTCATATAATACCAGGGTAAAGTAGCCAAAATGATTACTAACTATCAGATGGACGGTCAGCCTTACTCAAAAAAACCGTGTACTACTCATTAAATAATAGCTCGTCTCTTAATGTAAGAGCAATTCGCTTTTTCAGACATGGCTGGCTTTCTTGAGAGCCGTGTGGTGGCAGCACGTTAAAAGAATACTACCACTCCATCTCATCCAATGGATCTCGTAAAAGGCGAGTAAGGAATTAAACTGCACTGTGCACCCAACAGCGCATGGTGGCGATGGGCTCACCACCTATCACACCAAGTGCATTATATTGTTTTGGTGAAACGTGGATTGTGGCAGTCATTTGTTTTTGCAGTGAGTGCCCAGTCTCTGACTACCCCTTATGGGATACAGTCGTGATCTTATGTATGTATGGCTTTCTTGAACATTCGTGCACGTGTGCTTGATTCGCGGCGGAGTGCATGATTGCTCCACTTCACAGTGGGGCAAAGTAGATCGAGGCGCGTTATGTACACATGAGTATTCTACAAATTGTTGCAATAACTCACTTTGAATCTTTGAAACCAATTCGTCCATCGCCTCCCCTCAATGGAAGTTGTACCGTCTCGTTGTGAGATCTAAATGTTTAATACTATAAAAATATAAATTATGAATTAGAGAAATACAATTTGCTTAGATCCGTTTGAAAAATTTAAAACGGTGTTGTTACCTAGATTTTGATGAGCACCGCCCTCGATCCCACAATAGCATGCACTAAAAACTAATACTGCTACTGGGAACCGCCACCAGATACCCTACAGAGCTACAACACTACCACTAGGCAATTAACACCACTGAAGTCGAGAACATGACACGTATTTCACCTCAAAACGAGGCATTACCAAGTGGTATTGAATATACGATCGACAGCCACCGAGTCAGCTGGGTAAAGTAACTTCTGTGGTGTGTATTGCCTAGTAGCAGTGTTTTATGGAGGAGGAGGGGAAGTGCCCGAGGGAGGCCCGCCCTTGGGGGTGCTCCTCAAAAACTGGGTAATACACTGCATTTTAAATTTTGTATACGAATCTTATCAAATTAACTTTCTTTCCTGCTTCATAATGGATTTCCGCAAAGTGACGCCCGATTTTATTAGCTACTAGCTGTGCCTCGCGGTTTCGCCCGCGAAAAAAAACGGACCCCTACCGATGATATACATATATCCTTCCCTACTTGAATCGTTTTTAGAGGTTTTAAGTTTTTTGCGCGGATCCCTAATAATTTTTGTAAAATTGAAGTAGTCTAAGTTACCCGCTATATTATCAGCTATCTGTCAGTGAAAGTCCCGCCAAAATCCAGCCGTTTTAAATATTAGCCGGAAAAAACCGACAGACAGACAGACAGACAAGTTTTAAAAATTCTTTTTTGTTATAAGTACCGTATATACTCTTATAAGCATTAAGTAAACAAGCTGTTGTTTTTTTATTACAAACAGACACTTCAATTTTATTTATTTGTATAGATATAAATATAAATTTGTTACCTACGTTTAGAAAGATCATATTAAATCTAAGTAAAAGTCTATCTAACTAAATTCTGTCTACTCAATTTGGACATCGTTTATATCGTCCCTTGTTGTCCACAGCTAATCTTTTATTTATTTGTTTCGTCTAACTGTCTATACATAGTGTATCGCATGCTCTAGTAACCAAAATTGCTCTCTTCTTTCATGTGTTAGTGATTATTGGAAACTTTACTGAATAATGTCTTCATTTTCTTTATGATGATTTATTTCACTGTATGACTTATTTTTCTTTATTTTCATTATTATGTAAAATAATTAGTTCTTACTTCTTATATTAGTTCTTATAAAGCGGTAATTCTTACTCGTATATAAGCTTTATTTTTTAATATTTACTGCTACAAATATATACCTGCGTAGAAGAGCATAATTATAGCTGATGTGAAGCATCGGCGCTCCAAGAAGTCTGCAGTACCGTGTTCTGGATCATCCTAACCATTACATCAGATTTGATAAACCACAAATCGTCGCAAAAGAACACCGATTCCTACCAAGGTTGGTTCGCGAGGGTATTAAAATTAAAAAAAAAACTAATTTTAATAGAGAATCCTATAACTAACACCGATTCCTACCAAGGTTGGTTCGCGAGGGTATTAAAATTAAAAAAAAAAAACTAATTTTAATATAGAATCCCATAACTAATAAAATTAAATCAAAAACCAAGCATACCAGTGCAAGACTTCAAGACACAGTTAGCTCTTTCTGCGTAGTTCGGACCAAAAATAATAATTAAAAGCTGAAGGTAATCCGGGTTAACTATAGCATAAGGGCATCTGTCACCTCAGTCCTCCCGTGACCATAGGTGCTGTAAAGCGCTCGAAACATCGGGTTATAAATAGTACAAAAACATGATAAAATCCGTAAAAATTTGTTTTATTGAAACTAAATTTATTAAGATTTACGTGAACCAATTCCGTTAAGTTATTTCTACGTACTTTAAAATAAATACTCAAGCTTATTTGTTAATGAATTTTATACCAATTGCGTGCATTTGTTCCCAGGTGTGGTTCCAGAACCGACGTGCAAAGTGGCGCAAGCGCGAAAAAGCGCTAGGGCGTGAGCACGCACCGTTCCTGCATCACGAGCATGGTAAGTATATATACTGAAAATGGCATCCCTACGAGTATATCCTTCCTAGAACTTCTAGAAGATAACCTGAATGTGAATCATTTATGTAATCGCCTTGATGTCCTTAACGGAAAAGATGGATGAGGTCGATATTATTTTATTGTTTCCTTTTCAAATCGATGGTCCTTTCTGTTTTTCTTTACATATATTATACTGTAATTTGTCAAGTCAAAGTGTCGTTGGCAAATCAGTCTGCCGACTTGTAGAGATTGGATAGCCCCGACACGACGCCACCACCTCTTACCTATAATACAAGGAAATAACAGATTGAATATAAGAGCATTGTGGACGACGTAAAAAACATAAAAAAGAGAAGTAACAGGCTATAAATATCCCACTACTGAGAACTGACCTCCTCTCACTGCTGAGAGAACTTTGAGAGCCGCGAAGATTCCGCCACGCTGCTCCTGCACGAGTTCGCGGACTTCACATATCTTTGAACTATTTTTATTCCTCAGGCATGCAGGTTCTCTAAAGATGTTTCCTTCACCGCTGAGCACGTAGTAAATTAGCACTTAAAATTGCAGAACAATTGTAGAGGTGCCGGCACCGAGGTTCGAACTCAGGTCACTCGAGTAATATGAAATTTAAGGCGAGCGTCCAACCCCTGAGCTACATGGCTTACAAAATATAAAAATATGTTATGGAACTTAATTTACTATATGATTATATGAGATATAACGATTGGGACGTGTGGTGGCGGCTTTAGAGAATCTACCACCCTATCTTATCCTGTAGGTGTCGTAAAAGTCGACAAAGGGAACAGTAATACTAGAAGATGGGCAGCTTGCTGGAACATCTGAACAAGTAAACTGCGGTTGCCAACCCGATTGCCTGGCGTGGTAACATACATACATAAGATCACGACTGTATGCCATAAGGGGTAGTCAGAGACTGGGCACTCACTGCAAAAACAGATGACTACCACAGTCCACATTTCACCAAAACAATATAATGCACTTGGTGTGATAGGTGGTGAGCCCATCGCCACCATGCGCTGTTGGGTGCACAGTGCAGTTTAATTCCTTACTCGCCTTTTACGAGATCCATTGGATGAGATGGAGTGGTAGTATTCTTTTAACGAGCCGCCACCACACGGTAACTATGGTAAAATTCCCCCAAAATGAGAACTACAAACTTGTGTGGCAATCTATGTGGCCTATGTTCAGCAGTGGACTTGGTACATCGTAATAGACTAGAGACTCCTCAGACCGTCGGTGCTTTACGGCAGCTGTGTCCATTTACGCCGTGAATGTGGGTGCTGCAAAGTGAACGAATCGTTGGGTACTGAAAAATTAAAATAAAACGTGACGAAGCCCGTAAATTAAATTTTTAAGCACTCGCGTAAACATTAAAAACTCACAATATAAAATAGAGTTATTTATTTACGTGAAGGTACTTTTGATAGCAACGAAAGCGTTACCAACGCTTCATTATTTGTCGCACGTAACTGCTCCCCAATCAAAGCTCCTACGCGCACCGCGGCGTGTCATTAAGTAAATGATAGCAACAAACACCGGGTGTGTAAATGACACAAAAAAACTATTAGTAAGCTCATGACAGTTAAACGTCCGTGATTACATCGAGACGGACAGTCTTTCACGAATTATCGACCATTAGCCGCTTCCAGCTCGCTTAGATTGACACAGTGGCACATAATGAAATACAATTCTATTCGATTATTATCGCCTTACATAATCACATACACCTGTAAGCTTACAATGCGCTAATGTAGCATTTTTAATTATAGTCTGCGTTAGAAACATTAGCTTGAGACACAAAAGAAATGAGAAATATCTACGCTCGATAGGAATAAGAAGCTCAGAAATTAATATTTTTTTTTTAACATTAAACAAGTTAATGATCTTATATGTAATAAGGCTTATTCTACACAGCGGCATGTATTAGGGACTATAAAAAACACTATATTCAGAGTATTTATTAGGGAGGAATTAAAATAAAGATAGGGTTTTTTTTAAGTAGACACTAGATTTCTCCGGAGCGTTTGGTGCGTTTTAAAAACATACATTGCACATGCACTAACATTGAAACTCTGAACAACTATCTGTAGGTCATATAATTAATCGTCTCCTGCGGAAATAGAACCCGCAACCTATAGCGCCAAAGTCAATCGACTGCGCCGACCGGGCCGACAAATTATCAAAGTCACCGAGACAACTAAGTCGACCAGGTAAGCTGTACTGGAGATACGGAGACTAGCAATGTATACAATCTCCATCACTACGATACTCTATTAAAATCAAATCATTTGTTTTGTGGACATAGATTTAGAGAAAGATGTCAGTTATTAATTTTATGTTAATTATGTCCTACTAATAGCCACACAAATTAGAAACATTATACTAATCGGAAATAATAAAAACAAAAAAGGACAATTAATAAAAAATTAAATCAACTATCATCTACATCTAAGTAGTAAGTACTTAGTTAAGAAGGGTTTAAGGCGTTGACGCTAAGCCTGGAAGGATTGACAAACGCAACACCAATGTACATGTAAAAATAATTACAAATTTAACTTACTAACTAAATCATTATTTTTTGTATATCTGTAGCAGATTCAACATTCACAATAACAAGAAAACACGATGGCGCTTTTTAAAAATGTTAAAAATTTACATACATACATTTAATAGGCGAAAAAGCTATAGTAAAAAAATGGAAATCTCCTATATTCATACCATAAATAACAAAGCTACAAAAACCAATAATCTGACAGAAATTAGAAATTTAGGTACTACGGTTTATCATACAGATTGATGAACCATGCAATGAATAGGTTAATATTGTATTTTAGCAGATAAACGACAATGTTTTCAGTTTATAAAAAAAACTTTTAGTAAAAACATCGATCATGAAATATCATTAGAATAACATTGAATTACAGCTGAAAAATATTTTAAATTAGGTTGGAACGAAGCAATAAACAGTTTTACTAAGCAATCGATTTAATTACAAGCTAACGAATAATGGAAATACAAACGTTCTAAACCTGTTATTTGTAAGTCATTAGGACTAAATAGGCTTTGATTAAAAAAAAGATAAAATATAACAGTCGGAACAGCCGCCACCCGAGTGAGTGATCGGAAAGGATCGTTGTGTAAATGGGGATATAATGACTACCGATTGAACGCAACACCATGTTGGTGTAGTATTAAGTATTTAGTAGTCGCTACAATTAAGTAAATGACTTTAAAATAAATATCCACGCAATATTAACAAACAATCTCAACAAAAATGATTGTACACTAAACTAATAAAATTATTATTATTATTTAATGAACATCACAGGCAGGCAAATGATATGCAGGAATCCGTCTAGGTAGGTACCACCCCAGGGCCAGTTATTCTGCCGTGAAGCAGTAGTGTGCAAACATTACTGTGTTTCGGTTTGAAGGGCACTGAGAGCTAGCGTAATCACTGGGCATATGACACTTAAGAACTGATGTCTCAGCGTGACGGGCGAATTGTGATGTCACACTGTTCTGGGTGTTACAGCATTTGTTATGGGCAGTCGTTGCACTAACCATCAGGTGAACGTTTTGCTCGTTCCGTCACTTTTATCAAATAAAAAAAAAGTTAAACTTCATTGATTGGAGTTCTTGTTGTCTTTTTCTTCTGTGTCGTTACCCCAATTGCCACAATGCTGCAAATTGTGACCGAAATTTCTAGGATAGATGATGTAGTAAAGTATCTTTTTAGATTTGTTTTGTATCCTCGGTCAAGTCTCTTGCAATTGTAGATGTGTTTTCTTGCACAGCCCTCTATACCATCGAACAGATTGTCTATCTCGAGTTCTCTTACCCTCCAGCCGTCCCCCGTTCCAGTCATTATGATGCTGTCCAGGCAAATTAGTGTGCAACATGCCCAATGAACGTACGCTGTGAAAATTACGTTCATGGTCCCACAGAATACAGTGCAAAGCAGTAGTATAGTGTATGGTACTTTCTGAAGACCCAACGAGTGGCCACGAGTATTTACGTCTTAGTGTACAGGGGTGACATCGCACCTACATCATGATTCATCATCAAGGATTAGTCGCAGATACCAATTCAGGCGGACTGTGTGCTCGGCACCCGTACTTTCATAATAATGACTGTACGTTGGTACCTTCGGTATCAAGCAAGGGACAGCAGCAGGTGTGGCGCCACAACGAACGCTATTGTCCGTGTAATCGGCCGAACTCTAATGTGTCGATGTACACACGCACTCGCCCTTCACCTGCCGCGTGCGTAAACAAACAAATACATATTTAATTTCGATAACAGTTAAAGCAAGCAAAGGGTCTGAATACAACTTCGAATATGGGTTTTGGCTAAAATAACATATTATTTTTATTAACAAGCAATTAATTGTATTTAAAAATTAAATCTATCATCGCTTATATCTCGAATTTATATTCCAAAATCTTAGATCTGGGATGTACCTTATCATCACAAAGAAGTTCTAGGATTTTAACCCAATTCAGCATCTGATTTTTTCTGTAAGTCAATTCCATACGATGCACGTCGCTACAACAAAATAAATAAGTAAAGTTTCAGACTATAAGTGTGTCCCACTGCTGAGCACAAGCCTCCTCTCATTTCCGAGAGGGTTTTGGAGCTAGCAATAATCCGCCACGTTGCTTCAATGCGGTTTGGCTGAATGCACATGTCTTCGATTTTTTTTGTTTCTCAGACATGCAGGTTTCTCCACGATGTTTTCCTTCGTCGCCGAGCACGTGGTAAATCAGCACTTAAAATTACAATTAACAATTTTAGTGGTGCCGGCACCGGGAATCGAACCCAGGTCACACGCGTACTATGAAATTTAATGCGAGCGCCTAGCCCATGAGCTACCACGGCTCTTCGCTTCAACACGACTAAGAAATTAAGGGTTCATTAAATTATGTTGTTGGACGACATTGATAGCCTGATTCTGACCTTATGATGATTTCCTCCTAGCTGATACCTTTTTCGAATCATCAACAACTTTAATTCAAGTTGTCGTTTGCACAAAAAATATCGCTATCAGCAATTGTCTAATTATTTTTCATCTTCCCTTACACATACATACAATCACGCTTTGTTCCCATATAAGGGGTAGGCAGACACCATACTAGTAGACACGACCTCAAAAAAATCTTACTTCCCATTGCGTTCCCACGAGCAGTATAGTGAGATATGGTATTATTTTGCACAAATAACGCCCATAAAATACTTTAGTCACCACTTACGACACCTCGGTAGGAAAGAGGTGGGTGGTTTTCTACTCTGCCGGACACCTATCGGCTTACACGATTTAACTTATGTGCAATTATGTGCCCCCGAAAAGAGTGATTTGATCGGAAAAGTAACAACAAGTTGCAGTTCTGCACAAAAAAATTGAACAACAACAAAGAAATTTGACAACGTGTTGAAGAATGAATCGTGCTTTTGGTTCATTTTTTTTTATTTGATAAAGTGACGAAACGAGCAAAACGTTCACCAGATGGTAAGTGCAACATTTCTGTGTGACCCCACACTGCGCCCGTCACCCTGAGACATCAGTTCTTAATTCTCATATATCCAGTGATTACGCTAGCTCTCAGTGCCCTTCAAACCGATACACAGTAATGTTTGCACACTACTACTTCACGGCAGAATAACTGGACCTGAGGTGGTCCTACCTAAACGGATTCCTGCACAGGAATAGGATTCCACCAGTAAAAGTGTTTAAAAAGTGTTTAAAGAATGTCATGATAAGTCTTTAAAGAATGTTCCCATTTATTTTGTGCAGGT
This sequence comes from Luehdorfia chinensis, assembly GCA_019845155.1. Lineage (NCBI taxonomy): Eukaryota > Metazoa > Arthropoda > Insecta > Lepidoptera > Papilionidae > Luehdorfia > Luehdorfia chinensis. The sequence continues at coordinate 5,711,484 of JAHVAK010000363.1, read as the reverse complement.
GGTGAGTGGGGTGGCGAGTGGGGCGCTGGCGAGTGGTGGGCGCTGGGACTGGGCGCGATGCCCGCACCGCTGTGGCGCGACGCACCGCCGGCCGCCGCCTTCCGAGCGTTACTACACAGGTACACCCTCACACATACAGACAAGTACATACTATAAAAATCACAGCCCATACTTGGCAACTATTGATTATTGGAATTCACTAAACGATTCATGTAAATCCCACTGCTGGGCACATATCTCCTCTATTTACTCGAGAGATAAATATAACAGGACCGCCACGCAGTTCCAGTATAGGTTACCGGAAGTTTTAATTTCTCCAATATTCACAATGTTTTCCTTGAGCTTCGAGCAAGTGGTAAATCACTAGTCGTTATTGCTGTTTACAATTTTAATGATGCCGGCATCTAGGTATCAATTTCGTGTAATAATTTGATGAAGCGTATTGTTTTATTGCAAGAAATACGAAACCAAATGAGCACAACGTACACCTGATCGTAAGTGAAACGTTTGACCATAACAAATGTTTTGTCAACCAGAACATTTCTGTGTGACAGCACACTGCGCCCGTCACCCTCAGACATCAGTTCTTAAATCTCATATGCCCAGTGATTACACTAGCTCTCAGTGACTCTCAAACCGAAATACAGTCACGGCAGAATAACTGGCCATGGGGTAGTACCTACCTAGATGGGTACAACAGGAATCCTTACACAATAATCATCATCATCATCATCATTTCAGCCTATCACTAGTCCACTGCTGAACATAGGCCTCCCCTATAGATTGCCACAAAAGTTGTAGCTCTCATTTTGGGGGGATTTTGCCATAGTTGCCACGCTTGGCAGGCGGGTTGGCAACCGCAGTTTATTTATTCATATGTTCCAGGAGGTGCTGCTGCCCATCTTCTGATTTATATTTTCCCTCTGTCGACTTTTACGACACCCACGGGATGAGATGGGTGGTAGATTCCCTTAAGCCGCTACCACACGGCCACAATAATTGTTAATTTTATTTAAAAGCTTGTCTTACGCAGGTACGTGCTGGCGCTGCCTCCTGCGCCGCCGTCGCCGCGTCCCCGCTCCCCCTCCCCCACTCGCCCGTCGCCCCCCCGCGAGCCGGCGCCGGGCGCGCCCCCCTCGCTCCCCGCCCCGCTGCCGCACCCGGCGCTGGCGCACCCCGCGCTGGCCGCGCACCCCGCGGAAGCTCTCCGCCTGCGCCACGAGGCCTTGCTGCACGAGCGCTACAGCGGCCGCGTGCACACGTAACGCGCTGCCGGTGACGACTTCGAAGATGCCAGTTTGGGAACAACGGATGTGGAAACGTTCCGCCGGGCGCGGGAAGCCTGGCTCACACATTCCAATGGTCAAGCATTTTGAATAATTGTTAATGATTTTTTCTACAAAATGTACAGAAAATTAACAGAGTTTGTAACGTTTAGTAATGTCCCTTTATTAGGTATAATTTATTATGGATATGTGATCATACAGAATTTCTTTGTAATCGGCCCTTGTCATCTCCTGTAGACAATAATCACCCAAGGCATCAACACCTACTACACGGAGATTACTTCTTTAACTATTACGTTTAGTTGAGATTTTTACCTTTATCAAACCGACACTAATTTATGTCTAACAGGTTTCTTTTTCTATACATACATAGTCCACATTCTTCACTGTTTAACGAATTCTTTCCACTCATCTATCCGGTAGTGTACGTAACCTACGTACGAGTAAGAGGTGTGCCTTAATGATCGACGTTGTACCAATAATTCCCAAGTCCTCAGTTGCATTTCATCAAATCTCACGCACAGCAAGCAGGAACCTAGCCTTAAGTGTAAATAAAACTTTCATGATCGCTTTTTACGCATTATTAAATAAATACAAATATCATAGTTGTATATTGTAAAATATTGTTATGTAAGACTTTGCGGTCGCGAATCTTTTTGTATGAAATAAAACTAAATTTATTTATTAAACGAAAATGATTAGGCAAGTATTTTTTAGGAATTAATACTTTTATGCATAACCACCTGTGCACCCCGCACATATATCCTTCCCTATTTAAATCTGATTTTAGGGTTTTAAGACTTTTGCGCGGACCACTAATTATTTTTCTAAAATTAAAGTAGCCTAAGTTACCCGCTATAATATCAGCTAGATGTCAGTGAAAGTTCCGTCAAAATTGGTCCAGCCGTTTCGGACATTAGCCGGAAAGAACCGACGGACAGACAAACATTTCTTTCATAAGCATTGAGTGAGAAGCTGTTACTTTGTTATTACAAACAGACACTTCGTATAGATTTGTATAAGGATATTTCTGCAGTAGACGGTGAGATGATACCATCAATCAAAACACAACTGAGTTTCTCTGTAAATAAAGATTTATGCTTGTTATTTAAGTAAATGTTTGTTCAAAACTAATTCAATTACGAAATAAAACCTATAATTAAAGAAACGACATTTAATGCTATGGATTACATTATCAATTTCTAACAAACAAATGTCTAAATTGAATACTTTTCACAATGACAACTGGACCACAGATTAGTCAAAATGATTGTCTACACGACTTTAACAAACATACATACATACTGAAGATCACGACTGTATCCCATAAGGGGTAATCAGAGACTGGGCACTCACTGCAAAAACAGATGACTGCCACAACTGCGCTGTTGGGTGCACAGTGCAGTTTAATTCTTTACTCGCCTTTTACGAGATCCATTGGATGAGATGGAGTGGTAGTATTCTTTTAACGAGCCGCCACACGGCCAAGTAACCTTTACTAAACAACCGGCCTTTAATAAACAAAATGGCTATTACATTCACAATTTCCCAACGGTTCAAGTTTATAGCTCCCGACAGTTCCGAAGTTGTCGCTGTGGTCGATATACGCGAGGAGGACATTATTGTTTTTGACAACAACAGCCATCAGGCCGTTATGCCCACGGCTGGACATCGCCACTCTCGAGAAGGCAGGATTTTCCGTAATCGCCTGCAGGTACCAGACACCCGTACCTTGGAAGCTGCTGCCTGTCAGCGGCACTTAAATCTTATTTTGTAAAAAAAATCATAAGCTCTTTAACCTTCGTTGCTTGTGTTGATGACCTGACGCGAAGTGTAAATATGTTATATTGTAAATAGTGTAAATCGTACCGTGGTGTTTTAGAGTCGCAGTCGAGTGCAGTGAGTAAAGCGATTATTTATTGAGCTAGTAGACGTAGTGAGTTTGCAATAATTGTCTTGTAGCATAATTATAATAAAGTGAAAGATGAAGTTATCCAGTCTTTTTATTCATAGCCTAATTCCGTTAATGTTCGAATATCTGACAGTTTTAAATAATGTAATTTTTATTTATTTATTACATTAAGATATACCAACAGTACACGTATTCAAACGTTTTTAATGAAAACACAGTAAACTTATACAAATTCGTGCACCCAGAACAGGTATATACAGCATTTACAGACAGAAACGATTCAGTTTTGCGTATAATAAGAAAATAAAAGAATAATTGCAGGAAAATATTACATTAAAATGAAAAAAAGAACATTAAAATAATATTACGAGTACAATACATTTAATGAATTAATAGAATTTATAATGAAAAAAAATATGTTTAAGAAAATGTCAGAGCGTTGGCCAAGTCAAATATATACAGAAGGACAGATACTCGCCAGGGACTTCCTTCTAAACTATGTATTAAATGTTTTCGTTAGATGCATTAATTGGTACGACAGTTACAGAATATGTAAACACTAAAATCATTGGTTTTGTATTGTACACAATTATGTGTCGATTTATTATAAATACATTATTATGAAAAACTTTAAATTTATATATCAATGGAACAAAATTCTGCAAATATAAAATCAAAGGGTGAATGACTAAGTCTAGCACAAGCTTGTATCGATTGCTCTTAGCACAGCCTATAGTCTCGAACTCTTTGTTTAAGAGTTCTTTGTGCTAGCCTTCCTCCTCGCTCTCCCCCACTCCTCGTCCCGCTGTGGCCCGCTAAGCGTTATGCGCGATCATTGCGGGCACAAGATTAAATTTGCTTCTCCGATCGCCGCACAAAGAACTTGGAGTGTTTGAAGAAAGATTAATTTGGTAAAAATTCGGGACTTCAGCGGGGCGAGGGTGGGCGGCGGGGGGCCGGTGGATGAATTAAGCTCCACTCCACGCATTCAATAGCGCGATATGAGTCGTGGTGTGTGGGTGACGATCGAGTCCTGTTGGGGGACTAGCAAATAGCTTACATTCTCTGTCAATTCAACAAAAACCATTCAAAAACTCAAGCAAAGGTTTTAATACCTAAAGATTAATGACTTCCTATATATTTAATAATAAATATTAAAGGGCCGTAGTAGCTCGGGGGCTAGGCGCTCGCTTTAAGTTTCATAGAACGTCAGTGTTCAGGGTTCGATTCCCGGTGCCGGCACCACTAAAAATTGTTAATTGCAATTTTAAGTGCTGATTTACCTACGTGCTCGGCGGTGAAGGAAAACATCACGAGGAAAGCTGCAATAAATAAAAAATATTTCGAGAACATGTGAGGTCCGCCAACATGAGTGAGGCCTGTAGCTCAGCAGTTGGACATTTATAGGTTACTTTCCTTTTTTTTAAATATTTACTTTGTTTTCTGAACTCATGAGTTCTCTTGTATTTTGGTGCTTTACAGACTATTAGCTTTAAATTGTACACAACATACACAAACTCCCGGTCATAGGAAAAACCTATCTATAGGCCATTAAAATATTTGTCCACGCGGGAATCGAATCCGTAACCCATTCCACAGAAGTTAATTGTTTAGGCACTGTGCCAACCTGGCCGGCAATAACATAACAGATAAGTAATGGGTCAGCATAATGTCACCAGGTTCTTTTTTTAATGAAAAAATAATGTTAATTTGTTATAGCGTATGGTGTATGGTATGTGGCGATGTATGGGGAGGTCTATGTTCGGCAGTGGACTAAGATAGGTTGGCAACCTAATAAGTGGTGGAAACCATATTTTTTAAATGAAAAACAAGCAATGCTTTTGCCAACTAAGCTTAACAGCATTTTCTAGGAGGTGGTTTACGACAACAGTCGAATGGCGGGCTCGATCCTGCGATCTCATGTTTCGCAGTCTGTCCCTAAACCATTACGATCTTAATCATAAAACGTTTTTTTTTATATTTGATAAAAGTGACGGAGCGAGCAAAACGTTCACCTGCTGGTAAGTGCAACGTCTGCCCACAACAAATGCTGTGTCACCCAGAACAGTGTGACACCACAATGCGCCCGTCACCCTGAGACATCAGTTCTTAAGTCTCATATGCCCAGTGATTACGCTAGCTCTCAGTGCCCTTCAAACCTAAACACAGTAATGTTTGCACACCACTGCTTCACGGCAGAATAACTGGCCCGGGGGATGGTACCTACCTAGACGGATTCCTGCATAGGAATCCTACCACCAGTTAAAAGTTACCAAAAGTTAGGATGTTTATAGCCCTGTTACACAGAGTTAACTCATTTTTGACAGAATTTTGCAGTCAAATATAGCATTGCTTGTTTTCATTTAAAAAATATGGTTTCCACAATTTATTAGGTTGCCAACTGTGACCTATAGACACTCATATCCATTCTCAGTAACCCCTGTCGATTAACAATACGAAATACATCGTCATCATTTCAGCCTATCACTAGTCCACTGCAGAACAAAGGCCTCCCCCATAGCCACAAAAGTTTGTAGCTCTCATTTTGGGGGGTGTTGCCGTCGTTGCTACGCTTGGCAGGCGGATTGGCGACCGCAGTTTATTTGTTTAGATGCTCCAGGAAAATGCTGCTGCTCATCTCCCTGGTTTTCATTTTCCCTCTGTCGACTTCTACGACACCCACGGGATGAGATGGGGTGGTAGATTATCTTAAGCCGCCACCCAAAGCGGAATTTTATAATAAGTTTAGTTAGCATAATTAGCTTTATAATTATTCAGTGTTATAAATCTATCATAAGTATTTTTTATGAATACGACCATTAGGCTATTGCTAGTAGTAACTAGTAACGTAGTAACGTAAGTTTATGCAATGAAATGTGATACATACTATAAACGTTGATTGGAGTTGGTGAGAGTTCGCCACGCTGCGCCAATGTTGGTTTGCAATCTACCTACAGGTCGCTGTAATATTTTTTATTCACCACGATGTTTTCCTTAATCGCCGAGTCCAGTTTTTACACTTCAGTGGGAACACCAACATGGTACTGATGGTCTGGTGTGGTCTGAAGGGTACTGATAGCTAGTGAAATTACAGGTTGTATGAGACTTAACGATTGATGTCTCAGGGGGGCAGGCGCAGTGTGGTGCCACACAGAATGTTCTGGGTGACACAGCATTTGTTATGGGCAGACGTTGCACATACCATCAGGTGATCCTTAATGATCAATAAAAGGTGATCAATAAAAGAATTTCAAACAATCAATAGCGACGAATTATATTTTTGCACAAATGCTAGCTCTAGCTGAGATCCGAACCCAGTACCCGAGAAGCAAGTTAGGTTTCCGAACCACTAATGTAAAATGGTCGATTATTTAAGATGGTTATTACGTCAACGATCGGAGGCTATGGAATCCTTCTCTCATTTTATTTACTCGGCTTTTACGACTCCTGGTATGATCCTACCGCTATGCTCCTGAAGATTCTCTTACTCTACCACCGATGTCATCCAGAAGTTCAATAATTCTTTGACACCGCACTACGCATGTCGCCATGAGACATCGATTTTAAGCCGATATGCTCTGTAATTACATTAATTTCAGCCCTTCAGACCAAAGCACAGTGGTGCTTCTACACCACCGCTTGACAATAGAACAACTGGCAGTGCGGTGGTACCTACTTAGACGGACTTATGCATGGAAATTCTAACACCAGAAGTATTGAGTAGTATTAATTATACCCCTGTAGTCTTTAACTGCAGGAAGCTCAGAGACAATCAGCGAGCTAAAGACCATTGCTCGGAGTTTATCTGCATGATAGAATTCTTAACGAAAATACCTGCAGCAGAACTAGAGTATCCGGCCCATCCCTTAAGATAAGCAAGCTGAAGTGGCAATGGGCCGGCCAAATAGAAGCTTGTAGAAGCAATAACCGTTGAGGAAGAAAGGTTCTGCAGTGGCAACCTCGTACCGGCAAGAAGGGCAAGCACCATCTAGATGGAGCGACCTGCACGGTTTTGAGGGAAGTCGATAGATGCAGGCTCAGGACCTTATTTTGTGGGAAAAAACGGGGGAGGCCCGTGCCCAACAGTGGTTTAAGTCAGGCTGAAATATTTGATAAATTTCAATAAGTTCCTTCCTTAAGGCTTCCGATTCTGTGATATTTTACTGGAAGATGACTAATACTTGACATGTACCTAGAATTGTTATTCATAATACTTTACTTAATTTTAGTACCTAACAGAGACAGTGAATATGTACATACATATTATGTAAACTCACGTGAGATCTGTTTATTGTTGATTTTTGGCGATCATTTCGATTAAACAAGATAATTTAAACACAGCGTCGAAACCTTGGAATGCGGTTAGCCTTTAAACCCTGTCATAGGTTTACAATCTTTTGAATATAATTAGTAAAGAAGTTTGTTCAACGTTTATTTTTTTTGAGAAAGTATATATTTATGTGGCTTCATTCACATTTAATCTCTAGAACATTATTCGCATGATCATTTTTATAATAATTAACCTCAATGCCTTTGATTACCCGCACGTCTCTGGGAAAGCAAAATAAATCAAAAGCAGAAAACAAATATGTATTTGCACATCTTTGTTGAGCAATTAGCATAACAATAAATCATTTAACTCACAAAAGACGTAAAATATTTTCGCTATGAACACGTAATTTGCTTGTGAGCGCGCAGGCAAATTAAATTAGCACAGCTCATTAACAAATAGAGCGCGCAGTCAGCAAGGAAACACGCCGATTATGTTTGGTCGGCGGAATGCCAAGCGGACCATTCCCACAAGGATTACCATGCTTACGTGTTTACACGGACTGTCCGATAGTGTATAGTAACATAAATAGATCGTAAACATTTTCATCAATAATAAATACTATCAGTTCTATACAATTTATGTGTCTCGTTTTCGTTCTTTATTTTATAGATCAGAAAGCAGTCTTCAGTTATTGTCAAGAGTAGCCTTAGAAACATGTTTTATACAAAAGTAAGTAATACAAAAGTAAATAAATAATATATAGAAGCAGCTGCAAGTTCTTTGAAAGCGCTAGTTTTAAGAAAATCATGTCATCGTTTGTCGAATTGCCAAATATTCTACGAGCAGGTAAAAGTAACTTTTGTTTTAAGAAGAAGAAGTGAACAGATGCACTTCCGGTATTACTAGAATCCGATCCATTTTTCTTTAAACTACTTAACTTTCATACCGACTTTATACAGCTATACATAACAGTGGATGAAGTTAATTAAATGACCAGAACGTCGGTTAGTGTGTCATAAATATCATGAGTTACTCCGAGATCGACTTTCTAAGGCGTCCTGTTATTTTCTAAGCTCAAGTGGCAACCTTGATTCCCACGCTCAGGGCCCGATTATAATCGTGAGGTCAGGTGGAAGGAAAAGTTATTGGGTTTTAATGTATGTCGGCAATCTTCTGTTTATTGCGATAAAATATTTGGTTCCCGGTTATTTAAGTACAACTAAAAAAAATCATCTTCATAATAATTTAATCATACATTAGCTGATAGGTGTCTGAGTAGAATAGCACCTACCATCTTTCCTACCGAGGTGTCGTAAGAGGCGACTAAGGTAATTGCACGGAGAGCCTTTATTCGTGCATAATATTATAATAATATGCAATGCTGTCACTATACTGCTCGTGGGAACGCAACGGAGAGTCAGATTTTGTTTTGACTCGTAACAAAATGGCGGACTACGTGGTTCGTCGCCCATTACGTCTCGTTTTCAGCGACGGGCGAAAAGTGGGCTACATGTATAGCCTCTGCCTATCTCTTATATGGAAAAAATGCGTGACTGATGTTTGTATGTGTGGCTATATCATGTACATAACATTGATGATGATGATGATGATGTTCTCCTAGCCGATTTCGACCACGGCGACAACTTCCGAATCCGAATGTCGAGAGCCATCAACTGCGCAGGAGATATTATAGTGCCACAAGTGTACGCGCAAACACAGAGGCACTCACTCGTCCCAACCAACCCTCGCCCGATGTAACGCTGATGCGATAAGATCGGAGGTAGGCTAGGATGCAGTGTCATAAACACGGGGACAAACACAACACAACCAGACCCGAAAACCAACAATTTGTGTTTTAGCACAAATGTTGGCTCCGGCTGGGATTCGAACCCAGGACCCGCGGCGTAGAAGTCAGGTACTCTGACCACTAGGCCACGCGGTCGTCATAACATTGATAATGTCCTTCTGGCCTGTTATGATTGGTACGGCTTTATCTCCCGGCCACCATTTTCTCTTTCTAAATCAGCCTATATCCAGTCCATTGCCAGATAAAGACCTGTGTCCAAGAACTAGTTGCTGTAATCACCACACTTAGCCTGAAGATCTCACTACTCGTACCAGACGTCTCGCATCTTAGACTCTACAGCCGGTCGCCGGCTTTCGTATTTTCAGTCTGGCATTTTGCTAGATAGTTATTCCGCGACTGCCAAAACCCTTAAGATTTCCAAGGATTTTACTCAGTTTATTTACAACATGCACTGAATGTGACTGGGTGGTCAATTCTCTTATGTAAAAATCTATGGCACTATAATGTAATGTACATAATACCACCTTACTTATTAATCGGCTAGGAGACCGCCTTTAATCTCAGAGCACGCTAGTGAACTGGGTTCGATCACTGCACCGTGCAATTTGGACACGAGCTCGTCAGGAATAAAACATAAGAAATGTTGCATGTAATACAAATAAAGAAATGAAGTTACGTGAAGACCGTCAACGTGTATTGAAGAAGCGTGGTCGACAATACCTGGTCCAAAAAAAACTGTCAAGTGATATGACAGACTGACAATGTCTGACTCATCTCACATGAGGCCTGTGCCCAGGAGTGGGACATGTATAGGCTGTTATAATTTTATTACAATAAACATATGTCCATAATTTTGCAGAGACGTTCACGTAGGCCACGTTTGTGACTCAGACAGCAATGAGATATGCTTTAATGACAGATATGAAGATTATGTCAGATTAAGTATAGACGATTATCGACAAGTGACGTAGTGACGCTGGCTAACGTTGGCCGCGTGAAGAGCAACAGAACCCTCGTGATGCGTCGCACCGCCCGCAGCACCTGAAAGTGTTAACGCCTCGCCGTACACTGGGACAGAAAAACGAAACGCCAGAGCAGAGAAAGTAGTCTTATTGTAAAATATCACTTACTTATCTTGAATTAATTATCAGACCGAAAAAATCTTTATTAGATAAAGTGACTGATGGTGACTACAACGTCTGCCCATAACAAATGCTGAATCGTCACGAATATTTCTGTGTCTACGCTGCGCGCGTCACCCTGAGACCCTAGCTCATAGAGCCCTTCACATCGAAAAAGTAATGTTTGCACACTACTGCTTCACGGCACAATGACTAGCCCTGGAGTTGTTTCTACCTAGACGGATTTCTGCATAGGAATTATACCACCAGTAATATATAGAATAACATAATTTACCGCGTCTATTAATTTCAGTGTGCATCGCTTGTTTGTGCTGGTGTAAAGAAGGGTACAAATCGCTATATAAACTTAATATCGACTAAATTGCCGGCGCCGAGGGAGGGCGCGGTGGCGGGGTCCGGGGGAGGGGTAAGTAAACATCTGGAGGTTTTATTGCCATGATCGCGAATCGATTCCGCTCATAAGCCGCTGTTACGAGATAATTTCATCTGCGGCGACCTCTCCCGGCCGTTATTAGTTTATTTAGTAGCTCGCCGCGCGGCCGACTGCACAGCGGAGCCGTGCTCGTTACTCTGTGACCATTTATATTAGATGTCTATTTGTTTTGTACTTTAAATATTTGCCATAGGGTTTAGAGTGCTATCCATTCACCGGCTTGCAATAACTTCTATGGATGATCAAATGACGTTTTTATTAATTTTGTAATCCTGTAATATTAATTGCGATTTAAAGCTATCTAGTTAATAGAATCAGGCGTTACTATGCGGAAATCCATTATAACCACCAACCTAGTTTTTTAAAGAGCGCCGCCCGCCCTCTCTCAGTAGCGTACACAAGCAAACTAACACCGCCACCAGGTACCGCCACCAGGTACCCTCCACCAACCACCACAATAGTGGTAGCAGGAAGTAGTAATATTATTGTAGTAGTTGGTGGAGGGTACCTGGTGGCGGTACCTGGTGGCGGTGTTAGTTTGCTTGTGCACGCTACTGAGAGAGGGCGGGCGGTGCTCTTCAAAAAACTAGGTAATATACACCATTTTTATATTTTGCATGCTGATCTTAGCAAAGTAACTTACTTTCCTTCATTAAAGCTATCTAACAAAGGGAAGCTATCTAATACATCAACTCATCCGATGAGAATAGAATTATCTTTTCTTTATTGGATGAAATGACGGGACGAGCAAAACGTTCACCTCATGGTAAGTGCAACGTCTACCCATAACAAATGCCGTGTCACCCAGAACATTTCTGTGCGGCTAATTAATTCCTAAGTCTCATATGCCCTGTGATTACGTTAGCTCACAGTGACCTTCAAACCGAAACACAGTAATGTTTGCACACTACTGCTTCACGGCAGGATAACTGGTGGTACCTACGTAGACGGATTCATACGAATCCTACCGTCAGTAAATCTATGGACCATAATATTAGCTCCGTGTGGGAATCGAACCCGCGACTCTTAGCGCAGAAACCAATTGTTTACTGCGCAAACCAAGTAAACAAATAACCATAACAATGTCTAATGTGCTATATTTCGGCAAAGGGCATATGAATACTTCGTGTCAATTACACATCCTCTGCTGCAGACTGTCGCCCGTCAAAGGTTTGGCAATCTAACAATCGAGATGGTTAATTCGCCATCAATCGGAGATCATAATATCTTCCTGATATAACACATCATGAAAAAAATTATGGAATTTAAATAAAACTAGATTTTACGGATTTTATCGCGATTTCTATTTACTTTTTTATAATTTAAATCAATAATTTATGTCATTTAAAAATAAATTCCATGTTAAGTAAGTTACAACGCATCTGTAACTGCGCTTCAATCGGTTTGTTATTACAGTAAATTATCGACATAATGTTGTATGTGTTTCTAGACTAAATAATCTTACATTATAAATTGTCTGTTAACCTTACATGCACTCTTACAGACGTTGCACTTACCACCAGGTTGAACGTTTTGCTTGATTCATCACTTTACAAAAAAAAGTACATTTACTAATATCCGACAAAAACAGTACCCAGTAGGTGTTCTTAAATATTAAAAGAGCACCCCCTTCTTGCGGAAGGTCAATGTCCAGCGGTGAACTATGATGATGACACAGATCGATGATGATGATGACGAAAAACGATATCTTTCCAAATTTATGTTTTGAATCAACCATTTAGTTAAAGCCGTGGCCGTGTGGTAGCGGCCTAAGAGAATCTACCACCTCATCTCATCCCGTGGGTGTCGTAAAAGTCGACAGAGGGAAAATGAAAACCAGGAGATGGGCAGCAGCATCTTGCTCGAACATCTAAATAAATAAACTGCGGTTGCCAACCCGTCTGCCAAGCATGGCAACTATGGCAAAATCCCCCCAAAACGAGGGCTACAAACTTGTGGCAATCTGTGGGGGAGGCCTATGTTCAGCAGTGGACTAATGATAGGCTGAAACGACGACGACGATTTAGTTAAAACCCATAATAAGTCCATTAAACAAAAATTAAGTAAATTAATCTGTAGTGGGCGTCACTTTCGTAACTTCCGGTTCAAAGACGTTTGGCCCCCAGAAAACTTGCGAAAAAAGAAATATTCTGAAACAAAAACCTCGAGTGCTTCAGTACTGTCTTACACACTCCCTCGCGAATTAATTCGCTTGTGATCAAACTACCTCCCGCGTTGACGTCACAATGTCGACGCTGTAATGAGGCTGGGACAACTGCCTGTTTTATTTAAATTGAGAATCATAACAATGCAGTTACTGTGGGGATGGGAGGAGGGAGGGGGAGGGTGGGGAGGCAGATAATGAGCTGATCGCTGTAATTAGCGAGGTAACAATGTAGATGTCAGAGGCATTGCTCCGTCGCAGACATATTGCTTTGGAGCGCTATGGCCGGAAAGAATGGCACGCTTCCCGTTCAATTTCTGTTGTATTAAAGTTCAATTGTGAAAGTTTTTAAGCAGAAGTCGCAGCATAAATTAATTATCTATATACAACTTGTTTTTCTTATGAAGAACTCGGTATTCTCTATGGTCGAAAATAGAGCAGATATTTTTATGTAATAATCTATTCGTTATGCCTTAGCTCTAACGTTTTGAATGGAAACTCTAGTTTCTTTTAGATAACTATCTATGACAAAGTACAGGTGACTTTGTGTTTGCGTGTGTGTGTGTTAAAACACACAAATGGCATCCAGTGGTCACGGTAGCACATTTGTAATGAGTGGTCTTAGGAACGTGGATCTCTGAATTTCATCACTGTACGCAATACATCATAGTTATGTTAAGAGTGTACGCTGGTATTATTCAATAGTGCGAGCCTTTCCCGATACAGCCGACTGCAGCCGATATTAATGTGTCACAGTCGTTTTGGCAGATTTTGGACCAGCGACTATTACCAAATAGTGTCGGAAGCTATCAACTACGCTGGTGATGTTATGGTGCCACAAGCGGACGCGCAAACACAGAGACACTGACACTATCCTACCTACGTATGATTTACGCTCATACGATGAGATCGGAGGTAAGCTGAGATGCAGTGTCAGAGACACGGGCACATTACAACATAACACACAAAAACTAACAACTTGTGTTTTTACACAAATGTTGGCTCTGGCTGGGATTCGAAGCCAGGGCCCGAGGCGTAGAAGTTAGGTACCCTGATGACTAGTTCAAGCGGGTGACCACATCCACGTCCGCGTATAGATATTAGTTACTTCGATGTATCTTCAAGACCGGTATTTTTTCTCGGGTAAACAGTCTTCAAAATTAATAATTCTAAACGTATCCTATAAGACAAGAAGCGTCAACATTCTTTAAAAAGGACAGTGGACTTTTCAAGTTTCTAAGGAGTTTCGAATCTAAAAAAAATCACAAATAGAAGAAAATCAGGGTTCTTCTATTTCTGAACTTTTTTTCTGAGATGACAGAATTTTAGTTAAAAAACTATTGTAGATGTCTTCTTGATTAAAAATCGGAAAAATTTTCTATGCATTTTTACGAGGACGTTGTAATTACATAAGAACGCAACAATATTCTGAACAATTCCAGATCTGAAAAAATAACAAAATTATTTATCATCGAAATCTAGTCTCGTACAGCAAAGATAGAGTACTGGTTTATATATTCCTATGCAAGAATTCGTCTAGGTAGGTACCACCACGGGATCAGTTATTCTGCCATGAAGCAGTAGTGTGCAAACATTACGGTGTTTCGGTCTGAAGGGCACTGAGAGGTAGTGTAATTACTGGACATATGAAACTTAAGAACTGATGTCTCAGGGCGCGGTGTGGTGCCACACAGAATTGTTCTGGGTATTACAGCATTTGTTATGGACTGATGTTACACTTATCATCAGATGAATGTTAGGCTTGCCTCGTCATTTTCTCAAATAAAAAAAACATTCGAGTTTAGTGTCTATTTCCACGAAGTAGAGTTAATTCCGTTGTTTGTAAAGCGTGGAGTCCAGCAGTTGTTTAACCACGATTACGGCCCATCAGCGATAATCGATATCAAGAAAATATAATCAAGTGATAATTGCACCTGTGCTAAGTCATTAATGATTTACACATTTATTACATTTATAATCGTGTACGGTACGCGTCATAACGCTGATAAAAAACATTAATTATTTGTATTACTATTAATAACTAATAAATGCTTTACACGGGTGGCGGAATCTCGAAAAATGTCAGACCGTTGAAGCTCGTCACTGGGTTGTGTCTAAAATCCAAGCTGAGTCACACAAACACAAACCCAAACACCAACAATAACAAGTTTTAAATAAAAATCAAATTTTTGTTAAAAGTTTTTTGTTGCCGGGGCTACAGTACTGAAGTACTTAATCCACCGAGCCCAAATATGTTGGATGTACCTTGTTTAGTCGAGGAGTTCCTAGGGTCAACTTCTGGCTCCATCATGAGACCAGCTCCATGGTACCATGTATGGATTTATATATGTATGCAAAATTTCAGCGCAATCGTACAACGGGAAGTGGGTCAAATTTAACTAGTAAGATTTGATTACCGACAGACAGACACCAGGACAGGTGAAACTAAATACATACAGTCATGCCTTTTTCCCATATAAGGAGTTGGCAGAGGCCACTACCGTAGCCCACTCTTCACTCCTGCGGGAACGAGACGTGACGGGTGGCGAACCACGTCGCCGCTGTTTGGTACGTGACAAAGAAATCATATTTAAAGAAAACTATTTCTACGGATTTTATCGCGTTTAATTTATAACTATTTTTAACCCGACGTTTCGGGCGCCTTACAGCACCCATGCTCACGGGGGGACTGAGGTGACAGTTGTCCCGATGTCATAGTTAACCCGGAGTACCTTCAGCTTTTAATTATTATTTTTAGCCCGATCTACGCAGAAAGAGCTTACTGTGTCTTGAAGCCTTGCAGTGGTATGCTTGGTTTTTGATTTAATTTTATTAATAATAGGATCCCAAGCCGGTGGCAATACCCAACCATCTTCCCTATTGAAATTAGGATGTTTTTTTTAATTTCAATAGCCTCGCGAATCATCCTTGGTAGGAATCGATGTTCTTTTGCAAGGATTTGTGGTCTATCAAATCTGATGTAATGGTTGGGATGATCCAGAACATGGTCACAGACTGCAGACTTCCTAGAGCGTCGATGCTTCACATCAGCTATATGTTCCTTAATTCTTTAATTATAAATTAAACGCGATGAAATCCGTAAAAATAGTTTTATTTAAATGTGTAATATTCGCGTAAATGTTCGCAAATATTCGCAAAAAAGAAAAAAAATATTAGTCCCCATTGCGTTTCCACGAGCAGTATATTGATAGCATTGCACATTATGGTGTTATTCTGAATGAATGAAGGCTATCCGTACAATACTTTAGTCGCCACTTACGACACCGCGGTAGGTAAGACGTAGGTGCTACTTTACTCTGCCAGACACCTATCGTTTCAAACTAAGTAAAAGTACGACGATTTTATAATGCGGTCGCTGTGGTTGAAAATCGATCAGGTGGACATCACTGTCATATCATACTTACTTAATTATTAGCAGACTGATGAAGAAGAACATGAAGTAATAATCATAAATAGTAATATTGGCTTGTAAAGTAAAAAAAAAGTAAAGTAACAGCCTATAAGTGTCCCACTGCGGAGCACAGGCCTCCTCTCATTTCTGAGAGGGTTTTGGAGCCGGGAAGAGTCCGCCACGCTGCTCCAATGCGGGTTGGCGGACTTCACATGTCCTCGAAATGTTTCTATTCATCGGACATGCAGGTTTCCTCACGATGTTTCTTTCACCGCTAAGCACGTGGTAAATCAGCACTTAAAATTGTAGCATCATTTTTAGCGGTGCTGGCATCGGGGTCGAACACGATGTTACTCGCGTAGTATGAAATTAAACGCGAGCACCAGGCCCCTGAGGCCACTTGACTACTATGAAAACATCATTAATTTATACATATATAACATCATTAATTTATACAAATATAACATCATTAATTTAAACATTAACATTATTAAAAAAATAACACGATTAAAAAAATACATAAAAATTTCAAGTGAAAAATACTCCAACAATCGCTATCTAATTACACAGAGCTCAACCACCTTACAAAAGAGAACGAACATACTTAAAATCTATTACAACGCCAAAAAATGTGACTAAAGTATTTTTATTTAATATCAACCTTGCAAATATCATTACCGGAGAACATCGCTTGTAATCAATTACATTTTGATTTCATCGTTATTACGACAGGGTAATCTCCCGCCTATCGCACCGAGTCATAATAAACCTCATTAAGCGATAGCCTACAGCCCGCGTCACTGGAGACAGTGGACACTCGTAATGCAATAACATGCAATAAAAACGATATTAGCCGGTGATCCATCACGCCGCCTGGGAGCTGCCAGCTGCCCACACCGCCGGTGCCCCCTGATTGGCCGCTCGTGCCGCACCACTTATCAGACTATTAGCTAATAAACCTGCGATGTATGTTTTTATATCACTTATTTATTTTCTGTGTCCATTAAGCTTAGAGGCTACAATTTTGGAAAGATAAATTGATAGTCTATTATAAATGTGGCAATTTTATATTTAAGCATATAATCCCTAGCGAGCTACACCTACGAAATTCGAAAGGGGTAAAAATCTGACAGCCAATAATAAATGTACTGCCGTCTTCTCACATTTTTGATAGGATTTTGGAGCCGAGAAAATTATGCCCCGCTTTTCCACTACAGGGTTTTTTTTTTAAATTCAATGTCGTCAGAATATTATATGTACAGACATGTCCACATCTTCATGATTTTTCCTGTATAACTAATCGTGGATTTTTGTGTATTTTTTCCGAAAAAACGACTCAAGGACACATTTGTCCCATGCGGGAATCGAACACGCGACCCAAAGCGCAGAAGATTACTAATATTAATATTAGTTATATTAATATTCCCGTAACCACTCGAACTAAGCTTAAAAGCTTGTGCTAGGAGATGGTTCACTACAATAGTCGAATAGCGGACTTGAATGTGCTAAGCTATGTTTCTGACTACTAACTGTGGCGGTAGACAGAACTTATATTGCAACTGTTCTGGGCAGTCATGGCACTTACCTTCAAGTGATTGACTTGCTCGCCTCGTCTCCTTTTTTTTATTGGATAATAGAGCAAAACATTCACCTGATGGTAAGTGCAACGTCTGCCCATAACAAATGCTGTGTCACCCAGAACAACGAGTCGCACCACACTGCGCCCGTCACCTTGAGAAATCAGTTCTTAAGTCTCATATGCCCAGTGATAACGCTAGCTCAAAGTGCCCTTCAGACCGAAACACAGTAATGTCTACACGCTACTGCTTCACGGCGGAATAACTGGCCCTGGGGTGGTACATACCTAGACGGATTCCTGCATGGGAGAGTGGTACTGTTTTGGTCAAACCGTCGACGTCTGTGCTACAGTCAGTATCACGCTGTACTTGGACTACCAAAGCTTGATTTCTTACTAAGTTTGTTTTTTCATATAGGATAAAGGGACGAGACGAGCAAAACGTTTTCCTCATGGTAAGTGCAACGTCTGTTCATATCATATACTTTGTCACTCAGAACTGTGTGGAACACACGACAAGATAACAATCGTCACCATGAGACATAAGTTCATAAGTCTCATATACCCAATGATTACACCAGCTCTCAGTGCTCTTCAGACCGAAACACAGCTAAGTTTGCACACTACTGCTTCACGGCAGAATAACTGGCCCTGTGATGGTACATAGCTTGTCGAATTCCTGCGTATGTGTATATTTTTGTAATTCGATGTCACATAATAAGATTCCTTCAATAGCATTGGTACGTTTTACAGACATAAATTGCATAAATATAGACCCGAAACAACATGTAATATTTTTTTTCATGCGAGAATCAAACTGACGACCTGGAACGCAGAAGCCTCTCGCTTTGCCACTAGGCCTACCATGCCGATAATTTTAAGATTGCATTACGAATAAGCTATAATTTTCTATCAGCGCAATACACTTTAAAACGAGGTGAAAATAATTACGATCATAACGATATTTGAAGTAGATAAAAGCCTTGAGTTCTATTTCTATTGAGTCTCAGAGAAGCCTCGAACTCTATTATAAAGTAGGATTATTATATAGAAGTACAATAAAAAGGGAGTAACGTATGAATAGAATTAATTGGATTTATCTGTTAAAATATCTGTAATAGCCCACGGCATTGCTAATAATATTCGGTAAAGCTTATTGAAGTAAGAAGTATTATAATTCATAATTATCATATTATGATCTAAAAATGTGCAAAGTAGTATTAAAAATCTGAAACTATTTACTTCAATCAGGTCATTTTCCAATAGTGACGGGCGCAGTATGGTGTTAAACAGAACTGTTCGGGGTGACATCAGGACACATCAGGTGAAAGGTTTGGTTGTCTCGTCACTTTATCTAATAAAAAAGTCTGGGAAAAGGCTTTTGAACGTCCTCTACCTAAAGTATCTAACCCTACAATTCCTTTTCAATATCTGCCTATATCCATTTTACATTTTTAGTCTAAGGTTTTGGAAGCCTGTGTATATAAGAAAATCTCCTCATTCTTATTTAAACATAACCGACTGACTACTTACCAGTCTGGGGTTCGCCCTGGTCATAGCACCGTCACTGTTTTGCTAAAAGTCACCGACGACATAAGACAAGCTATGAAAATTCAGAAAGTGACTGTGATGGTGCTTGTCGACTTTTCTAATGCTTTTAATACAGTCGACCACGATATCCTTCCTTCCATTCTTTCCCATCTCAGACTCGCTCTTGAAATGGTATTCTTTCTATCTTCGCGGTCGTCAACAGTCAGTATTTTTATTTATTTTTTATTTTATTGTATAAAGTGCCGAAACGAGCAAAACGTTCACCTGATGGTAAGTGCAACGTCCTCCCACAACAAATGTTGTGTCACCCAGAATATTTCTGTGTGACACCACACTGCACCCGTCACCCAGAGACATCAGTTCTTAAGTCTCAAATGCCCAGTGATTACGCTAGCTCACAGTGCCCTTCGAACCGAAACACAGTAATGCTTTCACACTACTGCTTCACGGCAGAATAACTGGCCCTGGGGTTGCACCTACCTAGACGGATTCCTGCATTTTTTATGACTGATGGTCACTGTTAGCCTGAAGGCTTTCACAGCTTCGCCGGATTGAAAGGTGGCAGAGCGCTAAAGACGCTTAGCCGAAACCTTTATTTATGGATGACTGGCGCAAGGGCCCCCGGAACCTCGGCTTGGACCGTCATCTTGTTCGCGAGAGAAACTGACTCGAGGGTGCCCAAGAGGACCGGCCTCGGCTCGGTCAGTTACTTCAATCGGGAGAGCAATATTACTAATATCAGGATTATTATTAAATAAGTTTACTACCAATTCGGAATGCGTTTCCGCTGGAGAAGAAATGGCCCAAGAAACTCCAGCGACGCTTCTGTTTATGATACTTTTGTTAGGGGAGAACTGGCCTGCGATGCGGCGGTATCGCGAATAACTTTCTGGTACGCCCTCGCCGACGGCGGGGGCGGTATGATGGTAGTGTTGTGTGTGTGTGTCGTGCTGAGTAGATCGCTTGGGCCCTAGTGGTCGCGTCATCAGGGTCCTCGAGGACGTTCCTCGGTCTCCTTTTTCCGCGAGTCGAGTTTTGGTATAACGCGAGGGGGTTGTATGTGACGGCGCTTACAACCAGTGAGTTGGGGTGCGTGGCGGCAGAGTCGAAGTATCGGCGAGATGCCAACTTTAGATATTGGGCTATGCTAGGAAGCCCTAAATCGATGAAAAGATTAGCATTACGCACGAACCACAGTGCTCCCGTGGCTTTGGGCATGAATCAATTTTGAAGAACCTGAAGTCGGTGAATTTGACGCGGGGAGGCATGCGCAAATATGGGGCTTGCGTATGTCATAATAGGCCGAATACAGGCTTTGTATAATATAATTTTATTACTTAGGGACATTTTACTATTTTTATTTAATATCCCGTGTAGTCGGCCGAGGACGAACGCCGCTCGGTTCCTTACTCGGTTAATATGTGGACCGAAGCTGAGTTTCGAGTCTCATAGGACGCCTAAATATTTGACTGTCTTTTCCCAGGGGATAGGACGATCGAATAACTCTATGGTAGGGAGAAGTGGCGTTGCGCCGCGAGAAGTATATGGCTGCACTTTTGGTGGAGTTGACCTCGATCCCCCATTTCCGAAACCAGTTCCCGAGGGTTCGGGCTGCGGATTGGAGGCGTTTAGAGATAGTGTCTGGATTACGTCCAGATACATAAAGGCAAGTATCGTCTGCGAAGAGGGCGAGTTCGACTCCGCTGGTATGAGGTATGTCGTTCGTGAAAAGGGTGTAAAGCACAGGACTTAAGACTGAGCATTGTGGTACGCCGGCTTGGATGGGATGTGATTCGGATCGTAACCCCTCGACGCGGTAGCGGAAGGTTCGACTGCGTAATAAATCTATATATATTGTATAATGAGTACGAGGCGATCTGGCACACCGAGTCCATATAACTTGTATATGAGCCCGTTGTGCCAGACCTTGTCGAACGCTTTCGCTACGTCGAAGAAGAGCGCTCCGGTATGAAGCCCGCGTATGAAGCCCGCGTATAAAGCGGGTTTGAATGAGCTCCGTTATAAGGTGCACCTGCTGGGTACATGAGTGTTTGGCTCGAAATCCAAAGTGCTCGCGGATGGGGATCCCTCGAGACTGCATGAAGTCTCTTAAGCGGGCGAGAAGTAGGCGTTCGTATATCTTGCCTAGAATCTTGAGGAGGCTTAAAGGCCGATATGAGGTGGGAACGGACGCGTAGGTCTTGATTGCTCACAGTGGGTTCATCAAAGATCTCGCGGTCCGCAAAGCGGTATACTATCTCCAATATTATTTTCTGTTTTCATAAACTTTATCTCGACTTTCGATTGTCAGTACTATCTGTATGCAGATGACTGTGCATTACAGTATTGATGATCTCCATAACGCGATTGCCATTTTGAATACCTACCTGATAGCCGTGTCTGACCGGCCGCCGCGTTTTTTGAGTATTTGATTACGCGAAGAAATGCCAAATTCTTGTAGGTAGCTCGAGAATGCTGGGCAAAATTTAATTTACTGACTTATCTGGTGTATATTATAACGGCGTATTGATCTCATTCTGGACTTCGGTACGGAATCTCAGGGTTGTATATGAACAATTTATTAACCTGGGGGACACAGGTCACCTACATTAGCCGGAAGGTTAACAATCCTTCTATCGTATGAGGAACTTTCTTAATTTTCAGACCAAGTTTATGATTGTGCAATCACTTGTTGTACCCATTGTTGATTAAGCCGATGTGTGTTACTCAGATTTGAACCAAGTGCTGCTTAATAACCTGTGATGGTGAGCAAATTAGTTTAGAATATGTACTATAGTATAGCCGTGTGGTGGCGACTGAAGTGAATTAGATGAAGCATCGAACTGCACGATATTGCGGGAAGTCGATGGATGCAGGTGGCTTAGGATATAGTTTTGTGGCAATCTATCAGGGAGGCCACTGTTCAGCGGTAGACTTTCAATATGCCGAAATGATGATGATGATGAAACGATAGTCAAATCCAGACAATACATATACTTTCCATCTTTTCATTTAGTCAAATCTGGTGGGAGGATTCCTATGTAGTAATCCATCTAGATAGGTTACCACCCCAGGGCCAGTTAATCACTGGGAATATGACATTTAAGAACTTATGTCTCAGGGTGACAGGCGCAGTGTGGTGCTACACAGAAATATCCTGAGTAACACCCATCTGTCATGAACTCACCATCAGGTGAACATTTTGCTCGTCTCGTCACTTTATCAAATAAAAAAATCTCTGTTGTTATTTCATTCAATAAATTGTATTGTATGTAGTAAAGCGCGTGCATGTGTTTGTCTCATTAATCGGCAATCGGCACTAACGAGCCCGATACCCTGTTGCATGCATGTTGTTAATTGGCGCCGACGTGTGCCGTATACAGGATGCTCCCAAAACTGCGTATACATTTTCCTTGAGAAAGATTTGTGTTTTAGTTGCTGTCATTGTTTTTTCAGTATATAAGTTCACAGTTAAGAAACATTGAAAATTTTAATAGAAATAAAAAGTAAAATCATAACCTCTAAATATCCCATTGCTGAGAATAGTCCTTTCATTTTTGGAAAGGTTTTGGAGCAGGGAAGAGTCTGCCATGCTGCTCCAATGCGAGTTGACGGACTTCACAAGTCCTCGAATATTTTTATTTCACAGACACTCAGGTTTCCTCACAATGTTTTTCTTCACCGCTGAGCACATGGTGTCACCTATTAATTTCTTTGCTTTTATTCCACTTGTTTTATTGTGTATAAGTATTATGAGCTGTGTTGTAAAAACTACAACGCGCTATTTTTAAACAACACAGGGTTTCTTGTTCACTTCACCAACAAACTACTGTGAAATATTACGCAGACAAGATTAAACAGAAGCTGTATAAAAACCTGTTAAAACCCTAATATTAGGCAACTGGTAAACATTTTCTATCGTGAAGCAGTAGTATGCAAACATGCCGTGTGTGGTATTAGCTCAAGAGAATCTACCACCCCATCTCATCCCGTGGGTGTCGTAAAAGTCGACAGAGGGAAAATTGAACCCAGAGCAGCATCTTCCTGGAACATCTGAATAAATAAACTGCGGTTGCCAACCCGTCAGTCAAGTTTTTTTTCATTGTATAAAGTGACGAAACGAGCAAAACGTTCACCTGATGGTAAGTGCAACGTCCGCCCACAACAAATGCTGTGTCACCTAGAATATTTCTGTGTGACATCACACTGCGCCCGTCACCCTGAGACATCAGTTCTTAAGTCTCAAATGCCCAGTGTTTACGGTAGCTCACAGTGCCATTCAAACCGAAACACAGTAATGCTTGCATACTAACTGCTTCACGGCAGAATAACTGGCCCTGGGGCGGTACACGGATTCCTGCATAGGAATCCTACCACCTGTAAAAGTGTGGCAGCTATTGCAAAATTCCCCCAAAATGAGAGCTACAAACTTGTGGCAATCTGTGGGGGAGGCCTATGTTCAGCAGTGGACTAGTGATAGGCTGAAATGATGATGATGATCATGATGATTGTGTTTCGGTTTGAAGGGCACTGAGAGCTAGTGTAATCACTGGGCATAGAGACTTAAGAAATGATGTCTTAGTGAGACGGGCACAGTTCGGTGTCACAGATACGAGTATGTTCTAGATGACACAGCATTTGTTATGGGCAAAGGTTGCACTCCAATGAACTTTTAATCAGTTGAACTTTTTGCACGTCTCGTCACTTTATCCAATAAAAAAATACATATTAAGTACGTAAGTAACGTGGAAGCTTATTATCTTTAGAAATGTTCATTTTTTAACTATAGTTACGCTGTCAGTTCGGCGGTTGTTATTGCTTGTCGAAAGAGACTAGCTATCCGGAAAGGATTAAGCTAAGAACCTCTCGGTGGTCGGAAAAGTGTTTTCTCATAGTAAAAGGGTTTTTTACAGGTTCGACATTTAAAGTTGGTTAACAGCTTGACATTCTAATTTGCAGGGAGATCTCGGACAGTCTCAGTGATTCGAATACTGATATATAATGTAAGCATTGTAATAGTAACATTAAAACGACACCAAGAAGTGGCTACCACTTCTTGGTGTCGTCTGAACATACATACATAATCACGACCCTGTTCACGACTGTATCCCATATGGGATCAGATCCCATATGGGTCAGAAACTGGGCACTCACTGCAAAAACAGATGACTGCCGCAATCCACGTTTCACCAAAACAATATAATGCACTTGGTGTGATCGGTGGTGAGCCCATCGCCACCATGCGCTGTTGGGTGCACAGCGCAGTTTAATTTCTTACTCGCCTTTTACGAGATCCATTGGATGAGATGGAGTGGCAGTATTCTTTAAATGAGCCGCCACCACACGGCAGGTAGTCTGAACGTTACTTATAATTTACATTGTCATACCTATTTACCCCATTTCATCCCGTGGGTGTCGTAAAAGTCGACAGTTCCAGTAAGATGATGGGCAGCAGCATTTTACTGGAACATCTGAATAAATAAACTGCGGTTGCCAACCCGCCTGCCAAGCGTGGCAACTATGGCAAAATCCCTCCAATATGTGAGCTATAAACTTTTGTGGCTATCTATGGGGGAGGCCTATGTTCAGCAGTGGACTTGTGATAGGCTGAAACGACGACGACGACGACGACCGATTTACACGATAAATTGTTATGAATGCTGCCGGATGCTTATTTATCTTAAACGAAATAATAATATACATAAAAAGCTGCAAAAGTGTAATATATAACTTCAAGATTAATAATGCTACTCGTAGGAGTTTAGTGGTAACTATATGTTGGACAATTTGATCAGCCTGTAGGTACGGTGCATCGGTAAGGCCAATCGGTGTAATTGGTGGGGTATCAATTAGCGCCGCCTGTCGGCCGGCGTAGGTAGCGAGCAATCGAATCAAAGCGTGCACTGGATTAGCCTCGCACCGACATTATGTATCGTGAGTTTTTTGTTGAAGTGTGTTTGCTCGTTGCTGTGCTCGCGTATGGAGAAGGTTTGCAAATGGATTAAAAATACATCCTCACTGTTCACTATTATACTTATTGTTATATACATACAATCACGCTTTTTTCATATAAGGGGTAGGCAGAGACCGCAACCCGTAGCCCACTTTACGCCCGCGGGTATCGAGATATGACGGGTGGCGAACCAGGTCACCGCCATTTTTGTACGAGTCCAAAAATTCTAAGTCCCCATTGCGTTCCCACGAGCAGTATAGTGACAGCATTGCATATTATGATAGTATTCTGCACGCATAAAGGCTGTCCGTACAATACCTTACCTGTCTCTTACGACACCTAGGTAGGAAGAGATAGGTGCTATGTCGTATACATATGTAACGTATATGTATGTATATATATCTATGCCGTTTAAAAATACGCCAATAGAATAAATATTTGGAATGTTTTTTGAATTTTGAAATGTAAGCTGCGAATAGTCACTGTACATTATTTCATAATATTGTTGAAACATCTTTTATTCTAAGCTAACTTAAATTAAGGGCTAGTTTCAATAATGTTTTATTGAAATGAAACAATGTTTGTGATCGAATATGATGATGATATGAATATTTGACTTTACTAAATTTGATAACATTTTCTACAACCTTTTTCTTTTCTGTAAACACAATAGAACTGATGAAGGAAGGTAAGTTACTTTGCTAAGATCCGCATGTAAAATATAAAAATGGTGTATATTACCTAGTTTTTTGAAGAGCACCGCCCGCCCTCCCTCAGTAGCGTGCACAAGCAAACTAACACCGCCACTAGGTACCCTCCACCAACCACCACAATACCACCACTAGATAATATACACCACTGAAGTCGAGAACACGACACGTGTTTCGCCCCAAAACGAGGCATTATCAAGCGTCATAGACTCTACGACAGACGGCCGCCGAGTGAGCGGCGCGGTCAAAGAGCTGCCTATTTATACTAAAGGTGACGCAAACGGCCCCCACCAACGACATTGCGGTTACAATATCGTGATAGCGACCGCTTGCTCACACAATCCACCACCCGAATTAAATAAGCAGCCGTTTGCGACCGAATTGATAGCAAACGACCACTTCGAGTTCGAGTTCGAGTACTTAAAGTTTAAATATACTCGAAGTGGTCGTTGGCTATCAATTCGGTCGCAAACGGCTGCTTATGTAATTCGGGTGGTGGTATTGTGGTGGTTGGTGGAGGGTACCTGGTGGCGGTTCCTGGTGGCGGTGTTAGTTTGCTTGTGCACGCTACTGAGGGAGGGCGGGCGGTGCTCTTCAAAAAACTAGGTTATATACACCATTTTTATATTTTACATGCGGATCTTAGCAAAGTAACTTACCTTCCTTCATTATAATGCGCAAAGTAACGCCTGATTCTATTAACAATAGAACTGTACATAAATAAAGTAATATAATTTATTAAAAATATTTTTTAATACGAAGAAAATATCAGCACCTTCAGCACTTCAGGCGGTACCTGAAAATCAGTGCTTTGCTTCCTTATGAGCAATATGTACACTGAGCTACAGCCTTTAAGTACCATTGCAGCGCACATACACCTGTGCACAAACTGTGCAGGATAAATTAATATGGTTTATTTAAGTTTTTGTTCTTCTCGTAATATTTATATTTTTGTGTGTTTTGTAAAGTTGTAAATGAATAACAATCTATCTATCCTTATACAAAAAATAATAACGTACACAAAAGAAACGTCGAACACCGGAAGCTTAAATGTTTGATCAAAAGTTTCCTACTGCTTATCCCTTTCTTATAGCTGCTTCTGAGGACAGATATGGGGCGATGTATTTTCTGGTGTCACCACCACACTGCACTACTGAGATTGTTGTGTGACATAACTGTAACTAATGAAAGCTTCTGTTAGCTAGAACTGATTCTTACTAAAACATGATAATGCTTTACTGGATAATGTCTCATTATGATATAATCGTGTCGTATTCTCAACATCAGTTGTGTGTATTGCCTAGTGGTAGTGTGGCAGTGATGGAGGAATTCTGGTGGAGTTACTCAGAGGCGATATTAATTTGCTTGTGTACTCTATTGTGAGAGTGTTTGTGGTGCTCTTTATAATGGATGCTACAATATGATAATCTACGCCATTTTAAAATAAAACAATGGGAAATTGTTACAGAACCACGGCGCAGTGGCCCGGCGGCTGGCACGCTGAGTTCAGTGGGCAGCTTCGAGCGCTCGCCGCCTCTCTACCGTCCTGGCTCGCAGGCGTAAGTCCATGGTGTTAAGAAAATATACTATGCGAAATTTAAAATTAATCAGAAACACAGGGCAATGAAACTATGGTTAACGAAAAGAAACAATGGAAATTAAAATAGGATCTTATTGATACATTCCTCGCTGTATTCCCGGTAAGTTAAGTTCATTTTCATTTGTGAGCAACCATACACATTAATATTTTTTTAATAAATGAGTTAAAATACTTTTTCCTGTGTACTCGCCCACTTGGCAAGATCTAAAGTAAAATCCGCATGCAAAATGTAATTGTGTATTACTCTACGACAGTCAGCCGCCGAGCGGAGAGTCAATATCACTTGATCCTCGTTTTGAGGTGAAGCACGTGTCGTGTTCTCGACTTCAGTGGTGTGTATTGCCTAGTGGTATTGTTGTAGTGGTGGTTGGTATCTGGTGGCGGCTCCCAGTCGCGGTGCTCTTCAAAACTAGGTAATACACACTTTTTACATTTTGCGTGCGGATCTTAGCAAATGAACTTTCTCTCCTTTACTATAATGGATAGTAACTTTGATATCAATTAAGCTTTTGTTTAAGTGGCAGACGAGCAAGTCCTTCGTGGGAAAGTAACTGCAATTCCTGCCCATAACGTTTGCGGTGTCGCCCAGAGGCATCTTCGATGTAAGGTTGCACTGCACTCATCACCGTGAGACATTGATTCTTAAGTTTCAAATGCCCAGTGCCCTTCAAACTGAAACGAAAAGGTGTTTGCATTCGCACACCACAGCTATGTCTCAAATATTTCTGAGAGCTACACGAATTTTAGAATACACAATAGATTTATTTTACCAATGATTTATTTGTGAAGTTGTGTCAGATACGCGTAGAGACAATCTCTGATAATATAGTATGATAGATCAGTAATATAACTAGCTTTTATATATTGTTTACAAGCTTTTATTTAATATCTAATGTATCATCATCATCATAGTCCACTGCTGAACATAGGCCTCCCCATGGGTTGCCACAAAAGTTTTTAGCTCTCATTTTGGGGGATTTTGCCATAGTTGCCACGCTTGGCAGGCGGGTTGGCAACCGCAGTTTATTTATTAAGATGTTCCAGGAAGACGCTGCTGTCCATCTTCTGGTTTTAGTTTCCTTTCGTTGACTTTTACGACACCCACGGGATGAGATGGGATGGTAGATTCTCTGAAGCTGCCACCAATGTATGTATGAATGTAAAGTTCAAATCATGCAAGCCAAATTTGCTTAGTTTTCGATGTCCGATTGTGCTAAATTTTGCCATACCTATGTAGCTTCGATGACAATGCAATAATTTGGTACCGTGGAGTGGTCTCATGACGTAGAACTCCTTAACAATGCAGCAGCTTCGTGATACTCGTGGGATTTGTTTTGACGAGTACTATGAAAAATATTGCTAGGGCTAGCAAAATTTGAAGATCACTGCTGGTTCTCACAAGAGCTTGTAACAAAAACATTATTTAAAACTCACTATTTATTTATAAAGCTCACCAACAACTTTATGCAGTTTTGCAATAGAAAGCAGCATTTACATATGATATTACAATTGTGACGCAACAACGCTACCAGCGTCTTTTAGTTCGCCTTCATATTAACCAACTGAAACCGTCTCGACAGCTACGTAGTGTCACAGTATATAAAGCCGAAGCCGCCGCACCAGTACTGGGAGGAGGAGACTTCGCTGGCCCTGGTGCCGGAGACGCGGAACTGCCTTCTGTGCGAGGCGCAGGACTCGGGCGCCTGCCGCGCGATGCCATCGTGCGTGTACTGCGAGCCCACCGTCACCGCCCTCTGTGAGAGGAGCACGCCTTGCTTGCGATGCACCGGTGGGTAGATTCATAATGCTGAAACATTCTGTATACTGAGAATGTACGGTTTCTGGATGTTTATCGGTAGAAAGGTTTAAAATTATTTTTAGATCTCGTAAATACATTTTAAATAAAAGTCATTTTTAAGTGCATAGAGAAAAAAACTATGAAATTGTACCCTACTTTCGTTCTGCATAGAAATCTTACGATATTAACTTCTACAATATCAGCTTAATAATGAAATTCATTTTGTATGTTTTGTTTTAATACAAATTAGAGGTGAGCCGGGTGATAAGTGGTAATGACGATGACAATAAAACTATTTCGATTGGTCGGCGAAGTAATGCTATCCTAAAAACAATGAAGGAAAGGAAGTAAATTTGCTAAGATGATCGCATATAAAATATAAAATGTATATTTATGTATTTATTCTTTATTGCTGACACCTACAATGTAAATTTGACAAAATATTATACGTATTATGCCACTAGGCATTAAATCGTTAGCGTGCACAACAAACTAACACATCTACCGAGAACCGCTAACAGACCACACTCCACCACTACAACACTACCACTAGGCAATACACACTGAAGTCGAGAACACGACACGTGTTTCACCTCAAAAAGGGGCATTATCAAGTGTCAATACCTCGTTTTGAGTTGCTTGTGAACGCTACTGTGGGAGGGCGGGCGATGCTCTTCAAGAACTAGGGTACATAAACTAGGTACATATTATATTTTGCATGCGGATCTTAGCAAATTAACTTCCTCTCCTTCATTATAATGCATTTCCGCAAAGTAACGCCTGATTCTATTGAGTATCCCAAAAATTCTATAATAGCAACATGACGCTAATATCTGACGCTAATTGGGCTGGGGATGGTTGATTAAAAACTGTCACAGGAACCATTTACCATACAGTGGATGCTCGTTTGTTATAGTAATTAACATAAAAATGCAGATTCTTTAATTTAGCAGAACGCCGTATGTTAACTTCTTCGTAATTTCAATCCCATTTTCATTGTTACTAGTGGTAGGATATCATATACATAAATCATGGTCTAGGTGGGTATCACCGCATTGCTAGCTATTCTGTAGCCGATCGGTGGTATGCAAGCACTACTGAGTTTCGGTCTGAAATGTAATGTTCGCCAATGTAATTATACACATCTTAGGTTGACGAGCACAATGTGTTGCCACTCAGAACTTTGCTGTTGAATTTCGGGGTGACACAGAAACTGTTGTGGGCAGACGTTGCACTTACCATCAACGATTTTGTCTTGTTATATTCTAATTGCATTAAAAAATGCAGTGATCAAGAACCCATTCTTCAAGTGCATCCCGGGCGAGAAGTACATGGACGAGTGCGACTCCTGCCGCTGCACCGACGGCCACGGCGGCTGGTGCACCAACCAGTTCTGCGAGTTCCGAGCGCTACACCTCTATGCGATTAAGCTCTCCGACGGAGAATTCTACTGATCGAAATATTTATATATTTATTTATTAACAGCACTTAAAACTATATTTATGGGTAATCCTAACAGGACAGTGTATCGTTTATGCACATTTTTATAACAATTTTGTAACAATCCCACCCGTCACGTCTTGTTTCCGGCGAGGGCGAAAAGTGAGCTACGGATGTTGTCTCTGCCTACCTCCTATTAGGGAAAAGGGCATGATTATATGTATGTATATTGTAATAAATATTATATAACGCGAGCCTTGTGAACTCACCTGATCTCTTTAATACTGACTTACAGATAGCATTACTTTCTTATTTCAGTACTTTACTTATTTGATAACCATGTAGGGTCATCCTCTGTTTTATAACATACAGAAGCATATATAAAATTATATAAAAGGACATCAATCAAAATGTGTATTATGTGTATATGAAGAAGCACTGTGTAATTTTGCATAAAAGTTCTTTAATTAACTTTCATTTTAAATTAAATGTGTTGATAAAGTTTCGTTCTGATTTATTTTAAACAAATAATTCGTTTAAATATGATATTTTATTATGATGTAGTTGACTGTTTGAAAATTAAAAAAATACATGTAACCAAACAAAACAATGTAAAAAATCAACTTTTTTAACACAGTTATTTATATCTTTCTGTAATAGCGTGACTTTCAAAATTCTTTACTGAATAAAACAAAATAAAAATGGCACGTAGCCCAGCAAGCTGCTCATCTCGTCAATGTATCCAAAAAAAAAATTGTAATAAGAATTGGTTAAAAATTTGAAATGTTTCAAATCAATTAGGATAATAAAGTAAACAAGTACTGTAATATTTTTCAACATTGCTCTCTTATTGTTGTTGAACCAGCTCAGTCCTTTTATTAACATAATATCAATCCCATAAAGAAATAAGCATTTAAAAGAGATTAGGCTAAACATTGTAACACAGTCCAAAGTGCACCAGACTACACTTCCCCTTTCTCATCCGCAGCACTGTATCCAACTTATTTAATATTAAAAAGCGATATTATATTAAATACAAAGCTTTCATGTCTATTTATTTTAACCTTTCGGCTCGACGAGCGATTACGTCAGTGTACAAAGCAAATTTGTTTGAACGGCTTTAGATTTACAAATCACCCTTTCAATTTGTCCATGTTTTTTACAACGCTTTTATAGTGATAACCCTTGTTGGTGTCTGTTTATACAGAATGAGATTGCTACTTTTGAATATTTTTTTTTTAATTAAGTTAATTGTCATATTTACGAGACTCATAATTTATTCCTCAAGCTTAGGTGTTCCGGAAATATTTTTTTTACTAACCTATATAAATATTTTATTATGTAAAAAAAAGAATGTAACAGCCTATAAATGTCTCAATGCTGAGCACAGGCCTCCTATCTTTTATGTGAGAGTTTTAGCCGTGGAGAGTCCGCCAAGCTGCTCCAATGCGGGTTGGCAACCTTCACATGCCGTCGATTTTTTTTTATTTTACATTTGCAGGTTTCCTCGCTATGATTTCCTTCACCACTCAGCGCAAGGTAAACTTACTTACAGAACACTTACTTTCAGAACAATTTTAGAGGTGCCGGCATTTTTTTATATATTTAATAATATGACATAACATCGTATCAAAATTTGCGTTCAAGAATCTACCTCGTCTCATTGAGTGGGAGTTGTAAAAGCCGAGTGATGAAAACGCCAGAAAAATCACGTGGACACCGACAGTTGTCGGAATAACCATCTCAAATGTCTGATCCAGATTATTAACGGGCATCTGCGGGATGACCATTGTGATCGCCAATCATCCCAATGTTCCTTGGGGTCTTTGATGGTGGATACTTGGTGGCCAATCTCTAACAATTGTCAGTTCGTGGTTGGCTTCTGATCATGATCATCAAAACTAGAAAGACATCTGAACCATGTAGTAACTCGTCTGGCATAAAACAAATGACAGTCAATAAAATACGTATTAAAACACAAAATAAATTATTACGAGAAAATATACAAAATATACTAAAACGAACGATTATATCATGCACAATAGCGAGGCACCGGAACCACGGTAGTAGATACGACACCGAGTTCCAAACAGTCGTGCTAATTGACACAAATATTTACCAATATCCAACCTAATTAAGCGTTCATTCATATATCCTCCTTGGATGATCCCGTTTATCATGTGCCACAATTTTTGACCTTATCATAGGCGCTATAGAGTTGTTATTATATCAGCTAGAATATCGAGATTAACAACATTGTGGGTGGTCAAAGAAAAGGATTTAAATATTCAGCTACAATAGGATTGTGCGAGACTTGGGATGTAATCTATCCTACCGTGAGATAACTTTAGGAATACCTGCTAAAGTTCTACTTAACGTATCTCAGGTACATTACTTAGTATTCGTATTATGTTAAAAATTTCTTCATTTTGATAAAAACAAGGTTCAGTTAAAATTCTCGTTAGTATCCACCAATAAATAAAACAACATGTGAGTAAAGTACTGTTTGTCTCTACCATTTTCTATGTCTGAGAATCACATTTTAGTGTTTATAGAAGAAATACTAAGTAACCAGAAAAATCATTAATGCTTAAAATGATTTTCTTGAAAATATGTTTAAGCCTCAGCCTAAACGGCGGAGAAGGGCCACTGATTTTAAACTCATTGAACTATCATTTCTTTCTCCCTCTCTTTCTCTCATTACATCTTATTGTATCCAATGGAATGCCTACGTGTGCTAATGGTATTAGTAATGGTTACGGTTCAGATTTCAACGAACAAACACCAACCTTGTCAGGTTTCTTATGCTATTTGATAGTCAACCTGCTCAATAAAAACTTATTCCAAATATTGATGCAATAGTCTAAATTATCACACCGTATCGGGATCTGATGGATCCTTATCCAGGATCTGATCGATTTTCATGAACGACGTTACAATTTCAGGATTCGTCTACTCCATCAGCAGCGCCTATTGTATTTACCGTCATTACAGAAGTTAAAGATTAAACATTAAAACACAATTACTTTAACTTTTTGTATAAAAATACGACAATAACAAAAAAACTTTTAACAAAGAAAGGGTGAGGTTTTACTCAATTCGAAAAACTTATAATCGTTTTTATTTACAATTACTTTATACTTCACGACGGCAACAAAACAACTTTACTGCAGCTGCAATTGACCTACTGGCTTCATTACTTTATAATTGTCACATTTCTGTAAATACTATTGCTTTATTGAGACCGACGTAAGGAAAAAAAAAGGCAATGAATGGTGACATATCGGTTACACAATGGTGAGGCATATCGCATGTACGATACACAAAGCAGCCGTGAAATGATATTTTGTATGCGGTTTGTATTGTGTCAACAATTTGTCGCAGATTGGGCGGAGCGGCGACAAAGACGTCAAAAAGACGCCGGAAGTGCCACACGGTTATATACCTTTGAAATGCACCGGCTTCCTCCTTTTTCAAATTAACTAAGACTTAATTTAAGAATTTAAGTTGATTTTCTAAAAAAAAGAACATTTTCATATTCTTTATAGTTGGAATATTCATTTTCTACTCTAACTACTGTTATCTACAACAATGATAACGTAACTGATGACAGTGGTTATACTGTCATCAGTTACGTTATCATTGTTGTGGCATTCTCTTTTTTCGCAAGACCTAAACGCCTGCAACTAAGAACGTTGCCAGTGTTGTGGCTGTGGGGGCGGGAGGCGATTTCCAACAACGGCAACAATTACTGAATACTGTTTTAAACTGGCTTGGCATTATGTAATTTTGTTTTTAAGTTTAATTGGCTTTAAGTGCCCTTCAAGCCGAAACACAGTAATGTTCCCATACTTCTGCTTCACGACAGAATAACTGGCCTTAGAACGGTACCTACCTAGACGGATTCCTGCATAGGAATCCTACCACCAGCACAAGTTATTTTGCCGTCATGCCGTAAGCTGGTCTAATTAAAGGGTATCTGATACTGAAGAACTGAGGTGACGGTGTCACACAGAATTTTGCAATCAAATTATCTGCGACTGCTATGGACAGACAGTTGTACTGTCACTGTCATTTCCCTTAGTCGACGACTATAACCACGCCTGCTAGTTGGACTAGGACGATGAAATCGCTCATGCCGCCACAACTAACCAGTTTACTTATATATTAACTACCACAAATTACAGAATTGAATAACCATAAAACCAAGCAATGAGATAAGACCGTAACTATGTTATGTTAAAAGGATTTTTTTATAATATATATAACTGTTTATTATTAGCTGCGGTAGCTCAAGGGCCGGGCGCTTGCTTTATACTTCAAAGTACGCGAGTGAACTGGGTTCG
Source organism: Luehdorfia chinensis (assembly GCA_019845155.1). Taxonomy (NCBI): domain Eukaryota; kingdom Metazoa; phylum Arthropoda; class Insecta; order Lepidoptera; family Papilionidae; genus Luehdorfia; species Luehdorfia chinensis. Next base: position 5,676,081 of record JAHVAK010000363.1, on the reverse strand, counting down.
ATTCGTAATGTCGGCACCACTAACATTGTTAATTGCCGATTTTCCATGTGCTTGGAGGTAAACGAAAACTTCGTACGGAATCGTGCATGACTGAGAAATAAGTTTACAGGATGACGGTCCATACAGGATGACGGTCCAAGCCGAGGTCACCTCTCGGGGGCCCTTGCGCCAGTCATCCATAAATAAAGGTTTCGGCTAAGCGCCCTCAGCGCTATGCCACTCACTAACTTCAATCCGGCTGTAAAAGCCTTCGGGCTAACAGTGACCATCAGTCCTAAAAAAAAAAAAAAAAACTGAGAAATAAAAATATTGTCTTGTAAACGCTGCCAAACTACATTGTAGCAGCGTGGCGGACTGCTTCCAGCTCCAAATCCAATCCCTCCAAAAACGAGAGGAGGCCTGTGGGACAATTATAGTCTATTACTGCACTTCTAATACAAAATTTCGCCTCTTATAACCCATATTAAGAAACCATTCGCTGCGGCATTGCGCAGCGAGCGATAAGCACCGCACTCACGTGTGCACTATACGAGGACCGCCCGCGGCGTCCCCACACGCAGACGAACACACCGCTACCATTAGCGGTTATTAAAGTTGCCATAATAACGGCCGCGTACTTTGCGGCCAAATAAATATTAACAGTGGCAACGCTGCGTGAAGGGGAAGGATTACGTTATTGTTCGTAATATTTTGTTTATGTACTCGTATATTTTAGGAGTCCTCGACTCTTGAAAACCTGTACTCAGGTACTTTTTATGTAAATAATTCTAACAAAAGAATATATAGTCCATGTGATGGTAAGTGGTCACTTTGATTCTCAACTATGAATAGATAAGATGAATTATATCCATTCCCAATTAGGAGTCAATATTTAGACGCGTTGTCACGCCTTGCCTTTAGCTGTGTGGTGGCGGCTCGTTAAAAGAATACTACCTGTCCATTTCATCCAATGGATCTCGTAAAAGGCGAGTAAGGAATTAAACTGCACTGTGCACCCAACAGCGCATGGTGGCGATGGACTCACCACCTATCACACCAAGTGCATTATATTGTTTTGGTGAAACGTGGATTGTGGCAGTCATCTGTTTTTGCAGTGAGTGCCCAGTCTGTGACTACCCCTTATGGGATACAGTCGTGATCTTATGTATGTATGTCACGCCTTGAGAACTTCAACACCGTCTGGTATAGGTTCCTAAATTGGTTGATATAAATAGAAAAAATTGAAATCAAATACGAATATTGAATCCGCCTGCTTTGTATCGAACCTATTTATATTAAAAAAGAGAAAGTTAATTTGCTAAGATCCGCTTGCAAAATGTAAAATGGTGTGTATTACCTAAATGAGGTGACTCGTTTTGAGGTGAAACACGTGTCGTGTTCTCGACTTCAGTGGTGTGTTTTGCTTAGTGGTAGTGTTGTAGTGGTGGGGGCTATCTGGTGGCGGCTCCCGGTGGCGGTGGTTTTCTTGTGCACGCAGTTGAGGGAGGGCGGGCGGTGCTCTTCAAAACTAGGTAATACACACCATTTTACATTTTGCATGCGGATCTTAGCAAATTAACTTTCTCTCCTTTACTATAATGGATTTCCGCAAAGTAACGCCTGATTATATTAACCTATTTATATTGTTACCATATTTAGATATAATAATAGGCATGAAAAATATAAAATAAAAGATACAGAAAGTATAGAACATTTTTTTTTATATTTATGAAATCAATCAATCGATACCAGTGGTATGATTTGTTTAATGTATTGGCACTTCAGTTCACTGATTTTTATATTATACTAGCTGAGCTTCGCGGTTTCACCCGCATAAGTAAAGCCAACCACATGCCACGCGGCTTGCTGACCTGAGAATTCACAGTTAGGCTCTTTTCGGTAATGTTCGGTTCTCCGCGTGCGGCTCCAGACTGCTACGGCTAAGGACGCAGCACGAAAGCCCTTCAAACTGAAACACAGTAATGCTTGCACACTACTGCTTCACGAAAGAATGACTGACCCTTCGCTAGTCTGACCGACCTACCAATACGGATTCCGGCACAGGAATCCTACTACTAGTAAGATACAGCTATAGTAAAGGTGTTGATAATTTCACTACATCGATTCCGACCATGGTGGCATCATCTGGTTAACGACACTACTGCTTCACGAAAGAATAACTGACCCTTCGCTGGTCTGACCGACCTACCAATACGGATTCCTGCACAGGAATCCTACCACAAGTAAAATACAGCAATAGTAATGGTATTGATGATTTCACTACGTCGATTCCGACCATGGTGGCATCATCTGGTTAGACCAGACCATGGGAAAATTTTGATTAAAAATAGACCTGCAGACTGAATAACTGGTGTCTTGCGTAAATTTTAACTTCTGCGGAGATCTAGAATCAAGGCTCCACTAGTAATTACGCAGATACCCCAATTGCCTTGGCACATAGTATTTATTTATGAGACAAGTAACACAGTCACTCGCTCTGCTGTCCGCATAATTTATTTTTTATTAAAAAAAATATGTTGCATATGCAATTTCATAAACGCATTTGCTGGTACACAACTACCAGACCCATATTAGAAATGTATAAATAATACGGAACCTTTCTCCGCGCTATCAGTTTGCGCTCACCACACAATTTTTTGTTACATTATTTATGGCATTAATGGGACTGAAATTGTTGTGAAGAGCGAGTCCACGTCATACCGAAATATAATAACAAATTTGGAACACATTTTTGTAATCCACTCGCTAACAATGGACAATTTCGGGAATCTAAGTGCGACGGCCTCGTAATGAGCCCCGTGTGTGTTATCGAAGAATATGTTTTGAAATCATGTTTATTTTTACTTCTGATAACTCAGTCCTTTTAAGGTAAAAAACATGTGTGCAGTCACACGCAGTAGAACAACTTCAGAAAACTTAACTGCGAGAAAATGAGACGAATGCAGAGTATTCGGAGAAGGATAAAAGTAGGGTTTTTTAGTAGTAGAATAAAAGTAAAGATCTATGATACTGGTGGTAGGATTCCTATGCAGGAATCCTTCTAGGTAGGTACCACCCGTTGCCGTGTGGTGGCGGCTTAAGAGAATCTACCACCCCATCTCATCCCGTGGGTGTCGTACAAGTTGACAGAGGGTACATTAAAATCAGGAGATGGGCAGCAGCATATTCCTGGAATATCTTAATAAATAAACTGCGGTTGCCAACCCGCCTGCCGAGCGTGGCAACTATGGCAAAGGCCCCCTCAAAATGAGAGCTACTGCTATCTATTGGGGAGGCCTATGTTCAGCAGTGGACTAGCGATAGGCTGAAATGACGAGGTAATACCCCAGGGCCAGTTATTCTGCCGTGAAGCAGTAATGCGTTAACATTACTGTGTTTCGGTTTGAACGGCACTGTGAGCTAGCGTAATCACTGGGCATATGAGACTTAAGAACTTATGTCTCAGGGTGATAGGCACGGTGTGGTGTCACACAGCAAATTTCTGGGTGACACAGCATTTGTTATGGGCAGACGTTGCACTTACCATCAGGTGAACGTTTTGCTCGTTTCTTCACTTTATCCAATACAAAAAAAAAGATTTCTGAGAGCGTTATGGAACCGGAAAGACCGCCACGTTGCTCAAATGCGGGTTGGTGGAATTTACGTTGCCCTCGAAATATTTTAATTTCTCGACATGTCGGTTTCCACACAACGTTTTTCTTTTTGAACATGAGGTAATACAGCAGTTGAAATTGCAGAACAATTTTTGAGGTGCCGGCACCGAGGATCGAAATCAGGTCACTCACGCACTCTGTAATTTAAAGCGAGCTCGTGGCGTTTAAGCTACTAAGACTTTTCCCCCTTCGCCGTTCGAGCACTTATCACAGTAATTAGACAAAATTCGACTCTTGTCTTAACCAATCATAACCTAATGTTTAGATGTGTGGTTACCTAATTTTCGTTAGTTAGTTTCATCTACATAGATTATAACTATGGTCCAGTACCATAAACAGTTGAAGTATTGTAATGAATACCTAGAGGCGGAGACCTGGTGTCCTGAAATACAGGCGCAAAGCCTAGTTTAGGCACCAGTATCTCACAGTATGCGAATGTGTAATACTTTTATAAAATGTTCATAGTTATGTAATGACTATATTGTGGGAAGAAATAAATAAAATTTTTATTATTATCTTGTTTTTAGTCGTTGCTTTGTTTCTACTGTTTGTTATTAATTTTTAATTGTTTTCTTTTGTACATATGTAAATATTATATCTATTTTTGTTTGATCTTGGCGCCCATTACATCTTCTCTGCTCGACCCGAAAGTATACTGGTAGAGAATGCCTTGTAGCCTTAAGTCCGCTTTTTTGTACATTTTTTTGTGTGTGCTAATAAAGTTTTAATTAAATAAACACTAAAAGTAAACTTAGAGCCTATATTCCACTTCGGGACACCAGACCTTTCTCATATAAACTTACATTGATTTTAAAGCCGGAATCTTCCTCCAGGCTCTACTGTGGGTGAGTGGACATCACATCCACGTAATATTTTTGATTCCTAAAAGGTTACCTAAAAATGCTTTAATTTATCACGTTAAATCAGCACTTAAAATTAATATTAACATTTAGTGGGGCTAGTATCACGGTTTTCACGCAGGTCATTTTAATCAGAATATGAAGGCGAGCGTCCGGCTTCTGAGCTCTCCAAGCTCTGATAATGTTAATACTGGAATAAATAATATAAAAGCGTTTCTAGTATTCCTTAGAAAAAGTGAAAAGGAACAAATCGAACAAACTGAACATCAATGAACTGGTACTGTAAGTTTGTCACAAATAAACACGACAATGGGTAAATAGGCCAAGTATCAACTATCAATTGACATTTCCCGCAGATCGCGGCCGGTCGGCTGCCTCCGAATAGTGATATTATGTTCGCGTCCTACACAGTTCCCATCATTACAGCTAATAAAGACATGCGGCAAAAAATAAACCAAAAACCCAATTCTGAATTAGACACAAAAACTCATCGCCTGCTGCGTTACAGAAAGCAAGCATTTATAATGGTTTTCAATTGATCGAATTTTATTATGATTTGAAGAACATGGAGTTACGTGTGTAATGTTACATTCGTAAATCTGTACATATAAATTCTTTTTGTTACTTCAATCTTTAATATTCGAAACATTATTGCGCCTAGAGCACATACTAAGTTACCTTTTGAATATTATTGTTGATATAATAAGATTCAATAATTGTAACAAATTGACTAAAACTATAGTTTATTGTAGTGGTTAATGGTAATTGTCTAGTAGGTCATATACCTACTGTGAATAACCGCATATGGGCAGAAAACATATCGAATTACACAGTATGAGTACTGCGTTAATTCGTAAATGTTTACTTTGGTATGCGTAAACTTCTCAGCGACTGAGGAACACGTCATTTCACAACCCATTTAACACGTTTTCAACTTCGACCGTAGACTGCTTTTTAATGTACTCGTATGTAAGTAAGGATTACAAACGATTGATGCCACCTACTGGTTTGTGGTGATTGCTCCACAGACACAATATATACCTGTATTCATCCTAAACGAACAACCACGAAATAGGCATGGTGGCACTCCTGTGAACTAACATTAAACGCGACGTTACGTTAATAGTAGGTACCCGAGTCTACGGTCCTTAATGCTTACCAAATTCACCAACTTTAAAATCGTCATCACAGGCCTATGCCTCACCAAAGAAGGCAAGATTGACGATCGCAGCAGACAGACATCACACCCTAGACGCTGCTGCACGTCACCGGTCTGCGTATTTTCGATTATGTTTTTTTTTCCATATGATTACTGCCTTATCTACCGGTAGCAATGAGATTCTCTAGGCGTTTTCCTTAGTTGAGTTCTACGAGACCTACGGGACGTGGTGGCAGAAACCGTTTACACAACACGTAGCACCGTTATGCTGAGTGTTTATGTTGATACTCTATGAGGACGTGATACCTACCCGATCGAGAAGACCCTTTTAATCTGCTGCACCAGTATCAATATTGTGTAACTCAATCACGAAATAAAATACTACACGATACAATCTCTATCCCCGTGTGAATCCCCGCAAAAATGACAGCAACAAATTTTTGTCGCACTCTAAGGGGGAAGCCTATGTTCAGCAGTGGACTAGTGAAAGGCTGAAATGATGATGAAGATGAACTAAAAATATAAATAGTACGAGAACCTAAAGTCACTTTGTCGATAACTAACCTTCGTAACTATAAATGCCACTAGTCTACACTCCTACATTACTTACAAACAACTCCGACTTTAGATACAATCGCATATAAGTTCGATAAAAATAACAAACATTCCTAAATACCACACTATAGATAAGCGTTAATGTTATAGTACCTAGAGTCATAGACAAATACACACTTATTTAATTTTCTAGCACAACTATCTTATAAAATGTGAGAGAAGTGAGTAGTTAGTGATGATTGATTTTAAAATAGACTTAAATAGCACACATTTAAAATGATAAACGCCTATGAAAATGTTTAAAAACGATATTTTCCTCACGGTGTTTATCAATACCGATGATGAATCCTCGCTTATTTTTTACTACGAAAGCAGCAAGACTTTTAAGTCCCGCTTTTTTAAGAACACGTTCTACACAATTGTCACGTCTTTATATGGATGGATGTGTATGCAGGTAATATTACAAGATAACAGAAACAGTGTGAAACGTGCAAGCCAACCGGAGGCGGGCCGGCTACTGAAAACGCGTCGCTGAAAATATGCGCGGGAGACGACGCAATACGTTGTTTCGAGCCGGCCACACAACACGTTTAACTATAGATTAACAAATATTTATCTACGCTTGTAATTCTCAATGAGTTATTCTCTAAAGAGTAATCATCTACTTGATACCAACTTTAAACTGTTTTGGAGTCTAAATTATACCATACATACAGACATATATTCACGACTCTTTCCCATACAAGGGGCCGGCAGACACCACTCACTTAGCCCACTTTTCGCACTCGCGGGAAACGAGACGTGACGTATGGCGAACTACGTCAGCGGTATTTTGGAAAAAGTTAAAAAATTCTTACTACCCATTGCGCGTTGCATATTATACTACATGCATATTATACGAGTAGTATTATTCTGCACGAATTAAGGTACAATACCTTAGTCGCCTCTTACGACACCTCGGTAGGAAAGTGGTAGGTGCTATTCTACTCTGCCGGACACTTTTCTTGTATATTTTAGCTTTAACAATCTATGTGTGTGATTTTTTTGAGTTATTATGGCAACATATAGACATAGACATAGACTTTATTCGACTTACACAATACAGAAACCACACAGAGAATGCAAATAAAAAAAATATACAGTACAATAAAAAAGAAGAAAGAAACAAGATATTAGAACACTGGAAACAAAAGTGACGCTGTATTGTGAAGTCGAAATGGACTCCACATAGCAAGGAATGCTGCGGAAAGCCCGCAGCGCTGGTTTTCAGCGGAGCCACTACGTAAGTAAAGAGACAACGCACGTACGTGTCTATGTACAACAAATACAACTAAGTGAACATAATGATTAAAAAAATATATGACAATATAGGACAAACATGAGTGGTAAGAACCTAAAAAAAACGATAAATATCAATAAAACATATCTGATGAAATATAATGAATGTGTTTTGCCCGACACATTCAATGGATGGATTGAAAAATATGAATAAATATATATGTACAACGTGTCCGGGATCATCATCAGGGATAGCGATAATCTAGGCACTGACTCTACATCTCGTCCCCACTCTAAATAGACACCCTTTCTCCTTCCAGCCATTGGCTATTTTAACTTTATGTGCGTTTTGTTGTGTATTTCCTCGAAAAAATAAGCAATAACCTGAAAGGGTGTGGTTTCACAGATCCGCAAATGGTCTTATTCGATTTGTACAATATCCTTCATCATTTGACACCCAAAATAATGTAAAACTTTAAAATAATTAAGCTTTGACATCAAAAAATATTTTCAAAAATAATTATAACTACGAGTTATTGTTACATTTTGCGAAATCAAGCCCGTTAATACCATAATGTTTAGTATTAAACCGACAGATGTCTAGATATGGCAAAAAGTTCAAAGTTCGGCTGTAAATTAGTTACTCTAGGTGGAGCGCGAGAGCTTACGTTATCTTTAAACATAAATGTGAAAAATTGTGAAATGTGAAATATGAATATGAAATATGAAATTGCGCACGAAAAGTTGAAATCGTCTGGAAGGGGTATAACACATAAGGGGGTCGTTATAGAGTGGGGATGAGATGTAGAATCAGTGCCTAAATTATTGCTAATACGATCCCGGATACATTGTATATATTGCCTTAAGTAAAAAAAAATCACCCACATAGAAATGTTTAAAGCTAAAAGAATCATTTCTGCGTCAACTTTATACAATGTTCACATTACTATCTCCAGGCTGATCTGGACCGACGCCCGACAAGATCTTTCCTATGCAGGAATCCGTCTAGGTAGGTACTGCCCCAGGGCCAGTTATTCTGCCGTGAAGCAGTACCGTGCAAACATTACACACTGGACACTGTGAGCTAGCGTAATCACAGGGCATATGAGACTTAGGAACTGATGTCTCAGGGTGATGGGCACAGTGAGGTGTCACACAGAAATGTTCTGGGTAACACAGCAGACGTTGCACTTACCATCAGGTGAACGTTTTGCTCGTTTCATCACTTTATACAATAAAAAAAGAACATGAAGTAATATCCTTAGTACAAACCGTTACTACTGACTGATGAGAAGTTTGTGATTATAAGTATATATGTGCACAGTCTTCTAAAAAAATAGGAGAGATATATCTGTGCATAGTAGTGGAACATTAGTAGGTTTTAAATTTGTATTACTTTAAGTTTTCAGGAGCAAGGTTCTTCTTTAGCGAGTGACCTGCATTAGATCCCAAGTGCCAGTTCAACTAAATTTGTTAATTGCATTGCATGATATATATATAGCACGTGTGCAGCTGTTATAGAAATGATCGTGACAAAAGATCAGACCACCCGATCAAGCGGGCAGGCTACAACTTCCTCGACAGCTACATCCGTCTATTTTTTATTTAAAGTAAAAATATCACATTTGCATAAGTATTTATATATTATGAAATATAATTTACTGTAGTTAATAGAATCAGGCCTTAATTTGCGGAAATCCATTATAAAGAAGAAAAGGAAGTTAATTTGCTAAAATTCGCTATATCCGTGAAAATCCGTCCTTAAATCAATGAAACAAAGACTCCCCCAGAACGTTTCTATTTGTAAACACACGCGCTCGTCTCTTTGAGATATCTGTTCTTAAGTCTCAATGGACAGCTTTCATTCGTGCAGAATAATACCATAACCTTATCTACTTCTTATAAGAGTAAAAGCCGTGAGTGTATGTATGTAAATATCCTTGAGTAAAAATGTAAACGCGTGATTGAACAATAATTGGGTAGTGTTAACCAGTAATGGTGTAACTTGCCGTTCAATACAAACACACACGTGCATGCGACACGTACATACGCATGTCGCGAGACGCACGTGAGTTGCCCACGCGCATAACCTACATTGGCCAGATTAACGAGACATCCCATACTGTGAGTCATTGCTAGAAATACCTTAACGCGGAGGATCTCGGTCTTCTGGTCGTCAATCTTTTCATAGGGCCGAAACGCTTAGGCTTCGTCCTCGCCTTATTTAGCGCTGAAAGGTTTTTCATTATTATTATTATCAACGATTGCAAGCGATTGGTTTTACATTAAATTGCCATGCATTGCATTGAAAAATCGCATTGCAATTTTTGAAACCTCATAATACTACATAAGATCAGATGTTTAGTCTATAGCGACCTTCCATTAATGTATTATTTATTTATTTCAAAAGTAAGAGCATAAATAAAATACACAATCAGCCAAAATGTTAAACAGTCGGCGGCGTATTGAGGTAAATACTATTTGTTATAAACGTTAGATATATAATAGTATGATGGTATGTTCGGACAAAATGGTCGAGTAAGTAAAAGTAAAAAGTAAAGTTTCAGCCTATAAATGTCCCACTGCTGAGCACAGGCCTCCTCTCATATATCAGAGGGTTTTGGAGCTAGGAAGAAACCGCCAAGCTGCTCCAATGCGGGTTGGCGTACTGCACATATTTTCGAAATATTTTTATTTCTCAGACATGCAGGTTTCCTCACGACGTTTTCCTTCACCGCCCAGCATGTGGTAAATGAGCACTTAAAATTGAAATTAACAATTTTAGTGGTGCCGGCACTGGGAATCGAAACCAGGTCACTCGCGTACTATGTAATTTAAAGCGAGCGCCTAGCCCCTGAGCTACCACTGTTCGAGTAACAGATACAAATAAAAATACATCTAGATCGGTAGTATAACAATGTGTGTATTGTATAATACCGACCTTAGGTACTATTCGAACCCAAAGCGACAATTTAGTATGCGTTCACCATTGAGCTGTCGTCAGCCATCCCTAGAAAATTATTTTATTTAATAATAACTGTGTGCGAGTTGTTATAAAATACATTTAAGTATCAACAGTTTGCCCGTAACTAGAGTCGATTATTAATACTAACAATTTAGATTACGAGGCTACTCGGTTGGCGCAGTGGCTAAGTACTTGGCTTCTGCACCACGGGTCGCGGGTTCGATTCCCGCACGGGACAAATATTTGTATGGCCTACAAATAGTTATTCCGGGTGTGGGGGTTTGTGCATGTGGAATTTATGTCTGTCAAACGCACCCACGACAGAGGAGAAATTCAACTGTATAGGGCAACTGTGTAGGGCATGGTTGAAAAAAAAAAACCAAGTACAAGTCTCGATTAATAAATACAATCCTTATTGTATACGTAGGTATACAGAACAGAAATAATCTACTACTATTTTGAAGGTAGAAAAGGCTATCTCATCACTTAAAGCGATTTCTTCCAGACAAATTTAGCGCAGATAATCAGCATGATGCAGCGAAATAAAAAATAAAAGAAAAAAGAGAGTCTTGTACACTAAACTATATAAATGAATATAAAACACTAAATGATAGCATCTTAAGTAAAAAGCGACAAACTTAAGTAACGAAAAGCCTAAGTGAAGATGTAAGTTAATTTCCAAGTAATTGAGCTTTAACAAGAATTTTGAAGGAAAAAAGCGAAAAAATGTTGGATATGTAAAGTAAAGAGTTTCAAAAGCGCACAGCTGTGACAGTAAAGGGTTTACTAAAGAAAGAAGTGTAATGCATAAGAGTCCGGAGGGAGAGTTTGACAGAAGAATCTATCACGGGAGAGGGAGCATATAGGTACTTAACGCGACTTTTTACGTATTGATGTACAAAGCACGTAGTACAAAGCGGATAAAATATGAGTATTCCTGCGAAGCCGGATCGGGCGCGTCTACGAAATTCTGATATATGATCATATTCCCAAGTATATTTTCGAAAAATCAACTATTAAGTTTAGCTTTAAATTTATATATTTTTTTTATTGGATAAACTGATGAAACGAGCAAAACGTTCACCTGATGGCAAGTGCAACGTCTGCCCATAGAAAATGCTGTGTCACCCAGAAAATTTATTTGTGATACCACACTGTGTTCGTCACCCTGAGACATAAGTTCTTAAGTCTCATATGCCCAGTTAAATACTGGGCATTCGCTAGCTCACAGTGCCCTTGAAACCGAAACACAGTAATGTTTGCACACTGCTTCACGGCAGAATATCTGGTCTTGGGGTGGTACCTACCTAGACGGATTACTACCACCAGCTTCACCAAGAGCTTTTATTCCTATGGGTAAGTGATTGAATATAATGTCTACGCAGGACTTTCAAATGTAGATGTTAGTTACAGTAATAAACCAATAAAATAGTTTCTTTATATATATGATTTTCGGTAGTCAATATTTTTTTACACTGTACTGTGTACTGTGTCGTTCATCTGACCAAAAGTGACACGCTTACTCATATCAATTTTGGTGTTGCCCAGAACTTTGCATTGAAAATCTCTGCGTGGCACTACATTGCGCTCGTTATCTTGATATATCACATAAGTCGCATAATATACCTAGTATTTTTTGACGTCATACTTTTTTTTGGCGCTTTAAGAATAAACTTTTAGCAGGCAACGACAGTGCGCCTATCGAAAATTCGACGATATGAATTTGTCTAAGAAAATTTAATTTGCATGTTGAATTTTTTTTAGTTTTGGTAAAACTAAATAGGCACGTCGTTTTACCATATAAGGGGTAAGTAGAGGCCACCCACGCAGTCGACTTTACGCTCTGATGGGAAACGAGACGTGACGGGTTTCGAACCACGTCGCCGCCATTTTGGTACCAGTTAAAAAAAATCTCACTCCCCATTGCGTTCCCACGAGCAGTATAGTGACAGCAAGCAAAAGCTGTCCGTGCCTTGGTAGGAAAGAGGTAAGGGGCTATTCTACTCTGCTGGACATCTTTACCGGCTATACGTTTTTAATACGTAAAGCATATAATTCTAAACAATAAAGACGTATGAAGAATCTTTTGCTGCGATAATTCTGTAAATTTACTTAGAAATACCTGGTGGTAGGATTCATATGCAGAAATCCATCTAGTTAGGTACAACCGCCGTGCTAGTTAGTCAGCCGCAAGCAAGCAGTACTGTGCAAACGCTACTGTGTTTCGGTTGGAAGGGTACTGAGAGGTATTGTAATTACTGAGCCTTAAAGACTTAAGAACTCTTGTCTCAGGGTAACGGGCGTGGTGATGCCACACAGAAATGTTCTGGGTGACACAGCATTTGTTATGGGCAGCCGTTGCAATTACCATCAGGTGAACGACTTTCTCGTGTCATTCCACACTTCCATAAAAAAATACCAGAAAAAGAGAATCATAGTGGTTGTGATCACTTACCACCAGGTAAGCCGCTTGCTAGACATCAAATACCGATGAATAAATATATTGAGTAACTATTTATATAAAACGCCGGTACGTGTATTTTCAGGCTGGTATATTTGAAAAATGTTCTTTTAGTTCTACATTACGAGTATTTTGAAGAGGTCTACATCCAGCGAAGGACTATATACAGAATGGTAATGATGACTATGAAAGTCGGAGACAGTTATGTAAGAGAATGGACAACAACGACCAGCACTAAAGTCTTTAACTACAAGAAACAGTCATTCACCTCATATCTTTACGTATCCGCTGTGCAAACTAATTGAAAAAACGTACCAAGTTGGTAACAATAGATACGATACACTGTAATCAGTCGTAAATACTATATCCATATTGTATCGTTCGAGGCTCAGTTGGCACAAATATTGAAATGGCCTACAGAAAATTGTTTCGTGAAATTCAGATTGTATGAAAAATAATAGTATATCATATGATTTCGACGACAGTCCCATTATTTATCCATAATGAATTTGCAAGATAATGTTCCCTTTATATTTTCAAGTCAGAGTCTCGAGTAGACGGTTGCGCCAGTCATGACCTTTATGTGAGAGATAAGAAAATCATCATTATCTAAGAACATACTACCGAATAATAACATCGAAGTCTACGATAAACTATGGAAATAGGTAGTGTGATGGATTCTATTCCATGTAAATTAAAGGACAACTCTACAAAATGATTTCTTTTATTTACGCGAATACTACACATTTAAATAAAACTATTTTTTACGGATTTTATCGCGTTTAATTTGGAACTGTTTCTAACCCGACGTTTCTTCCCGTGACCATGGGTGCTGTAAAGTACTCGAAACGTCGGGTTAGAAATAGTTCCAAATTAACGCGATAAAATCCGTAAATATTAGTTTCATTTAAACTCTACAAAATTTCAATAATGAAAAAATATTTCAAGTTCCACAACAATTAATTTCAATGTTCAAACTGTTGCAACTCGGAATGAATAAGCACGCCCTCCAATCCCCAGATACGCTCGATATAAACTCTAGTATCTGTTAATATTTTTACCAACAGCATCAGCACTAATGACATCGCCAAATTTAGTGATATAACATTGCTCTCCTCAGCTACGCCGCTCTTACCAAATATGCCTTCCCTCGCGCATATGCAATATTCTATTAATATCGTACCAACAACATTGTACAAGTAAAAATCGTCTTTGTTACCAACACTTAAAGACTGTAGTGGATTCATTCACACACCTTAACTCTTTTTCTATTTTACCTGCCCTGTTGTTTAAATTAAATCTTGTAGGCATTACAGCGTATTCCAACTACACACTGAGGTATTCTGTGTCTACGCTAAGTCTAAAGAATTGCAAAATGTGTAAACGACTGGGCACGAGATTATTACTCTGTGTCTATAAATTTTGATGTTGAATCAGGCGAACGACCGCAATATTTAAATTGCACTTTAAAGTTTTAGTGGTTGAAATGAAATTTGTTCATCGCAATGTGTACATCTACAAATAACTTATCAGGAACTGAATGAGCCAAACTCATCTCTGTATAGTTTGGGTTAACGCTGATATTAGATCGAACATGATTACGTTACATGCGCCGTTATAAATATCACGCTGACTAAACTTTCGCCTGAAATGGTATCGTGATGCATCCACTCCGTCTCTTTCAGACCCGTGCGTGATTTCACTAGGCGCTCTAGTTGTCCTGTTCTAACTGAATTAGCCTGCGGCACGTGGCCGTTTTAGTCAATAGAATATTTCGAGAGCGGCGCAAACGAGTAGTACTATGTTTACATCTGTGCGGCGTCATCAATTCACGCCTACTGACGTACTGACACCTCGTAAGGTGTTGAGAGTACTTTAATTTTAATAGAATATAAATAGATTTATGAGAGTATATATCACCGGGGAATTTTCTTAGTTACTAATTGATGGATGTTTAACGTGAAAACTAGATAAATGACATATTGTATAGTTTTTTCTATAAATAATATATTTTTATTGCAAGGTGGATAATGAAATTTTATTAATAAAAAACTTTGCTTAGCATTAACAACTTATGAAAAGATTTGTTTGCATGTATTTTAGAATTATTACATTTTAATATTTTTCACCTTAGATAATCTGTACTGAAAATAGATAAATACTCATTAGGAAACTACATTATTATTGTGTAAGAATGCAAAACGTTTTAATCAAGGGAATGCGTTCATTCGGGCCTAAGGTAACAGTGAGAGAGAGAGAGAATGACCAGGCACGATTTATGGTCCACTTCTGTTTCTTATTTATATTAATTACTTACCTCGTTTAGAAAATATAATATTTTAACCTTGGCATCTCAATATGAATATGAATCACCAACTAATACAACCAGTTTCTCGACTTCACAGAGTCAGTTACTCTTTCATGTGTAAATGTTATACGTATACGTTTTTACAACAAAATCCCAGAAAGTGCATAGTCTTTCAATTAAAGAGTTTAATTTTTTATTAAAGAAAGACTTTTTCAAAAGGGTTACAATAATGTTAAAGAATACATGGACGATGATAACCCCTGGGAATGAGGTGCATCTTTATATTTTGATACTACTTTCTTTGTATATTACATAGTTTTTATGTCTGAAAAGGAAAAAAACTGTCTGTTCCTTGCAAGTTTTTTCCAGAAGTAACCAATGAGTATTATGTAAAAAATCGATATTCAATAAAAATATTATATTCTACCATAACATAGTATTTCCGCTAATGTAAATTTTAATTTTTTAGGAAATTTTATTGTTAATCTATGCTTTCTAAAGTGGGGATGATAAAGTCCACGATACAATGAAAAACCTTTCAGAGAACATGGACAGATTATATGTGTTTTATCCAAAACTAAACTTATTTTATCCTAAACTTCAGAATGCTTGTTTTTGTAAGATGAAACGGAAAATTTTTCACTACAGAAAAATCAAGTAATTGCTTTATACAAGTATTCAAAGCGTCTTGCTACACTGCATTGTCGTTTGTCGGCTACATTCTTAACGCGTAGAACGCGTACAAGAGCCGTATGTTTTGGCCACTGATGAACGTTGACTTTTGCAGATTGCAACGTGCCGGTTCCCGCAATTCCACGTCTATGCGTGTATTTTTCATGTCTACCGTCGCGGACTATAAGCACCATTATTTATTGTAGCATTTCAAAATGACTTCTCTAAATACTTGAAAAATATTATATCTAAAATAGATTCTACCTAGACCATCCGTCTAGGTAGGTACCACCCAAGTGAAATCCAGGGCGGTTCTCACCGCCCAGAGTTACCGACACACAAGTCGACAGTCCGAATGGAGGCCCACAGACTCCCTCGGACTGTCATTAGACGACTTAAAATCGTATTGAGATATTCTAAATCGCGCAAGCACGCAGCGAACGCGATACAGTCCGAATTTCGAGGTTTTTGTTGGAGTTTATTTACTTATTTATGTTTAGGTCAAACCAAACCAGGCACGCGGGCCCCTGGCCCGTGAGCACAGGATCCGATGAAGCTGTAAAAGCCAAAAAAGGCTAACAGCAATTACATCACCGAAATTATACCAAGTGAAATGAAATGAATATCCTTTATTTTTCGACGTAATAAATATAAATTTCGTTTGTCAAACATCATTTCTTTACAATCTAGTACCGTTTCGTAATGAGGTTCCTCTGACGGAGAAGAAACAGGCGAAAGAAACTCCGGAGGTATCCTCATTTTTTGTAAATATTTTTTTAGTCAAAAATACATTATCATTTCTTATATTTACGTGGACACTACACATTTACAGATAACTAATTTTACGGATTTTATCGCGTTTAGTTTTAATATTTATAACCCGACGTTTCGTGCGCTTTACAGCACCCATGGTCAAAATATATGCTACAATAAAAAAGATAAATAATTTTAACTGCAAGTTATTTATCTTTTTTTTAACATTTAGTGTATACTGTAATTACTACCGACCAACGACCGCGTGATGTGTGGTCAGATTACTTGATTATCTCATGTTGACGTCCTGGGTTCGAATCCCAGTCGGAGTAAACATTTATGCGAAAATATAAATTATTGGTCTGGTTGTATTGTATCGGCGGTAGACTAGATTTATCGTCTCCGATCTTATCACATGAGCATTACATTACATCGGATGCGAGTAGGTAAGGACCAGTAGGTCTGTCTGTGCGTACCCTTTGTGGGGTTATAATAACTCCTGCGAGGCACAGCGATTACGGTACATCCTTCCAACAGCTTGGGTATTTTTAGCACACTGGAGACGCATACGTACTACCGATATATTCCGAGGACATATGAATGAAATTCGTGTTTTTAAATGATATATTGATGTTGCACTGGACCAATTCGATACAATATACCGTATATTTATTAAACAAGTACATTTAAAATAAGAATCTTTAAAGGATCGATTTCGTGTATTATATAATACCAGTCTTAAATTTTATTTAAAAATACATGTATACTTATTTTATTTATTAAAGAGAAACAAACGGACAGTCACAAAAAGTAAAACGTACTAGGCTTAATTTTTGTTTGTTAGCATAATCAGACCTATATCATTACGTCAAATGAGAAAAAAATAAATTTAACATAAATTGGCTACCAAAAAAATGGAATCAAAATATTGAAAATATTATAATGATATTTACATGTGTTAAGGTTAACGGCAAATGGTTCAAAAAAGTCCATCCCTTCCAACAAATTAAAATGTATAAAATATGCCAAGCCTCGCTTTGCCACCCATATACAGTAAAAAGTTGTGAGATTCCATGTAGGGCCAAATCTGTAATTTTATTAACATTAAATTGCCAATTCAACAATTTTGTTATCAATTAAGTAGATAATTAATAAAAAAAAAACAATATTATGTGGCCCTAACACTATTATACACCTTTGTTTATATAAAAATATCGTGCACCGCTGCGGAGATATTTTTTCGCAATTCGCTATTAAACTGATATCGGATAAGTACATAAGTGCATAGGTAAATTTATTTTACTTTTGCTGTGCAATTGCCAAGTCACGATATTGCCCCCGGCAGTGCCCCCTGATTACAGTTACCAACCTCTCTTCTAATGGGTGATAGAATATGTCTAGAAAAATATCACGCCGTTCGATAGGCGGAGAAATTAGAATCTCGAAAAATGTTTACTACTCTGTACTCCCATTCCCGATGTGGCATAACACACAGCCACTAACTCATCCTTGTAAAGTGTGTGCGAAAAGATCTAAGGGTTTGATACAGTGATATAGATGGAGCGACATCTATGTCGCTACATGAGAAGCTCAAGAAATATCACATAAAATTCTGTAGACGTCCTCCTCACTGCAGACCACCCGATGGCTGGTAATCTGGCTGGTAACTACTCTTTTCCTTGGCAATAAGACATGCGTCGACCACAATATACCAGTACCCAGACATGAAAATCTGAAATGTATTGCATAAACAGCATAAGTAACAATGGCTACAGTGGGAGTTGCAGCTAATTCCAGAACCACAGAACCCTGCGGTGGTGTTAAGGTAGAAACTTCAATGGGGCCCCCATATACCTAAACTAGCAAGTAGACTTAGCTCTGCAGTTAGTGCCGGCCGGCTAAGTGATTGGCTGCTGCGCTCGGGACTAAAAATTGAATGACCTTGAGAAAGTTGATCCGGCCCTCGGTACTAGAGAAATCCAAGCGTGAGGCACAGTTTTAGATACAGTGGGGGACATGGCGTGGAGGGTTGTAGCCAAGTTCTGTAAAACAGTGATGGTCCAGAAGGAGGATGCCGAGGGGGATCCAGAGGGGACAGATCCCTCTCGGATACGACGCCATCGTGGCAACGGCGGGCCTCGTCACGGCCCTACTACTATGGTCCTATGAACAGAGATTCAATTCTTAGACGCTGGATTGGATATCACCATCATCACCATTTCAACCTGTCACTAGTCAACTGCTGAACATAGATTTCCCCCATAGATTGCCACAAAACACGGTCTTCAGCCACCTTCATCCATCGACTTCCCGAAAAACCTTGCCAGTCGTCGCTCCACCTAGGGGTCGTTCAAACTACACTGCGTTTCGATACGAGGTTGCGGTCAGTCACGATCCGAGCAACACCCGCCGTAGAGAGCGGCGCGCAGCTATCGTAAATAACACCGCGTACACAAGATACATCCGTGTTCCAGGGCGGTTCTCACCGCCCAGAGTTACCGACACACAAGTCGACAGTCCGAACGGAGGCCCGCAGCCTCCCTCGGACGGTCATTAGATGACTTCAGATAATAATTTTATGGAGATATTCACAGTAGCGCAAGCACGCTAGCGAACGCAACGGTCAGAATTTAAATGTTTAGTAGGAGTTTATATTTATGTATTTATGTTTGGGTTAAACCAAATCTGGCACGCGGGCCGTTGGCCCGCGAGCACAGCATCCGATGAATCTGTAAAAGCCAAAAGGCTAACAGCGATTACTTCACCGAAATTATATATACGAGGTTGCCACTTATCAAACAACCGTTGTTCCCGACGGTTAACGCTTCGACGGGCTATGTGGTCGGCCCGTTGACAATTAAGCTTACTAATCCTTATGGCTATGTTGTTTACTCTAGTTCTGCTGCTGATACAATCGTTACGGTTTTCACCACGCCGATCAGCTCTTTCCGTAACTAATAATGATAATGATGTTCTCCTGATAGATTTCGACCACGGCGAATCCGAATATTGTCGAGAGCTATCAACTGCGCAGGAGATATTTTAGTGCCACAAGTGTACGCGCAAACACAGAGGCACTCACTCGTCTCAACCTACCCGCCCGATGTAACGCTAATGCGATAAGATCGGAGGTAGGCGAGGATGCAGTGTCAGAAACACTGGGACTGTCACATCACAACCCGGACCGAAAACAACAATTTGTGTTTTAGCACAAATGCTGGCTCTGGCTGGTATTCGAACCCAGGACCTGCGGCTTAGAAGTCAGGTACACTGACCACTAGGCCACGCGGTCGCGTCCGTAACTATATCGGATATGGTAGGTATGATCTCCGAAGCAAGTGAAGCGACAAAGAAGCTAAGGCATACCGCCGAGCTGTATAAATCACTTTATCGCCACGCTCTCATATCATATAACGGGAAGTATATATAGCTCGCGTTGCGCGAACACAGATATAGCGCTGGGCGCGCACGCCCACACAAGTCTTACTGACATACTGCGCTGTAACGAAGCGGCTTGCTTCAGACATATTTGATATTTATATAAGCTCATAGTAGTAAAGAGAAAAGTTGTCCCATCATCAAGAAGAGTCCGACTTAGACCATGCCGACTATTTCCGGTTACTTTTTATAGGGGAAAGCTAGCAAAACGTTCACCTGATGGTAAGCGCAACGTCTGCCCATAACAAGTGCTGTATCTCCCAGAACATTTCTGTGTGGCACCACACTAAGCCAGTCACCCTGAGATATCAGTTCTTAAGTCTCATATGCCCAGTAATCACACTAGCTCTCAGTGCCCTTCAGACCTACTGCTCGTTTCGTCACGTTATCCAATGTAAAAACTCAAATTCGATCCGATGTTTAACTGTAGCGTTTCTGAGACAAGAGACAAGCGTGGCGACACGATACACTTCACGGCTGCATAGCCGTCTCAAAGCTGGACCGAGGCGAGGCTTGTCATCAGCCGGGAGATGTTTGGTACTGTTACTCTCCACAGCTAAATGGAGGTTGAAAATGCAAACTTTGTTTGAATGTGAAAGACCTTGATTATGTATATTTATTTTTAAAAATAAACAGTAACGAAATGTAAATCCTGTATTTTTCGAGGTACAAAAAATTAATTTCGTTTGTCAACCTTTTCCATTTCTTTTCAAGAAACAGGCGAAAAAAACTCCGTAAGTATCTTTTGTAAATACTTTTTTTTATCTTAGTTATAAATACATTATAAATAAATACTCTTTATCCAATAAAAATAACTTACAAACAATTGTCAAGGAAAACCAAAGCACTCTCCGTGTTCAAATTTTAGACAAGTTTTTTTTAATTAATATCTATGTATATTGTAGGTAAACTGGAGCAGACCAATCTCCACCAACAGCACCTGTTCACAAATAGTATGTTTATCAAAATAACAGGGTATATAGTATACGTGTTTATATATGCATTATATGTATATTTATTTTTGTGAGTAATTAGTATATATTTTATTTATCATATAATATATAGAAATGGAAGCCGTGGTAGCTCAAGGCCTGGTGCTCGCCTTTAATTTCATAGTAAGCGAGTAACCTTGGATCGATCCCCGGTGCCAGCACCTCTAAAATTGTTCCACAATTTTTAGTGCTGATTTACTACGTGCTTAGCGGTGAAGGAAAACATCGTGAGGAAACCTGCATGTCCGAGGAATAGAAATATTTCGAGAACATGTGAAGTCCGCCAACCCGCATTGGAGCAGCGCGGCGGACTATTCCCGGCTCGAGGAGGCCTGTGCTCAGCAGTGGGACATTTAAAGGTTGTTACTTTACTTTTTTAGAAATGTCATATTTTGTAAATCGCTCCTATCTCTGCTTAATTCTATTTTATATAACTAATATTTTCCCTTAAGTTCCTGTTTGGCAAAAATCGCTTAAAGCGCTATGACCACCGATTCAAGTCTGTAACTTTTACAAATTTGTTATTCTTTTTCCGTTTAAATGCAGTAAAGAATTGTCTGGATATCTAAATTTGGATTTGAAGCCACTGTCTTAATCTAGCGTGTTGACAGTCTCGTGCAACTGCTTAAATCCTTTTAGCTAACTGCTGTAGTCTTAAAACAACACACCGCATTTATTTTATGAACGTGCAATGGTCTTAAAAAACTTCTAGGCTTTTGCATATCAATTACATGTCGCTGACAATGATGCAGTCCATTTCATCACATATTTTTATCTGCTAGATTTAATCGAACCCGCAACCCTCATGATATTGTTACAACATAATATGGAATCCCTTCCGAGCAGTGTGGGAACCGCGCTCACTATCGGTCGCTTACAAAATAAATGTCACCCTTTATCCATCTGATTTCTAACGAATTGCAATAATTAAATAACTTGTAGTGTAGCAAAATTTATTTAATATGTATTTTGAGTATTTTTAGACTGTATTCTATATTTAATAGCTCTTAACTATTTAGAATGTATGAATTCTACACCTGGCACGATGTTTCATTACGCCCTGGGTTGACTGGCAGAGAATGCCAACTGGCATTAAGTCCGCCCATTGTATCCTTTTATGGAAAGAACAATAAAGTTTAAATAAATAAATTAATAATGGCTTTACTCAATTTAGGCTTGTTTAAAGCTCTTATGGACGACAAAATCTTATATCATCATTATCATCATCATCATTTCAGCCTATCACTAGTCCACTGCTGAACATAGGCCTCCCCCACAGATTGCTACAAAAATTTGTAGCGCTCATTTTGGAGGGATTTGCCATAGTTGCCACGCTTGGCAGGCGGGTTGGCAACCGCAGTTTATTTCTTTAGATGTTCCAAGATTATGCTGCTTCCCATCTCCAGGTTTTCATCTTCCCTTTGTCGACTTTTACGACACCCTCGGGTTGAGATGGGGTGGTAGATTTTTTTCAGCCGCTACCGTACCGCTATTGTGGAAAATATATCTTTATCTAAACTGTTTGCATTTTCATTGGATCAAAATGTTCACATTTAAATTTATAAATGTATCAAAGCATTATATTGACTGAATAAATTCTCAAATTTAATTAGACCTCCAACAACAGTTGACAGAGCGCACACAATGCGTCAAATAATAAGTCCAATAAAATCAATCTGCGCCACCCAGCGCACGCTCCCACTATATCTGTCACACAAATCCAAATTTGAGCGTCCCAAAAGAGCAACAATGGCCAATTAATTGAGCAAACGAGCCGCTAACAGATCGTTTATTATCACGCTGGAGCGCCGGGGGCTGTCCAGGATCAACACAATGAACGACAAATTAAGTACCCCCCCCCCTTTGCCCCCTACCCTTCCTAAGGTGCCCGTGCAATACCAGCTCTGGATAATTCTACAGGATTAATGGTAGTGCATTTAATACACTTCCGTGCCAAAATATACAAATTTATCCAGTGTCTACTATATACATATATTTTATGTACAAGAGGAGATACATAATTATACTATTGGTTAGGTAATAATTAATAAAGCGTTCCAAAAATGCTACATAGTATTAGTACTATGTACAAGAGTTTTCTAGAATACTTATCACAGTTATTCATTATAATCTGCGAGTATATTTCGTGCGGCGTGTTCATACGAATCGCCTATACTAATACTACGAGTACCATCGCTCGAGGTATATCAACTTTTCTAATTTTGTTAACTTTTTGATACTGAATTCTATAATTTGAGCTTATATCTAAGAACAAATACAAGTGAGTGCCTATGAGTGTGCACCAATGTTTAGAGTTTAGACTGACAATTTTTTTTTTATTATTGCATAAAGTGATGAAACGAGCAAAACGCTCACCTGATGGTAAGTGCAACGTCCGCCCATAACAAATACTGTGTCACCCAGAAAACTTCTGTGTGACACCACATTGTGCCCATCACCTTGAGACATAGGTTCTTTAGTCTCATACGCCCAGTGATTACGCTAGCTCACAGTGCCCTTCAAACCGAAACACATTAACGTTTGCACACTACTGCTTCACGGTAGAATAACTGGCCCTGGGGTGGGTACCTACCTAGACGGATTCCTGCAAAGGAATCCTACCATATACAAACATATAGTCACACCTTTTTCCCATATCAGGGGCAGGCAGGGGCAACACTCCTGGCCCACTTTTCGCCCCCGCGGGATACAAGACTTGACGAGTGGCAAACCACATCATCGCCATTTTGACGAGCAGTATAGTAACAGCATTGCATATTATGGTATTATTCTGCAATGTCGGCTGAAGGCTGTCCGAACAACATCTTAGTCGCCTCTTATGACTCCTCGGTAGGAAAGAGGTAGGTGCTATTCTACTCTGCAGGACATCTATCGGCTACATATAAAAAGTATCATATCAATACAAATAAAATATATCATGCATATATTACTACTTTTATTCAGAATGATAAAAATATCATAGTATAACTTATTGAACCTGTGCCTGTAATTTTGTCTCACAGTGTACGCTGGACGTCATTCGACAATTAGTGCGGCGGCAGGCGCGCGGCACGCGACCTGCCGACACACGTCCCCGTGAGACCCGGTCATAGATTATACCACTGCAGAACTGGCACTGGAAAGCATTGATTGCTAAACAGGACTGCATATTCTGCCTAAATGTAACCAACTTAAGATATATGTGTATATAAAAAAGGAAAGGATTGATAATAATTTAAAAAAAGTAAAGTTTCAGCCTATAAATGTCCCACTGCTGAGCAAAGACCTCATCGCATTTCTGAGAGGGTTTTGGAGCTAGGAAGAATCCGCCACGCTGCTCCTATGCGGGTTGGCGGACTGCACATGTCTTCGAAATATTTTTTATTTCTCAGACATGCAGGTTTCCTCACGATGTTTTCCTCCACCGCCGAGCACGTGGTAAATCAGCACTTAAAATTGCAATTCACAGTTTTAGTGGTGCCGGCAAAATATAAAATGGTGTATGTTACCTAGTTTTCTAAAAGCACCGCCCGCTCGCCGAGTGACAGCTGTCTGTCGTCACGTTGTCACTTGACAAGGCCTCGTTTTGCGGCGAAACACGTGTCGTGTTCTGGACTTCAGTGGTGTATAGTAGTGATGGAGGGAATCTGATGGCGGTTCCTGATGGCGGTGTTAGTTTGCTTGTGCACGCTGCTAAGGGAGGGTCGTTTTTGAGAGGGGTTTCTACAGAGAGCTCCGAAAGGTTGCAGCAGGCTAATGATTTGCTAGTCTCGTCACCATCTTCAATGAAAAATATAACAAAGTTATCCTAAAAAATTAAGTTTTCCCTTGCAACATCGAAATTGAATCATCCGATTTTATAACAGTGCGATTATAAAAGGTTTTAGATGCTGAGTGCTATAGTCGAAATACATCAATATTGGAAAAACCAATAATTAATTTCGCTTTATTATAGAATCCAAGACTGAGTAGGGTATTTTTGTTCACGATGACGTCCTCTACGTCAATTTCGACCATCGCGACGTGTTCTAGTTATTAACCAGATAGTTATGGTATTTACGAAGGATACAGTACCATAATTATAAGAGACACTCGTGTCTATCTTTCCATATCCGATTTAACTCTTAAGTGAAAAATCGAAAGCAGTGTCAGAGACACACAGTGACATTAAAACCAAACTCTAGCTTATATAATGTGACATTAAAACCAAACTCTAGCATAACCCACGACTCAGCAAATATGATCAGAAACAAATTAAAAAATATTATTAAAGTATGATGTAGTTTGTCACATCTACTGTTGACTAGTCTATGACGGGGCGGAGCAGCAACCGGGTACAGTGATTTGATTTGTCGCGGGGGACATCGCCGCCGCCGCGATAACAAGAGCTGCCGCTTAATTGATTGCAATGATTTAATGACTGCATTTATGATACCATAAAATCTTTGTTACATTTCTGAATACCTGGTGTTCGCTCTCGATTCTCTTCTTGGTATTGAAATTACTATTTATTAACGTTATAATCTGGCAAAATTTCGTTTCGAAATATTTTAACAGCTACACCTTATCCGTTTTAGTAGACATATGTGTATTGATACGTCGATATCTTTGGCAGTTTTTGGGCTATATGCGCTCAATCAGACGTATGTTTTTGTAATTAATAGAATCAGGCGTTACTTTGCGGAAATCCATTATAGTAAAGGAGATAAAGTTAATTTGCTAAGATCCGCACGAAACGAGTGACAACACGGCGGTTGACACTCGCAGAGTCAATATCACTTGATAATGCCTCGTTTTGAGGTGAAACACGTGTCGTGTTCTCGACTTCAGTGGTGTGTATTGCCTAGTGGTTGTGTTGTAGTGGTGGAGGGTATCTGGTGGCGGCTCCCGGTGGCAGTATTGGTTTTCTTGTGCACGCTGTTGAGAGAGGGCGGGCGGTGCTCTTCAAAACTAGGTAATACACACCATTTTACATTTTGCATGCGGATCTTAGCAAATTAACTTTCTCTCCTTTAGTATGTTTTTCTAACAATACCCATCTCTAATCAAGCTAATATGATAACGGAATAAATATTTAATGCCTAAACAGCAGTTTATATACGTACGTCGCCCGCGAAACGTGCTAGATGACACGGACGTCTCAGCACTCCCTGACCACGATACGGTCAGTCACGATCCAGGCTACACTGTACACACAGTTAATAGCTTTATTATAACAGGCACCACGACGCGCGACCGCCGTAGAGAGCGGCGCACAGCAGTCGACAATCACACCGCGTACACACGATACACCCGTGTTCCAGGGCGGTTCTCACCGCCCAGAGTTACCGACACACAAGTCAACAGTCCGAATGGAGGCCCGCAGCCTCCCTCGGACGGTCATTAGACAACTTAAAAACCTTTTAGAGATATTCTAAATCGCGCAAGCACGCAGTGAGCGCGACAGTCCGAATTTCGAGGTTATTGTAGGAGTTTACTTATGTATTTATGTTTGGGTCAAACCAAACCTGGCACGCGGGCCCCTGGCCCGTGAGCACAGTATCCGATGAAGCTGTAAAAGCCTTACTGAAAGCATTACTGGTGGTAGGATTCCTATGCAGGAATCCGTCTAGGTAGGTACCACCCCAGGGCCAGTTATTCTGCCGTGAAGCAGTAGTGTGCAAACACTACTGTGTTTCGGTTTGAAGGGCACTGTGAGCTAGCGTAATCACTGGGTATTTGAGACTTAAGAACTGATGTCTCAGGGTGACGGGCGCAATGCGGTGTCACACAGAAATATTCTGGGAGACACAGCATTTGTTGTGGGCGGACGTTGCACTTACCATCAGGTGAACGTTTTGCTCGTTTCGTCACTTTGTACAATAAAAAAAAAAAAAAAAACATCACCGAAATTATATATATACGTACGTATTGCTACTGATACAATTATAGACTACTAACTGTCCCCGCCCGCTTCGCTCAGCGTTTTTTTATTTTTTTAGATGAGAAAGTGACGAGACAAACAAAATATTCACTTGATGGTAAGTGAGACGTCTGCCCATAAAAAATGCTGGATCACCTAGAACATTACTGAGTGACACCACCCTGCGCCCATTACTCTGAGAAATCAGTTTTTGGGTCTCATAGGCCGAGTAATTGCACTAGCTCTTAGTGGGCACTGAGAATATACAGTAATAATAACGAGAAACAAACGTAGAAACTTTCACATTTATAATATTATAAGGATCACTTAGGTATTCAATAGAAATGGACCTCCTCTCTTTTTTGCTGGGGTGATCCGGGAAGAATCCACTATTCGCCAGTACGGGTTAGCGTACTTAACATCACATTCTTAAATCACATTACTTAGAGTACAAGTTTTAGTAATTATGATTATAACCCAGACACGAGTAGCTTCAGCTATACGCCCTCCCCTAATTTGATTGATCAATAACTTTTGTAAACTGATGATGTTCTCCTAGCCGATTTCTACCACGGCGACAACTTCCGACTATAGTCGCGAGCCATCAACTGCGCAGGAGATATTATAGTGCCACAAGTGTACGCGCAAACACAGAGGCACTCACTCGTCCCTACCTACCTGCGCCCGATGTAACGCTGATGCGATAAGATCGGAGGTAGGCTAGGATGCAGTGTCAGAAACACGGGGACAATCACAACACAACCAGACCCGAAAACCAACAATTTGTGTTTTAGCACAAATGTTGGCTCCTGCTGGGATTCGAACCCAGGACCCGCGGCTTAGAAGTCAGGAACTCTGACCACTAGGCCACGCGGTCGTCATTTGTAAACTACACTTTTAATGAATAGAATTGAAACATATTCCACGATACGCCTACTCACTACGAGTATAGAATGCCTGATATCAGCAGTGACACGTATATAAGTTATTTTACTTATCAGATTTTTCACGAAACATGCCATGAACGGTCTTATGGGACATTATGGTGTGGTCTTTATTATAAGTATATCAGAAAAGATTTATTTTGCTGAATCAAGTGTTTCAGGTTTCCATTACCGATTGGATAGAAAAAAAAACATTAATCAACACGCCTGTCAAACATGAAAATTGAAGCAATCGCCTCCTTCAATCAAATCTGTAGTGGAGTTTCTATTCCAGCATGCTCATTATGGGTCTGAAATTATGGTTATATTAATGAATCTGTGTTACTAGAAAATGCTCTATAGAAGTACTTCATAATTTAATCCATTACATTAGACTTTATAAATTCTTTATAACAATTACCCTCTGGTTTCAAGCGCTAAATTAAATTCACTACTATGTTAAAATTAATTTTAATGTAACTTTACTCGTCGTGGAAATACTGTACAAGGTTAATGAAACCAACGAACGCTTAATTACAAAGCCGCTACAATAGTTATGTCGGTGGAACAAAGACACAGAGCGATATCAAATAACCAAGATTGGATACAGATAAAACTAATAACTGCTAACTCAATGAGTGCATCGAGTGCCGCTCAGAACTAAAACGGTTGAACAGTCATCACACTACAACTGTAAAGGAATTTTATTCTTTACCGAAATAATACGAAAATAAATTGACGCCAGTATTACGTGTACAACAAATAGGTATTAAAATTTCACGCACATGTCTGATATAAGCTCAAAATCTGAATGCAGAGGGGCACTCGTCGCAAATACGTCGACATTAACTGCAGATAGATTTGGTGTTTCCATTCGAAAAGATATATGTATGTCAGTATACGGGAAACATTGTAATTGATTGTATCAAACACTTTGTGGTTATTATACATTCATTAATTTACAGTAAAAAAGTGTATTTTGTAAAAATGGCAACCCTTAATTGGTGTTAATATTATGATTAAATATGTTATAATCTAAATAAAACAATAAAAGTAAATTAAAATTAAAATTTTAAACTGAATAATGCAAAAAAAAATTCTTTGTACTGGTTCTATTTTCAAAGATTAATCAGTGTTCAACAATCTATATATATATATCGATTGTTGAACATATATATATATATATATATATATAACTCAAGAACGACTAAAACGATTTTTATGATGCTGGATTTCTTGGATTCGACTCCACCCCAAATAGTAGAATAAGTAATAAAACAGAAAAATATAACGTTCTTCAACATTTTCCGTATAAAACGCCACCTGGGATAAATGACATAAATAAAACATATTATTTCGTATGTAAGTTCTGTAACCATATATACTTTTTTCACAGCTGATTCAACTGCACAGTCCTTTCATTGGATACCATTGAGTAAGCTAGCTAGCTGTCTGTACAAGACAGCCGCGACGATTTATCGACTTTATTTTCGAATTTTCATTCAGTTTTCGACCGTTATTGTATTTGTAAGTCAAACGGTAAGTTTCTCCGAAGATGTTAATTTTGTGAGGTTATCTATTTTTTGATTACTTATTGTGTAATTTTGAATTGTGTGACCAATTTTCCAGTGTTGTTTTTACAAAACCGCTAGCCAGAAGATCTAAACTTCCACATCGAAGCCGTAATGCAATTAGACTTCGCAATATTGAAAATCAATCCACTACAGATGAAAATTACAATACTCCACGTTGCAATGCAGGTGCATGATTTGGAAATAAGCAGCGAATACGGAACAATCCCAGCGTTGTCGACCACAAGATCGTTTTCTTTCATTTTTGTTGTGATAGTTCTACCGTTATCACCGTTCATGGTCGACGGCAAGCGTTCCAAGCGTTGTCCACGAAATTCGAATACTATGCATAACCATCATTGCCAGGAGGCAATGATGGTTATGCATTGTATCGTCGTCGATATAACTGTAGAGAATCGTTAGCCGTTAGAACATCGTAAATTCAATTCTAAAATTGAAGTGGAAAACCGATAGGTGGCGCTGTGATCGTGTGGCTGTAAAGTTTCTTCGTCGTTTCAGCCTATCAATAGTTCACTGCTGGACATAGGCCTCCCCCATAGGTTGCCACAAAAGTTTGTAGCTCTCGTTTTGGGGGGATATTGCCATAGTTGCCACGCTTGGCAGACGGGTTGGCAACCGCAGTTTATTTATTCAGATGTTCCAGCAAGATGCTGCTGCCAAACTCCTGGTTTACATTTTCCCTCTGTCGACTTTTACGACACCCACGGTATGAGATGGGGTGGTAGATTCTCTTAGGCCGCTACCACACGGCCATGCTTTCTTACTTAAATGTAATTCCGAAGTCAAACTCATCGCGTCACATATCGGAACACAATGGCTGGACAACGCCTGCCGGGCCAGCTGGTCATTTATTAAAATCATATGCCTTTTGAAAACGAACGTAAGATATATGCTTAACATTATTATAATTTTAAGGCCTTTTAACTTTCGTGAATTTAATGAATCTGTGGAATATAATACAGAGTATAGGGATAGAGAATACATAATAAACCGTATTCCGTGAAACCTAACGCTGTCCGCTGTGCACAGCGCAATTATTCGTGGAGCTACGAAATACGCCACATGGTAAATATCAAGTAATTTAATTATATTTAAATGAAACTAATTTTACGGATTTTATCGCGTTTTATTTTATTATTTAAAATAAAACGCGATAAAATCCGTAAAATTAGTTTCATTTAAATGTGTAGTGTTCGCGTAAATATAAGAAATCATTATGATTTAATTATATTTATTTTTTACTGAACTTGCTTGACACTAGCCTTCTGTATTTTTTGTCACCGGCCTTAGGTTTAAGGATTTTACATTTCTGCGTTTGATTACAGTCCCAGTTGACATAAAGCGGTGTCGAAGTTCAAATTGGTTAGCATATAATTTTGACGACCGTGTAACCTAATGTTTACATTATTTGACTTCTAAGCTGCGGGTCGTGGGTTCAGAGCCAACATTTGTGGATAAACACAAATTCTATGTTTTCGGCCCAATTGTATTGTGATCATCTCCGTTTCTCTATCACTACTACTCTCATCCTAGCCCACTTCCGATCTTGATATTCATGAGGACGCGTGAGGTTGCCTGTACATTTGCAGCACTATGATATATCCAGCGAATTTTTCCATAGTTGCCACGCTTGGCAGGCGGGTTGGCAACCGCAGTTTATTTATTTGATCTGTTCCAGAAACATGCTACTGCCCATATCCTGGTGGTTTAATAGGTGTTAAAAACGCAACTGAAACAAAAATTAATTTTTAATAATTCAATTATTATTTAATAGAATTACTACCAACACTTAAGCACATTTGTATAGAAACTCATTTTTGCCTTATCTCCATAATCCGCTCCAGTTGCTGCCTCCGCTCTGCCAGTCGCTGTTTTCCTGACCACCGGACCAGCAACGTTTCGGCAGTGAACTTGCGCCTATTTATATCGACTCCGAATCTTGCACAGCTGTATCCCAGTAACTTCGACATAAACGATTCACGTAATAACAGCTTGTGTAATTTTTATTTCAATCCATTACAATTACGCTAGTTGTAATATAATAATGTAAATTTGTTGTTTGTTTATCCTATTATTATAAAATATTGTTGAAAAGTAATTTCATATTATGTATGTAACGCGATTGTGTGCGAAGTATACGAATCGTTACTATGGGGAGTATTATCAGTGAAATAAACTCTGCTGCCCTTGCGATTGCTTAGCTCTGTTGGTTTTTTGTATTAAGTAAAAAAGTATTATTTAGAAAACTGAAAATAAAACACGCAGGAATAGTGCAATGTGCTGATGATCCTGGTGCGGATACTAGGTCATAGTCACGAAATTATATTGTCATCAGTTCTTAAGTCATGTGGAAAATTTAAATTTTTTCGGTGGTCTGGAAATTTGTGAAAATATAAAACAATTTATATAATATGATACTCGTTTCAGGGACCTGGTGCTCGCCTTTAATTTCATAGTACGCGAGTAACCTGGGTTTCGATTTCCGGTGCCAGCACCTCTAAACAAACAATTAGCTGTTTTACCATTTTCGAAGACATGTGAAGTCCGCAACCCGCATTGGAGCAGCGTGGCGGACTATTCCCTGCTCCAAAACTCTCTCAGAAATGAAAGGAGGCCCGTGCTCAGCAGTGGGACATTTCTAGGCTGTTCACTTTTACTATTATAATGAAATAAATATATATACTAATAATATAAATTGATGTACAGAAAAGTCATCATCATTGACAGGCTGTATGTAAACAGAGGGCTGTTGGACATAGACCTCTTCTAGAACACTGCTTTTAGAGACAGCAGTGTTAGTTTGTATGAGGTGCTTATTCCGTTCCCTGTCCACATAGACACCCAAGAAACTAAAAAGGCTTGATGAACGGTTTTACACCGTAACTAGACAATATATAGTTTACAATATTCCAAAGCTTGCATGTGTATTACGACTTTATTTTATTTGTAACTCTTATGATTTTAAGACTGCGAAAATTTGTTTAATACATAAGATATACTTTGGCTATACGTTGCCTTACCTATTTGAGTTTAATGAGTTATTGCATTACTTTTTGCGGGTTTTAACTTGCTGTGGTATCCATTTAGAGCGACAGTCAAAAGAATATCTGTAATTATACATGCATTGCCACTCATACTGTTGCTTTTTCACCCCTTGTTATCGCTTCTTCGAGCGTCAATTCCAGTGCTTGCGTTTTTGATTAAACGGAGTTTATGCCAGTTTATATGAGAGCAACATATTTTTCCTTCTTTTCAATTGTAAGTGACGAGACGAGCAAATTGATCACCTGATGGTAACTGCAACGTCTATCCATGATAGTTGCGGTGTTTCCTAGAACTTTGAATTGGAAATCTTCGTGTGGTACCGCATTGCGCTCAAAGCCGTATTGTCGGTGTGAAGGGCATTGAGAGCTAGTGTAAAACCTGAGCACACGAGACTAAGAACTGATGTCTCAGGGTGACGAAAGCAGTATGGTGTTATACAGTAATATTCTGTGTGACACCTTTTGTATATGCAGACGTTGCAAATCAGATAAACGTTTCTCTTTTTGTCACTTAATCCTATAAAAAAATATTTGAAAGCGTTACTCTTGGCTCTACCATATGAATAAAATCTTCAAATGACAATACATTTTCCATTTAAAAAGATAATATTTAGATAGCAGGTGCAAACGAAAACACGAAGCTATCTTACGAGCGACTAGTCGTTACTAAGATACTGCTAAATTAGTCATGACATATATTTGATGGTACTTGTAATTTATTTACAGTGTCATAAAGTCATTGCATTTCTATTTACTATCGCTTACTGAAATAGGTTAGTATCACTAGCTGAACTAAAAGGATCTAAATGAGTAAGTGTAATAGTGTGTATTAAAATTCACTGACTAAAAGGGGCTATATCTCACTAATGTGCACAGATTATGTTATCACGTCTGAATTTTCCTATTTTTACCCGACTTCAAAAGAAGTAGGAGCTTCTAAATTATTCATAATATTTTTTTTATGTATAAAGTTAAAAAACTAAAGTAACAGCCTATTAACGTCCCACTTCTGAGGATATGCATCCTCTCGTTTCTGAGAGGTCTTTGGAGCCAGGGAGAGTTCGCCATACTGCTCCAATGCGGGTTGGCGAACTTTTTTTTATTGTAGGAAGCGACGAGACGTGCAAAACGTTCGCCTGATCGTAAGTGCAACGTCCGCCCATAGCAAAGCTGTATTAGCTAGAATATTTCTGTGTGTCACCACACTGCGCCTGTCTCCCTGAGACGTTTAAGTCTCATATGCTTATGATTATACGAGTACTAACTCTCAGTGCCATTCAGATCAAAACACAGCAATGTTTGCAGACTACTGCTTTACGGCAGAATAACTGGCCCTGCGATGGTACCTACCTAGACAAATTCCTGAATAGGAATCCTACCACCAGTAAGTTTTATGTATGTATGCATACATTTAATGTTGCGATGATTCTTTACCGCGTACACCGATTCGCATGATTATTATCTTATTAGCAGAAAAGTGGGTACCCTAGGGGTAGTTCCAAATAAAGTTGTTCAATTTCTGTTTATGGGATCCATGACAAATCATCACAATTTTAAATTCGCATAGGCATGTTTGGAGCTACTGCGTGCTAAGTCGGTTTTTTATTAAATAATTATTTTTATTAATCTATCCAATAAAGTCGCGCTGCAGATACTAACTGTAGCACGTAATTGGACCGGTGCTTTATAGATTAGAATAGAATAGAATAAAATAGAATAGAATAGAATATTTTTTATTCAATATAGATCATTTATATAATACTATTCATTTTTTTAAACTATTGGTTCGCTAAGAAATGCCTCTGTCCTGGGAAGAACCAGTAAGAAACCCAGCGGGATTTTTTTTTTTTAGTCATTTTAAATATACAATTACAGCAGTTTTATAAAGATGTAAAATAGCTTGGCAGCGATCACCTCATTCCCAAGGGTTCATCATCATCCATGTTTTCCTTAATATTATAGTAACCCTTCTTATAAAGTCTCTGTTTAACAAATAGTTTGAACTTTTTTATTGAAAGACTTTGTGCACTTTCTCGGATTTTGTTGTAAAAACGTATACATTGCCCCATAAAAGAGTTACTGACTCTGTGAAGTCGGGTAACTGGCATAAATAATTTGTGGTGTTCCTGGTATTCACATTATGAACATCACTTTTTTTGTTAAAATTATTAATATTCTTATATATATACATAACGTTTTCATATACATATTGAGATGCCAAGGTTAAGATATTTATTTCTTTAAATTTATCTCTAAGAGACACTCTAGAACCAAGATTATAAATAGATCTTATGGCCCTCTTTTGCAAAACAAAAATCACCTCTACGTCAGTCGCATTTCCCCACAGCAAAATACCATAAGACATTATGCTTTGAAAATAACTAAAATAATCTACTCGAGCAGTTTCAACTTTAGTTAAGTTTCTAATCCTTTTCACAGCATAAGCTGCAGAGCTAAGTCTACTTGCTAGTTTAGATATAGGGACCTATTGACGTTCCGCGTCTAGAGTTATTCCAAGAAAGACAGTGGTATCCAAAAGGCTCAAATCTTCACCATTTACCAGTACATTTACATCCATGCGTTTAACATTTGGTGTTGTAAATTTTATACATTTAGTTTTTTTGCCATTTAAAAGCAAATTGTTAACGTTAAACCAATGAACTACTTTTGAAATAGCATTATTCACCTCATCATATAATAAAAGTTGACGTTTTATTTTGAAAACGCAATCGAAGGCCTTAGAAAGATCACAGAAAACACCCAAGACATCCTGTGAATGCTCCCAGGCATCGAATATATATTTAAATAGTTCAACACCGACATCGGTTGTAGAAAGAATACTCGCGTAAAGTAGGTGTAATATAATCTGTGATTCGTATGATAGGTTCAGAAAACGAGAGTGCCTATAGGCAACGTGGATGTCCATCGTAGTCCTTCATCATCATCATTTCAGCCTATCACTAGTCCACTGCTAAACATAGGCTTTCCCCATAGATTGCTACAAAAGTTTGTAGCGCTCATTTGGGGGGATTGTGCCTTAGTGCCTCTCTTGGCAGGCGGATTGGATTGGACCGCAGTTTATTTATTCAGATGTTCGAGGAAGATGCTGCTGCCCATCTGCTAATTTTCATTTTCCCTCTGTCGACTTTTACGACACTCGCGGGTTGAGTTGGGGTGGTAGATTCTTTTAAACAGCTACCACACGGTAAATCGCAGTCCTTATGTATGACGAAATATTTACCTTCAGTTTTATTCTTTATTGAAGATGGATGTTTCAATTTACATTAGGTCAATATGTCGCTCTAAGTAAAATTCTTCATCTTCATCAGCCTGTTAATAAGTCCACTGCTGGACATAGACCGCCCCCAAGAAGAGAGGATTCGACGTAATCACCACGCTTGGCAGGGGGATTGGTGACAGCACTACCAGACACTGAGCACCTACCGAAGCCGCAGCCCGTCACCTGTCTGCGTTTTTTAGGTCTGGTCTGGTAAGTTACTATTTAAAAGAGATGTTTATTCCACCACCTGTCGGAAGCCTTTGAGGCATTCCCGTAGTCGGCACTTATCGTACCACCACACATCACAGAAATATTGGCAACGTATGGGATTCGAACCTAGATCCAAGACTTATGAGGCACACACACAGCACACTGTGTCACGTAAATTCATCGACATAGTATAGAATAATTAATTCAATATAAAGAAAACTTAAGTTGCTAATCTCACTGAGGTGCTATTTAAAAGAAGTTACGGCATTGTTTCTGCAGTTTATTCTGAAGTTGTTTAACAGCCGCCGTGGAAGAATTTATCGATTTAGAAAGACTGTTGAAAGAAGGTCGCATCTATTTCTAACTCACATGTCTGCGTGTACTGAATCTTGAGCTTAGAGATTCTGATCTTTAAAAAAATTAAAAAACTGTATGATTTTTCAACTCGATCTTGAAAATAATGCCGTGAAAAATATGAATAAATAGGTATAATTACGTAGCGACGCCGTGTTGAGCCGGTAGATGACAATTTGTCCCATATCTCATCCCGTTGCCGTCGTAATATCGTCTTAGGGGATACATACAAATACATACAGCCATGCCTTTTCACCATATAAGGGGTAGGCAGAGACCACATCCGAAGCCCACTTATCGCCCCCGCATGAAATGAAACGTGACGGGTGGTACATTTTGGTACGAGTTGAGATTCTTGCTCCCAATTGCGCTCCCACGAGTAGTATCAGAACGTAACCACGAAAGAAATTCCTATGCAGGAATCCGTCTAGGTAGGTACCACCCCAGGGCCAGTTATTCTGCCGTGAAGCAGTAGTATGCAAACATTACTGGGTTTCGGTCTGAAGGGCACTGAGAGCTAGTATAATCACTGGGCATATGAGACTTAAGAACTTATGTCTCAGGGTGACGAGTGCGGTGTGGTGTTGCAAAGAAATATTCTGAGTAACACAGCATCTGTTATGGGCAAACGTTGCACTTACCATCAGGTGAACGTTTTGCTCGTCTCGACACTTTATCAAATAAAAAAAAGGAAAGAGGATTAGGTAGGAATAAGGGAAGGGAATGGGAAGTTGGGAAACGAACTCTAAAGTGTTGGATACTACTATCTCGGAAGAAGCAGAAGGAAATAACAGTAGCTCGAGAGGCAGCGGTCGCTTACCCGGTACTCTACCGTATTTCCCGGACAAGACAACTAGCTCAAGTACTGGGTTAGGGGATAGCTAGAAAAAAATCTTAATGCTTTCGACAGACTATGAAATAATTATCTCGAGGAACTCAGCTATATCAGATCCCATTAAAATATTACTTCTCGTACGTAAAAGTAAAGTAAAGTAAAGTAACAGCCTATAAATGTCCCACTGCTGAGCACAGGCCTCCTCTCATTTCTAAGAGGGTTTTGGAGCTAGGAAGAATCCACAACGCTGCTCCAATGCGGGTTGGCGGACTGCACATGACTTCGAAATATTTTTTATTTCAAAGACATGCAAGGTTCCTCACGATGTTTTCCTTCATCGCCGAGCACGTTGTAAATCAGCGCTTAACATTGCAATTAACAATTTTAGTGGTGCCGGCACTGGGAATCGAACCCAGGTCACTCGCTTACTATGAAATTTAAGGCGAGCTCCTAGCCCTTGAGCTTCCACGGCACGTAATCGGAAGTAAATTTCATATGAAATCAACAAACAAAAAGTGTGTTATTGGCTCAGAGGTTGGCGCATAGCGGTCAGGTATTGTATTCTTAACAATATCTTACGACACCCTCGGGAGGACTAAGGTCGTAAGAGTCGACTAAGGAACATGCCAAGAAAATCGTTCGGGTGATTATGGCAAGTCCGCCTTTTTTGGTGCAACTGGTGAATCCGTCTAAGTAGGTACCACCCCAGGGCCAGTTATTCTGCCATGAAGCAGTAGTCTGCAAACATTACTGTGTTTCGGTTGGAAGGGCACTGTGAGCTAGCGTAATCACTGGGCATGTGAGACTCAAGAACTGATGTCTCAGGGTGACGGGCGCAGTGTTGTGTCACACAGAAATGTTACAACATTTCTGTGTGTCACTACACTGCGCCCGTTTATAACATAGCATAGCATTTGTTATCGGTAGACTTTGCACTTTACAACAGGTGAACGTTTTGCTCGTTTCGTCACTCTATCCAATAAAAAAAGGCTTGTGTCCAACACTGGACTATTAACTGACTGAAGATGAAAATAGAACACATTGATACGTTTACTGTCCTTACTTTCTTACGTCTTATCTAACGCCAATGTAAAGAGATCCAAGGAAATAGTGGACATAGTTTGTAAGACACAAAAGTAATGCAGTAAAGTAACGGTCTATAGAGCTCTGCTGAGCACAGGCCTCCTCTTATTTCTGAGAGGGTTCTGGTGCTGTGGTAGCTAAGGGACCGAGCGCTCGCCTTATATTTCATACAACGCCAGTGACCTAAGTTCGATTCCCGGTGCCTCTGAAATAGTTGTACTATTTTATGTGCTGCTTTACCACCTTCTCAGTGATGAGGGAAAACATGGCGAGGAAACCTGTATGTCTGAGGAATAAAAATATTTCGATCATTTGAGCATTGAAGCATTGAAGCGTGGTGGACTCTTCCAGTCTACAATACCCTAAGATACAAGGACATAGTCATTGATACCCTCTTGGCCGACTTTCGACCACAACAACTATGGAAAAAAAATGCTCAGCGTTTCTCTGCGAAATAGACTCCGTAATGATGATTTCCGCATAAAACTGGAGTTACCGTCATAGCCCTAAGGATGAACAGGCCGAAGTGCTAGTGCTATATAGCTTGGAGAACTGATAAACATTGGGGAATAAAGGTTCTCCAATGCCAACCTCATGCTGGTGGACGCAGTGTAGGATAATTTAAAAAAACTAATCCTACCGTAATTCATAAACTGTTTCTAATCGTATTTAATGTATTTGTAACACATCCAAGATAATATATCCTTACTATAATATTGTAAATGCCAATGTAACTCTCTAAGTCCCTCTGCCTGTTTGTTACCTTTTCACGGTTCAACCTCTGAACCGATCTTCACGAAATTCGGCACAAAAATAGCTTTCATCCCGGGGACGGTTAAAGAATATTTTTTATTCCGGAAAAAAAGGAAGTGGATTTAGTATTTGTTTAAAATACCATGAGAACACCACGATGTTTAAAATACAGTGAAACACTACGATATTTAAAATAATCTAAGTCTACGCGGACGTAGTCGCGGGCTTCATCTCGTATTATATATATTTTAGCTTTCGGCACTCATCCATACTAATATTATAAATGCGAAAGTAAGGTGGTAGTATTCCTATGAAGGAATCCGTCTAGGTAGGTACCACCCCAGGCCCAGTTATTCTGCCGTGCAGCAGTAGTGTGCAAGCGTTGCTGTGTTTCGGTTTGAAGGGCACTGTGAGCTAGCGTAATCACTGAGTATTTGCGACTTAAGAACTGATGTCTCTGGGTGACGGGCGCATTGTGGTGTCACACAGAAGTATTCTGGGTGACACAGCATTTTTTGTGGGCGGACGTTGCACTTACCATCAGGTGGACGTTTTGCTCGTTTCGTCCTTTTCTACAATAAAAAAAAATATCTCTGTCCCTCTGTCTGTTTGTTACCTTTTCACGGCTTAACAGCAAAATCAATCTTGACTTAACAGGACACAGCTAGTAATGTACGAGTATATAAGAAAACCTTAAAAGACAAAAGACATTTTACTCGAAGTTTTGTTTAACTTCCATAAGGTTGTAATGTAGAAGTTAAAGATATAATTTTGCTTCCTTTAATCCTAAATCAGCTTGTGCATACGCATTCTGCTATTAACGAGAGTTGAGGAATGTTAAAATCACACACATACGCGTGTATACTCTAATATTTCTGAACGTGAAGCGCGACAGACGCACCTGTCTACGTAAATAGACGACTCGGCTCGGCCGACGCACCGCGATGCACTACACTATGCACCGCTTTACGCATTTTAAACATGCGCAATTGAATTTCCCCATTAAATTAGGAACCTTTTACTTTCACAATTTAGTACAGTTGGCACTTTCAGACAAAAATAAATTATCTATCACCATACTGTCTTCCCGTGGTAGCTCAGGGCCGGGCGCCGGCGTGGCCTAGTGGAGCTAACATTTGTGCTAAAACACAAATTGTTGGTTTTCGGGTCTGGTTGTGTTGTGATTGTCCCCGTGTTTCTGACA
This sequence comes from Luehdorfia chinensis, assembly GCA_019845155.1. Taxonomy (NCBI): domain Eukaryota; kingdom Metazoa; phylum Arthropoda; class Insecta; order Lepidoptera; family Papilionidae; genus Luehdorfia; species Luehdorfia chinensis. The sequence goes on along the minus strand of JAHVAK010000363.1, from coordinate 5,635,807 downwards.
CTGCATCCTAGCCTTCCTCCGATCTTATCGCATCAGGGTTACATCGGGCGCGGGTAGGTTGGGACGAGTGAGTGCCTCTGTGTTTACGCGTACACTTATGGCACTATAATATCTCCTGCGCAGTTGATGGCTCTCGACAGTATTCGGAAGTTGTCTCCTTGGTCTAAATCGGCTAGGAGAACATCATCATCATCATGGTAGCTCAGGGCCGCACGCTCGATTCAAATGTCATAGTATGCGAGAGTCTGAGTTCTATGCAATTCTGAGTGCTGATATATCACATGCTCGGAAGTAAAGGAATACAGCGTAAGAAATTCTTGGCCTCTTTATATAAATGTCTTATAAATACAAAATATTTCGTCGATATGTGAAATTCGCCTACATACAATGGAACGACGTGGCAGAGTTTTTCCGGCTCCAACAACTTATACCAAATGAGAGGTAGCCTTAGGAAAAGCATGTTTAATTGCCTTGCCATGCGTTGCATTGCATTGTATACCAGGGACTTCACCCGCGTGGATACAGGTTTTTAAAATATCCCGTGAAAACTATGTGATTTTCCGGAATGAAAAGTATCCTGTGTCCGTCTCCAGGATGCAAGCTATCTCTGTGCCAAATTTTGTCAAGAGCAATTCAGCGGTTGAGCAGTGAAAAGGTAACAAACAGACAGAGGGACAAGGAGAGTTACTTTCACGTTTATAATATTAGAATGTATTTACTTTTTCTGATTTAAACTAATCGAATGAAATTGACGACTTTTTGCGTCCACTCGAAAATTGGCAGTAGTGTTTTTATTGATTTTTTTTAATTTCTGTGTATATTTTGAGTTTTGATGTTTAATATTGATAGTTTATTATGCGGCAAGTGCTCGGGAAAGTGTACCGTAATTGGAAAATCAATTCAAGACCAAAATTGTACTTTTCGTTTTGTTTCCATCAGTCGAGCCAATCTTCATCTTTATCACCATTCATCAGTCCGGTATAGGTCCGTATTCGGTAAAAGTCAACTAAAATTTAACTGTCGATCGAAACGAAGTCCTTATTACAATTAAATTATTACTCGACATTGGCAAAAATGGTTCGATTTGGTAGCCGATTGCCAGGATGATAAAAAAGAAGAAAAAACAATTGACTGGCGCATTCTATTTATGATGTCTAGTGATAGGTGAACGCCTACAAGTAGTAGTATGTAAACATTATTGTGTTTCGGTCTGTAGGGCACTGAGAGTTAGTGTAATCACTGGGCATATGAAACTTAAGAACTGATGTCTCAGGTTGACGCGCGCAGCGTGGTGTCACAATGATATGTTCTGGGTGACACGTTTGTTATAGGCAAACGTTGCACTTGCCATCAGGTGAACGGTTTGCTAGTCTCGTCACTTTATTTAACTGTCAACTGCGTGGAATATATTATTATTTTTTACTTTATTAAGAGAGCCAACTCCGAAATAACGACTCTCCTTAACACATGTAAGGTTTTTTTTTACTTTTTTATTGTATAAAGTGACGAAACGAGCAAAAATTCACCTGATGGTAAGTGCAACGTCCGCCCACAACAAATACTGTGTCACCCAGAATATTTCTGTGTGACACCACACTGCGCCCGTCACCCTGAGACATCAGTTCTTAAGTCTCAAATGCCCAGTGATTATGCTAGCTCACAGTGCCCTTCAAATCGAAACACAGTAACGAACACTACTGCTTCACGGCAGAATAACTGGCACTGAGGTGGTACCTACCTAGGCGGATTCCTGCATAGGAATCCTACCACCAGAAGTAGGTTATATTGTATAAGTACTATTCCAGGGCCTAGGGTGCGGTTAGGATATAGTGATACAGTTACGGATGCAGTAGGGTGTGCCACTCTTCACCTTAAGACATCAGTTCTTAAGTCTGTCAAAGTTCTCAGTAGCACTAGCTCTCAGTGACCTATACACCAAAACACAGCAATGTTTGCACACTACTGCTTCACGACATAATAGCTGGTCCAGTGGTGGTACCTACGTGCTGGATTGTTGCAAACTAATCCTACCACCAGATTTTCTTACACCGCCACCATGATACTTTTGATATTCAGAATACTCAGGACAGACTGACAATCAGCAAGTTTTCTCTTGAAACAGTTCTTTATGGTCCTGGTGAGTAGCTTCTTTTACGCGTCAAGATGTTATTAATTAAAGCTGTCTATTGAACTTCAGTGGAATTAATTGGTAAAATGATTAAACAATATGGTAAAATGACAAAATCTCTCCAAATTGAGAGCTACAAAGTTTTGTAGCTATCAGTAGGGAGGTCTACGTTCAGCAGTGGACTAGTGATAGAATCAAACAATGAAATGATGAACAAATAAACCACATCCACGTCTCAATTTATACAGCGGCGGTAGCTCGCTACAGTCGCACCTCACCTGCGTTAAATTAGAAAGATTACGTTCAGAGCTTTTCACTTCAACTATTTCTATCAACACAAATAAATAAAAGAGAAGCGTTTTACACATTCCTTGGCATTTATGCTTACTGGCCAAATATGATGTTAAAAAAATATCACGTTCCATCAGCCTCTTTCAACGTTTATAATTTAAAAACTAATTAAGGTACTGTGGCGGCCGTGTGGTAGCGGCTTAAGAAAATCTACCACAACGTCTCATCCCATGGGTGTCGTAAAAGTAGACAGAGAAAAAATAAAAACCGGGAGATGGGCAGCAGCATCTTCATGGAACATGTGAATAAATAAACTGCGGTTGCCAACACGCCTGCCTAGCGTGGCAACTGTGATAAGTGGCAAAATCCATCTAAACTGAGAGCTACAAACTTTTGGGGCAATCAATGAGGAGGCCTATGCTCAGCAGTGGACTACTATAGGCTGAAATGATGATGACGAAAGCTACTGTCATAAAATTTGCGATGGCAATTTAAGGCGAGCCCTGCCTCTGATCTACTACGGCTCTAGAGTTATATATCGTAAGATATGATTGCACATAAGTCTTATCTTAATTTTCATTTGTAATTTTGGTTAATAAGATTAATATCCCCTGGGTATCGTAAAAGTCGACAGAAGGATAATGAAAACCTGGAGATGGCTGAAACTGCTGTTGCCAACCCGCCTGCCAAGCATGGCAAATATGAAGAAATCCCCTCCAAATTGAGAGCGACAAACTTTTGTGGCAATCTGTGGTGGAGGCCTCGGTTCAGCAGTGGACTAGTTGTGGGCTGAAATGATGATGACGAATGAATTAAAAATGCAAAACCGCCTGACTAGCGTCACTATATAGCCTCTAACTAATAGAGCCTTTCCGTGAGTCTGTCTATTCGACGAGGCATAAATTCCGTAATGGACTGCCTGAAACAATATAACGATAATGTATACATTTAAAAAATCATATGAAAACAACGGAATATCTACAGTTTTAGATCTCATACCGTAATAGACAACTACAATAGTATCTAGTGAATCAAAAATAGTCCTTATTTACATTACGCATTGAATTCTCTGTTAAAACGTTGCCCCACACAAGGAATTATCTTGTATCATGGGCGATACTGTTTTACTGTTGGTAGGATTCCTATGCAGGAATCCGTCTAGGTAGGTACCACCCCTGGGCCAGTTATTCTGCCGTGAGCAGTAGTGTGCAAACATTACTGTGTTTCGGTTTGAAGGGCACTGTGAGCTAGCGTAATCACTGGGCATATGAGACCTAAGAACTTATGTCTCAGGGTGATGGACACAGTGTGGTGTCACAGTGTCATTTCTGGGTGACACAGCATTTGTTATGGGCAGACGTTGCACTTACCATCAGGTGAACGTTTTGCTCGTTTCATCACTTTATCCAATAAAAAAAAACGTGTTGACTAAATAAACATCCAAACAACCAAAACCCGAAACTGCTATATTTAGATAATATAAATCTTTGTTTTGTGCGGGAATCGAATCCGCAACCCGTAGCGCGTAAACTAATCGCTAAGCCACTGGACGGACCAAGCTGTAAAATTATGACACCTATTATTACATTACCGTAGCACCTATTATAACACTAAAAATATATTACCAAGTTACTTTCCAAATCAATATAACTGTTGGGAATTTCTTTTCGATTCGCAACAATAATGTTCTTATGAATAAAAATACATATATAGTCGTAATGAATCAAGTGATTTAAAGTATATTATGTAACGTGAGTGGTATTTATGTAAATATAAAAATATATGAATAAAACTGTATTAAACGATTTGCATTAGTTGTGCTATATTTATTTATAAAAAACCATGGTAAAAACTGAGACGCCTAAGTGTAAAATGTTAGCTTTTATTCTATATATGTCATTTTTATTTTTATTGATAAAATTACAGTATTGTCTTATCTCTTTCATGACTAAGTACTCCTAAATTGAAAAAAATAGACATTATAACGTAGGCATTATGTACTCTTGCTCTTGAATATATATATTCAATATTTTACGAAGCAATAATTTAAAGAGATTTTACTAACGAAATGAATTGTATTTGAAATTGTGTATGAAAAGTAATTTAAAAAGAGTGAATATGAACTTTTGAAAAAGTTTAACTCTAAACTTTTTATTAGTTAAACTCTTGATAAAAATGAATACAACAGAATTTATTTCCATCTGCAATACTTGTAAATTGAAAGAAGGAAAGATAATGCAGTAAATATTTAAAAAAAACCAATTAAAGAATACCAATATACTGTAAATAATAAAAACTTCGACGATTAATGGAGAACATGATATTAGGAATTCAAAATCTTGTTTTTCAAACAATAATTACACACTATTTGCGTGTTAATGCCCCGTCGGAAGTACCAGTTAACCGCTCTATACAAGTCCACAGCGTGAGCAACGACGCAACGCCTGAAATAGGTCATGGCGATCCCAACAGTTAAGTAATGCGCTAAAGGATATTGTTGAAAGCCTGTGCTAAGATATGAAGCCTACAAGTGTGTATGAAGACCCTAAGACCGTGAAATATGTTAGGCGGGCGGGACTGAGCAAGGCGGGCGCGGGGCCGCGCCGCGCCTTGTATGGAGCGCGCGGAGTTCGCCGGCCGCGTGTATATAAGCGTGTAGCACCTCTCTCCACCGCACTCGCAGTCTCGCTGCCGTAGAGTCAACTTCCAGCGCGCCCCGACACATACACACAAACCGCAAACATGTGCGACGACGATGTTGCTGCGCTCGTAGTGGACAATGGCTCCGGCATGTGCAAGGCCGGTTTCGCCGGAGATGATGCACCCCGCGCCGTGTTCCCGTCCATCGTCGGTCGCCCGCGCCACCAGGGTGTGATGGTCGGTATGGGCCAGAAAGACTCCTATGTTGGTGACGAGGCCCAGAGCAAGAGAGGTATCCTCACTTTGAAGTACCCCATCGAGCATGGTATCATCACCAACTGGGACGATATGGAGAAGATCTGGCACCACACCTTCTACAACGAGCTGCGCGTCGCCCCCGAAGAGCACCCCGTTCTGCTCACCGAAGCCCCCCTGAACCCTAAGGCCAACAGGGAAAAGATGACCCAGATCATGTTTGAAACCTTCAACTCACCTGCCATGTACGTCGCCATCCAGGCTGTGCTCTCCTTGTACGCCTCTGGTCGTACCACCGGTATCGTCCTCGACTCTGGTGATGGTGTCTCCCACACCGTCCCCATCTACGAAGGTTACGCCCTTCCCCACGCCATCCTCCGTCTGGACTTGGCTGGCCGTGACTTGACCGACTACCTCATGAAGATCCTCACCGAGAGGGGCTACTCTTTCACCACCACCGCTGAGAGGGAAATCGTGCGTGACATCAAGGAGAAGCTGTGCTATGTCGCCCTGGACTTCGAACAGGAAATGGCCACCGCTGCTGCCTCCACCTCCCTCGAGAAGTCTTATGAACTTCCCGACGGTCAGGTCATCACCATCGGTAACGAGAGGTTCCGTTGCCCTGAAGCCCTCTTCCAGCCCTCATTCTTGGGTATGGAATCTTGCGGTATCCACGAGACCGTGTACAACTCCATCATGAAGTGCGATGTTGACATCCGTAAGGACCTGTACGCCAACACCGTTATGTCTGGTGGTACCACCATGTACCCCGGTATCGCCGACAGGATGCAGAAGGAAATCACCGCCCTCGCTCCCTCAACCATCAAGATCAAGATCATCGCTCCCCCTGAGAGGAAATACTCCGTATGGATCGGTGGTTCCATCCTGGCTTCCCTGTCCACCTTCCAACAGATGTGGATCTCCAAGGAAGAATACGACGAGTCCGGCCCTGGCATCGTCCACCGCAAGTGCTTCTAAGCATCTCGTTGACCCTCGCGCGGCCCTGGGGTCCGCTCCCGCCGCGTGAGCGAGTGCTGTGTGTTGTGGTGCTCTCGGTTCCAATATGGAACGCAAGCATTTTGTACGTTGTACGTAGTGATACCTGACAGAACTGAACATCTAAATATAACGCCATCTATCGTAATTTAATTTATTGTAAAATTTATATAAATTTAATTTTCTTTTTTTTATTTTTATTATACATGGGATCGTTATGGATCTCAAGCCAAAATGTAATTAATAAATAAACGGTTAATTTATTTATTTTAATTACATCATTTCTTTTTATACAGTCGTTGACTTTGGTTTTTGATTGATATATCCTCTACCCTAGTTCCTTCTTACACAACATATATATTAAGTTACAAGTGTAATATTATTATATTCACATATGCAAGAGTCCAATTCATGCCTGGCTGAATGTAGGTCAGCGGTGATAAACCGCCACGGCGATTTAAAAATCGAACTAGTACGTCAAAATCTGCATTCATTTCTTAACATTAATAGTTCCCTAGCTAGTGAGTACCAACGGAATTAGAACAGACGGTTACCCCACACGAGTCAGAATTAGCTACAGCGTGCACTACCATAAATAGTAAAGACAGCTCCCGCGTCTCAAAGCATTTTCTAAATTTATCGGAATGCCCCAGAACGCCAGTTGCCAAGCGAACGTGATCCTTGAGAATTATTAACAAGCGATATTTTTGTATGAGCAAGTCGTTTCCGTAAATATCAGGCGCAAGCGGCGCCGATGGAGCCAATGGTTTGACTCCACTATTAATATACTAAACTCCCGGAGCGGCGCTGAAAACAGACGCGGCGTGAGACATGGCATTGGCATGATGCGATCTTGTTCCATACAACTTAAGACAGGCTATTTTTTTGCGATGCCAAGGTGCAGATCCAATCGAACTTTGAAATATTTCAAATTAAGTGCGCATACCACTTCTGACATAATATTGAACAGCTCGTTAAACAATTACGTACCTTCCCATCAACGTAGTTCAATACGACGTCTAATAAACAAATGGAAATAGAGGAATTTATTTTTAGCTGTGCAGATGGTTAGTTCGGAGCTTAAATTTCATCAGGCAGTGTTGGCACGCTGGTTTATTTTAGACTTTGAGATCGCGCACCGCGGTGCTCTTATAGGGACATCTTTATCGTTCGTTCTTTGGTTGAAATAATAGCGAGGCTAAAACCTAGCTACTTTGTAATCAAAAATTTAAACAACTCATAAGAATACTTTGATAAGTTAATAGTAATCAGAAAATCAATCATTACCTTTTAGGAATTTATTACAACAATTACAAACCAATTTGCAAGGCACCAGATTTAAATCCTGTGCTTTGCGAATTTGTTTTATTGTTTGCGAATATAAACAAATAAACCTTGTATACAATTCATCTCCTTAAATATTCTTTTTTTTTTTTTCAAAAAAAATCAAATGCCTGAATTTCTAATTTTTTTAGACTTAAAAACGTTAATCGCAAAATTGTTATATTCTTAAACGATTTACTTTTTTTCGTGTTGTACAGCAAAGTTATGCACAAACATGGGGGATACCATAGTGATATAACGCACTTTCGCTAATAAAAGACAATAAATTACCATCACCACGTGTGGTGAGCCGTGGTAGCTCAGGGGCTAGGCGCTCGCTTTAAATTTCATAATACGCGAGTGACCTGGGTTCGATTCCCGGTGCCGGCACCACTAAAATTGTTAATTGCAATTTTAAGTGCTGATTTACCACGTGCTCGGCGGTGAAGGAAAACATCGTGAGGAAACCTGCATGTCTGAGGAATAAAAAAAAATATTTCGAAGACATGTGAAGTTCGCCAACCCGCATTGGAGCAGCGTGGCGGATTCTTCCTAGCTCTCTCCAAAACCCTCTCAGAAATGAGAGGAGGCCTGTTCTCAGTAGTGGGACATTTATAGGCTGAAACTTTACTTTTACTTTACACCACGTGTTACTGACATTATAAGACATTGTGCCATCAGGTGAACGTTTTTCTCGCTTCGTCACTTTCTACAACAACAAAAAAAACTAAATACGTTTTTAAACAAATAATTATATATACGAGTAGCTAACTAGAGTTCCATGACAATCAAAAATAGTTTACCGATGACTAACGTTGTGCATAACAATTTTTGTTCTAAAAATATTTCAAGTGCACTTATAATTTGGCCGTTGCCACTTATCTGTGATAATAGTATTAGTCATTGCCGTTACACAACATCTGCGCTTCAAGCGTGTCCGTTTAGAGTAATGACGATCAGCTGAACACTGGGGTACCTCAAGGTACTCTCTTGGCACCACATATGTTTCTTTAAAAGTATCTGTCGCCAAAAACGCGAGCGAGAATAGTTACTATAATTGCCATAGCGATTTATATCTTAATGTGCTTGTAGCTTTATATTACACTGACAAAAATATCACTACACCTAGATTGTTTAAACAGTTCCACAGTTGTCGAGCGGAGATTAGTCGTTGCTCAAAATTTGTTGTTATTTGCGCTAGCTAATTTCTCTCAAAAGATTTACAACTTCATTATTAGTCTAACCGAGAAACTAATCTTTGCACTAAGCAGGCGAAGAAAAAACATTATGTGAAGCGAATATTAAAAGAGCTACAGTTAGTTATTAGCGATAGTTATTACGAGTTTATTTGCTATCCAATTCAATTAAACCTGACATTAGATGGAAGTATTTGCTTATTAGTTTTATTGTAAGAAATAAAAGAAAGAAATAAATAAATAAAAATTAATACTAATTGACAATACTTATCGTGTTGTTGTGCCGTGTTGTGTCTGGTAGGCGGTTAAGTGAATCTATCACCACATTTCATCCCGTGGGTGTCGTAAAAGTCGACAGATGAAAAACTAAAACATCTGAATACATAAAATGCGGTTTTCAACCCTCTGTCAAGCGAGGCAACTATGGCAAAATCCCCCCAAAATGAGAGCTACAAATTTTTGCGGCAATCTTTGGGGGAGGCCTATGTTCAGCTGTGGACTTGGGATAGGCTGAAATGATGGTGATTATATATATCGAGTTAGATACCGGTATATTTTATCTGTACTGCAGCATTAGCAATTGACGCGGCTGTTACATAACAATCTCGGTGCAGCAGGTAAGTAGACACATTAAAGAGGTTGTAATGTTGACGACCACTTGGCAGTGTCCAACGAGTTAATTAGTTGTCTTCGGCAGTGGGAACGAATCACAGAGGAAGCTGATAATTTGTACATACATACATACATACATAAGATCACGACTGTATCCCATATGGGGTAGTCAGAGACTGGGAACTCACTGCATAAACAGATGACTTCCACAATTCACGTTTCACCAAAACAATATAATGCACTTGGTGTGATAGGCGGTGAGCCCATCCCCACCATGCGCTGTTGGGTGCACAGTGCAGTTTAATTCCTTACTCGCCTTTTACGAGATCCATTGGATGAGATGGAGTGGTAGTATTCTTTTAACGAGCCGCCACCACACGGCACAACATACAAATTGCTTTTTTTTAAACCTGGACACTTTGTGACTGACTGTGTGGATTTGGTATCGCGCGTCGCGAGTTCGACTCACGCATGAATCTGGGTTTTTGTGCACGATTTATTTCATTAAACCGCACCCACATTACATGATAGAGGAGTAATCTTAGTGAGGGATATCTTTTTTTTTATATTTCGAGCGCAGATGACAATTTTAGGTTGGTATTAGGAAACATTGACCATAATCGTAAAAGTTGAGTCTTTTTATACAAATATTGAGATTTCATGTCATTTCACCCTGTCATTAGTCCAATGCTGAACATCACGGTCTCCCCTATAGATTGCTACAATAGTATGCAGCTCTTATTTTGGGGCATTTTGCCATAGATGCCACGCGTAGCAGGCGAGTTAGCAGCCGCAGTTGATTTATTCAGGTGTTCCAGGAAGATACTGCAGCCCATCTTCTGTTTTTTTCCCTCTGTCGACTTTTACGACAACCACGATGATGAGATGGGGTGGTAGATTCTTCTTCCGCGATGATTAAAGTTAATTTACATTTCAAAGTCAGTTCGCAGTGCGATGCCAGTCCTGGGCGACACAGCATTTGTCATGGGCAGATGCATTGCATGCACTCACACAATTTCGCTTGAAAACTATTTAAAAAAAAAACTTCTGAACTTTCAGAAATTATCAACTACACAGGATACATTAGTTATATAATAGAGGCCCGCATGTCCAAACCTACGCGCGATAAGATCGAAGATAATTGTGGTATCAAACACACTGAGACAATCGCAATACAACCAACAATTAGCATTTTTTGCAGAAATGTTGGCTCCAGGTGGGATTTGAACTCAGGAGCAAATAATTGGATACTCGTAACAATTAGGCTACTAGTTAACATACGTACATACCTGCATACATTTACGCCTTTTTCCCATATACGGGATAGGCAGAAACCACGGCTGTAGCCCACTTTCCGCCCCCGCGGGAAACTAGACGTGACGTGACGCCGCCATTTTGGTACGAGTCAAAAAAGTCTTACTCCCCATTGCGTTCCCACGAGCAATATAATGATAGCATTGCATATTATGGTGTTATTCTGCACGAAAATGCTGTCCGCACAATACCTTAGTCGCCTCTTACGACACCTCAGTAGTAAAGAGGTATGCGCTAATCTACTCTGCCGGGCACCTATCGACATTAAACGTTTTAAAAATAATTAATATTTCATAAAAAATCCGCTTATGCGAATTTAAGAGTTTCATGATTTCTTCATCGATCTCATCATCAGAACTTGATCAAATTTGCGTTGACGTGATTCGCCAACCGTAACGTCTCGTTTCCCGCGCAGTCGAAAAGTGGGCTACGTGTGTTGCCTCTGCCTACCCATTTGGGAAAAGGGGTGACTGTTCGTAAAACAGATTACTACTGGACTTTGCCTCCCCGGATTGAACTGCTAACTGCAATCACCAATCCGCCTGCCCAGTGTGGCGATTCCGGCAAAGCTTCTAGGAAAAGGCTATGTTCATCAGTGGTCTATTAATAGGCTGGTGAAGGCAAAGAAGAGTATATTTTTCCTTCACCAGCGTTTATACAGACAGAGCCAAGGTTCCATTTGATGCCCTTTACACTTTCTTCCGAGTCTGTCGTCACACTTCAAGCAGTCTCCCGTAAACATATATCGTCAAAACGTCCAAAATTTTTTTAATATTGTAACACCCAGTTGTTGCGAGCGACCGCCGTCTATTTCGGTAATCAACTCTAATTAAATTAAATTAATTAAATATCACTTTATATATATAAAATATACATAAAGGAAAAAATAAATTAATAAAGGTACAATGGGCGCCTAGCTTTATCGCTAAAAGCGATCTCTTCCAGGCAACCTTTGGATGGACAAAAACTAAAATTTGACAAATAAAGACGGCAGTGTACAAATTGATAAAAACAAATCAATAAACTACATAAATAAAATTTAAATATATATAATGTTTACATTATATATATATATATATATATTACTTAAATGCCGTGTGGTGGCGGCTCGTTAAAAGAATACTACCACTCCATCTCATCCAATGGATCTCGTAAAAAGCGAGTAAGGAATTAAACTGCACTGTGCACCCAACAGCGCATGTTGGCGATGGGCTCACCACCTATCACACCAAGTGCATTATATTGTTTTGGTGAAACGTGGATTGTGGCAGTCATCTGTTTTTGCAGTGAGTGCCCAGTCCCTGACTACCCCTTATGGGATACAGTCGTGATCTTATGTATTACTTAAATATATATGCATATACGACATTTAAGGACAGAAAGATGAATGCACATAAATACAAAAATAATTATAGTAAATAATAAGACATAGGTATTAAGACGACGTATTTATCAATGACAGATAGTGTTCAGCAATCAGGGTTTTAAAAAATGGGGAGAGATTTGGCATGTCGGATAGAGATAGGAAGAGCATTCCACAGTTTTGTAGCCTGCAGCGTGAAAGAATTACCATAGAAAACTGTGGACTGATGTGGCCGACGCAAACCCTAACATGGCGCGATGCACTCGCTGTTGCGATGAGTTAAGGATCGGAATAGACCGGCACGTCTCCGCCGCGCCGGTAGTTACAAATTGGCAGACGGGCGATAAAATGTTTGGCTAACGATGCACCGCGACACGTAAGGGATTATTACGTAACAAAACACTGACTTGTTTATATTTATCGTAACTTTATGCCGTGTGGTGGCGGCTCGTTAAAAGAATACTACCACTCCATCTCATCCAATGGATCTCGTAAAACGCGAGAAGGGATTAAACTGCACTGTGCACGCAACAGCGCATGGTGGCGATGGGCTCACCACCTATCACACCAAGTGCATTATATTGTTTTGGTGAAACGTGGATTGTGGCAGTCATCTGTTTTTGCAGTGAGTGCCCAGTCTCTGACTACCCCATATGGGATACAGTCGTGATATTATGTATGTTATGAAATATTTAGATAGAATAGATTTATCTGACAACAATAACAGTGAGAAATAAAATGAGTACACAAGAAAAAAATAAGCAAATTTAAAGAGTGACATTGTGAATAAATCAAAACTACGATATAACGAAACAAATTAAAATAAAAAGAAACAATAAAAAATCGTAGTTTTGGAAGTATTAAAATAAAATAATTAGCATTGATGTGATGTTCACCTAGCCGATTTCGACCACGGCCACAACTTCCGACTACTGTAGAGAGCCATCAACTGCGCAGGAGATATTATAGTGCCACAAGTGTACGCGCAAACACAGAGGCACTCACTCGTCCCAACCTACCTGCGCCCGATGTAACGCTGATGCGATAAGATCGGAGGTAGGCTAGGATGCAGTGTCAGAAACACGGGGACAATCACAACACAACCAGACCCGAAAACCAACAATTTATGTTTTAGCACAAATGTTGGCTCCGGCTGGGATCCGAACCCAGGACCCGCGGCTTAGAAGTCAGGTACTCTGACCACTAGGCCACGCGGTGTAATAAGCATTATGGTATTACTATACACATTAACCTCCTCGTGAAGGATGTGCATCAACCACATTTTAGTGCCATTGAATTGCAAAATGTTGACACAGCCGTAATTAGAGACTGCAAAGTGAGATTCGTACGCACTACCATGACCTTCCGATCTGACTGTGTTCGATCCCAACTGGCCCGAGTACTCGCAACTGTGTTGTCATATGCATTTACAGTCGGGGAGAGTCCGCCACGCTACTCCTAAAATAAATATCACTTAATTATAAACTCGCGTGGGTCAAGGCAAGGGTCAGTAGCTTATTCAGGTTCGCCCTATCATTTACAAAAATTCGCAAATGCATTGCACATACAATGATCATCATAATAGATCAATAGATTTCAACTTCTATTCTAAATCATCAAAATGCGCTAGTGGTAGCTCAAAGGCCGGGCGCTCGACTTAAATTTAAAGTAATACGAGAATTACCTGAGTTCGGTCTTCGGCGCCGGAACCTCTAAAATTGTTAATTTAAGTGCTGATTCACCATGTGCTCGGCGGTGAAGGAAAACATCGTGAGGAATTTAATGTAAAAAACGTGTATGGAATAAAACATTACAAAAACCGTGATCGTACGTATAGTCCGCCAGCCCGCAATGGAGCAGCGTGGCAGAGCTATCAAACCACCTCAGAAATGATTGACGACCGCGTGGCGTAGTGGTCAGTGTACCTGACTTCTAAGCCGCGGGTCCTGGGTTCGAATCCCAGCCGGAGCCTGTTAGTTAGCTGGTTTGTGCTAAAACATAAATTGTTGATTTTCGGGTCTGGATGTGTTGTGATTGTCCCCGTGTTTCTGACACTGCATCCTAGCCTACCTCCGATCTTATCGCATCAGCGTTACATCGGGCGCGGGTAGGTTGGGACGAGTGAGTGCCTCTGTGTTTGCGCGTACACTTGTGGCACTATAATATCTCCTGCGCAGTTGATGGCTCTCGACAGTAGTCGGCAGTTGTCGCCGTGGTCGAAATCGGCTAGGAGAACATCATCATCAACATCACTTTTACTTACATAAAAAGGTTCCGATCGTACATTCTCTCTTCATTTCTCATTTTATAATTTCAAAACTTTTACACAGAACATGTCACTGACAATTTTAATTAATTTAGTGGACTATATTCGCTAGAACTAACTTTCCAAATTCTGTTTCAATACGCTACTGCCGGCGATAGCGGCCGACGTGTTCGGTTTGGGTAACTAACCTTACAACCCACCAAGCACAAATAGGGATTTCGAAATGGCTATTAATTTGCTCGAAATCCGGCCCTGTCCTTTGATACACTGTTTGTCGGTACGGCTATGTTTTAACCATGTTTAAACCACTGGTCTAACATTTAGTATTTGTGTGTTGCTCAGCTCAGCTTCACAAATTTTAAGCAAATTAGTTTTACCATTACGATATTTTCTTAAATATGTTGGTTTTTATCGTATATACTACATTTTTTTGTCCAGAAAAGATAAGGAAGTAATCTAAAGTTAATGTTTTTAAAGTTATTGAACCATATTTTATAGGAGAAAGTGACCAAATGAGCAAAACGTTCACCTGATGATACGAGTCTCAAAAGAAATGCTGTGTCACCCAGAACATTGATGTGTGGCACCACACGGGGCCCGTCCTCCTAAGATATGCGTTCTTAAGTCTGAGGAGAACAGGCGCACAGCACTTTGCTCTTAAGATCGAAACAGTAACTGGCACTGCGGTGATACCTACGTAGACGGATTACTGCATAAGAATCCAACCACCAGTATAAGCTATAACTTAGACATCGCTATAGATAACCCTACATTCCAGCTTCCGCTCGTGGATGTCGCAAAAGCCTTCTAATAGAAACCGACAGATCACAGATCTTCCCAGAAATCCATAACGCATCCTTGCCCTCGCGGTGGCAAGGAGGGGTTATGTCGGACTTGCACCGAGCAAAGCCCAATGGTTTTCCGCCTCCATAACACGGTGGAAGGGCCACGGGAACGCTAAGCACACGTACTCCCTCCCTCCCAGCAAGGCGGGCCGGAACACATCACAGCCTATCTATGTGTGCGCAACGGACCTCCACTGTCCGAGTCCGGTATGTGGAGGCTAGGGGGCCAAGAAGACGAGCACTTGAAAGCGCCAGCTTTACCGGCCCCAGCTGTGGATCTGGTCTGTGGCTCCGCCGCCGACAACACTTCGGACACGAAGGACAGACAGAGCGGCGCACCGTAATATCGTCACTCCTCTCCCTCCGCGGTCCAACCACTGCCGCATCTACGGTACGGTCTCGTGTGATCTATTACGAGTTAATTATTTATTGTATTATAAAGTAAAACTAATTGAACGCTTATGATCTCATATTTGTAGCCAAGGAGGTAACTAAAGTGAGGAGGTCGCGTGTCGCAGGCGAAATGCCCGCGGACGGAGATAAATATGCTGTCGGCTTGTTATAGTAAAGGAGTTGTTCATAGTTTTTAATTGTTCATTTCTTAAATAATATTGACTATGCTCTTAATACACCTAAAATCCTATTAGTTACTGTTACTAAATTTAACACATTCGCTTGTTAGCTACTTGTAGAAATTTTTTCACGTAAAAATCCGAATAGCAGTGGAGTAGTGGAGTCAATTATTATTTAATGTTCATGTTTTATCTATGTTTGTAAATCAAAATATAAGTAATTCACAGTCATGCAGTCACGAGTGTTTCCCTCATTTTAGGCAAAGACCACACCACCCACTAGTAGCCCACTTTTCGCCCCTGTGGGAAACAAGACATGTCGGGCGGTGAACAACTTCGCCGTCATTTTAGGACGAGTCAAGAAATTCATACTTACCATTGCGTTCATGTAATTAACATTATTGTTATATTGGAGATCTTAACAAATCAACTTGGTTTGGTTGGATGGTTTTCTTTCTATCTTCGCGGTCGTCAACAGTCAGTATTTATTTTTTAATTTTATTGTATAAAGTGCCGAAACGAGCAGAACGTTCACCTGATGGGAAGTGCAACGTCTGCCCACAACGAATGCTGTGTCACCCAGAACATTTCTGTGTGACACCACACTGCGCCCGTCACCCTGAGACATCAGTTCTTAAGACACAATGCCCAGTGATTACGCTAGCTCACAGTGCCCTTCAGACCGAAACACAGTAATGTCCACACACTACTGCTATACTATAGGGCTACAGGGCATATAAGATTTAAGAAGTAATATGTATTGACATTATAGTATGGAAAGTGGTTCACTGGACGCTATTAGTTGGGCGGCCGTGACACTTGGCACCAGGTGACCAACATGCTCGTCTGTTCACTTACTTACAAAATAAAAACATGATAACCATAATCACTAAATAGTATAAAACAAAGCCCGTCACGTCGTCGTGTCTGTCTTTCGGTCCACAATTCTCGCCGTAACTTCTGAACGGATTTTATTCGGGTTTTCATTAATGAACAAAGTGTTTCCAGAGGAAAGTTTAAGCATATAATTTAAGGACATTTTTCGAGTAGTTGTGTGGAGATTTTGTATAAAGTTCATTAAGTTAGCGAAACAGCCGCGTCGTTCGAGAAGCATTTTCACGTGCACTGCTAAATAGGTAACGTGCGATAAATAATAATGCGAAAATAATAGTTAATACATATCTTCCACATCTTGCATAATATCTTGCAAGGTTCTCTTTTCAGTACTGAGATGGTTTTGAAGCCGGAGAAGAGTCCGTCACGCTACTCCAATGCTGATGTGGGCCTTCACATATCGTTAAAATATTTTCCATACAGTCCATAGCATAAACCATTAAGGCTATTGGCGCTCCAAATTTATTAACAATGAAACAATGAATTAATTAGAAAGACTATCGTAGGAAAATTCATGACACGGCGGATTTAAAGATGCAGGTGTACATACAGATCCTAAAACCAATAATATGTGTGTTTTACTAGTATTTCTCGGGAACACGTCGACGATTGCCGGAAGAAACTTGTATCTGAAATCGAAATCTTATTAGATAAAATTTCGATATGGGGCCGACAAAATTTAGTCCAATTCAACCCTAAGAAGACACAGGTTTGCGCGTTTACCGCTAAAAAGAAACCCTTTGTCGCATACCCTCGCTTTGATAATAATCCCATCACTGCATCAGCATCGGAATCCTTGGCGTTGACATTTCGAGTGACGTTCAGTTCGGCTGTCACCTGGAAGGCAAGGCCAAATTGGCCTCCAAAAAGCTTGGCGTGCTCAGTAAAGCGGGACAGTATTTCACGTCGGCCCATCGTCTGCGACTTTACAAGGCGCAAGTTCGGCCTCACATGGAATACTGTTCTCACCTCTGAGCGGGGGCACCCCAGTGCCAGCTCCTTCCATTTGACCGAATCCAACGAAGAGCGGCTCGAATCGTCAACGATCTTTTCGATCAGCTCGATCCGTTGGCTTTGCGAAGAGACTTTGCATCTTTTGCATTTTCTAGTTTATCATGGGGAGTGTTTCGAGGAGTTGTTCGGATTAATTCCTGCTGCTAAATTCTACCATCGTACATTGCGGCACACAACAAAATTTCATCGACACCTGGACGACTGGCATTCCACCACTGTGCGCTTTGCCAGAAATTCTCTGCCACGCACAACCACTTTGCGGAATAGGCTACCGCCAGCAGTTTTTCCGGACCGATACGAATTAGAGACCTTCAAGAAAAGAGCCTACTCCTTCCTCAAAGGCCGGCACACATTCGGAATTCCCCTGGTATTGCGGATGTTCATGGGTGCCAGTGATCACTTATCGCACCGATAGGTGAGCCGCCTGCTCGTTTTTCCCCTCTCCTATAAAAAAAATTGTAATATTAGCAACGGTATACTGACTACTGAGTCATGTAGTCCTCATTTATGAACCCCTTTACCGCTATATTTACTATAAGTTATGTCGTATCCAGCAAATTTAAGGACCTATTAATTATTTTAGGATATTAACATATTCTATCATCCACTAGCTCCTGGACTATTCTAAACCACTACTATTTGCTCGCGTCGTTATTAGACAAGTTGTCGGCCGCTCCATTTACAACTAACGACTCTAAACTATATTAATAATCATTATTAACCTGCGGGGTGGTGGGCGAGAGCAGGAGAGGTGATAGAGGGGTGAGGGAGTATCGAAGGAATGTACCGTGATATCAAAGCATAGATGAATTTAATTGACGCGCCTTCAACAAGGTCTATTATCGAGTGACGCGGGCTCGGCTCTTTCGAATTCATTCAACCGGAGTTAGCTTTAAGCCTTTTTATTAATTTCGCACTTAATAACATTCGATTTCAATGAACGATTGTTGCTCGTTTTTTGAGTAACAATAATGGGCGAGAGTTCAAAGCGATTTGACACAATTGGTGGTATTTTGCGTGCTTGGTGAACCAAACGGGCAATTGAGAAATTGATTTTAATCATGTCATTGGTATTTGGTATCAGCTATAGTCTATTTACCAACATAAGTCTTATGGTGGTGTTACAAAATTATAATATATAAAAAACCACCATAATTTCAGCATATCACTAGTCCGCTACTGAACATAGGCGTCCCCCATAGATTGCAAAAGTTTATAACTCTCATTTTGGGATTTACCATAGTTGCCAAGCTTGGAAAGCAGGTTGGCAACTAAACTAACTGACAAATAAATTTGGATGTTCGAGGGAAATTCTCCTGTTGCCCATGTTCTTGTTTTTATTTTCCACCTGTCGACTATTACGATACCCACGGGATGAGATGGGGTGGTAGATTTTCTTAAGCCGCTACCACACGGCACATTTCTTTTTCGGCATTGATTTGCCGATCGAATAGGTTTATTTATTGAAAATGCCTATATATATATATTTGATGACACCTTTTTATATTTTATTTTATTTGACATAACCAATCGTATTTTTCGGTTTTTCATTTTGTTCATATAAAATTTTGTGACACGATATTAATTAACAATCTATTGACAAGTAATATTTTAACGTAGTTGTGTATTGGGGCTTCCTCTATCAACCATTAATGTGAATCTTTTAAATAAATAAATAAACAGATAAGAAGGCAGACATTTATTTCAAAAACTAGTTTATCACAAAACGAATCAGGTCGCTCCATCCGCGGATAATCGATCTACTCTACGTTTGTCGGTACCAGGTTGCCCCTCGAGAACCTTTCTTCCCCACCGGTTACGGTTCTACGAGGTATACTTCCGGCTCATCGCCACTTCAGCTTCTTTGTCCTTAAGGCTGGTCTCGGTGTACTCTATTTATGCTGCAGATGTCATCATTAAGAAAGAAAGAAAAAAAAAGAAAAATCATTTACGTATTTGCTTGAAGTAGACGTACACAAAATGAATACATAATAAAAAAATAAAAATTGCAGTACAAGAATATAAAAAAAATAAACTAAAAACACAAATAATACCTAAAATAAAAGTATGGAAATTGTACGCCGTACTCTTAGAAAACGAGGTTGACAACTCAGCATATACTGCGGCGGAAGCGAATTCCGTCACAGCACTGATTTTCAGTGTCAACCCCATTTACACTCCGATGTCGTTTAAAAAAAAATATGAAATATATAAATAATTACAATATTACGGTAATAATATATAGAACAGTAATAAAATATTGAAAATAAATACGTAGCTTTCTGATATAGTAATTACTAACAATAGATTTCATAATGGCGATGGCGAATCTTATGTCGTGCAAGCAAAACTTAGCAATAAATTTGAATTCTAATAGATGTTCTAATCGATGCCTTTTTATATATAGTTTTTTGCATCTTTATAACAAAGGATTACAATTATTAAGAAATGTACACAATAAAAAAGACTTGGGGATGTGGTTCATTGACGGAAAGAATATAATATTAAAAAAATATTAGGTATTCTATCTTTGCAGAAAAATACCAAAGAGCCGTGGTAGCTCAGGGGCTAGGCGCTCGCTTTAAATTTCATAGTACGCGAGTGACCTGGGTTCGATTCCCGGTGCCGGCACCACTAAACTTGTTAATTGCAATTTTAAGTGCTGATTTACCACGTGCTCGGCGGTGAAGGAAAAACATCGTGAGGGAACCTGCATGTCTGAGGAATAAAAAATATTTCGAAGACATGTGAAGTCCGCCAACCCGCATTGGAGCAGCGTGGCGGATTCTTCCTAGCTCCAAAATCCTTTCAGAAATGAGAGGAGGCCTGTGCTCAGTAGTGGTACATTTATAGGCTGAAACTTTACTTTACTTTTTATGCAATGCTGTCACTATACTGCTCGTGAGAACACAATGGGAAGTAACCATTTTTTGATTCGTACCAAAATGGCGGTGCCTGCCGTGTGGTAGCGGCCTAAGAGAATCTACCACCCCATGTCATCCCGTGGGTGTCGTAAAAGTCGACAGAGGGAAATTAAAACCAGGAGATGGGCAGCAGCATCTTCCTGGAACATCTAAATAAATAAACTGCGGTTGCCAACCCGCCTGCCAAGCGTGGCAACTATGGCAAAATCCCTCCAATATGAGAGCTACAAACTTTAGTGGCTTTCTATGGGGGAGGCCTATGTTCAGCAGTGGACTTGTGATAGGCTGAAACGACGACGACGACGAAAATGGCGGAAACGATGTTCTTCACCTGTCACGCCTAGTTTCTCGCGGAGGTGAAAAGTGAGCCACGTGCGGGGCCTTGACCTACCTTTTATATGGAAAAAGGCGGGACTGCATATATTCATAAACAAGATGTATTAATAAACATGTCGATAACTAAAATCCACGCGTACGTTGTAACTAAGCGCTCAACTAATCCCCGAAGACTCGACCAGCACCCATTAGTCCCCTCATCACTCGAACAATAGCCCGAGTTTGGATCCTTTACAACGCACTGACTCGACAAAGCACGACGAGTGCAGCTCTTCACGGCGCAGCGTTACATCGCGCCGTCGCAATGGGTTTTTGACGGGAGCAACCACACTCCATTGTCATTGTTATCGAACACATTAAGTTTTAAACACTTTTTGAATTCTTTGTGCAGCTCCACAATAAAGGAAAGTGATTATAACAATAGTTATAACAATAGCTTGAGTAATTTAGTGAGTACATTTTTTGCCCCAACAAAATACAATAGCTTTTTCGGAGGCAAACATTCCTATGTTCAACTTAGGAGTATTAAATTAAACGTCAAAGTTAAATATTTTGTATTAAACAAACCGAAGTTAATAATAATTAAGTAACTCCACAAGAGCAGAGGATTGCAATCATTTTGAAGAGAGTTCTGAAGGCTGAAAAAACCTGCCTTGCTGGTTCAGTGTGGGTTGAAGAACTTCACGTTTGGTCGAAATGTTTGTGCCCAAAAATTTTGTCCTTAGACCTGCAGGTTTCCCGCGATGTTTTCGTACCTGCGCAACTGTTTGATAGACAAATCAAGAAAAAGTACTAACGACTAAAGTGTAGATTCACCGTCATCATTTCAGCCTTTTAGTCAACTGTTAAGCAGGCGCCTCCCGATTGATTGCCACAAAAGTTTGTAGCTTTCATTTTAGGAGAATATTGCCATAGTTGATACAGATGTTCAAGTAAGATGCCGCTGTACATCTTCCAGTTTAAATTTTCCCTCTGTCGACTTTTAAGACACCCACGGGATTAGATTAGGTGGTAAATTCTCTTAAGCCGCCACCATACGGTTAAGTATAGATCACTAGGTACTAGAGTAAAATTCGGTATACGGAGGTAAAGACATAAAAACGACCCTTTTTTTTCTTACAGCCTTTGGTAACACGGTAGTCGATGAGAATTAAAAAAAAGTTAACAATAATGAAGATATACACCGTTTAAGTTTATTGTGCTTAATTCTTACCCCTTTTGTTGTGTAATCGGGTAGTTTACCGACGCTTTTATTTTAATAGTAACAAGGTCTGTTTTAGTTTCAGAGATTGCTTATGTGTCATCGTGAGCTGTTTTTTTTAAACTATTGTTGTTGTATAATTGAAACGCTTGTCCAACCATTGTCGCTCTCTAATGCAGATTAAATAAACAGTTTTGGTAGTCGACCACGTTGTTTACATTTCCGCTAGCAAAGGCTTAAAAGATTTTTTTATTGTTACATTTTAGGACGGTTCCTATGCCTATTCCTTTTATTTTTAGATAGACAGAAAAACTATTTGCATGAAAAACTTTTTTGTGTCTAAAAAAGCGAAAGTGTAAGAATTGTGACATATACTGTATGAGATGTATGTGTGCTGTATGACGCGTCTTGTAAAGAACGAATATATTCTGAGTGACACAGTATTTGTTATGGACAATCGTTGCACTTACCACCAGGTGAACATTTTGCCCTTCTTGTCACTTTCTCCCATAAAATATACATAAATAGATAAGATAACTCATTATTTGTGTTCGCAAATATAGAAGGATATGAGATTCCTGACATTGATTTAAAATAAACACTGATAAAATATTAACTTATAATGATAATAATAACTCATTTAATCAATCCAGCAAAATAGTACAAAAGTCACAGAAGAAAAATGAAATAGAAAAATTATTACAAAAACCGATAGTAAATTTAAAAAAAATGTTGGATCGATATGGTTTCAGCCCTGCATTATGTTGGCAAGAAAGCTAACGCTGGTATTCTGCTGATACCTCAAGGTACCTTCAATGTGTGTGTCAATGGCAGAATTTATTATGCAGTTCATAACGCAATCATCTATCGAAAGAGTATAACAGAGAATAAATAATATGTACAATGTGTCGGAAAGCAGGGAATAAAATTCAACACTTCCAAGCTATACGTTTTTAATTCCTCAAATGATTTTTTTTTATTTTTAAAGAATTAGCTAGCTGCAGTGTTACTACGTGTTAGAACTATCGGAACAAATATTTACAAAAAGATAAAGTATGTACATACATACATAACGACTGTATCCCATAAGAGGTAGTCAGAGACTGGGCACTTACTGCAAAAGCAGATGACTGCCACAATGCACGTTTCACCAAAACAATATAATGCACTTGTTGTGTGAGCCCATCGCCACTGAGGCCATCGTATGTCCCTCGCCTAATCGCGCGTTTCACTTAAGTGGGCCAGTTATCATCAAATTCTATTTGAGACATATACTCGTAAAAATACGTAGAGTAACACAAGATTGACATCGTATTGTGATGTTCAACAGTTTTAATGAGGAAGACAAGAAGAAACCGAAATAGGTGACGCGCGTAGAGACCGAACCGAATTAGCGCTGGCGAGGATCCAATGCGGGGAATAACAACCGCAAATCCATCGGAGTAATTACGACGTTATCACGAAGATTACACAAAAAAAATACAAAAGTAACTTCGCCAGTCACTTGCCTTCTGCTTGCGATTCTCTTACAACCAAAGGTACAATACTCATAAATGAAAAAAAAAATCCAGTAGTCTAAAATCAGCGCTTAAGAGAAACTGGCAACCCATCTCTTCCCGTAAGTATTGTAAAAGTCGACTCAGAGAAGTCTCGTGACCTCAATTAGATGGCTGAATAATGATGCTGGCTCTTCGGCGTTAGCTAGATACATTTATATATCTAGCTAACGCCGCAGGAACGCATAATAATAAATATAACGCATAAAGGATCAGTAGTTGTTTCTTTGTATAACATTTGCTATTGATTTCAGTCATCTGCTTTTGCAGTGAGTGCCCAGTCTCTGACTACCCCTTATGGGATACATTCGTGATCTTATGTATGATAAGGGGTTATATTTTGGATCAAGAAATCGATGTAAAGGATCTTCGTTAGCACACGATACGCCATCTTACGTCATCAATTCAGCCCATCACTAGTCCACTGTTGAACATAAGCGTCCCTCATATATTGTTACAAAAGTTTGTCGTTTGTTGGCAACCGCAGTTTATATAATGAGATGTTCCAGGAGGATGCTGCTGCCCATCTCCTGGTTTTCATTTTCCCTTTTTCGACTTTTACGATGCCCACGGGATAAGATGGGGTGGTAGATTATCTTATGCCGCTATCACACGTCAAGTCAAGTCAACATGTTAAAATTCTATCTACAATTTGTCACATTCATGTATTAAAAATTATTTTTCCAAATCACCCCTGTATTTATTATAATTTGTATTTTATTTGTTTTAATTAATTTGTTAACTGTTAACTAATTCGTTTGCTCATACAACAGTCAAGAGTAGGAAGCAAAGTAGATTGTCTCAAGGAGTTTGTTCCTGGCAACAGCGGCCCGTGACCCAACGCCGGTCGAGTGTTTACTGAGGGAACAAACTAAACAAATTGTTCGTTTCCTAATTCTTTAAAATCACTTTCTGAATACGTAAGAAACCGTGTTTACATATGTTAGAATTTCTTTTTATAGACACCTACTAATCTTATCCAGTGGGTGTCGTAAAAGTCGACAGCGGGAAAATGACAACAAGGAGATGGGCAGCAACGTCTTCATGGAACATCTGAATAAATAAACTGGGGTTGCCAATCCGCCTGCGAATTGTGGCAACTATGGTAAAACCCCCACATGAGAGCTACAAACTTTTGTAGCAATGTATGGGGGAGGCTTATGTTCAGCAGTGGTTAAGTAATAGGCTTAAATTAATATTAATTTATTAATAAATATACGCATAATATTAATATTAATATACAGAATTCTAATCTTACGTTTGAAAATTCAACTGTATTCCTTGTAATCACTATTGATTCCAAGTTACGGTGGGGAGCACACATTGAAAAAATGGCTCCGAAATTAAGTTCTGCCATTTTTGCAATAAGAAAGATTAGACAGCTGACTGATGAAGCTACAGCTAAATTAGTATATTTTGCATACTTCCACAGTATTATGTCCTATGGATTATTACTGTGGGGATCCGCAGCTGGATTGGATACAATATTTATTTAGCAAAAACAAGCATTTCGGGCAATCTTTGGCACCTCGCGAGTCGCTACGAGTACTATGCAGGGAGACTAATATTTTGACACTTCCGTCGTTTATTTTTAAAAATATTATGTACGTACGGAAAAACATTAATTGATTTACCAAAAAATTTACTGTATCCTGTAGAATGGGTCGAGGTGACACGCTAGAGATTCCTATGTTTAGGTTGGTTAAAACTAAAAAGTCTTTTCTTAGTAGATGAATAAAAATTTATAATAAAATTCCTAAAAGTGTAACACAAGAATCGGGCATCGATTTTAAAAAACTTATCAAGAAGACATTATTAGATAAAGCGTATTATAAAATAGATCACTATACTAGAGGACAAAGATGTGTGGAAATAGTTCATACTCTGCACTTGCAAACCCCCTGCCTACTAAATTTATGATCTATTTTTTTTGCAATCTATAAATGACTTTATGTAATACGGCATTAAAAAAAGAAAGACCCCAGAGTTTCTTACCGGTTCTTGGCTGAGAATGTCATTTTTTAAACCGGTACAGATTTTGACGTTCATAAGTGCTTTAAACAAGCCGCAATTGAATAAAGAAATTTCGACTTTGACTTAATCGCGATGATGATGATGATGACACACTTTTTTATTTTCGAAAAATGCCTTAAAGTATAACCTTAAAGCTAACTAGTAAATCGTACCAAGTAATAAAGACGCTAAAATGACAATAAGATATCATTAAGCACTATTTCAGTAACCTGTTACAATTTTCGACAACGGCATGTACGAGTCTTGTATGAGTTCCTATAAGAATATATTTTAACTGGTGGTAGGATTCTTATGCAGGAATCCGTCTAGGTAGGTACCACCCCAGGGCCAGTTATTCTGCCCTGAAGCAGTAGTGTGCAAACATTACTGTGTTTCGGTTTGAAGGGCTCTAAGAGCTAGCGTAATCACTGGGCATATGAGACTTAAGAACTTATGTCTCAGGGTGACGGGCGCAGTGTGGTGTCACACAGTAATTTTCTGGGTGAGACAGCATTTGTTATGGGCAGACGTTACACTTACCATCAGGTGAACGTTTTGCTCGATCCGTCACATTTATGAAATAAAAAAATATATGTGGTTGTCTAAGCTGCCTAAGGGAAATGCCAATTAAATCGGATGGCCTCTGCACAGAGAACCACTCAAAGACTAACTGTCGCAAATATCATTATTTCTGCCCATCACATTTCAACTGCTGAAGATAGGCCTCTGCCATAAGGTCCTGAGCCACCTGCATCCATCGACTTCCCACCCGGGCAGGTCATCACTCGTAACTAGTAGGGGTCGTCCTACAATGCCTTAGCCGCTACAAGGTTTGAACTCTTCTTCCCCTGCGGCTATCGATACTACGGGGTATATGGACTGGACCAAGCAAAGCGTTCACCTCATGGTAAGTGCAACGTAACAAATGCTGTGTCACCCAGAATATTTCTGTGTAGACGCACAATGCACCCGTACCTTGAGATATCAGTTCTTAAGTCTAATGTACTCAGTTAATACACTAGCTCTCAGTGCCCTTCAAATCGAAACACAGTAAAGTTTGCACACTACTGCTTCACGGCAGTATACTACGTTTTTAGTACTACATATAATGCAGCATTTGACTAAGGTGTTCGAATGAGGTAAAACACGTCTGATCTTATTTTTTATTTTATTTGATAAAGTGTCGAGACGAGCAAAACGTTCACCTGATGGTAAGTGCAACGTTTGCTCAAAACAGATGCTGTGTTACTCAGAATATTTCTGTCTTCTATTATGTGTGGAAGCACAATAAACCCGTCCCTTGAGACATCAGTTCTTAAGTCTCACATGGACAGTTATTACTATGGTGGCGGTGTTATTTTGCTTGTGCACGCAATTGTGGGAGGGTGGGCGGTTCTCTTAAAAACTAGGTAATATACACCATTTTATACTTTGCACGCGGATCTTAGCAAATTAATTTTCTTTCCCTATAGGAGTGTTCGCACACTACTGCTTCGCGGCAGAATAACTGGACCTGGTTCCTGCATAGGAATCCTACCAGCAGTAAAAATACTGTGAATAGAAGTACTAACCTACCTAGACGGATTCCTGAATTGAATTGAAGTACTAATAACCGGTCACTTTAGACGCTGCTGACTTCCATTGGTCTGGATAATTTAGGTCTTCTGCAAATAGTCATTTCACCACTTGTCGGAAGTCACGTGATATTTTTGGCATTTCACTTTAAAAGACCATGGGATGAGACAAATTGGAGATTATAACACGCCCCTGCTCTGGATTAGAACTCTGGCTGTGCCAGGTTTGGTGACATTTATTGGCTGCTCGTCATCATCATCATCATCATTTCAGCCTATCACTAGTTCACTGCTCAACATGGCCTCCCCCACAGATTGCCACAACAGTTTGTAGCTCTCATTTTAAGGTAATTTTGCCGTAGTTGCCACGCATGGCAGGCGGGTTGGCAATGGCAGTTTTGTATTCAGATGTTCCAAGAAGATGCTGCTGTCCATCTCCTGGTTTTCATTTTCCCTGTGTCGACTATTACGACACCCACGGGATGAGATGGGGTGGGAGATTCTCTTAAGCCGCCAACACACGTCGGCCACAGTATTGGCTGTTACTCTGTAGTAATCAGGTGTATAGGGATAGCTTAATGGTGTTTTTTTTTATTGGATAAGTGATGAAACGAGCAAAACGTTTACCTGATGGTAAGTGTACATCTGTCCATAATAGTTGCTGTGTCACCCAGAAATTTTCTGTGTGACACCACACTGTGTCCATCACCCTGAGACATAAGTTCATAAGTCTCATATGCCCAGTGATTACGCTAGCTCACAGTGCCCTCCAAACCGAAACACAGTAATGTTTGCACACTACTGCTTCACGGCAGAATAACTGGCCCTGGGGTGGTACCTACCTAGACGGATTCCTGCATAGGAATCCTATCACCAGTGAGTGAGGTGTGACTTTCCCGTGATGATCTTTGAAATCATAAAATTAATTATAATCAAATCATAAGTTAAGAGATCACTAAATACAAAAGCTAACACGAACAAACACATAATGTAATTCTAGCCATCTGTATGTACTGAGGGGTGTTCAGGACTGGCGAGGGGGTGGAAGGCGATGCGCGGGGAGGAGCGCGCAGAATTTAATATTGGCAGCGCGCGCGGGTTAAGGCGACGTGCAAATAAAACTCTATGAGACCGCACCCTGCCCTGTTAAGGGGAATCACTATTTCTGTTTTGTTTTTTTTTTTTGTATTTTATTATTGGCAAATAATATTTTTCCTTTGATTGATATTTCTGTTGTGAGATGATGAGACGTGAATGAAGGGACCACAGATCATTACAGAATATAACAAACACAGATTAGTTTAAAAAAATAGGTAACGTTCATTTGCCTTGAACGTATCTAATAGATGTTACTTTGTGGAAATCCACTGCGTTAAAAGAGAGAAACCAAGTGAATTTGCTAAGATCCGTATATCTTAGGGTGACGGTCGCAGTGCGGTTGTTATTTTTTTTTATGGAAGAACGTGACGAGCCAAACAAAGCGTTCAACTGATGCTAAGTGCAAAGTGTCCATAACAAATGCCGTGTCACCCGGAACTCTTTTGTGCTCCACCACACTGCGCTCGTCACCCTGCAACATCAGTTCTTAAGTTTCAGGAATCCGTCTAGGTACCACCCCGGGCCAGTTATTCCTTCGTGAAGCAGCGGTGTGCAAATATTACTATGTTTCGGTCTGAAGGGCTCTGAGAGCTAGTGTAATTACTGGGCATATGATACTTAAGAACTGATGTCTCTGGGTGACAGAAATGTTCTGGGTGACACAGCATAAACTCGTCCGCCTCGTCACTTTATCCAATAAGAAAATCAGCAGTGTTGAAATTTGTGTTTACAAAAAGCTACTTCAGACACAAATGCCGTGGTTTCGTATTTAATTTTGTAAATAGATATTTGTTAAACAGTGAGCACTACCCCTTAACAGTGTGTCTGCGGATATTTTTACAAACGTTATTACTGCGGAGGCGCGGCGTGGCTTTAGCTTTCTTTATTAAATTGTCGTTTGGGGGTCGCCGCATTAGCTCGCCGCTCAGTCCACTCGGGCTCAGTGACTCAGCACGCTCAGACTCTAGCTGAGCTCCGAGCTATGCTTGTCTCTATTAAGTTTGGAGTGGGTGGTACGGGAGCGAATTCGGTTTGCATGAGTTTGCTTTGAATCTGTAAGTGATATTGCGTCGGAATTTCGCTGCGTACTTTTGTTTGTTTGTTGGCTATGTGAGGTCGCAGTTTTTTTGTTACATACTCGTATTTAATTTCATTGTTTGATACATTTTCAATTATTTTCTAATGTTTATAATTGAAGTTACATACCTAACATTAACCTTTAATCACGTTTTTGTATGTATATAACTGTCCTTTACAGTTGTAACCAGACTGATGATCGCATGGTTTCTACGCCACAGGTCCTGGGTTCGAATCCCAGCCCGAACATTGGTGCAGAAACGCATATAGTTGGTTATCGAATCTGGTTGAATTGTGCATTTGAAATTTATGACTAGGACACATTCATGATACGGGAAAGGGTATCGTTTTTTAAATAAAAAACAATCGCTCGCAACTCAGCTACAAACGTGACAGAAGTTAAATTAAAATGGCTCGACAAAAGAATACTACCACTCCATCTCATCCAATGGATCTCGTAAAAGGCGAGTAAGGAATTAAACTGCACTGTGCAGCCAACAGCGTATGGTGGCGATGGGCTCACCACCTATCACACCAAGTGCATTATATTGTTTTGGTGAAACGTGGATTGTGGCAGTCATCTGTTTTTGCAGTGAACGCCCTGTCTCTAACTACCCCTTATGGGATACAGTCGTGATCTTATGTATGTATGTATGTAAAAATTAGATTAAAACATAAACATGAATTAACAAAAATATTACTCACTGTACAGTTATTTAACAGCTCTGTGAATAAACAGTTATTAATTAAACGATAAAAAATAATTAAGAATAACGGAAAAGTAGCACAACACTATTGCGCTCAAATTCGACCTTGAATTTTTTGTAATTTTTTCAGTAAGTCATACACTAAAGGCGACACCACCTTCATCACTATTATTGTATGGGTCCCTTGTGACTCCACTGCTGGATATAGGCCTAAGAGGGAAGATCCACTGACTTCTCGCAATACTGTTGAGGTACTATGCAGTATTTGTTTATACTTTGTGATAAGATAAGAGAGTCTACCACTCCATCTCATCTCGTGGGTGTCGTAAAAGTCGTCAGACTATTTTCGAATTCATATAAAAATACGTCTTTGTTTTGTTTAACTCTTAGTTCATATGGTAATCTTGGATATATTTATTGCTGTGATATAAGCACTACGTTGAACATATCAATTCGACTAGAGGACAGTATGGTAGCGGCTTAAGAGAATCTACCACCCCATCTGATCATGTAGGTGTCGCAAAAGTCGACAGATCTTCCTGGAACATCAGAATAAATAAACTGCGGTTGCCAAGCGTGGCAACTATGGAAAAATTCCCCCCAAAATGAGAGCTGCAAGCTTTTGTAGCAATCGACAGGGGAGGCCTATGATCAGCAGTGGACTAGTGGTAGGCTGAAATGATGATGATGATGATGAGGAGGACTATGCAGGAATCCATCTAGGTAGGTACATACCACAGAGTGAGTTATTCTGCCGTTAAGCAGTAGTGTGCAAAGACAACAGTTTGGTCTCAAGGGCACTGGCAGCTACTGTAATTATTGGGCATATAAGACTTAAGAGCTGATGTCTCAGAGTGACGAGCGCAGTGTGGTGCCACACAGAAATGTTCTGGGTGCTCTCAGAGCCCTTCTAACCGAAAGAAAGCAATGTTTGCAAACTACTGCTTCACGGCAAAATCACTATGGAATCCTACCACCAGGGAGACAACAGATTGCTAACGAGGGGCAACGTTTTTCTTTAAAAAAAACAGACGTATTTAGATACTTGTAAGAAGAAACAGATAACAATAGGAAATCGTTAATTTGAGTAATAAAAAACTTTTCAATTGATCTTGAAATTGACGTGTTTTGTAGCGACCGAACAAATTCGTGGCCGTTTCTCATATATTACATCAAGAGCTTTCCGGCCTCAATTTTCATTACAAATTTACGAATTAAAATAAGTAGACAGTCAGAGTAAACAGGCGGGAAACCGAGCGCTCGAACAACAACCTCCAACATTTTTAATAACGAACTTCGCTCAAGAGTCGCTCGCCGCCTGTGCAAGATATCACACAGAACAAACTGAACAGTAGGTTAATTTGCGACAAACTCTTAGGATAATTATTTTTTATAGTTAATAGAATCAGTCGTTACTTTGCGGAAATCCGTTATAATGAAGGAAACGAAGTTAATTTTCTAAGAACCGCATCCAAAATATAAAATGATAGCGTAGCCCTCTAGTATACCATCAGTAGCGTGCACGAGCAAACTAACACCGCCACCAGATATCCTCCACCACTACAATACTTCCACTAGGTAATATATACCACTGAAGTTGACAAACCGTGTTATGGCGGCTTAGCCGTGTGGTGGCGGCTCGTTAAAAGAATACAACCACTCCATCTCATCCCATAGATCTCGTAAAAGGCGAGTAAGGAATTAAACTGCACTGTGCACCCAACAGCGCATGGTGGCGATGGGCTCACCACCTATCACATCAAGTGCATTATATTGTTTTGGTGAAACGTGGATTGTGGCAGTCATCTGTTTTTGCAGTAAGTGCCCAGTCTCTGACTACCCCTTATGGGACACAGTCGTGATCTTATGTATGTATGTATTTAAGTTGAGAACACGTCACTTGTTTCGCCCCAAAACGAGGCATTATCAAGTTTCATACTCTTCGATAGACAGCCGCCGAGTCACTCGGTTATTAAGCTCGTGGTAGCTGCTTGAATCAGGAGCTTTTGTGGGGTGGCTGATTGATTTGATTGATATTACGTAAGCTAGTAACTCTTAAAACTATATCCGCATTTTCCTTGTGTTGTATTACTTTTATTATTTTATTATCATTATTTTATTATTGATATACATTTACTTTTTTTAACCACACTGGGATTTCTATGGTATCGTGAATACGTTTTACAGACCAACATTTGGTGTTTTTGCACAAAAGCGTTAGCTCCGTCAGGGGTTCGAATCCTTCTGTTGACCCTGAAAATCAGGACTAACGAAGCTTTTTGAAAAAGAGAATAATGTAATTTAGAATTATTGAAATTAGTAATAAAATTATTTCAATGTTTATGTAGTGACTTCGTTTATGTGACGACCACGTGGCCTAGTGGTCAGAGTACCTGACTTCTAAGCCCCGGGTCCTGGGTTCGTATCCCAGCCGGAGCCAACATTTGTGCTAAAACCTAAATTGTTGGTGTTCGGGTCTGGTTGTGTTGTGATTGTCCCCGTGTTTCAGACACTGCATCCTAGCCTACCTCCGATCTCATCGCATCAGCGTTACATCGGGCGCGGGTAGGTTGGGACGAGTGAGTGCCTCTGTGTTTGCGCGTACACTTGTGGCACTATAATATCTCCTGCGCAGTTGATGGCTCTCGACAGTAGTCGGCAGTTGTCGCCGTGGTCGAAATCGGCTAAGAGATCATCATCACCAGTTACTAGTCATTAATTTGTTTTTATGGAGAAAGGAACGAGACCAGCAAAACGTTCACCTAATGTTAAGTGCAACGCCTGCCCATAAATGCTGTGTCATCCAAAATATTTCTGTGTGGCACCGCACTGCGCCCGTCCCCCGAGACGTCAGTTCATAAGTCTCATATGCCCAGTGATTACGCTAGCTCTCAGTGACCTTAAAACCGAAACACAGTAATGTTTGCACACTACTGCTTCACGGGAGAATAACTGGCCTCGCGGTGGTACTTACCTAATATGATTCCTGCATAGGAATCCTGCTAGGCATCGATAGTACCACCACGATTCGATTATTTCATCATTATAGAAGCCAAATATATGTTTTTTTTTAAGTTATTCTTTTCCAGACACTGTCCAAGGAATTGTTAATGAAAAACTATTTAATGAGTCATGGTATTTTTTAACTCATACTAATCTCCTAAAATTAACAGTCTGAGGTGTGGCATTTTTTTTTTGGCTAAACGTTCATCTGATGGTAAGTGCAACGTCTGCCCATAACAAAATGCCGTGTCACCCAGAATATTTCTGAGTGGCACCACATTGCGCCCGTTACCCTGAGACATCAGTTCTTAATCTCATATACTTAGTGATTACATTAGCTGTCAGTGCCCTTTCGGCCGAATTTAACTAAAGTTTGCACACTACTGCGCTCGGCTTCTCGGCGGAATAACTGGCCCTGCGGTGGTACGTTAGCTTTCGGTGCCTTTTAACCGAAACACAGTAATGTTTTCACACTGCTGCTTCACGGCAGAATGTAGACTTAGATGGATTTCCCCCTAGGATGCTACCACCACTAATGCGTAGTCGACTTAAACTAACAGTTTAGTACAGTCTTATAAACAAAAGGATGTACAAACATAACCTAACTTTAAGTCCTACAGATATTTACGCGTGGTCCTACTGCGTTCATAGACTATACATTATTTTGGTGAGCGAATAGCCGTTTCATTTGCCTGCCTAATGAATTTCATTGAGACCTTCTTACTTAGCGACATTAAATCAAATGAAACAGCAGTTAGAAATTTTATTTTACTTTCTTGAATTGTTATTCTGTATCTTTATCATCATTGAAGTACCAGCCGTGTGGTGGCGGCTCGTTAAAAGAATACTACCACTCCATCTCATCCAATGGATCTCGTAAAAGGCGAGTAAGGAATTAAACTGCACTGTGCACCCAACAGCGCATGGTGGCGATGGGCTCACCACCTATCACACTAAGTGCATTATATTGTTTAGGTGAAACGTGGATTGTGGCAGTCATCTGTTTTTGCAGTGAGTGCCCAGTCTCTGACTACCCCTTATGGGATAGAGTCGTGATCTTATGTATGTATGTATGAAGTACCATAATATGCAATGCTGTCTTATACTGCTCGTGGGAACGCAATAGGGTGTAAAAAAAAATTCACTAGTACCAAAATGGCGGCGACGTGGTTGCGAGGGCGAAAAGCGGGCTATGTGAGTAGACTTTGCCTACCCCTTATATGAGAAAAAGGCGTGTATGTATGTATGAAAATATAGCCTGTATATGTCTCACTGCTTAGCACGGATCTTTTTGAGTTTCGTAGCTGGGAAGAGTCGCCACGCGGCTCTAATACGGATGTGCAGAATTCGTGTCCTCGAAAAATATTTTCATTCCACAGATATGCAGGTTTTCTCTTGGCAAATCAGCGCTTAAAATTGCAGAACGATTTTGGTGGTGGCGGCACTGGGCATCGAACTCAGGTCACTCGCGTTCTATCAAATTTAAGGCGAGCGCCCGGCCTCTGCGCTGAGCTACCCTGAATTATCATCATCGTCATCATCTTTACATTCTCTAAAAAGGTAGGTAACACCCCAGGGCCAGTTATTCTGCCGTGAAGCAGTAGCATGCAAACATAACTGTGTTTCGGTTTGAAGGTCGCTGTGAGCTATCGTAATCACTGAGCATATGAGACTTAAGAACTTATGTCTCAGGGTGACGGGCACAGTGTAATGAAATGATCTTTGATGGGATGTAATAAATAATTTAAATTTGTTACACTACTTATAATGTCATGTATTTCTAACAATCGTATAGCCTTGTCGTCGGAGTACCTGATTACTACGCAACGGGTCTTGATTTTTTTTATTGAATAAAGGAATGATAGGAGCAAAACGTTCACCTGATGGTAAGTGACAACGTCTGCCCATAACAAATGCTGAGAAAATTTCTGTGTGACACTACACTGTGCCCATCACCCAGAGACATAGGTTCTTAAATCTCATATGCCCAGTGATTACGCTAGCTCTCAGTGCCCTTCAAACCGAAACTTAGTAATGTTTGCACACTACTGCTTCGCGGCAGAATAACTGGCCCTGGGGTGGTACCTACCTAGACGGACTCCTGCATAGGAATCCTACCACCAGTAATAATGAACGGACGGCCTCTATTCGTGCAGATTAACAACAAAATATAAAATGCTGTCACTATACTGCTCGTGAGAATGCAATGGCGAATAAGAATCTTTTGACTCGTACAGAAATAGAGGCGATTTGGTTCGCCACCCGTCCCGTCTCGCTCCCTACGAGGGCAAAAAGTGGGCTACGTAAGTGGCCTCTGCCCACTACAATTTGGGACGTAAGCGTGATTGTATGTATGTGTTAGTCTTCCTCCTCCTCTCTACGTGTCCAAGCCATCTAAGCATTTCTTTCTCTATCTTTGTCACTACATCTTCTACTTCACCGCAAGGTTCCCGAACGAGCTGTTTCTTACTTTTTTTTACCTGTTACAAAACTAAAAGATCCACAAAACAAACATATTATGAGAGAAAAATAACGATTAAGTTATAACAACTTACTACTCAAGTGTTACCTAAAAGATTTTAATAACGAGCATTTAATTTTTTTATATGTATTTAAAATAGGTTACTTTTAGTTAGAGCGTCATCTATTGGCTATTAATATAAACTAGCGAAAACGAGCTTCGGAAAGATGAAGTGCAATATTTATTTTGTAATAATAATTTAATTGGTTTTATTATCAACATATTAGGTTAAATACTTCTTATCTAATTTGTCTCAACACCTCAAGAACCTCAAAAATTGTAGAAGGGAAAAGGAGAACTCACTCCATACACTATCCGAAATCTAAGCTATATATAGAAAATGCCCTGTCCTTCGAGATACCTACACTAGGGACAGGCGACTCTGTGGTGGTATAGTCAGTAGGAATTTAAAAACATATCGGTATCAGTGCAAGGACTGAGTCATTAGTTAATCATACAAACATAGTAAAATCAAGTCTTCCTCCCATATAAGGGGCAGGCAGAGACCACACTTAGCTAATCATAATATAATTTGTTTTCATTAAAGCTAATTTGTATATAGATACTAATATTATATAAGCATATTTTGTTACTGCGTTGTTTAACGCTTTATGTAGATCTATATTTTATAACTAAATTCTTTACAAATTAGTGATTTGGTACTTAAAAAAACAACTAAAGTAAATAAAATATATATCAAAACTGAAATATATCTAAATAATGAAGAAACCAGCCTCTACAACAAATAATAATATCCTGCAATCTACCGTGTAACAAGGAAATGATTTAGTAATATCTATTCGTCACTGGAGGGCGACAAACAAGAAAGATTCTCTATGATTTTTTTAAGTTTCAAGTTATAGCAACTAGATGTCGCTTTTCACAATTAAATATTACACAGTAAAATAAATATATTTTTGTACATTATATTAATTAATAAAAGCGAAAGGAAATCATTCATGTATGTATTGATCACCTTAAAATGAAAATGATCAAAACACAAAAAATATATCTTTAGTACGTATCCGCGACTGAGGAACTGTGAAAAGAAATAGGGAAGTTACCAATCTGCAATGGATATAATACGGAAACTAAGACGACATAAGTTATGTTTAAAAAAGTCAGTTAAACTCTGCATGGAACTCTACTTTACCGTCGGTGAGTTTATATTTTTGAGTCAATACTCAAAAATATTTAGTTTAGATTTAGTAAGAATTTGTGTCTATTTTCTATTAAGGTTTCATTGGTTCAGTTTCAGTACAGTTACAGCTTGCTTTTATCTATAAATAGATATATTTTTAATATTAATCATCTGTGAAGTTAATTTGACATTGAGTTGCATCATCATCATTTCAGTCTATCGCACTCCACTGCTGAACATAGGCCTCCTCCATAGATTATCACAAAAGTTTGTAGCTCTTAGTTTGGGGGGGATTTTGCCATAGTTGCCGCGCTTGGCAGGCGTGAGAGCAATAGCTGTTTATTGTTAGATGCTGCTGCCCGTCTTCTGATTTTAATTTTACCTCTGTCGACTTTTACGACACCCAAGGGATGATATGGAGAGGTAGATTCTCTTAAGCCGCCACCACACGGCACACAGTTTCATTACAGTTACAGTTTTTCGAAATATATTAATAGATATATTTTTAATAATATTCTTCTGTGTAGTTAATTTGACATCGAGTTTTTTTTTTATTGTATAAAGTGATGAAACGAGCAAAACCTTCACCTGATGGTAAGTGCAACGTCTGCCCATAACAAATGCTGTGTAACCCAGAACATTTCTGTGTGACACCTCACTGTGCCCATCACCCAGAGACATCAGTTCTTAAGTCTCGTATGCCCAGTGATTACGCTAGCTCACAGTGCCCTTCAAACCGAAACACAGTAATGCTTGCACACTACTGCTTCACGCCAGAATAACTGGCCCTGGGGTGGTACCTACCTAGACGGTTTCCTGCATAGGAACCCTACCACCAACATAGAATAGAATAGAATAGAATAGAATAAATTTTTATTCAATATAGACTATTTACATAGTACTTATTGAAAGTAATTTTTTTTTTAAGCTACACTGGTTCGCAAAAATGCCTCTGTCCTGGGAAGAACCAGTAAGAAACCCAGCGGGCTTTTTTTTTTTTTAGTCATTTTTAAAATAATGTACAATAACTGTATTACAATAGCTGTATTATAAAGATGTAGAAATGGCTTGGCGGCGATCACCTCATTCCCAGGGGTTATCATCATCTATGTATTCTTTAATATTATAATAACCCTTTTTATGAAGTCTTTGTTTAATATAAAATTTAAACTTTTTGATTGAAAGACTTTTAGCACTTTCTGGGATTTTGTTGTAAAAACGTATACATTGCCCCATAAAAGAGTTACTGACTCTGTGAAGTCGGGTAACTGGCATAATCAATTTGTGCTTGTTCCTGGTATTCACATTATGAACATCACTTTTTTTAGTGAACTGGTTTATGTTCTTGTGTACATACAAAACGTTTTCAAATATATATTGAGAGGCCAAGGTTAAGATATTAATTTCTTTAAATTTATCCCTAAGAGACACTTTAGAGCCAAGATTATAAATAGCTCTTACGGCCCTCTTTTGCAAAACAAAAATCACTTCAACATCAGTTGCATTTCCCCATAGCAAAATACCATAAGACATTATGCTATGAAAATAACTAAAATAAACCAATCTAGCAGTTTCAACGTTAGTCAAATTCCTAATTTTTTTTACAGCATAAGCTGCAGAGCTAAGTCTACTTGCTAGTTTAGATATATGGGGGCTCCATTGAAGTTTTGCGTCAAGAGTTATTCCAAGAAAGACAGCAGTATCCACAAGGCTCAACTCTTCCCCACTCACAAGCACATTTACATCTAATTGTTTAACATTTGGTGTTGTGAAAATAATTTTTCGATCAGATCTCATCATCAGTTTTCGATCAGATTGTAACCATAATAAAAAATATTATGGTTACAATCTGATCGAAAACGGTCCAAAATGAAATTTTACCAAGCATGCAGTTAATATACACTCGTTGTGTATGTACGTATGTAAATACACAACAGTTGCCTCTGACGTCAACTCAGCCCTTGAAAAGGTGTCCCCGAACTGATAAGTAATATCAATATTAATGAGATTTTTATTTTGATTAATATCAATACGTGCGTAAAGTCGCCACGACTTTTGAGAATCTTTTATCCCATTTCATTCCGTATATAGCGTAAAATGTTAAGGGAAACGCCAAAAAGATATATAGATATACATAGGAGTACATCCTACAGATGACTAAGTAACCATATAAAAAGTGAAGTTTCAGCTTATAAATGTCCCACTGCTGAGCACAGGCCTCCTCTCATTTCTGAGAGGGTTTTGGAGCTAGAAAGAATCCGCCACGCTGCTCCAATGCGGGTTGACGGACTTCACATGTCCTCGAAATATTTCTATTCCTCAGACATGCAGGTTTCCTCACGATGTTTTCCTTCACCGCTAAGCAAGTGGTAAATCAGCATTTAAAATTGTAGAACAGTGTTCGAGGTGCTGGCACCGGGGATCGAACCCAGGTTACTCGCTTACTATGAAATCAAAGGCGAGCACCAGGCCCCTGAGCATATGCCTGAATGCCGTAAATTAGCTTGACTAGTTTTTTTTAGAATGATGGGCACTATCAGTCCGTAGGTTTTCACAGCTTCGCCGGATTGAGAGGTAGCGAGCTCGAGAGTAGTTGATTTGAGGGTGCCCGAGAGGGCCGGAGCTCGGCTCCCATGACTAGTGACGGATAGCAGCGTCTAAGATGCGAATTGAGTAGTACTGTCGTTTGTCGGCTCGGTTGGCGCAGTGGCTAAGCCCTTGGCTTCTGCGCCGCGGGTTGCGGGTTCGATTCCCGGACGGGACAAATATTTGTATGGCCTACATATAGTTGTTCCGGGTCTGGGTGTTTGTGCATTTGGAATTTATGTCTGTAAAACGCACCCACGACACAGGAGAAATCCTACTGTGGGGCTTCGTTTTTTTAATAACAAACTAACAACCTAACAAACTGTGACTTCAAATCGATCTGCCAAGCGTAGGGATTATAGCAACTCTTTCCAACGTAGGTGTGGCCGGCATTGAACTATTAAAGGTTAATGAAGAAAAAGTAAGAACTATAGCACAAGCAGATATCATTACGTAAGTGGCTGTGTATCTTAACCACACATCTGAGTTTAAAATACAATATTCACAGCTTCACCGGTGCTAGTGTAGAGTGGAATGTAACAACTGAATTAAGTGAACAGCGCAAGAACATAACGAGGCGAGAGCCGTAATGACGCGGTTACATAGACTCGTTTCACTATAAAGAGCTAATAAAGCAATCCAATAAAGTTGCGGGGCGGGCCGCGGCTAAGGCGGCGAGGGAAGGGAGCGGGGGAGGGGAGAGGGCTCGATAAACCCTCATATCTCGAGCAATTACGACAAAACAAATGAGAGCTAACGAAATTCACCTCCAAGAGAGATCGGCAACGGACTAACGAAGGTGTGGAGTAGAAGTAATTGTTTTTAGGCAGAACATAGTTTTTAAAACAGCTGATTTTCCAATTATCCTATGACGTTACCTAGTGATTTCCTAAATTTACGCGGATACTGTACATTACATTAAACTATATCTGCGGATTTTTTAGGGTTTAATTTACTTTATATTCTTATCACACATTTACATTCGTGCCTTTTTCATACGTACAGCAAATGTTAATGAAATAAGTTCATTATGGATCAGATGGTTCAGATATCACTAAATTATTCTGGTCCAGCGGTTTCAAGTCCTAACTCTCGCAGCTCATATTTTGTATATTTTGGAAGTAATGAAATCAAAGTGAGAAAAAAAATTTACTTACTAGAAATAAAATAAAAATTATTTATAATAAAAATAATAAAGGATAAGCTATATAGATACCATAAAAGAATAAAAACACTTAATACCTAAAATAAATAGTATGAAATTGTTCGCCATATGCCCAGCAAACGAGGTTGACAACTCAGTATAACCCTGCGTCGAAGTATATTAAGACAGAGTATTGTTTTTCAGTGCCAACTTCCGTTGCACTCCGATGTCGTTGAAATAAAGAAAATAAAAATATGGAATATGGTGGTGGATTGGAATATACTGGTGGCATGATTGCGCAAGACTCCGTCTAGGTAGGTACCACCCCAGGGCCAGTTATTCTGCCGTGAAGCAGTAGTGTGTAAACATAACTGTGATTCGGTCTGAAGGGCACTGAGAGCTAGCGTAATCACTGGGCATATGAGACTTAAGAACCGATATCTCTGGGCGACGGGCGCATTGTGGTGTCACACAGAAATTTACTGGGTGACACAGTATTTGTTATGGGCAGACGTTGCACTTCCCATCAGGTAAACGTTTTGCTCGTTTCGTCACCATGTAACAAAAAAGTATATTATGTTTTTGATGACGTATCTATTCTACTGTACTCGCTGTTCGCAGCAAGCGCCAAAGGGCTGTGTGTCGGGTGTTTTAGGGTTTTTTCAGCGGCTTTGACTTGCAAATTGTCGCCGCGCCCCTGGGCCCGCTGTAATTAAAAATCAGGGGCGGAGACAGCGCCGCGGTGGCAAATAGCAGAACCAACGGACAAAATGCATTGGTTTACTAAATTAAAACATGCGTATACTAAATTTTAATCAGTGTTCGATGATTTTTATTTTGATAGAATATTGTCCAAAGTTGATTTCTGATGCGTGACGTATGTCTGTAATATTAATATTGGGAGTGTTCCATTTGGTATAATGTAACTTGTTTTTGTGAATGCCACTGGACAATAGATGGCGCTGCTAGAAGCTCGTTTTAAAAACTGATTAGGTAAAAGCTGATCATAACATCCACCAGTAATTTCGCTTATGGAGTTATCTTTCGGCAACTACTAGATAGTTAAATTGGCGTAGGACATATAGGTGTCCGGCAGAGTAGAATAGCACCTACCTCTTTCCTACCAAGGTGTCGTAAGAGTCGACTAACGTATTGTACGTACCATAATATGCAACGCTGTCACTTTACTTCTCATGGGAACGCAATGAGGAGTAAGAATTTTTTGACTCGTACCAAAATGGCGGAAACTTGGCACACCACACGTCTTTGTCCTTTCCCGTGAGGGTGGAATGTGGGCTACGGGTGTGGTCTCTCCCTACCCCTTATATGAGAAACAGACATGATTGTTTGTATGTATACATACATACATAAGATCACTACTGTATCCCATAAGGGGTAGTCAGAGACTGGGTATTCACTGCAAAAACAGATAACTGCCACAATCCACGTTTCACCAAAACAATATAATGCACTTGATGTGATAGGTAGTGAGCCCATCGCCACCATGAGCTGTTGGATGCACAGTGCAGTTTAATTCCTTACTCGCCTTTTACGAGATCCATTGGATGAGATGGAGTGGTAGTATTCTTTTATCCAGCCGCCACCACACGGCTAGTTTGTATGTATGTGAAACCATTACAAGTAAACACCATATTTACGAATACATATAATGCATAAATAACACACTCATTACCTAGTCTATACAAATAAATAAAATTGAAGCTTCTGACTGTTAATGTCAATGCTTATGAAAGTATGTACGATACTTATAAATAAATAAATAAAAAAATGTCTATCTGTTTGTTTCGGCTAATCTCCGATACGCCTGGACCTATTTTAACGGAGCTTTCACTGACAGATAGCTGATATTATAGCGGGTGACTTACGCTATAATCTCCGATACGGCTGGACCTATTTTAACGGAGCTTTCACTGACAGATAGCTGATATTATAGCGGGTGACTTACGCTATAATCTCCGAAACGGCTGGACCGATTTTGACGGAGCTTTCACTGACAGATAGCTGTTATTATAGCGGGTAACTAAGGCTACTTTCATTTCAGAAAATTGATTAGGATTTCGCGTAAAAAAATAAAACCCCAAAATCCGATTCAAAAGGTATATTGCCCATTGAAGATTTTTGAATTTAAGCTAATAACTTAGTAATACTTATTTTTTTTAATTTGCACGCTTATGTAGGCAGAAAAAGTGAGAATTTTTTATATATTTAATACCTGTTTGGTAACCTTATTCCAGCTAATAAATGATTCTGATTATGAAGTATAAATGTATATCAACGATCGGGGTCGGCTATTTTACGCGGATAAAACCGCATGGCAGAGCTAGTAATAGAGTAAATCTGGTGCTGTTCACGCTACGGGAATAACCAAGTTCCAAATTACAAATCACTTGTAATGAGTAAAGTTAACAAATGGCCCGCGCGCTGCTGCAGCGGCCGCTAACGCGCGTCTCTCGTGTCGGAGTCCATGTTGTGTCTAATTACCGAGCTTAAGGTACTCGCTGACCGCCTATTTATAGTTCAGGAGCGACACATTCTGCTAGCGGCTACAAATATAGCTCGTCCGTCGTTTTTATGGGATGAAGCGACGAGACGAGCAAAACGTTCAGCTGATGGTAAGTGCGACATCTTGCTATAACAGAAGCTGTGCCGTCCAGATAATTTCTGTGTGGCACCACCTTGCGCGAGTAACCCTGTTACATCAATTATTAAGGTCTCATATGCCCAGATTACACTAGCTCTCAATGCCCTTCAGACCGAAACACAGAAATATTTGCACACTACTGCTTTACGGCAGAATAACTGGCTCTGCGGTGGTACATACTTAGACGTAATTCAACATTCAAATCTTAGAATGCTTATAATGTGGTATAGGATTTTTTATAGTTCTATTTTATTGTTTTTATTGTTGTTACTGGTGGTATGATTCCTATGCAGGAATCCGTCTAGGTAGGTACCACCCCAGAGCCAGTTATTCTGCCGTGAAGCAGTAGTGTGCAAGCAATACTGTGTTTCGGTTTGAAGGGCACTGAGAGCTAGCGTAATCACTGGGCATATGAGACTTAAGAGCTGATGTCTCAGGGTGACGGGCGCAGTGTGGTATCACACAGAAATGTTCTAGGTGACACAGCATTTGTTATGGGCAGACGTTGCACTTACCATCAGGTGAACGTTTTGCTCGTTCCGTCACTCTTATCTAATAAATAAAAAAAATGTATGACTATTAATTTTGCCCTAAACCTCATGTTCTCTTTGATACTAAAATAATATTCGGTCTTCCGTTTAAGTCGTATCATTTAATATTTCATCGTCCACTACTATATTTGTCTGCAATTCATCATCACCATCATTACAGCCTATCACTAGTCCACTACTGAGCATATGCCGCCCCCATAGATTGCCACAAAAGTTTATAGCTTTCATAATGGTTGGACTTTGCTATAGTTGCCACGCTTGGCAGG
Source organism: Luehdorfia chinensis (assembly GCA_019845155.1). NCBI lineage: Eukaryota > Metazoa > Arthropoda > Insecta > Lepidoptera > Papilionidae > Luehdorfia > Luehdorfia chinensis. Next base: position 5,591,738 of record JAHVAK010000363.1, on the reverse strand, counting down.
CGGGTTGGCAGCCGCAGTTTATTCAATTAGATGTTCCAGGAAGATGTTGCTTGTCCATCCATGTTTAGATTTTCCGTCTGTCGACTTTTACGACACCCACGGCATGACATGGAGTGGTAGATTCTCTTAAGCCGCCACCGCACGGCGACCATTTCAGACACCATACGAAACATTATAATGTTATAATTAAAATTATAAATCTTTAAAAATTAAAAAATCATTGGTTAATGGGTTCAAATGAAACCGATCACGAAACCAACCAGAGTTTTCTTTTTATAAAGAATACTAGCAATGCTATATTAACATTACTAATATTCCTGTTAACCACTCCAACTAAGCGTAAAAGCTTGTGCTAGGAGATGGTTCACGACAATAGTCGATTGGCGGGCTCGATCCTGCGACGTCATGTTTAGCAGTCCGTACCCTAAAGTTTAGGGCCTAAACCATTAGGCTATTGCCGGTAGACCCCCTGGTCCGCGACTCAGGTTAGTTGATTACAAAATCACCGCTGTTATTCTGTCGCAGCCGAAGTTACAAGTTTATTTAAATCGATCTAATTTAGTAGAGATATTAACTTAACATAAATCTAAATCGAGTCCCCCGCCACATCCTTCATTTGCTCAAAATGCCTACCTCCAAAGTTTGTTGTACAAGTTATATCCACTTGAACATGGCGGAATGGTCCAAAGGGAATGCCACTCAGGATATACTGGGATGTGTTAAGCTAACACAACCTTCCCTTATTTTCAGTGGCATCCGTATACGGTGATTTATTTTATTACACATATACTTCATTATTAATATTTATCAATAATACGTGCAGAGAGTAGGTAACAAAAAACTTCTAATAATATTGTAAGCCGCATAATAATAAAGTTCACGCGTTTAAAGTTATATATATTTTCGGTGATGTAATTGCTGTTAGCCTTCTCGGCTTTTACAGCTTCATCGGATATTTTTTAAAGTTAAGAGTCAAGATTTTGTTTGGCTGTTTTTTTTTTTGTATAAGGTGGCGAAACTAGCAAGACATTCGCCTGATGATAAGTGCAACGTCTGCCCATAAAAATGCTGTATCACCCAGAAAATTTCTGTGTGTCATCACAATACGCCCGTCACCCTGAGACATCAGTTCTTAAGTCTCATATGTCCAGTGATTACGCTAACGCTCTGTGCCGTTCAAACCGAAACAGTAATGTTTGCACACTATTGCTTCACGGCAGAATAACTGGCCCTGGGGTGGTACCTGCCTAGACGGATTCCTGCACAGGAATCCTACCACCAACAATCATTTTTTATATTTTACTTTATGGATTGTAGCCATGCAAAACAAAAAAAGTAAAGTAACAGCCTAAAAATGTTCCACTGCTGAGCACAGGCCTCTCATTTTCGAGGGGGTTAATAATCCGCCACGCTGCACCAATGCGGGTTGGCGGATTTCACATGTCTTCCAAATATTTGTTATTTATTAAACATGCAGGTTTCCTCACGATGTTTTCCTTCACCGCCTAGCACGTGGTAAATCAGCACTTAAAATTACAATTAACAATGTAATGGTGACAGTCTCCACAGCTCGCCATGATAGAAATAATATAAAACCAAATCTTTCATTGGTGATTGGCCGTGTTCCCTCTATATATGACGTAATCTAAAAATATATACGATATAATCATTGCACTGTATATATTTTTTGGAAGACGCCGCACCTGCAACTGCATCAGCATTCAAAAGTTTCTCGACACTATTTTTTTAACGCTGATATGTTAATCTATTAAAAATCTAGTCCTTAAATTTAGTTTGAACTATAAACGTCACTATAAAGTTGCAAGAGAAAATATGAGAAAATGCTACCAACCAATTTTACCACGCTCTAAGAAAGAATTGCGTCATGATCAGCTAATAATTTTGATGTTAATGAAATAACAAGATTATTCGTATTTTACAGCTCCCTGACTACAACGGCTGAATAATTGTTAGCCGTGAGCATTAATTTGTTGATTGTGTTAAAATAATCGGCCGCGAATGCAAATGAGGCCTAAATTATTAACTCGCTGATGGCATTCATTTCGTGTAGTTAATTCATTAGGGGGACGGTTAAAAGGCCGAAATAAATTATTTCGATGTAAACTTCCTACTTTTAAAAAGCCTATGTTTAACAGTAAAATGCTTTTGAAGACAGTAAATAGAATCAGGCGTCACTTTCGGAAATCCATTACAGTGAAGGAGAGAAATAAAGTCAATTTCCTAAGCTCCGCAAGCAAAAATTAAAATCGTGTGTATTATATTTTGAAGAGCATCACCAGGAAGGCACCGATTAAATTGTTCTGTGATTTTAAAAACTGTATATTACGCGGAAATGTACAGAATATCTGCATATATGTGGTGTAAAAATATTTCGAAGATATGTAAAGTCCACCTGGTGAAGCATCATTGCTTGATTGTATTTAATATATTTAATCATTTGAGGATTTAGGTTTAATTTGTATTTCTCGCATTACATATTTTTAAAATGATAAACACTATAACTCTAGTATAATGCATAGCCCACAATCCCGAATCTTTCCGAGTTTCACTAAACGTCGTTAAGATGGCGCTAGCAGTAGTGTAATCATCTAGTACATTATTGGCTGAATGATTTGGGCGCGTTCTTCACATATTATGTAGGAAAGGTTTCCCGCGCTTTTCATAAAAAAAAGAAAAATTAAAAAAGTGAAATATACTATTATATGGAGATCGAGTTCGAGAATGTCGATTTTGCTTCGCTAACATAAATATACGAATTAATTAAAAACTCGATAAATTCTCAAAAAATACAGAAATAACGGCATACCATTATTAATTGTGGTGAATAATTCCGCGTGCTAAAAATAGCTTGAAGAGATATTCTTCTATTACACCGAAGCTGGTCAGCAGCATGAATGTGCGCGATATGATTAAAACATTTAAGTTACTGAATATGAAAAAAACATAATCTGACAAGGAAATAAATTCGTCGTTCGTCGTTTCAGCCTATAGTATATATATATACTATACTAGTCCACTACTGAACATAGGCCTCTCCTATAGATTGCCAAAAAAATGTAGTAGCTCTCTGCTCTCGCTTTGGGGGATTTTGCCATAGTTGCCATAGTTGCCACGCTTGGCAGGCGGTTGGCAACCGCAGTTCATTTATTGAGATGTTCCAGAAAGATGCTGCTGCCCATCTCCTGGTTTTCATTTTCCCTCTGTCGACTTTTACGACACCCACGGGATGAGAGGGAGTGGTAGTTTCTCTTAGGCCGCTACCTTCCAGTGCAGTACTTAGCAGTGCTTAGCAGTGTTCCATTTATACGCTGTTGCTTTACTTTTACAATGCATGCAGCTAAAATCTAAATACATAAGATCACGACTGTATCCCATAAGGGGTAGTCAGAGACTGGGCACTCACTGCAAAAACAGATGACTGCCACAATCCACGTTTCACCAAAACAATATAACGCACTTGGTGTGATAGGTGGTGAGCCCATCGCCACCTCCAAAATCTAAATACGCCGCCGAATTGATTTTCGAAGTGAAACTTCTTTGAACGTGCAGCGTTTTCTTATGTAACATTTTAATATGATATATAGTGTCGCAAAAACAGGTACTTGGCTAGAGAGAGGAAGAGAGAGAAATATACTGGGAGATTTTTTGAAACAAACCTATGGGCGCGAGGAGATAAAACTTCCAAGGTCAGGTTCAATTGTTTTGTTCAATCAATTAGTTTCATATAAAATTATATGTTTATTTATTTCTGTTTTAATAAAATTTCTAATAAATACCAGAAGTTTCACTTCTGTACTGTACATACATTCGTGAATATCTACCGTAAATTAGCTCAAGAAGTTCACTGAGCATACTATTCTTTATGTAATGTTAACCTGCTTTGAAAAATTTGCATTAAGCACATACATACGGAATACCAGAGTGCAAGAATGCCTCCATACTTCAAGCGCGCGCAGCAGCGAGTAGAAAGTCGTTAATTCAAGTGGCGGGTAATAAACGAGCGAGCAAGTTATGACGCGAGCATCGCTGCGAGTTCACGCTTTGTGCGGGAGAGTTGTATGTAACAATGAGACAGTTATTTGTTTTTAAATTTTACTGTTTCGTGGGTGCTTTTTACACATAAATTATGCAAATACAAACATCTCTTTTTGATTGGATAAAGTGACGAAACGAGCAATACGTTCACCTGATGGTTAGTGCAACGTCTACCCATATACCGATGCGACGTGGTTCGCCACCCGTCACGTCTCGTTTCCCGAGGGGGTGGAAAGTGGGCTACGGATGTGGTTCTTACCTTACAGCACAAATAAAACGTTTGTCTAATTGGTTTTTGTGTTTTTTTCTAGCCAAGTTTACTAGGTTATTTTAAAAAAAATCTCTACATTTTTTAATGTATATTTTGCTATATGTTTATTTTGTGAATATGTTTTTACTGGTGGTAGGATTCCTATGCAGGAATCCATCTAGAGAAGTATCATCTTCTAGGGCTAGTTATTCAGCATTGAAGCAGTAGAGTGCAAACATTACTGTGTTTCGGTTTGAAGGGCACTGAGAGCTAGCTTAATCACTGGGCATATGAGACTCAAGAACTGTCCATCTTAGGGTGACGGGCACAGTGTGGTGTCACACTGAAATGTTCTGGGTGGGACAGCATTTGTTTTGAGCAAATTGCACCAACGATGATATGAACGCTTTGCTCGTCTAGTCACTATATTTTATACACCAAATTGAAGATCGACCAATTGAAAGGCTCCAAAATTAACTTATGAAATAACAAATAGCGAAAAATATATTTGCAAATAAATATTCAAAACCGTACAATGGCACGGAGCGTCGCGCGGGGGCCCGCTGATTCGATTTCCAGGGGAAACTTCATGACCGGCGACCATGTCACTTACGCATTACACTAATGTATTCAGGCGAAGCTGTCAAAGTGTTCAGGGAAGAAATTTATTATTTTTTATTTCGAAGTGTGCTAATTTTTGTATCTGTTTCATCGACCGGCTCTGATCAAAGGCCGGCTACTCATTTACTTTTATTCCAATTTTAACGTAGATGTTCATGGGCGGTGATCACTTACCATCAGGTGAGCCACTGGCTCGTTTGCCCCCTCTTCTATAAAAAAGCCAATGTCTGAAGATGACAGTAAAATTCGAAAATCTAGGTCGAATTTGAGTGCAGGGTTTTCGTGCAACGTTACTGTTATTCTTAATTTAAGAAATATCGATTAATTCATCATCATCATCATTTCAGCCTATTCACTAGTCCACTGCTGAACATAGGCCTCCCCCATAGATTGCCACAAGAGTTTGTTTTATTCAGGTGTTCCAGGAAGATGTCGACTTTTACGACAGTTAAGGGTCGAGATGGGGTGACAGATTGTGTGATAGATGGCGCAGCCATTAATTAATAACTGTTTATATCCTGAGCAGTTATTTTATATAAGTCGCAGGTGGTTTTATATTTAAGAAAATGTTGAAATGTATAATTCGTTTGTATGAATAAATATGCAGCATTCTTCTTCTTTTTCTTTGGCTAGTGATCAGAGTACCTGACTTCTACGCCGCGGGCCTTGGGTTCGAATTCCAGCCGGAGCCAACATTTGTGCTAAATCACAAATTGTTGGTTTTCGGGTCTGGTTGTGTTGTGATTGCCCCCGTGTTTCTGATACTGCATCCTAGCCTACCTCCGATCTTATCGCATCAGCATTACATCGGGCGCGGGTAGGTTAGGACGACTTAGTGCCTCTGTGTTTGCGCGTACACTTGCGGCACTACAATATCTCCTGCGCAGTTGATAGCTTCGGCAATATTCGGAACTTGTCGCCGTGGTCGATATCGGTGAGAAGAGCATCAGTATCCAGTGCTGGACATTGGTCTCTCCCGAGTAAAGAGGATTAATGAAGGAAAGTAAGTTAATTTGCTAAGATCCGCATGCAAAATATAAAAATGGTGTACGTTACCCAGTTTTTTGAAGAGCACCGCCCGCCCTCTCTCAGTAGCGTGCACAAGCAAACTAAAACCGCCACCAGGTACCCTCCACCAACCACTACAATACTACCACTAGATAATATACACCACTGAAGTCGAGAACACGACTCGTGTTTCGCCCCAAAACGAGGCTTTATCAAGCATCATAAACTCTACGACAGACGGCCGCCGAGTGAGCGGCGCGGTTAAAGAGCTGCCTATTTATACTAAAGGTGACGCAAACGGCCCCCACCAACGACATTGCGATTACAATATCGTGATAGCGACCGCTTGCTCACACAATCTACCACCCGAATTACATAAGCAGCCTGATTCTATTAACTATAAAGAGGATTAGCCGTGAACATCTAACAGGCAGATTGGTAAATGCAGCAACAGAAGCTTCATGTCTTATATGCTGCAGTCCGTCACTGGTCGTTGTATTTTCGGTCTGATATTTTTCGAGATTTGACGACCGCGTGGCCTAATGTTTAGAGGACCCGACTGACAAGCCGCGGGTCCTGAGTTGGAATCCCAATCCGAGCGTATATTTGTGCTGAAACGCAAATTGTTGTTTTTCTGGTATGGTTATGTTGTGATTGTCCTTGTGTCTCTGACACTACACTAGCCACCTTATCGCATGAGCGTTTCATCGGGCACGAGTAGTTTGGGACAAATAAGTGCCGCTGTGTTTGCGCGTACACATGTGGCACTGTTATACCCCCTGCGCAGTTGATAACTTCCGAAAGTATTCGCTATGTCGCCGAGGTCGGAAATCGGCCAGGGGGCCTCTTTTTTCGAGATGGTTATTCCGCCATTTGTCTGAAGATGGGTCATTTTCAAAACATTTATATCAGTTAAGTCCCTGTGTCGACAATACCCACGGGATGGGATGGGAGTGGCAGATTTCATTACGGAGCCACCACACGGCAATCGCCACCATACGGCTTCAGCAGAAAATAATGCCAAGGAAAAAGATAGCTACCCGCCAGTTCGGGTGGTCTGATCTGGGGAGGACGTTTCCTTCTAGGTATTGTATATATAGTTCGTATCTCAGAAAACTTTCACAGCGCGATAATGGAATATATGATACATTTCTTGAGCTTCGCGTGGAGCTAAGGAGCTAAGAGCTCGAGAGAAATGTCGCTACATCGCTCCCTCGTTGAGACTGGAAGTAGTAGTTAGCGTGGAGAAATTGTGACGTCAGGCGATGATGTGCAGTCTGGCGTTGCGGTGAACCTGTGTCCAGGTCTTCAGTGCGTCGAGACGTATGCAGACAGTGTTGATGCCACAATAGTCAACCTGAGGAGAGGGGCCGCCGTTGATGACATATTTCTAGAGCTTCTCGTGTGGCGACATAGATGTCACTACACGGCATTGTGCTACATTGCATAAAACCAACCATTAAGAAATGGCAACGAAAGAGAGCGGTCGCCTCTCATAATCCGTGCACTGTTCACATTTAAACTATTTGGCTGGCAGCACATAAATCATAAAGTTGGAACTTTACACTTCAGACTCCAGTTTAACTATAATTTACTCTTTAACCTTTGCTATACTGCATTACTTCGACAACATTTACTGCAATTTCAAGTTCTCTGTAACTTTTTATTATAACAAATTTAAAAATGAAAGTGGTCAGCGAATTCCAATTGAAGTTAACATTTATGCTGCGTATACGTTTTTTATATTACCGGACACGAGTCGAGCAACGTCGGTAAATAGCAATGCTGCGTCACCCATAATATTTTTGTGTAAAGTACCACACTGCGCTCGTCCCTCTAAGACGTCAATTCTTTAGTCTCATATGCCCAGTGATTAAACACAGCAAATGTCAGCACACTACTGCTCGGCAGTATGACTGGCCCTGCGGTGATACCTACTTTTTGAGTATGGATGTACTAATTGACCTTAGTCTCCTCCTCTCTCCTTATGCTCTATATTTCTGGTATCCAAAATAAAGCGCAATCTCGGAAATAACCAGCAAGAAACCTAACAGCCCTGCAAACCACGTCAAATATACAAAAGTTTATTAATAACACTTGACTAACTACTAAACCACAGATGCTGGATTAAAATCTCAATTAGAGAAATCATTATGATTTCTTATATTTACGCGAACACTACACATTTGAATGAAACTAAGTTTACGGATTTTATCGCGTTTAATTTTTTACTATTTATAACCCGACGTTTCGAGTGCTTTACAGCACCCATGGTCACGGGAGGAAATTAGGATGATTTCAATAGAGAAGATGGTTGGGTATTACCACCAGCTTGGGATCCAATAATAAATAAAATTAAATCAAAAACCAAGCATACCACTGCAAGACTTCAAGACACAGTTAGCTCTTTCTGCGTAGATCGGACCAAAAATAATAATTAAAAGCTGAAGGTACCCCAGGTTAACTATGACATCAGGACATCTGTCACCTCAGTCCTCCCGTGACCATGGGTGCTGTAAAGCACTCGAAACGTCGGGTTATAAATAGTAAAAAATTAAACGCGATAAAATCCGTAAACTTAGTTTCATTTAAATAGAGAAAACATGTGTACAGCACATTTGATTTTCGAGTCTGGTTGTGTTGTGATTGTTCCCGTGTCTCTGACAATACATCCTAGGATACTTAGTCTAAAGCATGAATGTTATATCAGGCGTATACATGTATTGCACATCTTATGGCGAAGCGGCGTGAGATAATGCAATATACCCGACATGTCAAGTTCGAGCGATTCGGCGCTCTTCAAATGCCTCTATCACAATAATATTGCACTTATATGCTAATTTGAATAGAATTGTATCAAGAAAACACTTTAATTAATTCATTGAATTTATTTTGAAACATCATCAAATATTGCTACTTTAAAAAAAAAATATCTAGTTGTTGATATATCGTTGATTTATCACGATATATCAACAACTAGATAAAAATCATAAATGGGTCGGCTCACCGGAAATCCTTACCCTTACGACAGGGCGGTTCTCATCGCCCAGAGTCACCGAAACACAAGTCGACACTCCGAATGGAGGCCCGCAGCCTCCCTCGGACGGTCATTAGACGACTTAAAATCATTTTGAGATATTCTAAATCGCGCAAGCACGCAGCGAACGCGACAGTCCGAATTTCGAGGTTTTTGTGGGAGTTTATTTATGTATTTATTTTTGGGTCAAACCAAACCTGGCACGCGGGCCCCTGGCTCGTGAGCACAGTATCCGATGAAGCTGTAAAAGCCAAAAAGGCTAACAGCAATTACATCACCGAAATTATATGGCCTTACGTGCTTGCGGCTATTACTGGCAATGAAACATTCCATTATGAACGAACCCAGGGTAGGGAGTGATGACGCCTGTTCTTCTCAGTCTCAGTATTTTAAGAGAAGTGTTATGTAATAATTCTTAATCATGTATGATGTAAAGTAAAAGTGGTCGTGTAGGCGGCTCGATAAAAGAATACTACCACCCCATCTCATCCAATGGATCTCGTAAAAGGCGAGTAAGGAATTAAACTGCACTGTGGACCCAACAGCGCATGGTGGCGATGGGCTCACCACCTATCACACCAAGTGCATTATATTGTTTTGTTGGATTGTGGCAGTCATCGGTTTTTGCAGTGAGTGCCCAGTCTCTGACTACCCCTTATGGGATACAGTCGTGATCTTATGTATGTATGTAAAGTAAAAGTTTCAGCCTATAAATGTCCCACTGCTGAGCACAGGCCTCCTGTTATTTCTGAGAGGTGTTTGGAGCTAGGAAGAATCTGCCACGCTGCTCCAATGCGGGTTGGCGGAGTGCACATGTCTTCGAAATATTTTTTATTTCTCAGGCATGCAGGTTTCCTCACGATGTTTTCCTTCACCGCTAAGCACGTGGTAAATCAACACTTAAAATTATAGAACAATTTTAGAGGTGCTGGCACCGGGGATCGAACCCAGGTCACTCGCTCACGTCCATAAAAACATTTAAGAAAACTTACATGGTAACAATGTAATTGGGAAACTATACCTACATACTGTGACCGCATAATCTGTGGCGTACTGCGGCGGGACGGGGTGAGGTGGGGACCAATAACATGTTAATGTGGCGTTTGCGCGCTAATCGAGTGCGACGGCACGGAGCATTCATTTTGTTAGCAGCGAACTGAGCCGGGTTTACATGCAGCGGCGCTAATGGGTGAATATGCACATACAAACAAGCACGCCCTTTTCCCTTTAAGGGGTAGGCAGAGGCCACAAACGTAGACTACTTTTCGCCCCCGTGGTAAACGAGATGTGGGTGGCGAACCACGTTGCCGCCATTTTAATAAACATTTTAATCATCCCCTTGCGTTCCCACGAGCAGTATTACAGTCAGTAGTTATCCTTATACTCTTTCACTAATCGCACATCTCATTAATTAAATTGTTATGGGTAGAATAGAATAGAATAGAATAGAATAGAATAAATTTTTATTCAATATAGATTATTTACATAATACTCGTACTTATTGAAAGTCATTTTTTTTTCTTTTTTTAAACTACACTGGTTCGCAAAAATGCCTCTGTCCTGGGAAGAACCAGTAAGAAACCCAGCGGGCTTTTTTTTTTAGTCATTTTTAAAATTATGTACAATAACTGTATTACAATAGCTACTTATAACTAAATAGGTACTTATATTATCCATAAACCAACCATTACCAATAATTGTTATCCACGAATGTAACTCTCTCTTTCCCTCTGTCTGTTTCTTACCTTTTCACAGCTGAACTACTGAACCGAACTTTATGAAATTCGGTACAACGATAGCATGCATCCTAGAGGCATTTGAGGCTTTGTATGACCTACAGATAGTTGTTCCGGGTCTGGGTGTTTGTGCATGTGGAATTAATGTAAAACGCACCCACGACACTGGAGAAATCCTACTGTGGGGCAACGTTTTTTTTGTAAATCTAAATGTAATCTAATCTTTTTGTCTCGGAAAATCAAATAGTTCCCACGGGCTATTTAAAAAATCTGTATCCATGGGGACGACCTCGCGGGCATCAGCTAGTCTTTTTTATATACATCATACAATATTTACAAGATAAGGTAGCTCAGGGGTCGGGCGCTTGCCTTAAATTTCGTAGTACGCGAGTTATCTGATTTCGATCCCTGGTGCCGTCCACTCCGTTATTGTTCTGCAATGAGGACATGCACGTCCGAGGAATTAGAAAAAATATTTCGAAGGCATGTGAAACCGCCGCGGCTCCAAAACCCGCTCAGAAATGAGAGGAGGCCTGTCCAGTGCAGTGGGACGTTTATGACATTTTTTATAACATTTCACGGCAAAAATTTTACAAAGTTAAATTTGTACGCGGTGTATTTAATCATCATCATCATTTCAGCCTGTCACTAGTCCACTGCTGAACATAGGCCTCCCCCATAGATTGCTACAAAAGTTTGTAGCTCTCATATTGGAGGGATTTTGCCATAGTTGCAACTCGTGGCAGGCGGGTTTGAAACCGCAGTTTATTTATTCAGATGTTCCAGGAAGATGCTGTTGTACATCTTAAGGTTTTAATTTTCCCTCTGTCGACTTTTACTACACCCACGGGATGAGATGGGTTGGTAGATTCTCTTAAGCCGCTACAACATGTGTATAACTTGTCTGACCTAATGTCACCGTAGAAATACTCGATTAATAAACTTCAGACTTAAAAATATTCGACGTTGAAAAAATAAGTTTTTGTAATATTAATTGATCTAATATTAAATCTAAATATTAATTGATGATATGAAATTCCTATGCATTGCAGCATTGCAAAAGACCATCGATTAACAAACGGCGGTCGCCTCTCATAATCAGTGCACATTGAAACTCTTTGTCGTATTTCGTTCTGTTATCTGTACCCTTTTTAATCACATAACTAAAAATTCTATACTAAAATATAAGAGCTTAAATAGTAACATTCGACGTCATGTAAACCGTCTGTACATTTATCAGAGCAAATACAGTGGCCCGAGAAAAACACAATCATTGAGTGCAGTTCAGTTTATTAAATGTTCTGACGTAGCTCTCTCTCTCGGTTGTCCCTCTCCGCCCTACGATGCTACGTCGCTTCGATTAACCCGATGCCTCTACGGGCTATGTAGCACCGAAGTATATTTTGATCACTACGAGAGATAGCATCGTTAGAAAATTATTCTAACACATACATACAACTACGCTTTTTTCCCATATTGTGGTGGGCAGAGGCCACTCACGTAGCCCACTTTTTGCCCTCGTAGGGAGCGAGACGGGACGGGTGGCGAACCAAATCGCCTCCATTTCTGTACGAGTCAAAAGATTCTTATTCGCCATTGCATTCTCACGAGCTAGTATAGTGACAGCATTTTATATTATGTTGTTAATCTGCACGAATAGAGGCCGTCCGTTCATTATTACTGGTGGTAGGATTCCTATGCAGGAGTCCGTCTAGGTAGGTACCACCCCAGTGTCAGTTATTCTGCCGTGAAGCAGTAGTGTGCAAACATACTGTGTTTCGGTTTGAAGGGCACTGTGAGCTAGCGTAATCACTGAGCATATGAGACTTATGAACTTATGTGTCAGTGTGATGGGCACAGTCTGGTGTCACACAGCAATTTTCTGGGTGACACAGCATTTGTTATGGGCCGACGTTGCACTTACCATCAGGTGAACGTTTTGCTCGTTTCAGCACTTTATCCAAAAAAAAAGAAAAGAAAATACCTTAGTCGCCTCTTACGACACCTCGGTAAGAAAGAGGTACGTGCTATACTACTCTGCCGGACACCTATCGGCTATTTTCGAATTTATATAAAAATAAATACAAAAATAATTGTTTTGTTTAGCTCTTAGTTCATTTGGTAATCTTGAATAATTGCTGTGATATAAGCACTACGTTTGAACATATCAGTTTGACTAGAGGACAGTGTGGTAGCGGCTTTAGAGAATCGTTGCATTCGAAGAAAAATAACAAAGGACTATACTAAAGTTAATAGAATCAGGCGTTACTCTGCGGAAATGCATTATAGTAGAGGAGAGAAAGTTAATTTGCTAAGATCCGCATGCAAAATGTAAAATAGTGTGTATTACCTAGTTTTTAAGAGCACCGCCCGCCCTCCCTCAACAGCGTGCACAAGAAAACCAATACCGCCACCGGGAGCCGCCACCAGATACCCTCCACCACTACCAACACTACCACACACCACTGAAGTCGAGAACACGCGACGTGTTCGTGTGCTCAAAACGAGTCAATATCACTTGATAATGCCTTTTGACGAAAAATTTTGACGTGGTCGATCGGAGTTTTTAAGGGATTTGGTCACGAAAACTCTCGAAAAAATTGAAGTGACCTGGTATCCATAATTTTATCTACTTGTTTCCTATTTCATCAATTTTAATAACTAAAGTTAATAGAATCAGGCGTTACTTTGCGGAAACCATTATAGTAAAGGAAAGAAAGTTAATTTGCTAAGATCCGCATGCAAATTGTGTGACGAATCGGCCGTTGTCGGCCGTTGTCCGCCGTTGTCCACCACCCGAGTTGGCCGTTATCGCGATGACGTCATCGCATTGTCTTAGATAGCGGTCGGTTGCGTCACCGAGACTATATAAATAGCAGCTCTTTGGCCGGGCCGCTCACTATGCGGTTGATAGTCGAGTCAATATCACTTGATAATGCCTCGTTTTGAGGTGAAACACGTGTCGTGTTCTCGACTTCAGTGGTGTGTATTGCCTAGTGGTAGTGTTGTAGTGGTGGAGGGTATTGGTATTCTTGTACACGCTGTTGTGGGAGGGCGGGCGGTGCTCTTCAAAACTAGGTAATACACACCATTTTGCATGCGGATCTTAGCAAATTAACTTTCTTTCCTTTACAATTTTAATAACTACAAGTGCCAGTACTTGTAGATATTAAGAAAAATATTTTTTTGTTATTGTTTTCATCTGAAATGGAAATGACTCGCAATATTTGAACCTCATAACGATTTTTTTCTAACAGTTAAATGTGCGTCATGAGACGTGCACTTTTGGATTTTCCAAAATTTTTTATCTGTGCTTTAGAATTGACGCAAAAAGGTTCTCGCTAAGCTATGGCCGCGGCTGTTTTATAAACCTTGGCGCTGATTTTCAGCGAGACCTACATTGACCGGGTACTTCGGTTTAGCTGCGAATTGTATTAACTGTTCCACATAACAACTAAGATTTGTCTTTTATTAAAAATTAAGTAATTAAAACAGTGATCTGTGACTCCTTTTGTCCAATCGATATGTCTTACCCAAGTTGCCATTACCACTACTCTGGAGAGCCGCAATGGCGATCGCAGTATCAGACACTTTGCATCTTTAACGCTGTTACCCGTGACCGGCCTGGATAATTTAGGTCTGGCATAATTGAGATGGTAATTTTTAATTTTAATAGGATAGTGAAAAGTCGAAGAAAACTTTCACCTGATAATAAGTCCTACGTCAGCCCATAACAAATGCTGTGTCACCCAGAACATTTCTGTATGGCACCACACAGCGCCCGTCCCTCGACACATCGGTTCTCAAGTCTCATATGCCCAGTGATTACGCTAGCTCTGTGCCCTTCAGACCTAAACACAGTAATGTTTGTACATTACTGCTTCACGGCAGAATAACTGACCTTGGGGTGGTACCTACCGAAACGAAGTCAACACTGAACACATAGGAATCTTACCACCAGTAATGTGCTGATAGGATGGAAACGGTGGATTCGCTCACAAAACCAGACATGCCAAATCTTTGGTGCTACTGTTTTTCATCAGTATGTATAATTTCGGTCCCGCCATAGTATAAGTTCGAGAAATTTCGATTCAAACTATTTTATCAAATGTACCATTTGAATGTAAAACTATTTGACTTTAATTTTTTTTTTTAATTTGAAAAACTTTTTTTTTTATTATTTCCTCCTTGAGTTTTTACTGCATTGCCTTCTATATGATTATCTTTACTCAGCCAAAAGGTTGAATATGAGAAAGTCTTTTTTTTAAACAATGCCCCAACTGAATGAAGAAAAGTAAGTTACTTTGCTAAGATCCGCATGCAAAATATAAACATGGTGTATATTACCTAGTTTTTTGAAGTGCACCACCAAGGTAATATACACCATGTTTATATATTGCATGCGGATCTTAGCAAAGTAACTTACTTTTCTTCATTATAATGGATTTCCGCAAAGTAACGCCTGATTCTATTAACTATATTAAAATGCCCCAACTTTCGTATCGTATGGTATACCCGCATCGTGAGTGCTTATTACAGAAATAAATTTCCCATGCACTACACTACACAACCAGTCCCGAAAACCAACAATTTCTGTTTTTGCGCTATTGTTGGCTGCGGCTATTATTCGAACCCCTGACCCGCGGCTTAGAAGCCCAAAGACCGCGTGGCCTAGTGGTCGGAGTACCTGACTGCGGGTCCTTTCGAATCTCAGCCGGAGCTGACATTTGTGCTAAACCACAAATTGTTGAATTTCGGGTTGGTGTGTTGTGAATGTGTCCGTGTGTTTCTGACACTGCATCTTAGCCTACCTCAGATCTTATCACATCAGCGGGCGCGGGTAGGTTGGGACGAGTGAGTACTTCTGTTTGTATATCTTCTGCGCAATTGATAGCTCCCGACAATATTTGAAAGTTTTTGCCGTGGTCTAAATCAGCCAGGAAGACATCACTACACTCAATCAATTAAGAATCTTATTGCAATTAATTAAAGTCGTTAATAGAAAGAACACATTTATTAATCTCTCATTACGCAGGCGCTGTGTATAGTCGACATCTCTTACTGACTACGCCCGAGCTATTACACCCACGCATATATACATATAAATATTAAAGTTATACATGTCTGTATGTACTGTATGTAAGTGTGAGAAGAAAACTTACACTTTGTTGAAAAATATGACAGTGAATATTTACTTTACAGCTAGCGGGCCAACAAACGTTGCAAAAAAACCAAATATTCAAAAAGTTCAATAACTTTTATACGAGTACCAGTTTAAATTTTACACAACATTTAATTGTTAAACATAATAACTTTTAAACAAAACTTAATTTACGGATTTTATCGCATCATTTTGCATGGTCAGGAGAAACTTCGTGTGCCGTAAAGTGCTCTTATCGTCGAGTTATCCATACTAATATTATAAATGCGAAAGTAGCTCTCTCTGTCTGAGTTTGCTATCTCTTCACGGTTCAACAGCTGAACCGATTTTGACGAAATTCGAACACGGACACGGAAACGGACATAGGATACTTTTTATCCCAGAAATCAAATTGTTACAACGGGATATTCAGAAACTTACATCCTCTCGGATGAAATCTCGGGTAAATAACAGATTAAACGTGAAAATCCGTAAATTTAGTTTTTATTTAACTTACAGCATCCGCGTAAATAGAAGAAATCATTACATCAAACTTTGTAATACAGATGAATAATCAGATGCCGAAAGAATATGACAGTGATTCTTTTAAAATTACTTACATCAATTTTAAGCACATTCATAAATTCCTTATCACTATGGCCAATTTATTATTTATAATATATCCTTACATTAATTTATATACAGTTTTCTATGTACAATATAATCATGAGCTAACTGAGAGTAATATTTCTTTGTATAGAGACACTGACTTCGGTCTTGCCTTGTGGTAGCTGCTTAAGAGAATCTACCACCCCATCTCATCCCGTGGGTGTCGTAAAAGTCAACAGAGGGAAAATGAAAACCAGGAGATGGGAAGCAGCATCTCCCTGGAACATCTGAATAAAGTAACAGCGGTTCCAACCCGTCTGCCAAGCGTGGCAACTATGGGAAACTCCCCCCAAAATAAGAGATACTAACTTTTGTGGCAATCTATGCAATAGGACTATGTTAAGCAGTGGACTAGTGATAGGGTGAGATGATGATGATGATGTTGACTGACTTCGGTACTGACAAATGACTTTGCTGAATCATTAACACCGCAATTATTTGTAAAAAGACGTCATCACACTCTATATAGATCTGGTTTTAACTCCTCGAAAGGGACAGATGCATTGTACTGCGATTTATAAAAAAATGTAAGTCAATCTCAATGCCAAACCGGTGATGGGAAGCAAGACAGTCTCTAACCCGTATGCCAAACATGGCGATTATAGGAAATCCCCCTAATTTAGAAAATTACTATGTCTGGTGAACTGTATTTACCACGTGTTCGGTGATGAAGGAAACATCACTGAAAAGGGAAGACTTCCTGAAGAAACCGGTCTAGTGCTTGACGGACCAAGCACAGAGAAAGGTTCCGTAGTGAGGAATAGTCTGGTACCGAAAATATTCCATATCTCCAAAATTACACGCTATACCAAAACGCTTTCCTTCAAAATTCCTTCTCCTAATAGTCTCTAAGTAAAATGATTGTGACATGCGCACAGAAGAACAGGCCGAAATATGCTGCGGAACCCTAAAAACTAAAGGAAAACGTAAACAAATGTTTCTAATAAATTGAATATTTTGCGATTTTCAATAGTAATAGACTCACTTGATCGTTTATTATCTAATATATTGACTTGACATTTTTATGTTCAACTAAATGTATGAGAAACGTATAATATTAAAATTTTGATTTCTTAAGTCGATCTCAAGGATGCGAAGGGGCTTTCAAACCTGTCTATGTTCTCCACTATATTGTATTTCACTGACGAAATGGAAAACAAAAAAAGTAATATTTATGATTAACACTTTTTAATAATTGCAACACCAAGACAAAATAACACACAAACAGACAATTTGCTTAAATTATATTAAAGTGCAACGTCGTCATTAAAGTTACTTAGACAAAAATATTTTCCTACATATTAAATCTATGAGAATTACACATTAATTTACATATTTACACAAACTACCGACGTATTAAATATAAATTATTTTATTACATAATTTTTGCAGTGTAGTTATTTGATACTAATAATTTCTCACAATATCAAACCAGAAAGTCACTGAATTTACATTTTCTGGTAGGTTAGATTTTAGTATCACTTTAAATATTAAAAATGATCAAAACTGACACAATCAAGTCTTTGTTATAGAAAAAGCGACAAGTACAGATAATTAACAAATTGCAATGTAGCACGAAAGATGTAGATTATACTCAAATTAACAATAAGCTGAAACAAAATGAAAAGCAAAAAGAAGACATTCCAATTTGATTAGACGGATTCTACAATTAAAATTTGCTTGCTTGTTAAACGCAATCCATTCTTAAATTTTTAAAGTTTCAATTGAAAATTTATAACATCACCGCCAAAACCAAATCATATGAATAATACGTATATGTTAGTTTCTTAAACATCCTGGTGTTAAAGCATTAAGGAAATCTATGAAAGTGCAAGTAAATAAGCATTCCTTGAATAGACATTCAACGATAAAATTTACTAAGATTTCATATTTGACAAATACATATTTTATACGTTCATTGGTACGTTCTCATGAGGAATGATACCTTATTTACGGAAGTGCGTTAACCTCTCCGAGATTGTTCTTGATAAGCACTTTCATAGATTTCCTTAATGCCTTAACACCGGGATGTTTGAAGGACTTTTATAAATTGTTTTAACCCAAATCAAAATGTTGTCTGTCTTACTCTTAACATTTAACAGTCGTGAGGTACTGAGCTAGTCCAAGAGATAATAAAGATGCGTTGGTAACCAGCTAGTGGATCAACAAAAGACGATTTAAAATCAAACCAGCGGAATTGTATCAAATACACTGTCTTCAGCAATTGGGAAGACTGTATTAGACCATCTGCATGCCCTTGCTGATAGATTCAACGTGTTCTTTCGCCTTCATACGTAGCGCGGCGATGGAGGAGGAGCGCGGATCGGGCGCCGGGGCGGGGGCAGGCGGAGCGGGGGGTGTCAGGTAGCTCGGGTAGCCGGATGGCGGGTGGCTCAGGAACCCTGGAACAACAAGAAATGTATTGTAAGAGCGGTCTCCTTGCTTTGGTAGACTTCACTGCGCTCATCACCCTGAGACAGCAGTTCTTAAGTCTTATACGCCCTCTACTTATCAGTGCCCTCCAAACCGAAACACTGCAATGTTTGCACACTAGTGTTAGACGGAAAAGTAACTGACCGATTCTTCTTTTTTTTTGGTAATTATTTAGCCTTATTGCTTTATACCAGTTCCTAATTAATAATTGTCTGACGTAACTAACCATTTAGACTAGACCAGACTAATTTAGACGCCATATGCTTAATTTGGGGTTTGAAAGGGGGTGCAAAATATAATATAGTATTTTCCGGAGAAACTTGACGTTTTATCAAAATATGTCCTACTAAAAAGCTGTAACCGTCATAACGGTCACTTTTTACCATGACCTCAAAGATTCCGAGAAAAATGCGAAAAATCTTTTATTTTTATATTGTACTTAAAATTTTCACAAAACTTGACTTAATAGTGCAGTGGCTTAACGATCAGCGTCAGCAGCACAGACCGCGGGCTCGATCTACGGACGAAACAAATTTGTATGGCATATATACAGTTGTTTCAGGTCTAGGTGTTTGTGGAATTTATATGTGCAAAATCCGTTAATATTATCATAATTCATCATATTAACTGTTGGTAGGATTCCTATGCAGGAATTCGTCTAGGTAAGGATCACCCCAGGGCCAGTTATTCTGCCGTGAAGCAGTAATGTGCAAACATTACTGTGTTTCGGTTTGAAGGGCACTGTGAGCTAGCGTAATCACAGGGAATATGAGACTTAAGAACTGATGTCTCTGGATGATGGGCACAGTGAGGTGTCACACAGAAATGTTCTGGGTGACACAGCATTTGTTATGGGCAGACGTTGCACTTACCATCAGGTGAACGTTTTATCACTTTACAATAAAAAAAATCATAATTTCAGCCTATCACTAGTCACCTGCTGAACAATGCCCCCCACCCAACTTTGACTGCCACAAAAGTTTGTAGCTCTCATTTTGGGTGGATTTTGCTATTGTTGCCACGCTTAGCAGGCGGGTTGGCACCGCAGTTTGTTCGCTTAAAAGAGAAGATGGGCTGCTGCTCGTCTTCTGGTTTTTATTTTCTCTCTGCCGACTTTTACGACACCCACAGAATGAAATTCTCTTAAGTCACCACATGGCATAAAAACCCGCTTATAATACAGAAGAAAACATAGTGTGGGCAACGTTTCTAATTGAAAAACTTCAGGTGATGCTTCAAACTTTTATGAACAGCATACAAATATTGATTAGAAAAATGATATTACCAGGTAGTGCGGAGAGTAAAGGGGGTGCCAGCCAGGGGTCAACGGGCAAGCCGAGGCCCAGTCGTGGCACTGGCGCTCCATATTCCGCCAGTCCCAGCCGCGCTGCTTCCATCTTCTCTTGTCGCCGCCATTTCGCGCGCCTGTTCTGGAACCACACCTGGGGAAGAACAGAATAAATACTTAGTTTAAGAAATCAGGCGTACACTACGGCTAAGTTTTTACTGATTTATTTACCATAGAGTGGGTTTTTATATATTAACTTCATCATCATCATCCTGCTGACAGATCACTGCTGAACATAACTATTTCACAAGCAGGAATACGTTCCGCTATCAGAGGTGATGAGATTCCGCATCACACATTTCCCTTAGTCACGCATTCGAATTGCTAATGACCTTAACAAATTTTTCAAGGTGCAAAATGTCTATCAAGACAATATATTAATTTTACCTAATAAAACGAACAGACATAGACCCTTTAACATTGAATGAGAATTGTCGACCCAACTCACGTTTACCCCTGAATTGGTTCAGAGTTGGAAAGTCGGGTGTTCTCAGATTGTGAGGGGTTTTTATTCGTGTATTTGACGTAGTATTTTCCAAGAAAATTTATTATCCGAAGCCCCAACTTAAATGGAAAAGGCTGAATGTGAACGGGCCGCAGATAATGTTCTATCCTTAGCCTTGCGATCAAAAATATTCCATCAACTTGTTGTCAACTCGTACCGTCGGTTTCAGTCAAAATTAGTTTAAAAATAACTAGCGTTTCGTGCAAATCACGAAGACATAATAACAACGATCACGAACACAAATTGTCAAACAACAGGCAACTTAACAGATTAACGAAGTGAACACGCTCATACAGACTTGGCAGTAATTGATGCGACGCCATTTATTAGAGCATCAAACTTTATGAGAGGGGGGAGCAATAAAATCCCTAAAAGCTTCGCCCGCAGACTATAAATCAAGGTGAACACGTCACTAAACAGTTTGTGAGGCCAGACATAACAAAACTAACTTTGAATACTGTAAAGCATGAAACGCGAACTCAATCACATAAATGTACCATCATTGTGCCATCCACCCTACTGTATTCGTCAACAAGCGATTTTAAACCGTTTTACAATTACGAACAGTTCAATTCTGCGTAAGCAGTGATGAATATATGTTTTGAATGTGGTGTCAAATTGTAGTGTAAAATGATATATTCAGGGGGTCGGCAGATAGGTAAAAGTACGCGAGCGTCGCGTGATCACTTCGATTTGGTTCGAAAGACGGCTACAGACATGCGAGGTTCGATGGCTTACCTGTCAAAAGTGTTAAATCTTATGAATATTGTGAAACTCAGAAATTGAAAAGCGATTAAAAAATTAGAAGCAAAAACGATCGTGTATGATAAATGTAAAATATTCGCAACAATGTCGTGTAATGGCGGCGTAAGACTCCAGCGCAGCTCCCGTGGTCGTCAATACAGTCCTATTAAAAATTGTATTGTAATATTGGATTATTAAGAAAATGTAGGTAAGATTTCTTTCATTAGTTCTTCAAATAGGTAAAAATCAACGTCAAAACTTAATCCATTAATAAGTTTAATTAAAACATTACTCCATTAACTAAAACATTATTTATAGATTTTATTTTAGTATCTTGACAGAGCATCAGCATGTTAATAATATAAGCATTGTTTTTCTTTAGCATTCCCACAAGCCTCTGTCTAATTTTCGAGGGTAGAATGGACCATAGTCGAGCAACGCATTGAGACGTGGTGTCGGGTGATATTCGGGACACGCGGATTTTAAACGGAGTTTTGAGGCAATTGGGGATTTTATATGGTTCAATTATAACAACATTATTAATGAACTTCATTTTCAGCCTGTTACTGATCGCCTCCCTTGGCATCTGTCATCAGTCACGAGGCGCGTGGAACTGTGCAGATGCACATGCTTTAACGCCCACCTCTTAAACAACGCTATATGCTACCAGTCTGGGTATGCTGTCCTATCATATTTGAGGTATCTATACGTTATTACAAGAGTTTCATTTGATTCCTCTAAAATTGTACGAACTTATCGATTTTAATCGACTTTATCGACATCTCCGAGATTCAACTCCCGGGATAATATTCTCTCATGCCACCATTATTCGACTATGTTAAATATGTAGATATTGTACAGGTCATAATTATTTTTAAGTTAGCCTTGTTAGTTTAAGCTCTCGAGGAACTTAAACCAAACCGTATCAGATTCTTATTTTCAACCATATCAATTTTATTTATCAACAAATTACAGATTTTAATTCGACAAAGTCAACAAACGTAGCACAAGATTGCTAGAGCAAGGAAATAAAACCAAAAAATATGCAGAATTCGCCAGAATCTTGATAATCCAACCTAATTAGACTTCGTTAAAATACTAGTGTGTGCTGCCGGAAACCGGCAATAAAGCGCGCCCGACACACGCGTACATAACAAATTTAAATCAGTTCGGAAATCTAATTATAGAAGCCAAACATGAGCGTTTTGGTTATTAATAAAATAAAAATTTCACTGGCGAGCATGAAATGGCTGGTCGCCGTGTTTGGGGCTAATAAGTGACGCATTGACACGCGACTAGCGGGAACTAGTGTTGTTCAGTTACGATAGCGATTTGTAGAGTCGAGATGTTTTTGAACAATTCCGAAAATTAAAGCATCGATCATAATTTATAAATGTATTTTTTTTATTGTATAAAGTGACGAAACGAGCATAACGTTCACCTTATGGTTAATGCAACGTCCGCCCACAACAAATGCTGTGTCACCCAGAATATTTCTGTGTGACACCACACTGCGCACGTCACCCTGAGACACCAGTTCTTAAGTCTCAAATGCCCAGTGAACGCTAGTAAACGCTAGCTCACAGTGCCCATGAAACCGAAACACAGTAATGCTTGCACACTACTGCTTCACGGCAGAATAACTGGCCCTGGGGTGGTACCTACCTAGACGGATTCATATTACAAACTAACTAGCCTCCGCGGTTTCACCCGCGTAAAACAAGCCTACCTCATGATTGGGCCGTACGGTATGGCAGCTCGCTGATCTGAGCATTCTAATTTCGGCCCTTTTTAGTTCGGTTCTCAGCGTTTCTTAAGGCTGTGGCATCAAGTTTTATAACCTAGAATCTTTTTCAATAAGCGGGCTGTCTAATGCAAAAATAATTACTCTAATTGGATTAGTATTTCCTAAAATTAGCGCGTTCAAACATACATTAACTGCCCATATTAATTACTTCGTTCCATCGGATATTAGAGAATATGGACAAGGGTGTGCGAGTACTGAGTACCTTACTGGTGTCTTAAAGAAATCCTTCAACCATTTTGTATTGCGCATAGTAAAAGTCAACGAAGGAATTTAGTGGAAAGGACCGTGTAGTAAAAAAACAATGTACTAGGATTGCTTCTGAGTTTAGGCGAACACATATAGCACTATACCAGGAGATGAGCGGCAGCATCTTCCTGGAACCTCTCAATAAATAAACTGCGGTTGCCAATCCGCCTACCAAATGTGGCAACTATGGCAATATGCCCCAAAATGGAAGCTACAAATTTTTATGGCAGTCTATGAGGGAGGCCTATGTTCAGCAGTGGACTAATCTAATTTAGTCAATATTGTGAAAATTGATTTAGGGTAACGCTACATAATCTCGGGTCTTCCGGTAGATGGTAAGACGGTCTTCGCAAATACGCCGAAAATACCCAAATCGATAACGGACAGCTGTGTCGAAAGAGCGAGGCGTCTGGTACTACGAGATAAAATTTCCCTACAAAGCTTTTCAATTGAAGTAAATCTTCGAAACTTGGCAATGGCGATATTAATAATATTTTTTTTTTAATTAGAGGTTTAAACCTCTACACCTATTTGTTCTTCCATTTTAATAAGACTTGAAATGATCGTCATCTTTTTACAGAAATAATAATCGGAAAAATAATAACTTGTCCCATCTCTAACCAGCGAGTGCTGTGTCGCCCCAAAGGTAATAAAAATTAAATGCAATCGCTCCGCAGGAGTTGTTTGTTTCGCGTTACTTACACTTTCGTTACACGGCAATATGAATTAGGACTTTCTCTTCGAAACGAGACTTTATAGTCAGGGTAACCACATCGCATTGAAAATATACCTACCAATGCAAAGTTACACTTTAATATAAGTTGAAAATATTTTACGGCAACACTATAGGAAGAGTACGAAGTCTTTATATAAAAGTAAAAATTTGAAGTAACGATACATCAACGCCTCCCTGCTGAGCACCGGCCTCCTCTACTTTTTTAATGACGAGTGAAGCAAAACGTTCACCTGATGGTAAGTGCAACGTCTGCCCATAACAAATGCTGTATCGTTAATAGAATCAGGCGTTACTTTGCGGAAATCCATTATAATGAAGAAAAGTAAGTTACTTTGCTAAGATCCGCATGCAAAATATAAAAATGGTGTATATTACCTAGTTTTTTGAAGTGCACCACCCGCCCTCCCTCAGTAGCGTGCACAAGCAAACTAACACCGCCACCAGGTACCCTCCACCAACCACTACAATACCACCACTAGATAATATACACCACCGAAGCCGAGAACACGACACGTGTTTCGCCCCAAAACGAGGCATTATCAAGCGTAATAGACTCTACGACAGGCGGCCGCCGAGTGAGCGGCGCGGTCAAAGAGCTGCCTATTTATACTACAGGTGACCCAAACGGCCCCCACCTACGACATTGCGATTACAATATCGTGATAGCGACCGCTTGCTCACACAATCCACCACCCGAATTACATAAGCAGCCGTTTGCGACCCAATTGATAGCAAACGACTACTTCGAGTATATTTAAACTTTAAGTACTAGATTTAAAGATATTTAAAAGTGGTGAATTCGAGACGTTTGTTTGTTCATTCAGCAGTGCAATGTTATTATTTTTATTTTTTATTATTTCTAATTGCTCCAGCACACACAGCCGAAGCCCCTTGTCGCAAATATGTAGGACTTTAAATGTGTGGTCGCTAGTTAGGTTATGCCCAGTTTCCAAAAGATGTTTTGCGAAGTGTGATCTGTCGGGATTGCAATTTCTGTACGCGGCCAAATGCTCCTTGTATCGGGTCCCGAAATTGCGACCAGTCTGACCCACGTAAACGGCGCTGCATTCACTGCAAACAAGTCCATAAACGCCGGATTTTTGGCGTTCATCAATTTTGTCTTTGACGTTACAAGCCCCACTCAGCGAATTGCTTGTCCTGAACGCAACGTAAATATCGTTACGCCTAAGAGTCCTTGCTATTCTCTCAGATACAGGACCCAAGTAGGTCAAACTGCTCACATATCGTCGAACACTTCGGGATGTAGCCGCGTACAGATCTTTGCGAACTATATGAATTTGTTTCTTTTTTATTATGGTGTTAATAATATTTTTTGAATAACCGTTAGAGACCGCAATCTGATAGATGATTTGGAGCTCCTTGGCATAATTATCCTTATTCAGAGGTACAGTCAATAGACGATTGACGTAACTATGGAAAGCGGCCAATTTATTTTGCCAAGGGTGACACGATGACGCGGGGATGACAGAATCTGTATGGGTCGGTTTGCGGTAAATTTGAAAATCATGGGTGCCGTTTTTATGGGATATTGAAATATCTAGAAAGTTAAGAGTACAGTCTTGTTCCAATTCCATCTTAAATTTTATTTTGGGGTGAATTTTGTTTAATTTATTAAAGAAAACGTCCAGTTGTCTTCGGGTACCTGTCCAGCAAATGATAATGTCGTCTACATATCTGTAGTAGTAAAGGATATTTTTATTGACAACTATGTTTAGTTTTTCATAGTTATCCATAAATACATCCGCCATAAGAGGACTTAATGGGGACCCCATTGCTAGACCTTCTCTTTGTAAATAGAATTGGTTGTCAAACCGAAAATAGTTCTGTTTCATACAAAGAGAAGTCAAATTTAGAAGATCTTTTGTTTCCCCGGGATGTAGACGACGTTTATTAAAATGATCTGCGAGTATACGCAAACAGTCTTGTGGGGGGACATTTGTAAAAAGACTCTCAACGTCTAAAGATAATAGAATGGATTTGGGAGGTAGATGAATATCTTTAATTTTTGAAATGAGATCTAAACTGTTTTTAAGACTATAATTTGGACTGAAACCAGATTTCTCCCGAAGGAGGAAATTTAATTTCTTAGCTAGGGAATAGGCTGGGGCACCGATGTATGAGACAACTGGACGCATAGGTACGTTTTCCTTATGAATTTTTGGTAGACCGTATAAAATAGGTGCTCTGGGATTCATTGGAACAAGACTATCCCGGGAAATATTGGGACTGGGAAAAACGTAGGAAGCATTCTGTATGGATTCTTTAATGTTAATTGTAAACTTTTTCGTTGGATCGGAATCCAATCTCACAAAATCATCCCGTTGGATAACATCGTTAACTTTCTGACTGTATTCGCTACGATCCATGATAACAACAGTGTTACCTTTGTCGGCTTTCGAAATGACTAAGTTGTTATCAGTCAGTCTTTAATTTATTGATTTAAGGACAGGGATCTCCGAGCTACTATTAGATCTCACGGATACAGCCTTAATTTCCTGAGCCACCAAACTCTTAACGATGTTATCCTTCTTCCCGATAACTACTGCCATCTCTTAAGGCTGTATCCGTGAGATCTAATAGTAGCTCGGAGATCCCTGTCCTTAAATCAATAAAACAAAGACTGACTGATAACAACTTAGTCATTTCGAAAGCCGACAAAGGTAACACTGTTGTTATCATGGATCGTAGCGAATACAGTCAGAAAGTTAACGATGTTATCCAACGGGATGATTTTGTGAGATTGGATTCCGATCCAACGAAAAAGTTTACAATTAACATTAAAGAATCCATACAGAATGCTTCCTACGTTTTTCCCAGTCCCAATATTTCCCGGGATAGTCTTGTTCCAATGAATCCCAGAGCACCTATTTTATACGGTCTACCAAAAATTCATAAGGAAAACGTACCTATGCGTCCAGTTGTCTCATACATCGGTGCCCCAGCCTATTCCCTAGCTAAGAAATTAAATTTCCTCCTTCGGGAGAAATCTGGTTTCAGTCCAAATTATAGTCTTAAAAACAGTTTAGATCTCATTTCAAAAATTAAAGATATTCATCTACCTCCCAAATCCATTCTATTATCTTTAGACGTTGAGAGTCTTTTTACAAATGTCCCCCCACAAGACTGTTTGCGTATACTCGCAGATCATTTTAATAAACGTCGTCTACATCCCGGGGAAACAAAAGATCTTCTAAATTTGACTTCTCTTTGTATGAAACAGAACTATTTTCGGTTTGACAACCAATTCTATTTACAAAGAGAAGGTCTAGCAATGGGGTCCCCATTAAGTCCTCTTATGGCGGATGTATTTATGGATAACTATGAAAAACTAAACATAGTTGTCAATAAAAATATCCTTTACTACTACAGTTATGTAGACGACATTATCATTTGCTGGACAGGTACCCGAAGACAACTGGACGTTTTCTTTAATAAATTAAACAAAATTCACCCCAAAATAAAATTTAAGATGGAATTGGAACAAGACTGTACTCTTAACTTTCTAGATATTTCAATATCCCATAAAAACGGCACCCATGATTTTCAAATTTACCGCAAACCGACCCATACAGATTCTGTCATCCCCGCGTCATCGTGTCACCCTTGGCAACATAAATTGGCCGCTTTCCATAGTTACGTCAATCGTCTATTGACTGTACCTCTGAATAAGGATAATTATGCCAAGGAGCTCCAAATCATCTATCAGATTGCGGTCTCTAACGGTTATTCAAAAAATATTATTAACACCATAATAAAAAAGAAACAAATTCATATAGTTCGCAAAGATCTGTACGCGGCTACATCCCGAAGTGTTCGACGATATGTGAGCAGTTTGACCTACTTGGGTCTTGTATCTGAGAGAATAGCAAGGACTCTTAGGCGTAACGATATTTACGTTGCGTTCAGGACAAGCAATTCGCTGAGTGGGGCTTGTAACGTCAAAGACAAAATTGATGAACGCCAAAAATCCGGCGTTTATGGACTTGTTTGCAGTGAATGCAGCGCCGTTTACGTGGGTCAGACTGGTCGCAATTTCGGGACCCGATACAAGGAGCATTTGGCCGCGTACAGAAATTGCAATCCCGACAGATCACACTTCGCAAAACATCTTTTGGAAACTGGGCATAACCTAACTAGCGACCACACATTTAAAGTCCTACATATTTGCGACAAGGGGCTTCGGCTGTGTGTGCTGGAGCAATTAGAAATAATAAAAAATAAAAATAATAACATTGCACTGCTGAATGAACAAACAAACGTCTCGAATTCACCACTTTTAAATATCTTTAAATCTAGTACTTAAAGTTTAAATATACTCGAAGTAGTCGTTTGCTATCAATTGGGTCGCAAACGGCTGCTTATGTAATTCGGGTGGTGGATTGTGTGAGCAAGCGGTCGCTATCACGATATTGTAATCGCAATGTCGTAGGTGGGGGCCGTTTGCGTCACCTGTAGTATAAATAGGCAGCTCTTTGACCGCGCCGCTCACTCGGCGGCCGCCTGTCGTAGAGTCTATTACGCTTGATAATGCCTCGTTTTGGGGCGAAACACGTGTCGTGTTCTCGGCTTCGGTGGTGTATATTATCTAGTGGTGGTATTGTAGTGGTTGGTGGAGGGTACCTGGTGGCGGTTCCTGGTGGCGGTGTTAGTTTGCTTGTGCACGCTACTGAGGGAGGGCGGGTGGTGCACTTCAAAAAACTAGGTAATATACACCATTTTTATATTTTGCATGCGGATCTTAGCAAAGTAACTTACTTTTCTTCATTAAAATGCTGTATCATCAAGGCGGATTTACACCCTCTCACCGATTTGTATATTTTCGGACAGACGTTTTTCGAAGTGCTTATTCTGACAGTCGTCGTAAGGCGGAAGATTTTTCATTTACTAGATTCTTAAGATATTCATGGGATGAGACTAGGTGACAGAATTTCTTACGCTGCAACCATATCAGATCTATACCTATATTCTATGTGTATGAAAAGTTTTGTATAATTATGTATACATACAACCGGCAGACGTTGTCCTGACTATGTTTACTGACTAAGACTGTGTAGCGCGAAAATATTCTCCGTGCTGAAATACCTTCGTATATTTCTTCATGGCGATCGGTAGAACGGTAAAGAATTGGAGTGATTTAGCGCCATATACTGGCAATTTACAACATACATAAAAAGATTATGAACAAACAAAAAATTTACATCTCATCATTGAACTTACGAACAGGTGAACGTTTTGCTCGCCTCGACACTATATCCGATAAAAAATGAACAGTTAACTGTGTATTAAATAATGTGTGTAGTCATGCGTCCAACTATACGAACTTATCTGACTTTCATTTTCACTTCATAGAAAATACCTAACAGCCCCTAACTTGCTGTTTAAACCAGATGTTACATGTAAACTAACTGAAAACCAAACCAATAAGAACAAATTAAAACTCTGTCCGAAGGAAATATCGCGCATATTGCGACCCTATTAATAATACTTCGCGCGATTAAATTAAAGCGTGGTGTCATAAAGTCCTGGGGAACATGACCTGTAAACTGACATTACGGGTTAACTTCGGCAAGTTTTGTGCGCAACATTAACATGCAACCGTACCGCATAGTTCTAGACTTTTACACGACTTAAACTGTCTGGTTAATAAACTTGAATTGAGAAAGCAATGCATCTGTTCGTGAACAATTTAATGATGTTCTCCTGATCGATTTCGATCACGGCGACAACTTCCGAATATTGTCGAGAGCTATCAACTGCGCAGGGGATATTATACAATTTAAACAGGTGTATTGAAAATAATACTACAGGGAAAGTCCTGAGAGCTCGGATGTGTCTGCTCCCTGTGCGTTTGTTTTCGTTTTCAAAAGAAGCGCATCGCCAGGAACCATAAAACATTTTAAATTAATGAACGCTTAACAATTCCGTCACCAGAGAGACAGACAGCTTTCAGCATACCTTAAAAATAGAAGACTTTTTAGAAGACACATTTACTGGAGGTAGGATTCCTATGCAGGAATCCGTCTAGGTAAATACCACCCCTGGGCCAGTTATTCTGCCGTGAAGCAGTAGTGTGCAAACGTTACTGTGTTTCGGTTTGAAGGGCACTGCGAGCACTGGGCATTTGAGACTTAAGAACTGATGTCTCAGGGTGACGGGCCCAGTGCGGTGGCACACAGAAATATACTGGGAGACACAGCATTTGTTGTGGGCGGACGTTGCACTTACCATCAGGTGAACGTTTCGCTCGTTTCGTCACTTTGTACAATAAAAAAAAGACAGAATTTGCCATCGATTAATAATATCTATGTGTAAAAGATTCAGAAAGTGGTTGATATATAATTTATATTCACTTTAAAAGAATTAAGTACCTAATTAGATTTACTATAAATTTAAAAAAAAATGAATTGAACAGAAAACGTCTTCAAAAACTTAAAAGCTTTATTCTGAAATCTAAAATGATAGGAAAAAAACATTTAGTACATACTAAATCAATGACAGATTATAATGTAATGCATTATATGCATACCATAATTAACTGCTACTTAAAATCAAAGTAATATCAGAATCACATAAATACATCAAGCAATAATAACAATACGAACTTGAATTAGAAGTAACAAATAAACATATTACAAATGTGATTTTTACCGATAGATTGAATGAAACATCCACAATAAAACAAACTAGCGGGAGCCCGCCCGCGACAACTGTCGTCTGAAAAACGTCACAACACTAACAATGGCGCTCCAATATGACAGATGTCAGATTTGCGCGCCGAGCTCGCGGCGCCATTGGTCCATTTAAATATTATTTGATTGTCTCGACTCGAGACTGCGTCGGATTGGTTGTAATTCAATTATTCAGACTCTTTTAACGTTAATCGAGTGACAAATTGACTTTTTGACAGCATGTGTGTTATTATTTTACTAATACGAAATGTTGTTTTTCTAGTGTGACGTTGGGTAATATTTTTTTTTAATCCACTTATTTATCATCTGGACTGTACATTGTCGGCATTGATATTTTTAAAGTAGTTTTCAATTAGATAAAATAATATAATTTCATTATTTTAATAAAATCTAAGTAATAGTTTTTGTAATTAAATTACATACTCGAACTTAAAGTTACTGTCTATCAAAATCGAAGAATGTTAAAGCATGAAAAAAAAAACTTAAACAACACTTATAGGAAAGACAGATGAGATTATAAAAGCTTTTCATGGCATGACTAGGTACTATTCAAAATCCCTTCTCGTCAACTTCCCGCTCGCAAGTCTCGTCTGACGAAGATGCAAAAGCCGCATGAATTACGGCAGCTAAAATTAAAAAGTTTGTTACAGAAATCAATTGCGGATTCCCACATTTATTGATAAAATTTATCGACTGAACGGAAAACTTGACATGATCTCTGCCTTTTATCGATAGAATTCTCACTAGAAGTCTATTTTAAATTCACCTGAACGAAGATCGAAATTGAGTAATTTTGTTTGGTTCAAACAAGACCAGTCACTAGGAGTTACGATCACAGGACAAATCATGTGAAAATATTTTACTTTTATTAATAGGAGAAAGTGACGAGACGTACATTCACCTAATGGTAAGAGCAACGTTTGCCCGTAACAAATGCTGTTTAACCCAGAACTTTTCTGAGAGGCACCATACTGTACCTATCGCACTGAAAAAACATTTCTTAAGTCTCATATGCCCAGTAATTACAACAGCTTTCAGTGCCCTTCAGACCGAAACA
The DNA here is from genome assembly GCA_019845155.1 of Luehdorfia chinensis. Taxonomy (NCBI): domain Eukaryota; kingdom Metazoa; phylum Arthropoda; class Insecta; order Lepidoptera; family Papilionidae; genus Luehdorfia; species Luehdorfia chinensis. The sequence continues at coordinate 5,559,635 of JAHVAK010000363.1, read as the reverse complement.
CAGTGACATATGCACACTACTGCATCACGGCAGCATAACTCTCTTCTATGATGATCTTGGGGATCTTGATTTGGGGATATTGATCTTGGGGTAGTAGACGGATTCCTACGTAGGTAATTCAAAAATTACTAAACTTTGTATTCAACTTTTTTTTGTAATTGTATTGCAATTTTTTTTGGTTTCATCATCATCATCATCATCATTTCAGCCTATCACTAATCCACTGCTGAACATAGGCCTTCCCCACGGATTACCACAAAAGTTTGTAGCTCTCACTTTGGCAGGATTTTGCCATAATTGCCACGTTTGGCAGAGGGGTTGGCAACCGAAGTTTATTTATTAAGATGTACCAGGAAGACGCTGCTGCTCATCTCCTGGTTTTCATTTTCTTTCTGTCGACTTTAACGACACCCTTATGGCAATTGCAACCTCTGCCCATAACCTGTGTCCGCCTGCGTCACTAAAAACATTTCGAAGGTAGCACCACGCTGCGTTGATCACCCTGATGTCTTTATGCTCAGTAATTACACTAGCTTCAGACCGAAACACCGTAATGTTTGTACGCTGACGGCATACTGCGGCAGAATAACTGGCACTGCAATGGTACCTACCTAGATGGATTTCTGCATAGGAATCCTATCACCAATAAAAACTATATAAACAACAATAATATTTAGAGTTCTTTGAATAAACGTTAGGTTACTTCGCGCCAATCTTTACTAGCGTTGTTTAATATCGGAATTCGATTATTTTTAAAAGAAGACAACGTAAAACTATTTAATAGCAAAAATAACAGTCAAATTAAACATAATTTTGCGGTCTATCGTGACCGTTAAGCATTTGAATAATAAACTCAAATGAACTGAATAATAGGTCAAGTGTGAGTATAACTCGCGCACAGAGGGTTCAGTACCACATTTTTGTCGCATTATCTTAGTTCGACCACAAAAAAAGTTAATTGACAGCCTCCGATCTTTTTTAATGGAAATACTGATGATACTGATGAATGAATACATTTCTTTGTGACACCACACTGCGCTCATCACCCTGAGACATAAGTTCTTAAGTCTCGTATGCCCAGTGATTACACTAGCTCACAGTGCCCTTCAAAACGAAACACAGTAATGTTTGCACACTATTGCTTCACGGTAGAATAACTGGCCCTGGTGTGGTACCTACCTAGACGGATGCCCGCATAGGAATCCTACTACCATATCTTTATACTTATTATTTTAAACGAAAAAATTATAAGTATAAAAATAAGTTTAATTTCAGAGAATCTACCACTCCATCTCATCCCGTGGGTGTCGTAGAAGTCGACAGAAGAGAAATTTAAACCTGAAGAGCAGCATCTTCCTGGAACATCTGCATCAAAATTTACGGGTAAAACTCAAGTCTCAGATGCATTACCAGAAAAATTTTAAGCAACGTCTGCCCATAACAAATGCTGTGTCACCCAGAACATTTCTGTGTGACAACACACTGTGACCATCACCCTGAGACATAGGTTCTTAAGTCTCATATGCCCAGTCATTGCGCTAGTTCACAGTGCCCTTCAAACCGAAACACAGTAATGTTTGTAAATTATCAAGAAAGAAATGCATTACTAAGCCAAATCCAAAGTTTCTTACGGGCAGACGTGCGAGTGACGTTCTAAGGGATCTGTTTATTATTTGAAGACACGAAACCCCAAAAACCAGTGGAACAATGGCGTGGTTCATTGCGCTTATCGCTCCCATAGGTCTCGTCGATCGGCAAGGGACAATGTTTAACTTACTAACAAAACTTAACTAACACTGAAATTTTGATAGGCTAAGGCGTCATAGTAACTTCTTCAAACAACTTTTATGCGTAAAATAACAGCACATAACTAGTCCACTGCTTACCGTAGGCCTCAATAGATTGCCACAATAGTTTGTAGCTCTCAATTTGGAGGATTGTCTCATAGTTGCCACCCTTGGCAGCCGGTTTGGCAACCTCGGTTTACTTATTTAGATGTCCCAGTAAGACACAGCAGCCCATCACCTGTATTTCATTATCCTTCTGTCGACTTTTACGACACCCACCGGATGAGATGCGCTGGTACATTCTCTTAAGCCGCTACCATGCGGCAAATAATTTAGTTAATATTTTTTGCGTCTATTGTCTGTTTACTGGTGTTAGGACTAGGAAGAAGTCTGTCGAGGCATTACTCTGTTATACATACATACATACATAAGATCACGAATGTGTCCCATAAGGGGTAGTCAGAGACTGGGTATTCACTGCAAAAACAGATGACTGCTACAATCCACGTTTCACCAAAACAATATAATGCACTTGGTGTGATAGGTGGTGAGTCCATCGCCACCATGCGCTGTTGGATGCACAGTGCAGTTTAATTCCTTACTCGCCTTTTACGAGATCCATAGGATGAGATGGAGTGGTAGTATTCTTTTAACGAGCCGCCACCACACGGCTTCTCTCTATACTCTGTTATATCTAATTTAATTTTTTTCTTAAATCATAGGAGTATTTCTTGAGATTAGTGCGTTTATTCAAAATCTCAAGTATTATTATAGTAGTATGAAGTAAGATAATCTGCGTAAAATAGCTTTAGTAGCTCTCGAGTTTAATCCGTTTGTACAAACAGACACTCAAGAAAAGGTCTGTTTTATATATGTATAACTGTGTATGTGTTTGAGTTGTTACTACCATTATATTAACATAAATATATGAATGTTCTTTAAAAAAAAATACAGCCCATATATGTTACACTGCTGAACACAGGCCTCCTCTCATTTTTGAGAGGGGTTTGGAGTCGGGCAGAGTCTGCCACGCTGCCCCTGTGAGGGTTGGCGAACTTCACATGTTTTCGAAATATTTTTATTTCTCAGGCCTCAGAAAATAACAATTTTGGAGATAACGGGACCTGGGAAGGAACTCAGTTCACTCGCGTACTATGAAAATAAGGGCGCGCGCCATTTCACTAAGCCACAACGACTGTCGTAGTTTTAACACCATTAAAATAAAATATTTTCGTACTCAGAACCTTATGTGTCAACAGCTCGGCTCCTCGGTATTATTAAATCGGAAACGCAGGGAACAGACCTGGGGGATTCTAGGGAGGTAGGTGTTCGGGGATCGAAGGCGGGGGGTGCCACTGACACTTCCGCGGGTAATGAGATACGGCGCTTGTTTGTTCGAGGATATCACGGAATGTTATGAGTGTTCATGTGGTTTGGCGAAGTGGTGCTCCTGTATTAATTGTTTTACATAAAAGATACATATAAGAAAGAGACGGACGATGGATACAGGCCCAGTTAATTGTTAATGAACAAAAGGTGACGAAAGTAGCGACAAACATAGACCTTGCAGACTGTGGCTTACATAGTTTATTTAAAGAACGGAATAAATTAAATTTTATTGAAACTCTGTACCACTGCCTGCACATGTAATTATATATTTACATCAGTTTGGTAGCAATCACTATTACCAGGGGTTTATTCATGGCAGGGTTCATTCCTTAACATAATTTTATTTATTTATTTTTATTTATACTTTTTATTGCAGACATTAAATAAATATACATGAAAATACTACGTATATTTGTAAAATAGGTGGCATAAAGGAGATTTATTTAAAATCAGAAAAGAGAACGAACGCGAACGAGATCTTTAGCAAATAGAAAAATAAAACATATATACAGTAAATAAGAAAAAAACTGAATCACAAAAAAAGTTAAAGTTTCTTAAAGGACTCAATACTTTGAGCCTTTCTGATGTGTAACGGAAGCGAATTCCACGGCATTACAGCCGTGTCACCCCGTTTGGCTGTAGCTTAAAAGAATGTACCACCCCATCTCATCCCGTGGGTGTCGTAAAAGTCGACAGAGGGAAAATAAAAACCAGGATGGGTAGAAGCATCCTCGAACATGTAAGTAAATAAACTTCAAGACACAGTTAGCTCTTTCAGCGTAGATCGGACCAAAAATAATAATTAAAAGCTGAAGGTACCCCGGGTTAACTATGACATCGGGACATCTAAATGAAACTAATTTTACGGATTTTTCCCGTTTTTTTTTTTTTCATCAGGACATCTGTCACCTCAGTCCTCCCGTGACCATGGGTGCTGTAAAGCACTCGAAACGTCGGGCTATAAATAGTAAAAAAAATTAAACGCGATAAAATCCGTAAAATTAGTTTCATTTAAATGAGTAGTGTTCGCGTAAATATAAGAAATCATTATGTAAACTGCGGTTGCCAACCCGCCTGCCCGGCGTGGCAACTATGGCAAAATCCGCCCAAAATGAGAGCTACAAACTTTTGTAGCAATCTATGGGGGAGGCATATGTTCAGCAGTGGTCTTGTGATAGGCTGAAATGATGATGATGGTGAGAGCCTTGACGCTGAATGAGGAGTTAGTGGTTAAAACACCTGACTTTTGATCCTAGCCCGAGTCAATTTTCGTGCAAAACACAAATTGTTGCTTTTCGGATCTGACTGTGTTGTGATTGGCCACGCGTTTTTTATTTTTAATTTGATAACGTGGCGAAACGAGCAAAACGTTCACCTGATTGTAAGTGCAATGTCTGCCTATAACAAATGCTGTGTCACCCAGAACATTTCTGTGTGTCACCACACTGCGCCCGTCACCCTGAGACATCAGTTTTTAAGTGTCATATGCCCAGTGATCACGCTAGGTCTCAGTGCCCTTCAAACCAAAACAGTAATGTTTGCACACTACTGCTTCACGGCAGAATAACTGTTCCTGGGGTGGTACCTACCTAGACGGATTCCTGCATAGCACCTCCGATCCTATCACATGAGAGTTACGTTTGGCGCGGGTTGGTTACCATGTGGCACTATGACATCTCCTGCGCAGTTGATAGCTTCCGACAGTTTTAGGAAGTAGTCGCCGTTGTCGAAGATCGGCTGTAAGGACGATATCATCACCATGGGGCGGCTCTACTTTATTAAAATATAATAATTTAAAATAATACATGTGCTTTAAAATGTACGGCATTTATAATATTAGTATGGATTTCTGTAAAGCTAAAGGTATCAGAAAAAAAAACTCACAGAAAAAGGGAATTATTATTATTACAATTTACATAAATAGCTGTAAAAACATTTTATAACATCTTTTTTTATAAAGAATTCGTTTGGGGTCCGAAATATTGTTTTGCAAAAAAATTTATAAAAAGAATCCAATCAAACATTCATTAAAGTTAAAAAAAAGAAAAAAAAAGACAACACTCAGTTGTCAATTCATGGCAACCACACTGCCAATGCTGGGCAACGCATGTCTGTCGTAATCAATAACGGCCGACGCGGGAAACCGAAGGAAGGTCGGAATTTCGATCTCCCTGTGACAGTGCCGTTAACGAAAAAAAAAAAGTATCGACGTGGACAGTTCGGTCGGCTGTACGTCAGTTCTTTTGTTTTGTAACGACTTTTAGGGTTAACTAGACATATTGCCATCTTTTTTCCATTTCCACTTGAAAAATATGGATCCCGGGATTAAGTTCTAGTCTTTTTTTATTAAATAAAGACTAGGACGAGCAAAACGTTCACCTGATGGTAAGTGCAACAAATGCTGTGTCACCCAGAACATTTCGGTGCGGCACTACAGCGCGCTTGTCACTCTCAGACATTAGCTCTTAAGTCTCTTAAGGCCATCAGATCGAAACACTGTAATGTTTGCACTAGTGTGCAATCTGTTTCACGGCAGAATTACTGGCCCTGCTGTGGTACCTGCCTAGACGAATTCCTGCATAGAAGTCCTCTTGCTCGTTTCGTCACTTTATCAAATAAAATTCTTCTCCTTTCCAGACTGCACCAACTGTAGATTTTTTTTCCCAGGACAGGAAATGATTCGAGACTGAAAGCCTCAGTACTAACAAAATGAACGCGGTGCTTTCTAACGCAAAGTTCTTGCGCGTGCTCTTACTAACACGTGAACGATTTCCTTATCCCGTTACTTAAAAAAAAGTAAAGTAACAGCCATAAATGTCCCACTGCTGAACAGGCCTCCTCTCATTTCTGAGAGGGGTTTAGAGGGGCTTGGCGGACTTGGCATTCGTCAGACATGCAAGTTGCCTCACGATGTTTTCCTTCACCGCTGACGACATGATAAATCAGCACTTAAAATTGCAGAACCCTTTTGTGATGTGGTGACCGAGGATCGAAGTCATTCGCGAACTATGAAATGCAAGGCAAGCGCCCAACAACTGAACTACCACGGCTCGACTCGTTATCTAAAAGTAAAAAAGTAAAGTTTCAGCCTATAAATGTCCCACTACTGAGCACAGGCCTCCTCTCATTTCTGAGAGGGTTTTGGGGCTAGGTAGAATCCGCCACGCTGCTTCAATGCGGGTTGGCGGACTTCACATGTCTTCGAAATATTTTTAATTACTCACACATGCAGGTTTCCTCACGATGTTTTCCTTCACCGCCGAGCACGTGGTAAGTCAGCACTTAAAATTGCAATTAACATTTTTAGTGGTGCCGGCACCGGGAATCGAACCCAGGTCACTCGCTTACTATGAAATTTAAAGCGAGCGCCTAGCCCCTGAGCTACCACGGCTCCTCGTCGTTATCTAATTACATCAAAAAGAAAAAAATTAGCGCGCTGTAAACTTTCGTTGTCCTTTTGTTAATTTGTATTACGATCGTTTCGTTGTTGTGCTAGTCAACTATGCTTAGTGTTGTTAACCAGTCATCATCATCATCATCATTTTAGCCTACCATAGTCCACTGTTGAACATAGGTTGCCACAAAACACGGTCCTGAGCATCCCGCATCCATCGACTTCCTACAAACCGTGTAGGTCGTGTGGTAGCGGCATAAGAGAATCTACCACCCCATCTTATCCCGCGGGTGTCGTAAAAGTCGACAGAGGGAAATGAAAACCAGGAGATGGGCAGCAGCGTCTTCCTGGAACATCAAAATAAACAAACTGCGGTTGCCCACCCGCCTGCAAAGCGTGGTAACTATTGCAAATCCCCCCAAAATGTTAACCATTTACACATTTTTTTTTTAATTTTTCAAATTCTGGTCAAATTGACACCCGTTGTCTGGGTAACGTTCTATAGATGTAACGACTCGTTGTGAAAAATAACAAGTGCTTAGTGACAGTAACTTGGTCAGCCTGTCGCCACGGCTGGCGTTGAGGTTAAGCGAAAATGGGGCGGATTTGATTTTTTTTAGGACTGCTGGTCACTAATAGCCCGATTGAAAGATGGTAGAGCGCTGAGGACGCTTAGCCAAAACAAGGCATCCGAGAGGCGATCTCGGGTTAGTCCGTCCGCCTGATAGATATTTCTTTCGGGTGTTATTTGAGCAACACGATACTTTTTTATTTTATTTTATATTTGATGTGGTGACGAAACAAGCAAGAATTTCACGTCTGCCCAAAGTAAATGAGTCACCCAGAAAGTTTCTGTGTGTCACCACACTGCGCCCGTCAACCTGAGACATCAGTTCTTAGGTCTCACATGCCCAGTGGTTACAACTCTCAGTGCCCTTCAAACCGAAACAGAATAACTGTTACGTACGTTTTAAATATCCAGTGGGACAAATAGTTCCCATTTGTTTTTTATCCTATGTCCACCTTCGGGACTCAAGCTATCTTTATGCCAAATTTCGACAAGATCGGCTCAGCGGTTGAAATGTGAAAAGGTAACAAACAGACAGAGGGACAGAGAGAGAGTTACTTTCGCATTTACAATATTAGTATGGATATAGTATGGATTCGTGTTTTATATATTCCAACACAAAATTTATTATTTCGATCTTCGTTCGAACTTGGCGTTATTAAAAACGAGATACTGTATACAAGCGTCAGATGGACGCCGACACGACGCGACGACACGACGGACGATGAACACTGAACAAACAAGTTTGTAAAAATCTGTTTAGTTTTTTTTTTATTTATTGGATAAAGTGATGAAGTTAGACGTGCTCAGTCTTTAATAGTATTCAAAAGGCTCGTCAAAAGTCACTACCTGTCGCTTTCATTTAAAACCCTTTTTTCGGTATTCATGTATGTGTATATTTGTGTATGTATATGTATATTCATGTATATATATATATGTATTTTATTTTAATGTATGTGTGTACGAAAGTATATATTTGTGTTTATTATTTCATAATATATTTATATTGCTATCTATTAATCGCCGGCACACCCTCTTTAATAGTTCCTTCAGTTATGTCCATTTACCGGTTCTCTGGAAGAAATCGCTCTTAGCGATAAGACCGCCGATTGCTATACCATTTGGTTGAATGTTTTTGTTTTTTTAAATATTATTTTTCTTGTACATTGGTGTGTAATAAAGAGTAAATAAATAAATAAAATAAAAGTGATGAAACGAGCAAACCGTTCACCTGGTGGTAAGTGCAACCACTGCCCATAACAAATGCTGTGTCACCCAGATAATTTCTATGTGACACCACACCGCGCCCATCACCCTGAGACATCAGCTCTTAAGTCTCATATGCCCAGTGATTACGCTAGCTCACAGTGCCCTTCAAACCGAAACACAGCAATGTTTGCACGCTACTGCTTCACGGCGGAATAACTGGCCCTGGGGTGGTACCTACCTAGACGGATTCCTGCATAGGAATCCTACCACCAGTAAAGTTAGTGCCGGGCACGCTGTGAGTTGAAATGAAGGCGGCGCGGGCGGGGAGTGGTTACTCGCAAAAAAATAGGACGTGACCAATCACTTTACATCACTAATCACTGGCACTAATCAGTTACGGCCCAAACGTGTTTGGTACTTATCACTACGCACCTACATTAATCAGTCGCACTAGCACTATGAGCCGTGTGATGTATGGAGCCGTGGTAGCTCAGGAGCTAGGCGCTCGCTTCAAACTTCATAGTACGCGAGTGACCTGGGTTCGATCCCCGGTGCCCGGCACCTCTGAAATTGTTATTTTAAGTGCTGATTTACCACGTGCTCGGCGGTGAAGGAAAACGTCGTGAGGAAACCTGCATGTCTGAGAAATAAAAATATTTCGAAGACATGTGAAGTCCGCCAACCCGCATTGGAGCAGCGTGGCGGTTCTTCCTAGCTCAAAAACCCTTTCAGAAATGAAAGGAGGCCTATGCTCAGCAGTGGGACATTTATTGGCTGAAACTTCACTTTACTACCACTATCATCCTGATCATTTCAGCCTATCACTAGTCCACTGCTGAACATATGCCTCCCCCATAGATTGACGCATAAGTTTGTAGCTCTCCATTGCGGGAAGATTTTGCCGCAGTTACCACGCTCGGCTGGTAAGTAACTGCAGTTTATTTGTTCAGATGTGCGGCATCTTCCTGGAAAATCTAGAACGCTGAAATTCTGAAACGCTGGCACTAATCAAAGTGCAAACCGGACTTTACGACTAACAACACCATCAGCATATAATGGAAGGCCGCGTGGCCCAGTGGTCAAAGTACCTGACTTCTACGCCGCGGGTCCTGGGTTCGAATCCCAGCCGGAGCCAACGTTTGCGCTAAAACACAAATTGTTGGTTTTCGGGTGTGGTTGTGTTGTGAATGTCCCCGTGTTTCTGACACTGCATCCTAGCCTACCTCCGATCTTATCGCATCAGCGTTACAACGGGCGCGGGTAGTTTGGGACGAGTGAGTGCCTCTGTGTTTGCGCGTACACTTGTGTCACTATACTATCTCCGGCGCAGTTGATGGCTCTCGACAGTATTCGGAAGTTGTCGCCGTGGTCGAAGTCGGCTAGGTGAACATCATCATCATCATAATGGATGGTTAATTCGGTTAAGTCGCTACCGCATATAATTAAAACAAATGAAAGTCGACAACATCCAAAAATAATTCGATAAGCCCCGCGCCGAAAATTTCGTACTGAAACTACAGCTGTCGCTTACACCACCCGCAACCCCCACCACCCCCACCACCCCCGTCCACACCCGACGCAACATTATTGCGTCTCCTTGTTTTCCCTTTTCTCCTTTTTTCCTACGTAATTGAACGCGTGGGCAAAGCGTATACTGGGTGAGTAATTGAAGTTTGCCTTTTGTAAGCCTGTTATGTGTTTTGCGTTTTTTATTTGAAGTGGAATTTCATTATCATAACGTTTATAAGCTTTACGGTGAATTGTTTTGAAGGTTATGAACGCGTTGGGACAGATTCTCGACAATTAGAATAAATGTTTTTAGAAATGTCTGCCGATGGCATTTGTTGACTAATCCAGAACAATTAAAACATAAAATTCGGGTGCGTTCTGAAGACAGAAATTCCACATGCACAAACTCCCAGACTAGGAACATACAAAAAAACTTAATGATTTCTAATATTTACGCGAATTTTACACATTTCATTAAATACATTGTACGAATTCTGTCGCTTTATACGAGTATTAACTACTTATTACCCGACTTTTCGAGCGCTTTACAGCACCCGTGGTCTGGTCTGGTCGGGAGGACTGAGGTGTTTGATGCCCTGACATAGGTTACCCAGGGTACCTTCAGCTTTTAAATTTTATTATTGGTCCGACCGCATAATGAGCTCATTGCTTCTTGAAGTCCTGCAATAGTATGCTTGGCTTATTCAACCATCTTCTCTATTGAAATTAAGATTATTTTTTCAACAGCCTCGCGAATCATTCTTGGTATAATCGGTGTTCTTTTGCAAGAATTTGTGGTCTATCAAATCTGATGTAATAGTTAGGGTGATACCAGAGCATGATCATATGCAGATTATACAATATAATAGTTTATTTCCGGGAACGTTGTACATAGTTACGATTTCAAATTATAATTTAGGCACAAATCATTCTACTGTTGCAAAAGTCAGTAGTTACACAGAAATACAATTACATCATCATTGATATAATTGTATTTCTGTGTAACTATGGTTCTTAACCTCATGGTTACACTAAATGAATTAACTGTAATTACATTTTTATATTATATGCAAAATTATAATACATTACATTACAGAAGTCATTTTTTTTCTAACAGCAAACATTTCAAATGTTTCTTTTAAGAGGCATAGGTAACTTTTTAAGTCATCCGACAGTCTACTGAAAGCGGTAGAATAAGCATTCTTCTGAAATATATATAAATTAATTTTAGTTACATATACGAGTGGCTTGTATTTGGAAATATTTGTAGCCTACAGATGTTGTTTTTACGAGTAGTTCTTAATAATTAAAAATCGTTTACAACTGTCAAATGTTCCTGCTTCGCAGAGATCTCGAAAGCATTTTTTAATCGCATAGACTGTTACCCCATATGAATCGTCCATAATAGTCCATAATTCAGTAACTAACGTGACCATTTTATTTTTCTTTCGGAGCAGGACATTGGTTTGTATTCATCCTATCACTTGTCCACTGCTGAACATAGACCTCCCCAAGCCGCACTTTATTTTTTTAGAAGGTCCACGAGTATGCTGCTGCGCATCTTCTGGTTTCAATTTTTCGAGCAGGACGCCCTTAAATTATTAATAATTTAAAGATTAAACCAATGTTTATGATATATTTATTTAATGATTAAAAATGAAAATAAGGACTAATTTATATGAAAAATATTAAAAGCCAGCCCACCAGAGTAGTCAGATCATAGCAAATTTTATTCCAAATGTCAAGTTTAGTTTTTAAATACGAATGGTGCAGTTGGAAAGTTAGCATGACTGTTCGACATTGCACTTTTGTTTTGTCAAAGCGGGACATTTTTACGTATTTTGGGGACAGCGAGAAACGCAGCCTTAAAACGAGATTGTCCCGCTCAAAGCTGGACGCATGGTCACGTTGTACATAACCGTAATAAGTGCTTAGTGCTGCTTCTATATAATATATAAGAAAAATAAATAGTGTCACTTCATTGACTGTTATCGATTGCTATATAGTAACAACCATTTGTACTAAATCAACTACATTTTATACAAGCCGTACCCGCGACTTCGTTTGCGTGGACAAAGTCTTCAATAGTAAAAGGTTCTTATACTATACCTTAGATGGCGATCTGTGAAATATTATCGAAAATATGTTCATAATTTCGAAAGCGCTGAAACAAACACGAAGACACAGCGTAGTGCCTACTTAGTTACTCTGACATATATAATTTTATTAAAATGACAAATATAATTTAAACTTAGCTGGACTAAAGGAACTAAAGTTTGCCCTAACTAGAGTATCCTAAAAGATTTCCTAAAAGTAAAATTCTAAATTATTAATTCTAGGTCAAATAGTTTTTTTTAAAGATATACTGGCAATATAGAATATAATACAATGCCTTAAAACAAATAAAAAATAAAATAAATACGTAAACGTCAAACTTTCCCGCGCAAGGATACGCATTCGATTGTGTTATAACTAGAGCCCTCTGTGACCTCATCGATCGCCTCCGATACCTCTTTATTTACCTTCCAAACGCAATTGACTCTTAACATCCCCTCTCCCTCTAACGCCCAACACAAACAAACTTCGCCTTCTTTCTATTACGCAAGAAACAGAGCGAGACGGCAATATCTACAAAAATATACGACTAAAGACGGCGGGATGCTTCGCCATCTTAGATGCAGCCCATGGACCAAAAGTTAGCTAATAACTACCCTTGTTCGGACCAAAACAGCGTAAGTCGTATGTTATCCTAACACAAAATTGAACTATTTTATTTGAACACTAAAGTTGTATTTTGTTTATACTGTTACAGGTTGAAATTAATAACGTTTGTAAACTTGTTTGTGACTCCTTAAGGGGAGGACTCGACGTGCGGGGATAATGATGGCGTGTCTTTGATGGGGGCTATTGTAACTTTTCTGTTTCTGATGTCGTCTTTGTAAAGGGCCCACTAAGTGAAGTGTAATTTTTTAAACTACTTGCCGAAAGTTTTACAAATGTTTTTATATTTAAAAGTTATAGAGAAGTTTAGATTTAAAATATCTGTAGTAAACTTCACTTACAGACCTTCATACAACTGCAATTTGTTTAATGCAGCTTATTAATCACTTTAATTAAAACTTAGCAGTGTGGTGGCGACGTGAGAAAACCATCTCATCCCGTGGGTAGCAAAATTAGCCGATGAAGGTAAATGTCAAACACAACTGCTGGTTTGCTGGTGGTAGGATTCCTATGCAGGAATCCACCTAGGTAGGTACCACCCCAGGGCCAGTTATTCTGCCGTGCAGCAGTAGTGTGCAAACATTAATATGTTTCGGTTTGAAGGGCAGTGAGAGCTAGCGTAATCACTGGGCATATGAGAATTAAGAACTGATGTCTCAGGGCACAGTGAGGTTCTGGGCGGCACAGCATTTGTTGTGAGCGGACGTTGCACTTACCATCAGGTGAACGTTTTGCTCGTTTCGTCACTTTATACAATAAAAAAAAATCAGAAAATATGTTCATCGTTTTGTATTGTAATTAATTATTTTGCCAGCACCAGGGTTCGAACCCCGGTCACTCGCGTTCTATGCGATTATGAATATGGCATGATGAACCACACAACACAAGGTCCTATACTATTTGAAACAATTGTTATTTAATGTCAAAGTTACGAAATATATCGCAAAATTTTATAAGCAGACCTACAAGTACACCACTGCTCCCAAATTACATCTTAACATCTTCCACACTTTCCAAATACCATAAAATAAGGTCCATAATCGTGTAAACTTTATCGACTTGTTTTGACGCCCGTACACCGATACACCGAGACACATCAAAAGCGAGCCCAAAAACATCAATCACTCAAACTGAGTTAATCCACAACTAAATTAACTCTCGACAGACTAGCTACAACTCACCCTTAACACAAACCATACCATTCAATTACTTGCCTTATAACAATGCCGCAAGGTTAAACTTCGAACGCTGTGTTATTTAGTCGAATATCGCTTATTTTATTAATTCTGAACTCTAGTACTGTGCAATAAGATTTAATTTTATGTTTATATCGTCTTCGTTACTTGATTTCGTCCTGTCTTCACATCATTTAGAGCAATGCAGAAGAAATACACCGTAACAACTATTCACACTGTTAAGTAATTTGAGCTTAAGTCCCATTGCATAGGGTTGATAATTAGATGATGTAATTTATTTTATTTTGCTGGCAGCTTGGTGTAGTTTTATTCTATTCATTAGCGGGACATTAAGGCGCTATTAAGCGTAAATAAACGATCTTTTATAAGCAATTATTCTCCTCGAGAACATGGTCTTTAAGCTGCTGGAGGTATAGTAATGGCCGATCGCGATTGCAGCGACACGTTCCGGTTTACGAGATCGTAGATCCGATGTTTTCGCGTAAACAGAATAGCGCTAAATGGAAACTCACGCATCACGATCATCTAAGCTAATATTATAAGCTAGCTGTGCCCCGCGGGTTCACACGCGTAAAAAAAGTCTTCTAGTCGATGATATTTATACTTCTCTATTTAAATCGGATTTTGGGGTTTTAATTTGTTTGCACGGAACACTCACTATTTTTCTAAAATTAATGTAGCCTAAGTTATCCGCTATAATATCAGCTATCTGTCCGTTAAAGTCCCGTCAAAATCGGTGCAGCCGTTTCGTAGAATAGCCGGAACAAACAGACGGACAGACGAACAAAAACATTTTTTTTTATAAGTGTTCTTTGTTCGTACAAGTACCTCGTTCTAAAAAGTACCGTATATACTTTCATAAGCATTGAGTAAAACGCTGTTTTACTCGTACCATTAAAGCATTTTTAGGTAGGCTACCCCAGGGCCAGTTATCCTGCCGTGAAGCAGTAGTGTGCAAACATGACTGTGTTACGGTTTGAAGGACACTGAGAGCTAGCGTAATCACTGGACATGTGAGACTTTCGAAATGATGTCTCAGGGTTACGGGCGCAGTGTGGTGTCACACTGTTCTGGGTGACACAGCATTTGTTATGGGCATACTTTGCACTTATCATCAGGTCAGGTCACTTTTATGAAAAGAAAAAATAAACAAAAAGATTTATTGCTTACTGCAACATTCAGTCTCGTTTGATGCACTACACTACATAGTCTATGTTTCATACTGCGACATTTTTTTAAAATTCTATTATCGCCCGAGGCCCCTGCAAATTTTATCAGTGATCGCTTGGTGAGTGAGACGCGGGGAGAGATCAATTACGAGCCAACAGTATTTACATTACAGTCCAATATCTTTCAACGAATGAACAAACAGAGGGCGTTGTGCAACCGACGTAAGCTGTACCACAGTTAAGGAAAAACAGTAGGCTCATTGCAGGCAACATTGTCAATGAATTATTGGTTCATGCCTGAATGACATGAACTGACCGTTTAACTGTCGGCCCTACTCGGTTATGTTCGGTTCTCCTTAAGGCCGTAGCATAATTTTTTATCCGAGTAACTTATACCCTTCCTCCGTAATCATCATCATCATTTCAGCCTACAACTAGTCCACTGCTGAACACAGGTCTCCCCCAGAGATTGACACAAAAGTTTGTAACTCTCATTTTGGGAAGTTTTTCCATAGTTGCCACGCTTTGGAGGCGGGTTGGCAACCGCAGCTCATTTATTCCGACATTCCAGGAAGATGCTGCTGCCCATCTCCTGGTTTTTGTTTTCGCTCTGTCGACTTTATAATGATAATAATCTTTATTTGTGTATCATATGTATATACATATAAAGATGAAGAAAAGTAAGTTACTTTGCTAAGATCCGCATGCAAAATATAAAAATGGTGTATATTACCTAGTTTTTTGAAGTGCACCACCCGCCCTCCCTCGTGCACAAGCAAGTGTTAGTTTGCTTGTGCACGCTACTGAGGGAGGGCGGGTGGTGCACTTCAATAAACTAGGTAATATACACCATTTTTATATTTTGCATGCGGATCTTAGCAAAGTAACTTACTTTTCTTCATTATAATGGATTTCCGCAAAGTAACGCCTGATTCTATTAACATATAAAGATGTTAACATTTGATTATGTCCTATATGATCTACCATCAGTTAGCATAAAATTTTTTAAAGAATGGGCATAGTATTAGACATATTAATTTGTCATTGAAATAAAAATAGAAAAATGAATAGTCAACCTTATTGCTCTTAATTTAGGGATGAACATTATTCAATCACAATTTACGACACCCACGGGACGAAACGCGAGTGGTACATTCTATTAAGCCGCCACCACACGGCACTACGTTATAAACGGTGCACTTCCTCTATAAACGGGTTTATAAAAATCTAATGTTAAATAAAATGTTCAAATTGGCTTGCTGTTTCCTGACATTAGCGCGATAAGAAAATTCGGGAACATGTGAATTCTGTTAACCCGCATTGGAGCAGCGTGCCGGACTCTTCCCAGCTCCAAGACTCTTTCAGAAATAATAGGGGTTTATGCTTAGCAGTAGGGCATTTATGAGGCTGTTACTTTTACGTAGAAGAGACAGAAAGAAAGGGAGTATTCTGATTATTAAAGATACTTACAGAAAAAACTTACGATCGAATCTCATGGCCAACCATAACAGACTGTGATAAAATTTCAGACCAATAAAGAGCAATAAGGATTAATTATGGATAATCCAAAAAAAATGTTTTTTAAATTTATTTAATAAAGTGGCGAAACGAACAAAACGTTCACCTTATGGTAAGTGCAACGTCTACCCATAACAAATGGTGTGTCATCCAGAACATTTCTGTGCGACACCACACTGCGCTCGTCACCCAGATACAGTTCTTAAGTCTCATATTCCCCTGTGATTACGCTAGCTCTCAGTGCCTTTCGAACCGAAACACAGTAATGTTTGCACACTACTACTTCACGGCAGAATAACTGGCACTGGGGTGGTAACTACCTAGACGGATTCCTGCATAGGAACTAGTTTCATCATCATCATCATCATTATTTCAGCCTTTGCCATTTGCCATTATTGCCACAAAAGTTTGTAGCTCTCATTTTGGGGGAATTATGCCATAGTTGCTACGCTTGCGACCGCAATTTATTTATTCAGATGTTCCAGAAAGATGCTGCTGCCCATCTTTACAATACTAATAATTTTAAATATTTAAAATTAATGGCGAGCGTATGTTGACAAAATGTAGATTTAAGTTAAATATATGCACAAGAACTATCCGCGAATGTAATGACGTACTGGAGCTAAGGCCGACACGTGGCGATGTTTACTGGGGACCGTTTGTAACTTTGCTGTTTGTTCCGCTTGGTCGTGTCTTTCAACTTATACTGGGGGATTAGTAGGAGTTATTCACGAGCAAACGCCGAGTGACGTAGCATGTCTTAAGGTTTTTAATACATGGAAAAGAACATGCCGATGTCCAAAAGAATGAAGTCGTTTCTTGTCGCTTATTTATTTGGCACCCAACAGTTATTCAAATAATTGTATCTGTTTTTTTTTAATTTTTTTTTTATTGTATAAAGTGACGAAACGAGCAAAACGTTCACCTGATGGCAAGTGCAACGTCCGCCCACAGCAAATGCTGTGTCACTCAGAAAATTTGTGTGTGACACCACACTGCGCCCGTCACCCTGAGACATAGGTTCTTAAGTCTCATATACCCAGTGATTACGCTAGCTCACAGGGCCCTTCAAACCGAAACACAGTAATGTTTGCACACTACTGCTTCACGGCAGAATAACTGGCCCTGGGGTGATACCTAACTAGACGGAATCCTGCATAGGAATTCTACCACCAATATGATGTTACATAATCCATAAAGTAATAAAAGTTGTAAATATTTATCCCAGACGTCTTAAGCAGCAAGAATAAATAATATTATGGTAAGTTAAGTTAGCCCATAACTCATATTCTGACATATATGCATATAGTCACGCCTCTTTCCCATTGGAGTAGGCAGAAACCACATCTTACCCCTTGCTACGAACTTTTTTTTTATTGCATAAAGTGATGAAACGAGCAAAACGTTCACCTGATGGCAAGTGAAACGTCCGCCCACAGCAAATGCTGTATAAAAATCTCAGAATATTTCTGTGTGACACCACACTGCGCCCGTCACCCTGAGACATAAGTTCTTAAGTCTCATATGCCCAGTGATTACGCTAGCTCACAGTGCCCTTCAAACCGAAACACAGTAATGCTTGCACACTACTGCTTCACGGTAGAATAACTGGCCCTGGGGTGATACCTACCTAGACGGACTCCTGCTTAGACACACATCTTTCGCT
The DNA here is from genome assembly GCA_019845155.1 of Luehdorfia chinensis. Taxonomy (NCBI): domain Eukaryota; kingdom Metazoa; phylum Arthropoda; class Insecta; order Lepidoptera; family Papilionidae; genus Luehdorfia; species Luehdorfia chinensis. The sequence continues at coordinate 5,541,509 of JAHVAK010000363.1, read as the reverse complement.
TCTTCTACTTTCATGTACTTTTTATAAAATGTATAGTAATATAAATAATAATTAATAACAGTAATCTCATTTTCGTAAATAATAATTTCACTATCCCTAAACCGCAGAAAATAATATTAACTATACGCCAAGTAAACGCGTCATAATTATGAATATGTTTTAGAGAAACGTGCAGAATTATATGCATTAGTTACTTTATCGCACGATTCTCACCGCATCATCCCGGTATTTTATATCCCGGGTATCCAGTGCCCGGGAGCGAGCCCCTCTTTCGTGGAAACAATGACTAACAACGGGATAATGGGGTTGTGCGTGTCGCGAACTCTATTGTTGGGAAAAATAATATAAATACGGAAAGTCTTGTGTTGCAACACTACGAGAAAAATATAATTATGTATGTGAAATGAAAACTATGTTTATTACGACAGTGTTGTGGCATAAAACAGTAGTCTCTATTTTGTGGTTGAGGTTATTATGATGACCACGTGGCCTAGTGGTCAGCGTACCTGACTTCTACGCCTCCGGTCCTGGGTTCGAATCCCAGACGGAGCGAACATTTATGCAAAAACACAATTGTTGGTTTTCGGGTCTGGTCGAGTTGTGCATAGGAAATTCACGTATGTAAACAGCACCCACGATACAGGAGAAATCCAACTGTGGGGCTTGGTTTTTTTCAAACAAGAGGGTAACTGCCTTTTGAGAACCTTTTCGCGGCAATGCTGCAGCACAGATAATACACAGCACCGTGCCGGACCAACGAGTAACTGAATTATTTAACGGCAAGTTATCAGGGCTCGATATATTTGCCTCTTCTGCCACTAAATTTAGAAATCGTGTTATACATTTATTGATTCAAACAGACAGCTAAAATTAAGTTAATTTAATATTTTCTTTAAGTAAAATTTATATATAAAAAAACATTTTATACGTACGTTCCTTTTTAAATCTCATTAAGTTATAGCTTATCTATAACTTAATGAAGCTAGATTTGAGTAACACAACTCCATCGATAAACTTGTGGATAACGGTGTGGGTTATACAATTCGATAAAATATATTTTTATACTCTGTTTAACATCACAATATTGTGTTACTGTTAGTTATTCCAAATAAATAAAATAAAATAAAAAATACACTCAACACTCACTCACGTGGCATCCGCCGAGTGGTAGCGGCATCTCAGTTGACATTTACACCTTCCACTAAACATGCTGATAATGAATTTTTTAATACCGAATAGTTGACACAAATTTCAAAGTTTTAAGTAACTACAATGTTTAAATAACTTTTAACACGGTCAACTGCCGTGTGGTGGCGGCCTCAGAGAATCTACCACCCCATCTCATTCCGTGGGTGTCGACAGAGGGACAATCAAAAGCAGAAGATAGGCAGCAGCATCTTCCTGGAACATCTGAATAAAAAAACTACGGTTGCCAATCCGCCTGCAAAGCGTGGTAACTATGGCAAAATCCCCCAAAATGAGAACTACAAACTTTTGTGGCAATCTATGAGGGAGGCCTATGTTCAGCAGTGGACTAGTGATAGGCCGGAATGATGATGATGATGACGTGGCTACGGGATAACCATAGTTGCCACGCCCCTCTAAATATAAGTTGATAATTCTTATTCAAAACTTAATTTCTTCACGCTCACCGCGAATAATTCAACAAACTCATTCGAAAGCAATCACTAAAAGTTAACTCTTAACTAGCAACAATATCACTGCGCCAACACCGGCACGTCGTCCCAGGCGTGGGCCACGCGGCGTCCACGCGGCGGTCGCGTGCGGCCTACTAATTACCCACGTTGGCACACGACGCCCACGCGGGCCAATTTGCGTCCCCACGTATCGGGTTACTTTGTAACGAGCGTAAACGGAGTGCGACTGTGCTTTATATTGTTTGTGGGCGGAATTCTGCACAGATGTTTGTGACGAGCCTAATCAGGGAGCGGCTTTCGATAACTTTTCCGGATTGTATTGGACGAATCGCAAATTGTTAGAGGGAAAAGAAATTAAGCTAATTAAATTATTTATATTTTTTCAGTACGTTTTTCTAGCGCGTTTTTATACAGGAATCCGTCTAGGTAGGTACCCCAGGGCCAGTTATTCTGCCGTAAAGCAGTAGTGTGCAAGCATTACTGTACTGAACTGAAACAGTTTGAAGGGCACTGTGAGCTGGCGTAATCACTGGGATATGAGACTTATTCTGAGATGAGAAATACTGAGACACAGAAATATTCTGAGTAGCACAGTATGTGTTATGGGCAGACGTTGCACTTACCATTAGGTGATCGTTTTGCTCGTCTCGTCACTTTATCAAATAAAATCATGTCATGTTAAATCACTAAAATGTTGTATTATTGATATATGTATTCTAAACTACTAACTACGATATTTACCACTGTTCACCGCCATCATTTATGTTTTACTTTCATTATGTTTAATTTTCTCATGTAAGTTAATGTCAAATTCTTTTGAGTAATAAATTATCTTAGACCTGAAATCAAATTAAGAAAAAAGGTTGTTCAGGTCAATGTAGTCATTCTTTTTAAATTAACTTTCTGAGAAGCTAGGGGGGGGGGGCGAGATGGTGATCTGTAACATGGGTCGTGTTACTACGATGTACCTTAAATTTATGTGTTTTCTTGTCACGTGGTGAGTAATAATTTGTACAAAATTTGCAACTGATTATAAACTAAAAAATTAACTGATTGTGAAAAAAAAGCGGTGTATAAAAAAAAACAAAATCTGCTGTCTATAGATATTAACTGCGGGGGATATATTGTAGTGCCACAAATGTTGGCAAATATAAGGGCATGGTTCACAAATACAGAGGCAGAAATCGGTGGTAAGCTAGGATGCAGTGTCAGAGACACGGGAACAATCACAAGATTTTAGGGTAAGAATTTTAGTGTAGGGGCTAATTTCTGTGTGCATACATTTTGGTCCCGTGTCTCATGACGCGCGTCTCAGGTCTTGTTCCGCGAGGATCGGAAGCCAGTGGACTCGTAAGAAGAGATGGCGTAATAACCATCTCGAAAAATGACAGACCATAAATATATAGTTCGGTAACGGAGCAGAGCCTAAGGTGCGCCATAGGACGTAGATCGCGATCACTACAAATACTGGAGAGGTTATGTCCAACCGTGAACTTATAATGCTTGGCGATTACTGCAAAACCTTCCTTCCAGGGAGAGACCCGTCCAGCAGAGAGCTATTTACTGATTTCGCTATATATTTTTTTTGTTTTAAATATAAGGCCAGCCCCTTGGGCACCTATCTAAGTTACTCTCGCGCACCGCTAGACGGTCCAAGCCGAGGTCGCCTCTCGGGGAGCCTTGCGCTGGTCATCCATAAATAAAGGTGTCGGCTAAGCGTCCGAAAGGTGGTGTAAAAGCAGGCGGGCTAACAGTATCCATCGGTCAAAAAAAATCTGGGCGACATCTTATAACTTCCAGTAGTCGCCGAGAGATGGCAGTGTGATTAAATGAAGCGGTCAGTGATTCGTTTATTAAGATCACGTATCACAGTAGGCGTATTTTTGATCGGTAAAAAAAATATTTAATGAATTTTATAAGTAAACTACTTGCTACATCTAGATATTGTAGTAAGTATTGAGAGACGACGTACAAAGTGGAGGAACGCTTATACAAGCAGACAAATCGCTCCGCGCTAATTGCTTTAGTGTGCTGACACCGGCTCGGCAAGTGTGGCGGCCGCTTATTATGGCGGCCGCCTATATTCACGCGAACGATGTCGCGGGCACCAGCTAGTTCTGAATAAATATTAAAGTAGTGCCCAAATGTACTTAAAACACAAAATTATTAATACTGTCTACGCCAAGTTTAAAACTTATGAAAACGAAGAGACGAGTGTTCCGAAATTGAAATTTTGGTTATTGATATTTTGTTAAGATATTTTTATTAATCGAAATTAAACATATTTTATATACGAACGTACGAGATCTAAAAGATTGTCTTTTCATCATAATACTAGTCATCTTTAGATTATTGTGTGAGTGTTATACGTATTGAAAATGCTATTTACTTTGAACTATAATGTGTGATCTTTTCGGCCAATTGGATATTCTTCTAATTTTAAGATAGATAAAACATGAATTTAAAATGCAATTTAAAAGACGTCAGAAAAAATAAGTCGCTCTCCTTACTAGCTAACCACTTCTACGAACTCGAGATCCTTAATTAAATTTCGCTCTAACGCCAACTCCGCCAGACTTTGCTAAAAGGTTAATTTAGTATTTGTCAGCCGGACCAATCGGCTGACAAACGTCTTAACTAGCACTCCCTGTTCAGACTGAAATCAACTCTATTGCATACAGCTTATCTTCCATATTCGCACTAGACTTTAACAAGTTGAATCTAGTGACTATTTTGTAAAAATATTTTAAATGAAGATTTCTAAGATAAAACTACAACGATTTTAAATTGATTAATAACCATTAATTAGAGTTGAAACATATTTTTCTATTTATTTTTTATACGTAGTTCTACACTAGGATTTATGTTGTACAGTAAGTTCCGGGAGTATACTGGGAACTATATAGGTCATGCAAATTCATTACGAGTGGGAATCGAACCCGCGATGTGCAGCGCAAAGCTCATCGCCAACTTTACCTTGTTTCAGTTACATTTGTTAATATTTCAAGCATTTTTTTTATTGGATAAAGTGACGAAACGAGTAAAACGTTCACCTGATGGTACGTTACGTCTGCACATAACAAATGCTGTGTCACTCAGAACATTTCGGTGTGCCGCCACACTGCGCTCGTCACCCTGAGACATCAGTTCTTAAGTCTCATATGCCCAGTGATTACGCTGGCTCTCAGTGCCCTTCAAACCGAAACACAGTAATGTTTGCACACTACTGCTTCACGGCAGAATAACTGGCCTTCGGGTGGTACCTACCTTAACGGATTCCTGCATAGGAATCCTACCACCAGTGGTAGACAGTTTAAATTCTGTTGCTAAGTGCTATTGAAAGAAATTATATTTGCCACTTTTTATTATTTCATTGATCATGTAACCTCAAAGAGACCTAGAAAGATTACTGCATAGAAATCCTACCAGCAGTAAAATTATATTAACAATATTCATAATCATGAATAAATATTTAGCTGTCACAAATTATCAATGCAAATAAAAGTTAATTATTTCTCTTCTAGCGTTTGAAATCCATTGTATTAGTTTGATGAATGAGCAAATAAATTCGTAGTACTCGAGGCCGCTCCTCGGGTAGGAGCTCATTAGCATTTATTAAGCGAGGCTAGGAGAGTAATTAGTGATTATGTAATTAAGAATGATTCGCTCGGCTCGCCAATTAATGCTGTGTGGACGTAAACACGGACTAATTACTGAAGAAGCTTTATGTTTGAACGAGAAGCTTTTAGTAATTTTATTTTATTTAAGTAAAAACCGCCATGTGTTAGCTGCCTAAGAGAATCTACAACTGGATCCCATCCCGTGGGTGTCGTAAAAGTCGACAGAGGGAAATTAGAACCAGGAGATGGGCATCAGCATCTTCTTGGAACTTCTGAATAAATAAACTGCGGTTGGCAACTCGCCTAGCAAATAGGGCAAAATCCCTCCACCATGAGAGCTACAAACTTGTGGCTATCTATGGAGAGGCCTATGTTCAGCAGTGGACTGGTGATAGTCTGAAACGACGACGACGGTCAATTAAATGCACTAAATTGTACTTAGTTGAAACGCGGGCTTTGTAGGTACTCTCGTCGTTTCAGCCTATCACTAGTCCACTGTTTAACATAGGCCTCCCCCATAGATTGCTACAAAAGTTTGTAGTGAAGGAAGGTAAGTTACTTTGCTAAGATCCGCTTGCAAAATATAAAAATGGTGTATATTACCTAGTTTTTTGAAGAGCACCGCCCGCCCTCCCTCAGTAGCGTGCACAAGCAAACTAACACCACCACCAGGAACCGCCACCAGGTAGTCGAGAACACGACACGTGTTTCCCTCTGCGTCAACGACTCCACGACAGACGGCCACCGAGTCTCTATCGTGTCGGCAGCCGTCTATCGTAGAGTCTATGACGCTTGATAATGCCTCGTTTTGGGGCGAAATACGTGTCGTGTTCTCGACTTCAGTGGTGTATATTATCTAGTGGTGGTATTGAAGTGGTGGAGGGTACCTGGTGGCGGTTCCTGGTGGCGGTGTTAGTTTGCTTGTGCACGCTACTGAGGGAGGGCGGGCGGTGCTCTTCAAAAAACTAGGTAATATACACAATTTTTATATTTTGCATGCGGATCTTAGCAAAGTAACTTACCTTCCTTCATTATAATGGATTTCCGCAAAGTAACGCCTGATTCTATTAACTATAAAAGTAAGTAGCTCTTATTTTGGGGGCATTGCGCCATAGTTGGCACCCTTGGCAGGCACTCTAAGAGATTTTAATTCAGATACATTAAGAGACAAATAGTGTCTTACATTTATACATACAACAATGGATGTCGGGTCCTTAACAACACAGATCCAGTGTAATCTTCAACATCGCACAAACCTTCGTCGGGAACCTTATACTTCCAGGAGCTTGTAAAGAAATCCATTGGCTCAATGACAGTCTCCAATAACAAACAAATCGTCCAATTACCCAAGCAGTATATCAAAAGCCTTGCAACATTCATATTATGGTCTATATTACCTTACCTTTATGTCAAAATGTATTGGACGTATATGTTTACACTGGATGCCGAATTGAATGCGCACGGATTTTGAATTTGGAATTGTTTGTGAAATTGGAGGTATAATCCGCTTGTACGCCTGCGCAAGCCGCCATTGTTGTTGGTCACGAAATGGCGGGCTTTTGATTCCGAACACAAATTAGCAAAAAATGTTCAATGATCTTAATTTCTTGTGAAATTTCTAACTTTACCAAAATCAGTAACTGAAGAAAGCAATGTATTCAAATTTTTCAAATTAAATAGTTAAATTTTATTTTGGTCTTTTTAAATGATATAAAACGTATTAATTCATAATATTATACGAAGTTAAAAATAATCCATTTTTTTCACCATCATTTCAGCCTATCACTCAGTCCACTGCTGAACATAGGACTTCCCTATAGAATACCACAAAATTTTGTAGCTCTCATTTTGGAAGATTTTGCTATAGCTGCCACGCTCGGCAGGCGGGTTGGCAACCGTTCGCCGTATGGTGAATTTGAAAAATTGGCTTAAGAGAATCTACCACTCCATCTCATCCAGTGGTAGTCGTAAAAGTCGACAGAGGGAAAATAAAAACCAGTAGATGGGCAGTCAACTCGGCGGTTGACTGTCGTAGAGTCAATATCACTTGATAATGCCTCGTTTTGAGGTGAAACACGTGTCGTGTTCTCGACTTCAGTGGTGTGTATTGCCTAGTGGTAGTGTTGTAGTGGTGGAGGGTATCTGGTAGCGGCTCCCGGTGGTGGTATTGGTTTTCTTGTGGACGCTGTTGAGGGAGGGCGGGCGGTGCTCTTCAAAGCTAAGGTAATACACACCATTTTACATTTTGCATGCGGATCTTAGCAAATTAACTTTCTCTCCTTTACTATAATGGATTTCCGCAAAGTAACGCCTGATTCTATTAACTTGGGAATAAGTTAGCAAATGAATGTCTTATACAAAACTAATATTGTTCTTGATGGACTGATTAAAAGTTTATTTTATTGATGAACTTTAGATTATATTAGAGATAACTATAGAAAATTGCGGGTTTAACTCAGTAAGCTCACTCAACAGAAGCGAAACATACTTTGATTAAAAAAAAATTATAAATTAATTAACTAATATATTACTCACTGAATACTGATACTATGCAGGATTCCGTCTAGGTATTCTGCCATGAAGCAGTAGTGTGCAAACATTACTGTGTTTCGGTTTGAACGGCACTGAGAGCTAGCGTAATCTCTGGGCATGCGAGACTTAAGAACTGATGTCTCAGTGTGATGTCACACAGAAATGTTCTGGGTGACATAGCATTTGTTATGGGTAGGCGTTGCACTTACCATCAGGTGAACGTTTTGCTCATAAAAATACAAGTAATTGTTAATTACTTGCTCAGTATATAAACAAATGTAAATATTTGTACTAACAGTAACAGAAACCTTGCACTAAAACGCTGCTTTCAAACGTCGCACTCAAATCTTGCAAACTCAATTTTTTTTCTTGAAATTTTACTCTCATCGCGCTCAGTTAAGTTTCACTTCAATAACAATGAGTTCAAGATTATCCATACTAATATTATAAATGTGAAAGTTACTCTCTCTGTCCCTCTGTCTGTTTGTTACCTTTTCACGGTTCAACCGCTGAACCGATGTTGCACAGAAAAAGCAACCTACAGACCGACAAAGGATACTGCATGTATTTTTTTATATGAGAAATTGACGAAACGTGCAAAACGTCCAACTGATGGTAAGTGCAACGACTGCCCATAACAAATGCTGTGTCACCCAAAAAACTGCGCCCGTCACCCTGAGACATCAGTTCTTAAGTTTCATAGGCCCAATGATTACTAGCTATCAGTGCCCTTCAAACCGAAACACAGTAATGTTTGCACAATTCTGCTTCACGGCAGAATAACTGGCCTTGGGGCGATCCCTACCTAGACGGATTCTTGCATAGGAATCATACCACCAAAATGTATGTATGCTCCATTGCCTCGCTAAAAAAGGACAATGGTTACAATGAACATTACTGCTAAGATCGCAAATACCGTATTTTGAATCTGCTTTTAAACGTTGCGAAAGAAACGGAAATATCGAGTTTAGGGTTCCGACGGCCGCTTGGGTAATCCACACCGACATGATACGTACGGAACCTACCATTAACCGTACAATACTCAATTCCTTTGCTCTTTGTGTAGTAGACTAATATAAACTGACCCGCGACTCACAAGCAGCACCTTCAAAACAGGTCTTTTCATGGGTCATGTAATGCCGGTTGTTATTTTATACCAGTAATTCAATTACCCTTATATTTCGTTGTTTCCTGTATTTTTAAAGGGGTTTTTTTAACAGGAAGGAGCCGTCAAATTTTAATGAAATTATTCGCCAACAAAGAGCGTTATGATTAGCTTCGAATTCCATTGAAAAGTTTTTAAACTATTGATTAGGCCTATTGTCATCGATTGTGAGATTTAATAGGTCATAACTCGGCGCATACTGTACGAAGTTTAATTTTTCTTATTTTTTATTTATGTAATGAAGTAACGAAACGAGCAAAACGTCCACCTGATGGTAAGTGCAGCGTCTACCCATAACAAATTCTATGTCATCCAGAACATGTCTGTGTGACACCACACTGCGCTCGTCACCCAGAGACATCAGTTCTTAAGTCCCATATGCCCAACGATTACGATAGCTCTCAGTGCCCTTCGAACCGAAACACAGTAATGTTAGCAAACTACATTCACGGCAGAATAACTTGCACTGGGGTGGTACTTACCTTATTGACGACTGTGTCTGCTGACGACCGCGTGGCTATCTGTAGAGAACCTTAGTCACCGCGGTCCTGGGTTCGAATCCCAGCCAGAACCAACATTGGTTAAAAAACACAAATTATTATGTACTTCCGATCTTATCGCATGAGTTACACGGCTACCTAGCGCTAGATGCAAGTGATGAGATCGGAAGTAGGGTGGAAGTGAGTAGTGACTGGGTAAGATGGGAAAAGTGAATTCCCCTGAGTATGCGCGTACACTTGTGGCACTATAATATCTCCTGCGCAGTTGATAGCTTCCGATAGTTTTCGGAAGTTGTCGTCGGGGTCGAAGTCCGGTGAATGTGCAAACGCAAGAGTTTGATCAGTCATCTTTAAGCAAAAAGTCTAAATTATTTCTTTGTATTTACACGATTATTACATACATACATATAGTCACGCCTTTTCCCAAAGTAAAGGAGTAGGGAGAGGCCACACACGTAGTCCACTTTTCGCCCCCTTAGGTAACGAGACGTAATGGGTTGCAAAATACGTCACCGACATTTTTGTAAGATTCAAAAAAATTCTTACTCCCCATTGTGTTCCCACAAGTAGTAAAGTGACAGCATTGCATATTATGGTGTTGTGCCGCACGATTAAACGCTGTCCGTAAAGTGGCCTCTTACGACACCTCGATAGGAAAATGTAGGTGCTATTCTACCCTATATATAGTATACATACATACATACATAAGATCACGACTGTATCCCATAAGGGGTAGTCAGAGACTGGGCACTCACTGCAAAAACAGATGACTGCCACAATCCACGTTTCACCAGAACAATATAATGCACTTGGTGTGATAGGTGGTGAGCCCATCGCCACCATGCGCTGTTGGGTGCACAGTGCAGTTTAATTCCTTACTCGCCTTTTACGAGATCCATTGGATGAGAGATGGAGTGGTAGTATTCTTTTAACGAGGCGCCACCACACGGCTCATATGGCACATAGCATAATATAGCTTAAAACCTTTCACAATAGACGTGCTATCTAATTTAAAAATATTTTTTTTAAATCGGATTAGTATTTCCTGATATTAGCGAGTACAAACATACAAACCCACCAGCTTTTTATAGTACGAGTAGTAACATAAAATGACTGCATGTAATAATTCTTGTTTTACTTAAAAATGTATACACACACATTTTGGATTCAATTCCCAGCTATCATCACACCCTCTAAGTACAAATTTCCCTCATAAACAATAACTCCCTCCCATCGCTCCTAGGTATCGGAGGGCGAGACGAGAACGAGGAGGGATGGGGAGGGACAAATGAGTCTCAGCCACCAACACAATTTCCCGCGTATCGGCGAATGGCGCACACGTTGACTGTCTCACGCGTCTTATGCCTGATGAAATCATTTTGGGGTCGGAAGGAATCGCAAAAAACGTCGATGTCTTAATGTGACGAACAGAACGACAGTTTAGTCCATAACAAGTTTAAATGTTTTATTTTATGATGTCTGTGACAATATCTACGCCGATTTTCGACTACCTACCTTTCTTAGCTTAAGGTGTCAGCGATATAGAATATATAAATAAATATAATATCTCCTGAGCAGTTGATAGCTACCAACAGCATTCTGCCGTGGGGTAGCGGCTTAAGAGAATCTACCACCCCATCTGATCCCGTGGGTGTCGTAAAAGTCTACGAAGGGAAAATAAAAACCAAGCGATGGGCAGCAGCATCTTCCTGGAACATCTGAATAAATAAACTGCGGTAGCCAACCCGCCTGTCAAGCGTGGCAGCAATGGCAAAATTCCCCCAAACTATAGCGACGAACTTTTGTGGCAATCTATGGAGGAGGCCTATTTTCAGCATTACAACGTCTGCCCATAACAGACGCTGTGTCACCCAAAACATTTTTGCGTGACACCACTCGTCCCCATCAACTCGACGTCATTTTTCTCGTCTTTCTAGTCTCTTATGCCCAGTATTACACTAGCTGCCAGTGCCCTTCAGATCGAAATACAGCAATGTTTGCGAACTACTGCTTCACGGCTGAATAACCCTACAGTGGTACCTACCTACACGGACTTCAGCATAGGAATCCTACCACCAGTGAACCACCACCAATATATTTAATATTATGTTAAAGCACAATAATTTCAGCGTATACGTATAGATTTACTCGTAAGTTACAGTCCGCAGGCGCGACGTCCTTAACGATAACTAAGTTACACTATCCTGCGCGTCCCGAAGAGCGTGATGTAGGAGCACTGGATGTGGCTCAGAGCTATCTTAATAATACGTTTATTAACATTTACGTACTTTTACGTCGCTTCTTCTTGATACTTTGAATAATGTAAAAAAAAGTAAAGTTTCAGCCTATAAATGTCCCACTACTGAGCACAGGCCTCCTCTCATTTCTGAGAGGGTTTTGGAGCTAGGAAAAATCTGCCACGCTGCTCCAATGCGGGTTGGCAGACTTCACATATCTTCGAAATATTTTTTATTCCTCAGACATGCAGGTTTCCTCACGATGTTTTCCTTCACCGCCGAGCACGTGGTAAATCAGCACTTAAAATTGTAATTAACAATTTTAGTGGTGCCGGCACCGGGAATCGAACCCAGGTTACTCGCGTACTATGAAATTTAAAGCGAGCGCCTAGCCCCTGAGCTACCACGGCTCTTTGAATAATGGTAATTATATAATTTGAGAAGGAAAGAAGAGCGTGTTGCCATTGACAATCAATTTTTTTATAGTTCTGTTTTTGACATACTTTGAAACAAGGATCCAGGTAGTCTTACTAGATGATTGCAACGCAGTCACATAACCTATATTGAAGTAATCAAAATTAAGTAAGATGATAATACTATATTGAAACAAGACCGCACCTCAAATATGATTAAGTTAAAAAAAAAATTCGAAGACATGTGCAGTCCACCAACCCGCATTGGGCGCCGTGGCGTCCAAGCTCCAAAACCCTCTCAAAAATGAGAGAAGGCCTGTGCTCAGCAGTGAGATATTTATAGGCTGAAACTTTACTTTTTTTTATACTAATATTATAAATGCGAAAATAACTCTCTCTGTCCCTTTCCTGTCTGTTTGTTATCTTTTCACGGCTCATCGGTTGAACTGATCTTGATAAAATTTGGCACAGAGATAGCTTGCATCTTGGACAGTATCACGGACATAGGATACCTTTAATTTCGAAAAATCGAATAGTTTCCACGGGAGATTAAAAAAACTGAAATCCATGTGAACGAAGTCGTGGGCGTCACCTAGTAAACTATTTGTTTATTATGCTTGTAAGCTTAATGTGTGTAAAAAAGTCGTGTGGTGTCGTAGGACACCAGATAGGAACGAAGTTACTTATTATAAAAATATTAATTTCATGTTCTATTCGAGGCATAAAAAATAATACGAGTATACAAAGTAACAGCTATTTTTATAGAGCGTTTCAAAGTTTTAAATAAAAGAAAAACATTTAAATTAATAGTGGTTGTAATATTAATATTGTTTTTTTATTTAAAAGTTTGAAACGCTCTCAATTGTTTCTAGTTTACAAAAAAAATAAGAGTAGGTAAGTAACTAATAGGTAGTATAGTAGGCGAGCGTAGTTCGCTCCCTGGTAGCTCACACCGCGGCATTTTTCTTACTTTTAGCATTTTTATACCTGTCGTAACTTTTTATCTATGTTTCTTGACTATGAAACTATTTTGTAGGATAAGGATTAATATCATGATACGAATGTCATCATCTTTCGATTCTACTCGTGTTTTGATAGAATAATTTGAACAAGAAGTGGTTATTGTGACATAACTATAATAGTTAGACATATAGCCTCGTGGACTTTTTTGTGAGTAATGATGAGTACTATGAAAATGTAGTACTTTATTTTCTTTATCATTAATAGTTTTTGCAGCGCACGCCAAATAATGACTTTAATCAGTAAATTTTTGATACCTTGAGTTACATCATAGATCATAGATCTCGTTTTTTTTAATGAAATACACTCATGTTATTCGGTGATAATGTAGTTGTATATAAGTGAAAGAATTTTTAAAATCGGATCCTTACTTTTTTAAACATATATTTCCTCTTTATAATATTAGTATAGATAAAAATCTTACGCTTTTTTCTTTTAACGTTACGGACCTTAAAAATCTAAAACAAGTCTCTTCCAGTTTGATATTCTCTCATATGGTATGACTTTATAATAGTAATTAATTGCTTACTAAGTGGGTAGTCGGCGCGCGCTCGCAGTTAATCGGATGCTCCTCCGCGCTGTTAGCTCGTTACCAAGTCGCCGGTGGGCTGCACGACTTTACTATTCAGTTAGGCATACCATCACGGTTCCAATCCTTTGCAGAATGGCAGAAAACCCTTCATTTCTTGTTAATTGTGAAATGATGTTCTCCTAGCCGATTTCGACCACGGCGACAACTTCCGACTACTGTCGAGAGCCATCAACTGCGCAGGAGATATTATAGTGCCGCAAGTGTTCGCGCAAACACAGAGGCACTCACTCGTCCCAACCTACCCGCGCCCGATGTAACGCTGATGCGATAAGATCGGAGGTAGGCTAGGATGCAGTGTCAGAAACACGGGGACAATCAGTCTGGTTGTGTACAAATGTTGGCTCCAGCTGGGATTCGAACCCAGGACCCGCGGCTTAGAAGTTAGGTACTCTGACCACTGAGCCACGCGGTCGTTGTAACACTCCAAGAAAGGTAGAAAGGTAGTTACCACACCAGGGCCAGTTATTCTGCCGTGAAACAGTAATATGCAAACATTACTATCTTTCGGTCTGAAGGGCACTGAGAGATACTGTAATCGTTTGGGGTGTGAGACTTAAGAACTGATGTCTATGGGTGAAGGGCGTGTGGTGCCACACAGAAATGTTCCGGGTGCCATAGCATCTGTTATAGGCAGACATCGCACTTCACCCTGAGACATCGGTTCTTAAATCTCATATACCCTGTGATTACGCTAGCTCTCAGTGCCCTTCGAACTGAAACACAGTAATGTTTACACACTACTGCTTCATGGCAGAATAACTGGCCCTGGGGTGGTACCTACCGAGACGGATTCCTGCATAGGAATCATACCACCAATTTACTACACTTAAAAATTACTGTTAAAAATAATTACTATTAATGTAACCACTACTACTACTCAAAAAATAAAGATTTTAATATGGTCATGTGTGGAGAACAGAATAATACGAAATTAGGTCAGTGTAAAAAATAACAAAGTAATGGATACCTACGGAGTTTCTTTCGCCTGTTTCTTCTCCGTCAGAGGAACCTCATTACAAAACGGTACTAGATTGTAAAAAAATACGTTTGTAAAACGAAATTTATATTTCTTACGTTGAAGAATATATCATTTTCATTTCATACTGCTCGTGAGAAGGCATTGGGGAATAAGCACTAATACGTGGTCCGAAACCCATCACGTTCGTTTCCCGCGGAGGCGAAAAGTGGGCTACGTGTGTGGTCGTGATTTTATGTATATTTTTAAATAATCTATTCCAGCGGCAGTCTGTTTTGCAGTTGCCTCAGAAAACTCCGTTTTACGAACGTTTATCATTTAATGACAATAATATTATTGAATGCCGGCGACGCTTCCGATGTGATCCCGCAGCTGCACCCGATCCCCGTCTGACGAAGTAATCCCACTAACCGTGCAAATTGTCCGGGCTATAGCGTTCGTTATATTAGTGACACGTTATTAATTTTATTAACCACCTCTCGATGTTGTAGTCCAGAGTTATACTGTATGAGTTTATATGCGTCATAGAGTCGTTGTAGTACAGTGGCCAGCCGTTCACCTAAAAATTGAATATTACGCAAGTGACCTGACATGTTATCCGAAGCAGAACCAGAGTAACCGACATAACCGATAGGATTAGCAAGCTGGAGTGATAATAGGCCGGCCATATACCTCGTAGAACCGATGACCTTTGGGGAAGAAAGGTCCTCGAGTGGCAACCTCGACGACCTGCACGGTTTTGAGGGAAGTCGATGGATAAAAGTGGCTCACGACCGTGTTTTATGGCAATCTATGGGGGAATGTTTGACAGTTTTATTGTTTTTTTTAAAAGGAATATTTCTGTCATTTAAAATATGTGAAGTCCGCCAACCCGCATTAGTGCAGTGTGGCGGTGTGTACCCGGCTCCAAAACACTTTCAGAAATGAAGGTGTAGTCGAGTAGTAGGCTGCTACCACTTTATGCTTCATTATATGGAAAGAAAGAAAAAAAAATAAAAAGAAAAATGTTTTCTTCATGTTCAGTACATAACAGCCATTTAAATGAAACTAATTTTTCGGATTTTATCGCGTTTAATTTTTGTTTCGAGTATTTATAACCCGACGTTTCGAGTGCTTTACAGCACCCATGGTCACGGGGGACACACGGGGGGCTGTAAAGCACTCGAAACGTCGGGTTATAAATACTCGTAACAAAAATTAAACGCGATAAAATCCGTAAAATTAGTTTCATTTAAATGTGTAGTGTTCGCGTAAATATAAGAAATCATTACATAACAGCCAATTTATTTAAAGGTGAGACAAAGACATATTCCAAGTTAGTTGACACATTTTTATGAAAGACAACGAGACGAGCTTATCGTTCGATGGTAAGTGCAAGTCTGCCCATAGCATTTGCTCAAAGCATATTTTTATGTGGTAAATACTCATATGCCCAGAAATTAAACTCAATATCAGAACTCTTCAGTCAGAAACAGTAATGTTCGCAGACTACTGCTTGACGACGGAATAACTGGCACTGCCATGGTACTTACCAAGGTGGATTCCTGCATAGGCTAGCTAGCATAGCTTTAAACCGGTAAGGCTTCATCTTTTTTGACATAAGCCATGAATAGCCAATACTATCTATAAGCTGCGTCTGTAACTATTTCAGTTCAAAATATTAGTAGTTAATGAAAACAGACTAATATATCTATGCCATCTATCGGAATTTGTCATTCAAAGACTTTAAATGTTCACCTATACTTGGTTTACGTGATTTTTTTACCGAAAAATATATTTATATAATTAGGATATAGGATAGATTTCTTGATAGAAAAAATGTCAAGGCCATAAATTTCATCAAAAATGTTACAGCCACGATAACCAATAAGTGTAACAAAAAGTCTTGTAAATCCTTTAATTTCTTTTCAAACTTGATTAATCTAACTCAATAACAAAAACATCTCTAATGGCAGAAGCCATTAGTGTTTTTGCTTATTATTTTCTTTTTACGTTCGCCACCCCTTTGAAATAGATAATTCTCAAATGCTGATTTCTTATATTTACCCGAAAATAATACATTTAATAAAACTAATTTTACAGATTCAATCGCGTTAATTTTTAACTATTTGTAACCCGTCGTTTCCAGCGCTTTTCAGCACCCATGGTTACGGGGGGATTGAGATGAGAGATGTCATGATGTTATAGTTAATCCGGGGTACCTTCAGTATTTTATTGGGATGCCAAGCTGGCGGTAGTACTCAAACATCTTCTTTATCTGAATTAGGATGTTTTTTAAATTTAATAGCCCCGCGAAATTGATTGGAATCGGTGTTCATTGGTATGGATTTGTGGTCTACCAAATCTTATGTAATCTTTTTCTTTTTTTTTTCTTTCTTTAAAAAACGAAGCCGCGCAGTAGGATTTCTCCTGTGTCGCGGGTGCGTTTTACAGACATAAATTCCACATGCACAAACACCCAGAACCGGAACAACTATATGTAAGCCATACAAATATTTGTCCCGTGCGGGAATCGAAACCGCGACCCGCGGCGCAGAAGCCAAGGGCTTAGCCACTGCGCCAACCGAGCCGAGAATCTGATCTGTTCTGCTTGGGTCAATCAGACATGGTCACGTCATTGTAGTCACGGGTACTGAGTTGCACGCGCTATTTTATAGTAAGTGGGGCAAAAGAACAAGAGACTCACCTTATGATCAGTGACCACTCATTAACATAATGGCGAATGTTTGTCGTAATGTTTACGCTTTTTTTTATTGCATAAAGTGACGAAACGAGCAAAACGTTCACCTGATGGTAAGTGCAACGTCTGCCCATAACAAATGCTGTTCCATCCAGAAAATTTCTGTGTGATACTACACTGTGCCTATCACCCTGAGACGTAGGTTCTTAGGTCTCATATGCCCAGTGATTACGCTAGCTCACAGTGCCCTTCAAACCAAAACACAGTAATGCTTGCACGCTACTGCTTCACGGTAGAATAACTGGCCCTGGGGTGGTACCTACCTAGACGGACTCCTGCATAGGAATCCTACCACAGGCAGCAACAGAACAGATTCTGTCACCCAGTCTTATCCTGTGGGCGTGATCAAAAGTGGGAAACGTACGGAAGACCGTATCGAAGATGCAAGATTGGAACCGAAATGTCCTAGATCCTGGAAACATCAATGTCCCAGGCCCCAGTATTTTCGTTCTGACAGTTTTGAAGAAGGATAGTTCGATAGTCGGTAGTCGTGACGTTTTGTTGCTATTTACTGAGTTGACTCTAGCGACACACGCGGAATGACATTCATAGAGCAGAAAAGTTTTTTTTTAATAATGCTTTTATAAACCGTCAATACTGCAATCGTGCAAAATGTTTAGTTTTGGCTGGAAGCCATATATCTATTACCTTTTTATTTGATAATGTGACGAAACTAGCAAAACATTCAGCTGATGGTAAAAGCAACGTCTGCCCATAACAAATGCTGAGTCGCCCAGAACATTTCTGTGTGACACCACACTACGCCCGTCACCCTGAGACATCAGTTCTAAGTCTCATATAGTGATTACGCTAGCTCTCAGTGGCAAACCGAAACATAGTAATGTTTGCACACGACTGCTTCACGGCAGAATAACTGGCCCTGGGGTGGTACCTACCTAGACGGATACCTGCATAGAAATTCTCTTTTTTTTCAAAATAAGGATATTGAATTTATTATTTAAAATTGTTATAAAAATAGGCCGATAGGTGTTCGGCAGAGATCTTTCCCACCGAGGTGTCGAAAGAGGCGACTAAGATATTGTACGGGCAGCCTATATTCGTGCAGAATAACAGCATAATAGGGGAGTAAGAATTTTTTGACTAGTACCAAAATGGTTCGCGCGAGGGCGGAAAGTGGGCTAAGTGTGTGGCGTCTGCCTACCCCTTATTAGGGAAAGAGGCGTGATTGTATGTATGCATATGAAACAAACTCTTTTACAGCTTTTATTTATAAATCAAAATACCAAAAAAAAAACCGATCCGTTTATTTTTAAGTAAATGTTTTGTTCCGAAAAAGCGAAACGGTATGAAAAACAAAAAGTCAACTTTGTTGGTATAAACATAAAGTATAAATTCGAACGCGATACAGGGTGTTTTGCACGGCGTGGTACAAAAACGTTTATTAGCACATTTGTCGCTAGTGGAGCGTGCGACAGAGTGAAGTGACGAGCGATTGAATCGCAAGGAGCGAGGGGTGAATAGGCGCTTGCTATTTTATTTGTTTGTGTAATAACGCGTTTTATTAACGCGCTATATAGCGTAGCGAATTTATTACAGACGCTTTGTTGTAACCTAAAAAAAAGTAAGGTAACAGCCTATAAATGTCCCACAGCTGAGAACAGGCCTCCTCTCATTTCTGAGAGGGTTTTGGAGCCAGGAATAATCCGCCAGGCTGCTCCAATGCGGGTTGGCGGCCTTCACATGTCCTCGAAATATTTCTACTCCTCGGACATATAGGTTTTCTCACGATGTTTTCCTTCACCGCTAAGCACGTGGTAAATCAGCACTTAAAATTGTAGAATAATTTCAGAGGTGCTGCCACCGGGATTCGAATCCGGGTTACTCACGTAATATGAAATTAAAGGCGAGCACCCGGCCCCTGAGTTACCATATTATATGAATAAGTATTGCAATAAATTCAATTAATCGCTGACAATAATGATGATTCAAATAAGACAGTTATTTAGTTTATTCCAAACTAGCTGATGCCCGAGACTTTGTCCGCGTGGATAAAGGTTTTTTTTTAATATCCTCTGGGAACTATTTGATTTTCCGAGATAAAAAGTATCTTTAGTCCGTCCCCAGGGTGCAAGCTATCTCTGTGCCAAATTTCATCCAGATCGGCTCAGCGGTTCAGCTGTGAAGAGGTATCAAACAGACAGTGGGACAGAGAGGGTTACTTTCGAATTTATAATATTAGTATGGATGAGTAGGATAACTTCAAAGTCAGCAAGAAAATCTTTTACCGGTAGTAGGATTCCTATGCTGGAATCCGTCTAGGTAAAAACAACCGCAGTGCCAGTTATTCCGCCGTGAAACAGTAGTGTGCAAACATTACTGTCTCGTTAAGAAGTAAAGTCTCAGGGTGACGGGCGCAATGTGGTGTCACACGTAACCTAACGAGTGAATGTCGCACTATCAGGTGCACATTAAAACCGAATCGATTACAACTGATCAAAATATACACAGATATAACAAAAAAAAAAATCAACTCTTAATACTGTGGGAGGGCGGGCGGTGATCTTCAAAAAGAGGGAATATACGCCATTTTATATTTTGCATGCGGATCATAGCAAATTATAATTCTTTCCTCCATTACCTATAATGATTCCTTATTTTCACGTGAATACTAAACGTTGAAGACAATTCATATTTATCTTTAATGAGTAGTTATATTAATAAATAATGTAATAATAAATTTATACTAAATAGTATTATTATGCCTTGTTGGGGCGGCCAAAGAGAATCTACCACTCCATCTCATCCCGTGGGTGTCGTAAAAATCGACAGAGGTAAAAAGAAAACACAACATGGAACATCTGAATAAACTGCGGTTGCCAACCCGCTTGACAAGCGTGGCAACTATGGCTAAATCCCTTCAAAATGAGAGATTTAAACTTTTGTGGCAATCTACGGGGGAGGTCTATCTTCAGCAGTGGACTTGTGATAGGCTGAAACTACGAGGATGAACGATGAAATATTATAATTGATATTTTGAATAGTCTTCATCTAGTAGGATTCCTATGCAGGAATCTGTCCAGGTAGGTACCACCCCAGGGCCAGTTATTCTGCCGTGAAGCAGTAGTGTGCAAACATTATTGTGTTTCGGTTTGAAGGGCACTGTGAGCTAGCGTAATCACTGGGCATATGAGACTTAAGAACTGATGTCTCAGGGTGACGGGCGCAGTGTGGTGTCACACAGAAATATTCTGGGTGACACAGCATTTGTTGTGGGCGGACGCTGCACTTACCATCATGTGAACGTTTTGCTCGTTTCGTCACTTTATACAATAAAAAAAGCAGTAGTGTGCAAACATTACTGTTTTTCGGTTTGAAGGGCACTGAGAAGCAGTGTAATCACTGGGCATATGCGACTTAGGATCTGATGTTTTAGGGTGACGGGCGCAGTGTGGCAACACACAGAATTGTTCTGGGTGACACAGCATTTGTTATGGGTAGACGTTGCACTTACCATCAGCTGAACATTTGCATGTTTCGTCACCTTATCAAATAAAAAAAAAAATTTAACGCAATACATTTTACAGATATGTTACAATGATATTTAAAACTTTGTCACAGTGAAAGTAGATAAAAAACAGCGACAGCCACCAGCGCTAAAAACAACATTGATAAATATCTCGCCGAATTTGTCCTTATATTATTGTATACAAACTATCGAGAAAGGCCTTTTCATTCAAGTGATTTCTTTCACAAACGAACACGCATGACTGGACAAGCACCAAATAACATACAACTGTCGTTAAACGTACTTGCTAATGTCTCACGGTTCAATTTATAGCGGACTTAAACGACCAATTTAAAGAGAACTGCCATTTGAAGCTCGTTATTTTTAGCCAGGAGTCAGGGTGTTTGGGCGTTTGTTACAATGGGTTAAAGTGTGTTTATGCGACTGATTTTGTAAAGAGGTTCTAATGTATAGTTAATTGTAATACGGATCAGATAAGATGCTTTTTAAGATATAATAGATGCTCGTGAAGCGTGTTACGTGCTGTATTGTCGTTTCAATGTAATTTTTGTTACATTATACGGGCCATTAAAACGGGGTCCCATTTTACTTTCACACACGTATGCACATTTTCTAACACAGACTTCTTTGGTATATTTGTTTTTCATTATCATCATTATCATTATTTTAGCCCAATTACTGGTGGTAGGATTCCTATGCAGGGATCCGTCTAGGTAGGTACCACCGAAAGGCCAGTTAGGCTGCCGTGAAGCAGTAGTGTGCAAACATTACTGTGTTTCGGTTTGAAGGGCACTGTGAGCTAGCGTAATCACAGGGCATATGAGACTTAAGTAACTGATGTCTCAGTCTCAGGTTGATGGTCACAGTGAGGTGTCACACAGAAATGTACTAAGTAACACAGCATTTGTTATTGGCAGACGTTGCACTTACGAGTACCATTGTTGAAGGTTTTGCTCGTTTCATCACTTTATACAAAAAAAAATGTTGAAAAATGACACCACACTGCTCTCGTTACCCAGAGACATCAGTTCTTAAGTCACATTTGCCCAGTGATTACACTAGCTCTCAATGCCTTTCGAACCGAAACACAGTAAAGTTTGGACACTACTGTTTCACGGCAGAATAACTGGCACTGGGATGATACCTACCTAGACAGACTCTTGCATAGAAATCCTATCACCAGTAGAATGAATCAAAAAACATTGATTTCACTTCATATATAATAATTTAATAATTTAGGATTAACAAATAATCAATACATTCTGTAAAGCTTCGTAGGATCCCGGCGGTTCCAAGTCGGACGCGTCGGTAATTGGGCGTAACTCGCGCCGGCACCGGCGTCATCCGATGTGCACGCGTGGTGTTACGGTGCCGTGTTGATTGCTAATAATTGCCAGTAATTGATGAACGCCCTTAAACTGATCTCGGACTGGCTTAAACCGAGTGGCCGTGAGATAGTGAGCATGCAGACAAAATTCAAACCATATTCGAATTCTATAATTTAGTTTTCCTAGAATCTTTTATGAGTCATTTTGTGTCACTCGGCAGCTGTCTGTCGTAGAGTCAATATCACCTGGTAATGTCTCGTTTTGAGGTGAAACTCGCGTCGTGTTCCTGACCTTGGAAAAACTTGGTAATATACACCATTTTACACTTTGCATGCGGATTTTAACAAACAACGCAACAGTCACAACAATTTAAGTAAGTTCAGATATTTTAATCAATCAATATACTCTTTATTGTAGACCAATACAAAAAAGACTAAGTACTATATTTAAGTTACGGTACGAAAGGCTGCCTTTTCACTGAAAGCGATTTCTTCCAGACAACCTTAGCGCAGAGAACTGATACAGCAAAATGCAAAACCAGGAAAAGAGGGTGATGTACACTAAACCATATATTATAAAAAAACACTAGATGATAGCATCTCATATAAAAAGCGACAGACTAAGGTAAATGATTAGTTAGAAAATACTTAGACTTTGCCACAATTTAAAAACTGATCCGAGAAACGCAGACAAGACTTTTGTCGACTTTTGGCGCCAACTCGAAAAGTGGCGGTAGTGTTTTTATTTAAATTTGTAATTTCTGTGTATATTTGGAGTTTTGATGTTTAATATTATCAATATTTTTTTTATATTATTATTAATTTGTTTATTACGTAGCAAGTGCTCCTGAAAGTGTACAGTCACTGGAAAATTCAATTCAAGATCAAAATTGTGCTTTTCGTTTTGTCTCCATCAGTCCAGCAAATCTTCAGTAAAAGTCAACTATCAATTTACTATCAATCAAAATTTTGAAGTCTTGCTGCTTGAAGATTGTATACTTGGATATGTTACTTGACACTGGAAAATAGTTTAGGACTGTTTCCATAAATAAATAAATAAATAAAAGACTTCTTCATTCTTTTTCAAGCGTCTCCTTTTTGTTACGGTATTTGCTGTACGTAAAATGTAATTTAAGGTGAGGGGCATTAAAGGGTTGATAATTGAGATGTCAGTCAGTTAACGACGGAGCGTGAACATTAGCTATTTGCTGATTACTGCAATGAGTTGCCATTCTAAACGTCTTCAGTAAGCTTGTATTTGTGTTTAACTACGCGGCCGTAGTCAGACTACATGGCTGCAACGCTTTCTGAGATTTGAACCTCAGGGTTCAAATCTCAGCCGGGTCCAGCATTTCTTCAGACACATATTGTTGGTTTATATTTGGATCTACTCGCATGAGCGTTACATCGGAGGGCGGTAGATCAGAACAGAGGTGTGCCTCTGTATTTTTGTGCACTTATAATATCTCCTCCACAGTTAACAGCTGCTGACGGTATTCGGGAGTTTACGCGGCAAATCGGTCTGGAGGACTTCTACTACTAGTCTAGGACTAGTTCTTAGTTTATGTACCATTTCGTTTTTACGGTATGTATGGCAATCATACATATCTCTTTTATAGAACAAAATGATGGAACGAGCTAATCGTTCACCAGATAGTAAGTACAACGTCTGCCCATGTCAAATACTGGTTATCCAGAACATTTCTGTGTGAAGCTCTGAATTCTCACATGTCCAGTAATTACACTACTTATCAGTGCTTTCAAATCGAAACAGTTTTTTTGCGCTCTGCTGCTTGATATTTTTTTTATTTCATCTAAATGACGGAACGAGCAAAACGTTCACCTGATGGTAAGTGCAACGTGTGCCCATAACAAATGCTGTGTCACCCAGAACAGTGTGACACCACAATGCGCCCGTCACCCTGAGACATCAGTTCTTAAGTCTCATATGCCCAGTGATTACGCTACCTCTCTCAAGCAGTAATCGTTTGCACACTACTGCTTCACGGTAGAATAACTAGCCCTGGGGTGGTACCTACCTAGACGGATTCCTGCATAGGAATCCTACCACCAGTAAGGCAGAACAACTGGCACTACTGCGGTGCCTGCCTTTGAAGTCTAATGGTAACATTAAATTGTACTGTACTCAGTATGTAAGTGTTTGTATGAGTTACAGAAAGTTGCCCCGTCTGAGTTTATGTATGTTGCTTCAAAAGAAAGCTTAGTTGGTAGAATATTTAAAGAAAAATTATAACACGCACAAGAAATCAACCAGCGGTAGAATATTGAATGCCAATTCTTAAACCCTTTAATCATATCTTAACCGCTTATCGAGGTATCATCTACCATTAGAATATAGACGCAAAGTTAATGATATCAGCTTACTACTCGGTATTGCGAGTGGGTCCTGTGACTGTGCTGCTTTCCAACATCGTCATTCGTACTAATCCTGTAAGCCTTAGGCTGCGGTCTATATTATATGTATCAATTGTGTCCACTAATTATGGGCGTAATGCTTTTTTCTTACACAGCGCAAAAGAATTTCATAGACTGTCATCGTCATTGGGAATTGACCTATTCTGTACCAATGCACAGTCTGTAAAAATACATACTCGTATATACATCCCATAAGGGGTAGTCAGAGACTGGGCACTCACTGGAAAAGCAGATGACTGCCACAATCCACAGTTTCACCAAAACAATATAATGCACTTGGTGTGATAGGTAGTGAGCCCATCGCCACCATGCGCTATTGGGTGCACAGTGCAGTTTTATTCCTTACTCCTTACTCGCCTTTTACGAAATCCATTGGATGAGATGGAGTGGTAGTATTCTTTTAACGAGCCGCCACCACACGGCAACGGCACACGGTAAAAATATGTTTGTCTAATGACTTTTTTACAGAACAAAAAACAATTATGAAGTTTTAACTGTAAATCAGTAATTTTCTTTACATTCTTCTTACTAGTATATGAGCTTTTGTTGTATGTGTTTATTAACTTTTAATAATTAACATAAGTTTTGATTTTTGTTCTCAATGCACTTTGCATTATATCTTTGCATATATCATAAATTATATGCGTAGGCTTGTAATTAGCAATATGTATAGCCATTTCACTATTTATAAAGTTTAAAAGTCTGCCTAAAATAAATTAAATAAAATAAATAAAAAAAAAAGTCCATTTAGATAGCACTAAGTTATATACATACATCCGTTCCGCGCACTTTTTTTTTCGTAACATTAAGTACTAATTAAGTTCTCATTGAAAAGACGACGAGGAACTGAGTATTGAAAGTGTCGCATTTTCCCATAGGCGATAAACGTATACCCTTTATTAACTATAGCAAGAGATTACCAGAACACCGCACTATTTAACAAATAGCCTTAACACCAAGTTACACTTGTACACTCACATACAGCTCTACGATTTATTAACATAAAAACTATATTTCCTTGCACGGGTTCTTTTTTATAATGGCATAAGAAAGCAATTAGGCGCCATTCAATTTGACTTGACCCTTATAACTTCATCTCCTTACCCTTTCGTAGTCCGCTCTCTTTAAGGTGAAGAGGGGATGTCGGGGTTTTTATAGACTGGTCGTTTCCGAATACGCTTGACATATGTTGGGCTCGCAAAGCCAAAGGGGATTGAGTGGCATAAGCCCCTTGGGTTCATTATTGGCCCTTTGCCCCTTTTCCCGAGGGCCCTTCACTCAATGTTTGCGAAGAGTTTTCATTTTACTTAATAGAGTTTCGTTTAGTTGATTTTTGATGTACTTAACGGAAGTTTATTTATATTGTGCTTAAGCAGGTAATTGTTGTTGTTGAAATTAAATATTCGCCGACAGTCCAGCAGAGTAGAATAGCACCTACCTCTTTCCTATCGAGGTGTCGTAAGAGGCCACTTTACGGACAGCCTTTATTCGTGCAGAATAACACCATAACATGCAATGCTGTCTCTATACTGCTCGTGGGAGCGCAAAGGAGAGAATTTTTTGACTACAAAATGACGGCGACGTGGTCCTCATGTCATAGTTAAGTTACTATTCAGTTTAACATAAAACTCACCTGCACTCTGACCTCCGGCAAATTGACCTTCATTGCCAGCTCTTCCCTGGAGTACACGTCTGGGTAGTGGCTCTTCTCGAAGGCCCGCTCCAGCTCGTGCAGCTGGTAGGTGGTGAAGGTGGTGCGGTTGCGGCGGTGCTTCTTCTTGTCGCCGGGGCGCGGCGCTTCGTCGTCGCTGGGCGGCGGGGACTTGTCCGGTGGTGTGCGCTGAGGGTAGCCATCGTTGCTGTTACAGGAACCTTCGCCTGGAAATTATGCAATGATTTTAATTTTTATAAACCATAACACAGGGTACCACCCTAAGGGGCTAAGGGGCCGGGCGCTGGCTTTAAATTGCATAGCACGCGAGTGACCCTTTTTTATTGGATAAAGTGACGAAAGTAACAAATGCTGGGTCACTCAAGATATTTCTGTGTCTGAATCTTCTGCACCCGTCACTCAGAGAAATAATTTTTTAAGTCTCATATGCCCTGTGATTACAGTAGTCCTCAGTGCCATTCAGACCGAAACACAGTAGTAATGTTTGCACACTACTGCTTCACGGCAGAACAACTAGCCTGGGGTGGTATCTACCTAGACGGATTCCAGCATAGGAATCTTACCAACAGAAAAATATAGTTTAATATAGTTACTGGTGGTATGGTGGTGGTGGTTACTGCATAAGAATCCTTCCTATGCGGGAATCCGTCTAAGTAGGTACAGGTCCAGTTATTCTGCCCTGAAGCAGTAGTGTGCAAACATCACTGTGTTTAGGTTTAAAGGGCACTGAAAGCTAGCGTAATCACTGGGCATATGAGACTTAAGAACCGATGTCTCAGAGTGACTGGCGCATTGGTGTGACACACAGAAATCTTCTGGGTGACACAGTATTTCCCATGGGCAGACGTTGCACTTCCCATCAGGTGAACGTTTTGCTCGTTTCGTCACGGTAGACAATAAAAAAAAAAGTTTAAGTAAAATGTAGATTGAAAATTACACCTCATAATCTCTAATTGGGCTTCCCGTTCTCCTAACTCACTGTACCAAAAGCAAACGCTTCGTGATTCAGATGTAGTTGTTTGCATTTTTTTTTCAAATTAGTAGGCATGTGTTAAATAATCACATTCGCAAGTATCTCATAGCATTTAAATTTACAATTGTTTTCATTGTTTTAAAGTAGTGGTGCTGCAATTACCGACCGGCAAGCAACAGTGACGATAAATCAAACAACAATGTTTGTCTATGGAAATGCACGCCCCGTTATAATGTAATTATATTCAAATCAACAAGGCATAAGGCCTCCTGCACACGAATGATAGCTCTGACATGAACATACTGTTATAGTGCAATTGTATTAATATAGGCTTAGATGTAGAATATGGCAATGAAAAAATCGATCCTAGAATTTCTGGAATAAATTTTATAGTTCTTCTCTGAAAATGTCTTATGTTTGGAAACGGTGTAAATTTTGCAATTATTAGAACCCTAAACTACCCTAAATTGAATAAAGAAACATTGACTTCGACTTTGAAATGAGGATAACTAATAATTGTGTGATTTTCTAATATTATGACGGACACTATAATATCTCCTGCTTAGTTGATCATCATCATTTCAGCCTATCACTAGTCCACTGCTAAACATAGGCCTCCCCCATAGATTGCCACAAAACCTTAGTAGCTCTCATTTTGGGGGGGATTATCCATAGTTGCCACGCTTGGCAGGCGGGTTGGAAACCGCAGTTTACTTATTCAGATGTTTCAGGAAGATGCTGCTGCCCATCTTCTGAATAAATTTTCCCTATTTCGACTTTAAGACATCCACGGGATGAGATGGGGTGGTAGATTCTCTTAAGCCGCTACCACACGGCGCAGTTGATAGCTCTCGACAATATTCGGAAGTTGTCGCCGTGGTTTAAGTCGGCCAGGAGAACACCATGTTAGAATTTAAAGGCAGCCTTATTCCATCTCTCCATCTTTCACTACCCTATATCACTGCGGCATCGCTTCCAACAACCGGACTTCCTCTCCATTACACGTGTTGTGCTCGAAACTTCCATTATTTACTCGACCCCCAACGCTCGCGAATGAAAAATGAAAACGTTTTATTGCACGCTTCCTATTGCCGGTTAAATAGGGGGAAGGTATAAATTATTGGATGCAAAACGTGTACTATATTATGCCCTCGACTTCTTGCACGTGGACTTAACAATTTTTTAGTTGAGCAATAGAGCCTCCTCCTACTAAGACAGAATTTTTTTTATTGCATAAAGTGATGAAACGAGCAAGACGTTCACCTGATGGTAAGTGCAACGTCTGCCCATAACAAATGCTGTGTCACCCAGAAAATTTCAGTGTGACACCACACTGTGCCCATTACCCTGAGACATAAGTTCTTAAGTCTCATATGCTCAGTGAATACGCTAGCTCACAGTGCCCTTCAAATCGAAACACAGTAATATTTGCACACTACTGCTTCACGGCTGAATAATGAAAGCGGCGAGTGTGGTGCCACACAGAAATGTAGTTAATAGAATCAGGCGTTACTTTTCGGAAATCCATTATAACGAAGGAAAGAAAGTTACTTTTCTAAGATCCGCATCCGCATTACAAAAAGTAGGTAACAGGTACACACCATTTCAAATTTTACATACGGATCTTAGCTAATTAACTTTATTTCCTTCACACAGAAATGTTTCAGGTGACACAGCATTTATTTCACTGATTTTATCGATTATGATTAATTTTGCTATTATTCTGACGTTTCGAGCACCCATAGTCACATAGTGACCTAGGATTAACCATGACATCACGACCTCTGATATTATAGTTAATGCGGGCTTCCCACGATAAAAATTGGGCTATACTATTAATAATTAAAGGCAGATAAGATGGGCAAAGATTCTAGCCAAGCAGTATTGAGGAAATTCGTTTCATATGCCCAAGTTGTTATTAAATATTTCATCCACACTAATATTTTTAATGCGAAAGTAACTCTCTCTATCCCTCCATCTGTTTGTCCTTTCACGGCTCAACCGTTGAACCGATCTTGACGAAATTCGGCACAGAGATACGAGTAGCTTGCATCCTTGCGGAAAAATCAAAGACTCTCCACGGTATTTTCAAAAAACCTAAACGCACGCGGACGTAATTGCGAGTTTCATCTAGTTAACTATAAATTACTAGCTGATACCCGCGACCTAGTCCGCCTGGAAATAGGTTTTTTAAATTAAAGTTTTTAAATATAAGTTTTTAAAAAGTAGTTTTGTAATAATTTTTTAAAAAAACTATCCTATGTCCGTCCTCAGAATGCAAGCTATCTCTGTGTCAAATTTCGTCAAGGTCGGTTGTGCGGTTGAACCGTGAAAAGGTAACAAACAGACAGAGGGACAGAGAGAGCTACTTTCGCATTTATTATATTAGTATGGATCTATGTAAATGACCTAATTTCAAAAGAGCAGTTACTTAGTTGCATGAAATACAATTGGTACATTATAAAATATAACCGATGTAAAGTGCAAATGGTCTGTCAAGTATATCTAGGCAAAACTTTAATTCCATTATGTAACAATATGATTGCATAAATATTATTCTCCGATAGATAATATTAAATGACATTTGAATGCGGCACCTCGTGATTGAAATATGCTTACACAAGGAAGCTAAACATAACAAACTAAAACATTTATATTTACAAAGTTAAACTGTCCGTCCGTCACTTTGACAACGATTAAGAAATGGGTAAGTGACAAAATATCTGTGCCGGCCCTGTCACAGATAGAGAGATCAACAGTCAAAACAGTCCTGCTACCGTACCACTGACTCTTTTACTCTTAACAACTTAAGTATGAGCAGAGAGAGACAGCAATCTCGCATTAAGATATAAGAACAGATTAAAAGCAACACAAAACAAATAAGAAGTACCCAACGCATTAAGATGTTTTACACTTATCGTGATATGATCAGCGACTCGCTTTTTTGTAATAATTATCGATAATCTGGCAACACACGGCATTATCGTGCATAATGGTCCCGTCTCTTACGATCTATTTTTTTCACTAGCAACCCTAATCACATGTCAGATTTGCCGCGCATTAATGATTTTTTAAAAAGCTCTTTATTAAATATCTTTTTTTCTTTATACTCTGTATTAATTGGTATTGATTGAACCGAGTCTGTTTTTGCTCGGTATAACGCTTGGACATTTTAATGAGTTAATCGATATTATGTTAATCGTAATTTCATTGCTCAAAACCGTTGCAGTGTTAATTAGAGCTGCGAAATGTTAATTTAACAATTTATACTGAAAGGCTTTTGATTTTTTTTTGTACATACATACATAAGATCACGACTGTATGCCATAAGGGGTAGTCAGAGACTGGGCACTCACTGCAAAAACAGATGACTGCCACAATCCACATTTCACCAAAACAATATAATGCACTTGGTGCGATAGGTGGTGAGCCCATCGCCACCATGCGCTGTTGGGTGCACAGTGCAGTTTAATTCCTTACTCGCCTTTTACAAGATCCATTTTAGTGATTTTGAATTAAAGTGGTGGTACTAGGATTCCTATGCAGGAATCCGTCTAGTTAGGTACCACCCCAGGGCCAGTTATTCTGCCGTGAAGCAGTAGTGTGCAAGCATTACTGTGCTTCGGTCTGAAGGGCACAGTGTGCTAGCGTAATCACTGGGCATTTGAGACTTAAGAACTGATGTCTCAGGGTGACGGGCGGAGTGTGGTGTCACACAGAAATATTCTGGCTGACACAGCATTTGTTGTGGGCGGACGTTGCACTTATCATCTGGTGAACGTTTTGCTCGTTTCGTCACTTTATACAACAAAAAAAGAAAAAAAAAGTGGCTTACATGTTTTGTGCCCTACAGTTTCACCTGCTATATACGCATTTCACAGCACTGCACCATACAGCATGATATCTCACTGACGTGAGCATTGACAGTTCGGCCTATCCACGATTCCAGGGCTTGGCCACCGCCCGGAGTTACCAAGTACCAGAGGTACGAACTAATTTGCAACATGTAAACAGCCCAAAATGAGGGTCCAGACCTTCCCCGGACGGTCAATAGATGACTTACATATATTCGAAAGAATAGTAAGACTATACGAGACAGGTGAAGCGCGAGAGTAAAATGACTTTGTGATGATAATATTAACTTTATTTATTTATTTATTAATCGAAACAGACAAACTATTTTCCAGTGTCAAGTAAAATATCCAAGTATACAACCTTCAAGCAGCAAGACTTCAAAATTTGGAACGACAATACAATGATAGATGACTTTTACTGAAGATTTGCTGGACTGATAGAGACAAAACGAAAAGCACACTTTTGATCTTGAATTGAATTTTCCAATCACTGTACACTTTCAGGAGCACTTGCTGCATGATAAACTATAAATATTAAACATCAAAACCCCAAATATACACAGAAATTACAAAATTAAATAAAAGCACTGCTGCCACTTTTCGAGTTGGCGCCAAAAGTCAACTTTATGTACTTATGCGGATTAACTTTTTTTTTTTATGGAATAGGAGTCAAATGAGCAAGCGGCTCACCTGATTGTAAGTGATCACCCATGAACAATACCATAGGAATAGTAGATGCGTTGCCGGCCTTTAGAAAGGAATAAGCTCTTTTCTCGAAGATCCTTAAGTTGTATCGATCCTGAAAAGCCGCTGGCGCCAGCAGATTCCATAAAGTGCTCGTGCGTGGCAGAAAATTCCGCGGAATTATTGTATATGTGGAGCCGTGGTAGCAAAAGGCACTCGCTTAAAATTTCATAATGCGCGAGTGACCTTGGTTCGATTCCCGGTGCCGGCACCACTAATATTGTTAATTGCAATTTATTGCAAGACTAACCACATGCTTGGCGGTGAAGGAAAATATTGAGGAAAACTACATGTTGACTTCACATGTCTTCGAAATGAAATATGTTTCGAAGACGTGAAGACTACCAGTCCGCATCGGAGCAGAGTAATGGACACTTCCCAGGTTCAAAATCTTAATTAGAAATTAGAGTAGTGTTGTAGTGGTAGAGGGTATCTGGTGGCGGCTTCCGGTGGCGGTATTGCGGGAGGCCGGCGCAATTTTAAATTTTGCATGAGGATCTTAGCAAATTAACTTTGTTTCCTTTATTAAGAACTGTGTGTAATTAAGTTCGATTATGATTAATTTTTCTTTTTTTTGTGTTTGCGCGTACTCTTACGGCACTATAATATCTCCTGCGTAGGTGATAGCTTCATCATTCAATCGACTATCAACTTAACACACTTATACGAAAAAATATAGATACCAGAATTAGGCAGAGCTCGTCTAATAATTGACTTCGTCCCAATCATTGAAGTCTATAACGTATAACACGTTGAAATTATGTCGCAATGACCATCGGTCGTCCCGCGGTCAGGGACATGAGGGGGCAGTAATCGAATGTTGACCCCTAATAGCGATTGCGAATCGATTCGCAACCGCAAAATCGAGTTCTCGTAATCGAGTTCAGTAATGAAGCTTTCGATTATTCGCCCGCAGTTTGATGTTGTGATGTGCGTTGATTGGTATTATTTATTTGTAGTAACTCATAAGCTAAAAAGCGCTACCTTTATGTAAGAACAATATTCGGTAATTTCAGTCATGTCATTCAACATAGATTATTGACATAATTCTTATCGAAACTTTTTTTAACTACACTGGTTCGCAAAAAAAAGTCTCTGTCCCGGGAATAACCAGTTAGAAACCCAGCGGACATTTTTTTTTCTTGTCTTTTTTAAAAGTACAATTGTAGTATTATAAAGATGTAGAAATAGCTTAGCAGCGATCACATCATTTCCAGGTGTTATCATCATCCATGTATTCTTTAATATTAGATTTTTGACAAATCTTATGTTTAAAGTAACTTTACTAGTAGTGGGTTTTCAGTGTGGGTAGGTGAATCAGTCTTGACGATCGCGTGACCCAGTGGTCACAGTACCTGACTTCTACGCCTCAGGTCCTGGGTTTGAATCCCAGCCCGTTCTGGTTGTTGTGCATGCGAAACTTGTCTGTTAAACGTACTCACTACGCAGGTACGACATCTTTGTTTTATAAAAATAAAGTCTATGTAGATACCATCTCTTTGCCAATTATTCTGCTGTCAAGAAGTAGTGTGCAAGCATGTCCCATGAAGGGCGTGTAGGTAGTGTAATGGGAATACGAGATTAAATATGTAACATTTCAAGGTGACGAATGCAGTGCAGTACCACAGACTTTACTATTAAACGTTCCGAGTGACACCGGGTTATGGGCAGGTGTGGCACTTAAAATAAAATAGAATAGATTTACTTGACGACACAAATACAACAAGCCGTGTGGTGGCGGCCTAAGAGAATCTACCAACCCGTCTCATACCTCGGGTGTGGTAAAAGTCGACAGCATATTGGCAGCAGCATCTTCCTGGAACATCAGAATTAATAAACCGCGGTTGTCAATGCGCCAGCCAGGCGTGGCAACTATGGCAAAATCCCTCCAAAAGGAGAGCTACAAACTTTAATGGCTATCGGGAAGGCTTATGTTCATCAATGGACTTGTGATAGGCTAAAACGACGACGATGAAATGCAACAATGAATTACACAAGAAAAGTCAAGTCACCCATTTATGTGCTACGAACTATGTAGTTGAACACACTATACACAGACTACATAAGTTTATTTAAGTATTTATGTTTGGGTCAAACCAAACCAGGCACGCGGGCCCCTGGCTCGTGAGCACAGTATCCGATGAAGCTGTAAAAGCCAAAAAGGCTAACAGCAATTACATCACCGAAATTATATACAGACTACATAGCATGACGTAAAACGAACAATCCGATTGTTTTTTTTTTTCTTTTTTGTCTGTTGGTTCTTCGTACTCTTTTACCCGCACACATCAGCTATCCTCTTCACTCCAAGGTTTGCTGGAAGAAAACTCTTTTAGAGTTAAGCTCGCCTTTATACATTAATTACTTATAATTAGATTTTATGTTAATAACATAATGCACATAAAGAATAAATACATACATACATAAGATCACGACTGTATCCCATAAGGGGTAGTCAGAGACTGGGCACTCACTGCAAAAACTGAAGACTGCCACAATTCACGTTTCACCAAAACAATATAATGCACTTGGTGTGATAGGTGGTGAGCCCATCGCCACCATGCGCTGTTGGGTGCATAGTGCAGTTCAATTCCTTACTCGCCTTTTACGAGATCCAATGGATTAGATGGAGTGGTAGTATTCTTTTAAAGAATAAATAAATAAATAAATAAAATTGGTGCGACTTAAGAAATGCGCAGCTGGAAACCAGAGAGTGCAAATAAGAACTACTAAAGTTATTTTTAATTAGACGTCGATTATTTTAATGCTCGCCTCGAGCCGAGGAAAAAGTATAAAATAAAAACTTGTGCTAATTAATACAAATAGTAGGTGGCGGTTCGGACAAGTAGATTCACCATCATTTAGTTATATCGTAGGACTGTCTATTTATTAAAGTTAAGTATTACTGGTGGTAGGATTCCTATGCAGGAATCCGTCTAGGTAGGTACCACCCCGGGGCCAGTTATTCTGCCGTGAAGCAGTAGTGTGCAAGCATTGCTGTGTTTCCGTTTGAAGGGCACTGTGAGCTAGCGTAATCACTGGGCATATGAGACTTAAGTACTGATGTCTCAGGGTGACGGGCGCATTGTGGTGTCACACTGTTCTGGGTGACATAGCATTTGTTATGGGCAGACGTTGCACTTACCATCAGGTGAACGCTTTGCTCGTTCCGTCACTTTTATTAAATAAAAAAAGTCAAATTTGCTCCATGGCCGCATTTATTTTCATACATCACGACCGCTACTGAATAATTCAAAAATTTTCCTCTTCGATAAATGCATAAAAATAGTGTTGAATATCTCATGTAATCTCTGCTGAGTAAAGGCGTGAAGAGTAACATACAACTGAAGATGCAGCATATGCTTCCCGAAACATTCAAACAAATAAACTACGGTGCCAAACCCGCCTGCCAAGTCTGGAAATTAAAGCAAAATCACCCCAACTCCAAAGATGAGAGAATCCGTTGAGGCCTATGTTCAGCAGTGGACTAGTGATAGACTGAAGCGATGATGATGATGATAATGATGGTTTTGTAAATTAATTGCTATAAATTAGTAGAACTATTAGTACTATTAGTAGAGTATCTCTCCAGTGTATGATAGTTTAATAAAAATCTGTCCAATCCTATAGGCTGCGAAATTCGTGTCTTATTTATAGTAATCATCATCATCATCATCATTTCAGCCTATCACTAGTCCACTGCTGAACATAGGTCTCCCCCATAATAGCAACAAATATTTTTAGCTGTAATTTTGGGTACATTTTGCCATATTTGCCACGCTTGTCAGGTGGGCAGCAGGACCTGCCCACCTGACAAGCGTGGCAAATATGGCAAAATGTAAGCGTCCTGGTTTTCATTTTCCCTCTGTCGACTTTAACGACACCCACAGGATGAGATGGGAGATTGGATGGTAGATTCTCTTAAGCCGCCACCACACAGCAAACAACATTCTCATTTCTGATGGGGTTTTGGAGCCAAGAAGAGGCCGCCCAGCTACTTGAATGCTGCTCCTCAGACGGATCCGCGATTTTTTTTATTTTTTTTTCTTAAAAAAGCGAAGCCCCACAGTAGGATTTTCTCCTGTATCGTGGGTGCGTTTTTACAAACATACTCGTATATTTCACATGCACAACACCACGAGACCCGAAAAGCAACAATTTGTGATTTTGCACAATTGTTGCCTCCGGCTGGGAATCGAACCCAGAACCGGTGGCGCAGAAGTCAGGTACGCTAATCACTACGCCACGCGGTCGACAAACGATGTCCTCACGATGTTTTCCTTCACCGCCAAGCACGTGGTAGATCACCACTTAAAATTGCAATTAACAATTTTAGTAGTGTCAGTGCCGGGAATCGAGCCCAGGTCACTTGCGTACTATGAAGTTTAAAGCGAGCGCCTAGCTTCGGGGCTAATTAAATTTACATAGAATAGTCTCAAGGAAAACCAAAGCACGCTCCATGTTCAAACCTTAGACAAGATTAATTCTATCAGTATATAAGTGAATTGTAAGCTCGAGTAGACCAGCCTCCACCAACAGCACCAGTTCACAAGTATGACGCATGTGGCAGCGTATATTAAAATTTAAAAAAAATATTCAATCAGGGGAACGAAAAGAAGCATCTAAGGTGCGACGCATTGAGTATTGCAGTCGCCTATCTGCTTACAAAGTGCGAAAATCAAATTAAAGTTCTGTCCATTTCACGGTCTTATGCTGCTACATAGACTCAATTTATATTATTTTTTCACTTTTCTTAATTTGGGCAATATTATTTTATGTTCTGTGTAATTCCATTTTTTTTTTCTTGTTTTGTTTTGTATCTATTGTGATTAGACCGTGAATAAATGTGTTTCTTTCTTTCTTTCTCCTGTGAGTACTGTGAGACTTGTAATAAAAGTGTCCGCGTAAAAGAAAACGCATGGCCAACTTAGCACGGAACTGTAGCAATTAACAAGAGTCAGAGCGTTTCGGCGACTTTAAACACGCAAAGAATAATTTGTACGCGTAGATATATCACAAAGTATTTTGAAAGTCGACGCGGTTGTATTATGAAATATGCTGTGAGCCTATTACTCGTATATATGTGTGTCAGTGTACCTACCTACTATTTCGTGGGTGCGTATCCGGTGAATAATCGTAAGTATTATACGAGTATATGCTACGTGCATATACTCGAAGTGTATCTAAGTTTGTATGTGTTTATGTTTGTATTGTTTTTATCATATTTATATGTATATATCTTATTTGTAACCGCATGCAAAATATAAAATGGTGTACATTACCTAGAGTTGAAGAGCACCGCCCGCCCTCCCTCAGTAGCGTGCACAAACAAACTAACGCAGAGTCCTGAAAATGCCTCGTTTTGAGGTGAAACACGAGTCGTGGTTTCGATTTCAGTGTATATTGCCTAGTGATAGTGTTGTAGTGGTGGAAGGAATCTGGTGGCGACGCACGGTGGCGGTATTATTTTTCTTATGAACTATTGTGAGAGGGCGGGCGGTGCTCTTCAAAAACTAGGCTCGGTTGGCGCAGTGGCTAAGCCATTAGCTACTGCGCCGCGGGTCGCGGGTCCTATTCCCGCACGGGACAGACAATTATTTACTTAAGATCACGACTGTATCCCATAAGGGGTAGTCAGAGACTGGGCACTCACTGCAAAAACAGATGACTGTTCTATATTATTTGTACCAATTGTGTCCACTAATTATGGGCGTAATGCTTTTTTCTTACGCAGCGCAAAAGAATTTAATAGACTGTCATCGTCTTTGGGAATTGACCTATTCTGTACCAATGCACAGTCTGTAAAAATACATACATACATCCCATAAGGGGTAGTCAGAGACTGGGCACTCACTGCAAAGGCAGATGACTGCCACAATCCACGTTTCACCAAAACAATATAATGCACTTGGCGTGATAGGTAGTGAGCCCATCGCCACCATGCACTATTGGGTGCACAGTGCAGTTTTATTCCTTACTCGCCTTTTACGAGATCCATTGGATGAGATGGAGTGTTAGTATTCTTTTAACGAGCCGCCACCACACGGCTAACATTTGTATGGCCTACATATAGTTGTTTCGAGTCTGGATGTTGTTTGTGCATGTGGAATTTGTCTGTAAAACGCACCCACGACACAGTAGAAATCCCACTGTGGGGCATCGTTTTTTTATTTAAAAAAAATACTTACTACTAGCTGGTGCTTAAGACGTGGTCCGCGGGGATTAAGGTTTTTAAATATCCCGTGGGAACTATTCGATTTTCCGGAATAAAAGTGTCCTATGCCCGTATCCAGGATGCAAACTCTCTGTGCCAAATTTCGCTAAGATCGGATCAGCTGTTGAACTGTGATAAGATAACGAACAGACAGAGGAACAGAGAGAGTTAGTTTCGAATTTATAATATTTTCATTATATTCATACTAATATTAAGTACGGATAAAATGAAAATCGTAGAGATTTTTCTGGCCTTTCCCTTAGTTCAGATTCGCAGACTGGGGGACAGATTCACCAATATCAAAAACACGAGGCCTATTGTATATAAGCGTTTTTTTATTTTTATAAAGGTATGAAACGAGCAAAACTTTCACCTGTTGGTAAGTGCAACGTTTACCCATAACAACTACGGTGTCCATCCAGAACATTTCTGTGTGACACCACACTGCGCTCATCACCCTGGAACATAGGTTCTAAAGTCTCATATGCCCAGTGATTACACTAGCTCACAGTGCCCTTCAAACCGAAACAGTAATGTTTGCACTCTACTGCTTCACGACAGAATAACTGGCGTGGGGTGGTACCTACCTAGACGGATTCCTGCATGAGAATTCTACCACCAGTATTATTATTGCTGTACCCGCGATATAACTAACATTTTAATTTGGAATTATTGAAAAATTCTTACGAAGCGATCAAGTTCTACAGCTAAACACAACAAACTTTACTAAATGAGAAATTTTTGACGTCTTTCTAAAGAAAAATCGTCATAACACTGCCAATCCGTACACTATATCAATAATGTATGTACTCGTATATATTAATACGTGAAGAGAAAACTGTACGCCTATTTAAGCATATTGCGCGCACGAAGGAGTGTCCGATTTGGAATAATTATAATTTGTATGAAGATAAAGCGAGAAAGTTAAATTGTATGTATTACAAATACATTAAAGTTAAATAATAGAAAAATAAAATAAAACATTCATTATGGTAGGTGATAGGATTCCTATGCAGGAATCCGTCCAGGTAAGTACCACCCCACGGCCAGTTATTCAGCCGTGAAGCAGTACTGAGCAAACATTACTGTGTTTCGGTTTGAAGGGCACTGAGTGCGTGCACTGAGTGAGTGATATGAGACTTAAGAACTGATGTCTCAGGGTGACGGGCGGAGTGTGGTGTCACACAGTAATTTTCTGGGTGACACAGCATTTGTTATAGGCAGACGTTACACTAACCATCAGGTGAACGTTTTGCACATTCCGTCACTTTTATGAAATAAAAAAAATACGTTTATAATGATAATGTCAAA
This sequence comes from Luehdorfia chinensis, assembly GCA_019845155.1. Lineage (NCBI taxonomy): Eukaryota > Metazoa > Arthropoda > Insecta > Lepidoptera > Papilionidae > Luehdorfia > Luehdorfia chinensis. The sequence goes on along the minus strand of JAHVAK010000363.1, from coordinate 5,502,038 downwards.
AACATAATATTTATTTATTTATTAAAACTTTATTTGCACACACAAATAATAAATGTACAAAAGGGCGGACTTAATGCTACAAGGCATCCTCTACCAGTCTACCTTCGGGTCGAGCAGAGAAGATGTAGTGGGTGCTAAGATCAAACAAAAAAAAATAAACAAAGTAACCTACAAAAAAGTAAAAAAAAAGTAAAGTTTCAGCCTATAAATGTCCCACTACTGAGCACAGGCCTCCTCTCATTTCTGAGAGGGTTATGGAGCTAGGAAGAATCCGCCACGCTGCTCCAATGCGGGTTGGCGGACTTCACATGTCTTCGAAATATTTTTAATTTCTCAGACATGCAGGTTTCCTCACGATGTTTTCCTTCACCGCAGAGCACGTGGTAAATCAGCACTTAAAATTGCAATTAACAATTTTAGTGGTGCCGGCACCGGGAATCGAACCCAGGTCACTCGCGTACTATGAAATTAAAAGCGAGCGCCTAGCCCCTGAGCTACCACGGCAAAAAAGTACTAAAACGAAACTACAAAGAAACTATTTCATAATAATAACAAAAAATTAATATTACATATGTGTATATGTAATATTAATTTTTGTTATTATAATATATATTTTTGTTATTATATATTATAATATTTGTTATATTATTATATGTGTGTACATACACGCGCTTAAACACATATATACATACATACACACTTATTTAAATAGCATACGGGTATTAAATAGATATATGCATATACCCAAACTATACTCTGTGGTCAAACGGTCGCACAGACTAGAGATTGTCGCCATAAAAAAAAATATTTCCTCTAAACCTCAGTAATGTTGAAACATAATAAATATCAATTACGATCGTACTTCGACCAGAGGACGACCACTCTAAATCCACTACAAATCTTCCTTGGGAATTAAACTATCTATTAGTAAAACTCGTATCAAATTTTACGTAAATTTTATTTTACGTGATACTCATACATACAACAAGCTAGACAGACAGATTTTTTTTGACTTATTGACATTTGTATCGTTTATTCATTAGTGCCTGCTACATATAGTTTTAAAGTATTTAGTGCGAAGAAATGATCGTTATAGTTTTATATAGATTAGATATAATTTTGTCAAAGTTTATTATACAAAAAAAAACTATAGTTAATAGAATCAGGCGTTACTTTGCGGAAATCCATTACAATGAAGGAAAGTAAGTTACTTTGCTAAGATCCGCAAGCAAAATATAAAAAATAAAAAATGCTGTATATTACCTAGTTTTTTGAAGAGCACCGCCCGCCCTGCCTCAGTAGCGTGCACAAGCAAACTATCACCGCCACCAGGTACCCTCTATCAACCACTACAATACTACCACTAGATAATATAGCCGAGCCAAGTGAGTGAGTCAACTCACTCACTCGGCGGCCGTCTGTCGTAGAGTCTATGACGCTTGATAATGCCTCGTTTTGGGGCGAAACACGTGTCGTGTTCTCGACTTCGGTGGTGTATATTATCTAGTGGTAGTATTGTAGTGGTTGGTGGAGGGTACCTGGTGGCGGTTCCTGGTGGCGGGGTTAGTTTGCTTATGCACGCTACTGAGGGAGGGCGGGCGGTGCTCTTCAAAAAAGTAGGTAATATACACCAGTTTTTATTTTTTATATTTTGCATGCGGATCTTAACAAAGTAACTTACTTTCCTTCATTAAAAAAAAAACTTTCGATTCAACTTCACCTTGATCTAAATCCAAGCAAGCTTCACCTTTATATAACAAACAAATATATCATCGTTTCGCGTGATTCTATCCACGCAACTAGAACCCCCGGCGGGTCTTTGCAACGGAGTCGGTGCATGTACCGCTGATGTCAAACACCGATAGCGCGATTAACTTAATTAATAATTTCACACAAATTACAGGCGACTTCCAAACGACCTCGATTCAGGGCACTTTCGTGTACAGCCCACTAATGTTTATTTTTACCTGTAATTAAAGAAATAACAAAAAAATGTCACGTTTATTCTGCCACGGTTTAAATAGACGAAAATTAAAAAGAAAAATGAAAATTCTTTATTTAGTTTGCGACGTAAGAAAAATTAATTTCGTTTGTCAAAAGTCATTTCAATGTACCACCTTTTCGTAATCAGGTTCCTCTGATGGATAAGAAAAGGCGAAAAAAATCCGCAGCTGTCTTTTCTTTTAATTCTTTTATATTTATCAGTCATAAAAGATTATATATAAATTTACAAAAAATAGTCTCATAGATAATCGAAGCACTCTCCGTGACGAACATTTGAAACAGATTTAATAATAATACAATTATAATTTCAATAAATTACAATAATTGCCATCAACCATTTTAAAGGGAAGTACGTAGATAGACGTACCATTTTGCTCTCAGTGTGGTTGCATCACAAGAGAATAGATCTAAGACTAAGAAAAATGTGACGGAAAGTCTGTCGTGATAGTCTTGGAGGCTAAAGGTAATAGCTGAAACACATGAGGCGGAAAAACCGCCTCAAATGTTAGCCCTAAACGCACCACTCACCCATTCTAAGGTGCGAGGCCTTTGAACTGCAAACGAAAATCCGCCTGCCTGCAGTGAAAATTACCAAATCCTTTCTGTAGATACACACCTCAAAGATTTATTTATTAGATTATATGATAAAAGGCGCACACGTAGCCCACTTTTCGCCCTCGGGTGTTGGCGGCTTAACAAAATCTACCACCCAATCTCATCCCGTTGGTGTCTTAAAAGTCGACAGATGGAAAATTAAAACTAGAAGATGGGCATTCATCACATCAGCATCTTCTTGTAACATCTGAATAAATAAACTACGGTTGCCAACCCTGCCTAGTGGGGCAACTATGGCAAAATCCCCCCAAAATGAGAGCTGCAATCTTTTATACCAATCTATGGGGGAGGCCTATGTTCAGCTGTGGACTAGTGATAGGCTGATATGATGATGATGATGAATGTCGAAAATCCATCGCATTATTAGGAACCGCTTATTTTTTCCTATAGTAAGGCCGGGTACATCGAAGAGATAGTATTCACAAGACCTTAGAGAACTTTATATAATTTGTGAAAGCTTACAAACCATTACTATGTATTACGTGTTAAACAGCTCAATTATCCAAGCGATTTAGTGGTTAAAATTGGTCTTTTCTTTGGAAATATAGCGCTATTTCAATTATTTTATTGGTAAGATGTGTGTTATTTACAAACTACAGCTCGATATGTAAAAGCACGCATTAGTGTTTTGGTTCAACAATTGTCTGTATAGACCGGATGTGACCTGTCAGACCGTTCCACTTCGGGTTATATGATTGTGAAATTATAGCTCAAGTAACTTTAAGTAATGACATGATTTCATTATCATCATCATCATTACAGCCTATCACTAGTCCACTGCTAAACATAGGCCTTCCCCATTGACGACCGCGTGGCCTAGTGGTCAGAGTACCTGACTTCTACGCCGCGGGTCCTGGGTTCGAATCCCAGCCGGGGCCAACATTTGTGCTAAAACACAAATTGTTGGTTTTCGGGTCTGTTTGTGTTGTGTTTTTCCCCGTGTTTCTGACACTGCATCCTAGTCTACCTCCGATCTTATCGCATCAGTGTTACATCGGGCGCGGGTAGGTTGGGACGAGTGAGTGCCTCTGTGTTTGCGCGTACACTTGTGGCACTATTATATCTCCTGCGCAGTTGATGGCTCTCGACAGTATTCAGAAGTTGTCGCCGTGGTCGAAATCGACTAGGAGACCATCAAACATAGGCCTTCCACATAGATTGCCACAAAAGTTTGTAGCTGTCATTTTGGGAGATTGATATTTTTAGGTTGACAACCACAGTTTATTTTTTTTAGATATTCCAGGAAGATGCTTACTATCTTCTGGTTCTATTTTCCCTCTGTCGACTTTTACGACACCCACGGGATGAGATGGGGTGGTTAGATTAGCTTAAGCCGCCAACAAACGGCACCGCCATGATTTATATGGCCATGGTTTATATGGCCATATTATACGTGATGTATTGGTAGTAACAGTACCACATTCTATCACCTTAAACTCTTCTCATCACCAATATAAATGTTTCAGGTATGTTACAGATGGTTATTCGATAATATAGAATGGCGCCCAATTTTAGAATACGGTTCAACAGTTTGGAACCCTCAGTATAAAGTATACATTGATTTGATTGAACGAATCCATAACAAATTTTTGAAACATATTCATAAGAAGACAATGGGTCATAGCTTCATGACACCTCATTCTTCGCTTCACAGTCGTCGTATTAGAGATATTTTCTAGCGGTCATCACTGAAAATCAGCGTTGCGCTTGTTAGCGTAACATTATGCTGAGTGATGACCCTTTTGGCATGACCCGCGACGTACATACAAATGGCCAAAACGTACAACTTAGATATAAGATTAGTGGTAAGGTTCTTCTTCTTCTGGTTACTTGTATTTCAATGTTGTTTTGTAAATGTATGTTTTGTACGTCAGCGGTCTTTGCTAAATAACCTTTTCTTTCTTTCTTTCTTTCTTTCTTTCTTTCTTAAATGCTCTTATTAAAGATTATTCACAACAATATTGATTCAATACCGCTTCTCAACAAAATCTATTTTAAGTGCCAAAGACCCAGTGCAAGGAATAAACTTCTTTTTGATAATCCATAAATAAATAAAAAAATTGTAAATATAATTTTATCTTTCGTGCATGCAAGTTGTACAACGAAAAATTTTCTCACATTGACATCTTTTCAGTAACTCCTGCTCATTATAAGAGAAGAATTCTGAAAAAAGCCTTGTCGTGAGCTGATCCGAGCCTTATAGATTCGTGTGCGTTTTTTTATTTTTTGTTAATAAGACGTGTGGTGGCGGCTCCTTAAAAGAATACTACCACTCCATCTCATCCAATGGATCTCGTAAAAGGCGAGTAAGGAATTAAACTGCACTGTGCACCCAACAGCGCATGGTGGCGATGGGCTCACCACCTATCACACCAAGTGCATTACATTGTTTTGGTGAAACGTGGATTGTGGCAGTCATCTGTTTTTACAGTGAGTGCCCAGTCTCTGACTACCCCTTATGGTATACAGTCGTGATCTTAGTGTTTAGTTTGTAAGTTCCAATTATTTGTGAAAACTTTATTGGTTTATGTGCTACAGCTGTTTTTGTTATTTATAAGTTATATCATTTGTATGTTTCCCTTAAAAAAAAATATTCTTATTAGCACAGGGGCTAGGAAGAGCCGTGGTAGATCAGGGGCTAGGTGCTCGCTTTAAATTTCAACAATTTGTGTTTAGCACAAAATGTTGGCTCCGGCTGGGATTCGAACCCAGGAGCCGCGGCTTAGAAGTCAGGTACTCTGACTACTAGGCCACGCGGTCGTCAATAAAATAAATACATTACAACTGATTTCGACACAAACGATCTATAGATCACTCTATGATAGATCTAGGTCGTGCGTCCAGTTGTGAAACGATAGTGAATAATTTAATAAGATTGTATCGAAGCCGTTTTTGTTGTCTGCGCTATGTTCCACATCTTACAGTTAAATTGATTACAAAGATAATTGACAACCGTGATAATTGACAGACTGGTTCAGCGGTGAACACTTACCTTCCGAATTATAGATCCTGAGTTCAAAACTCAGCCGAATCTTATACTTATATATGTATGTATGTGTTTGTTAGGCAGAGTAAAATACCACCTCTTTCCTACCGAAGTGACTGACACGTAAGAGGCGACTAAGATATGGTATTGTACGGACAGCCTATATTCGTTCAGAATAAGACCATAATATGTAATGCTTTCACTATTTTGTCATGGAGCGTGCTTTGGTTTTCTATGAGACTGTTCTTTGTAAATTTATTTATAATGTACTTTTGACAAAGATAAAAAAAGTAACAAAATAGAGGATACCTACGGAGTTTCTTTTGCCTGTTTCTTCCCTGTCAGAAGAACCTCTATACGAAACGGCGGTAGATTGTAAAAAATGACGTTTGACAAACGATATATCTCTCGACGACTCTACGACAGTCAACCGGTTGACTGTCGTAGAGTCAATATCACTTGATAATGCCTCGTTTTGAGGCGAACCACGTGTCGTGTTCTCGACTTCAGTGGTGTGTATTGGCCTAGTGGTAGTGTTGAAGTGGTGGAGGGTATTTGGTGGCGGCTCTCGGTGGCGGTATTGGTTTTCCTGTGCACGCTGTCGAGGGAGGACGGGCGGTGCTCTTCAAAAGTAATACACACCATTTAACATTTTGCGTGCGGATCTTAGCAAATGAATTTTCTTTCCTTTACTATAATGGATTTCCGCAAAGTAACGCCTGATTCTATTAACTATATTAAAATTCTATCGGTTATAAGTTTCACTCCTTTCACGTTTACTGCGAGCACTCTTTTTAGGCAGATTTATATAGGCAGAATTATTAATACTTATTTTAAACAACTGTTGATAACTGTTGTCTAACCTTGTTCAAACAAATAAATTATTATGATTATGATTAAAATGCTTTGCTTTCAAAAATATAATATTAAATAGCTGCTGTTATTTAACAATTAATAATGTTTGTTGCCGTGGTAGCTCAGAAACCGTCATTCGTCTTATGATTCATAATACGCGTGACCTGAGTTCAATTCTCGGTGCCGGCACCTTTAAAATTGTTCTACAATTTTGAGTGCTGATTCACCACGTGCGCATGAGGAATGAAAGTATTTGGGCGAAGTTTGCCAACCCGCGTTAGCTCTTCCCGGCTCCAAAATCCTCTCAGAAATGAGAAATCGCCTGTGCTCAGCATTGGAGCATTTATATTTGCTACTTTACTTTTTTGCATATAGCATTATAAAACAAAGGTATATTCTGAACATTAATAAAATGGTGGTGGTGGTAAGATTCCTATGCAGGATCCCATCTAGGTACCACCGCAGGCCGGTTATTCTGCCGTGAAACAGTAGTGTGTAAACATTAGTGTGTTTCGGTCTGTAGGGCACTGAGAGCTAGTGTAATCACTAAGCATATGAGACTTAAGAACTAATGTCTCTGGATGACTGACGCAGTGTAGAGCTACAGAGAAATGTTCTGGACGACACAGCATTTGTTATGGTCTACCCATACCCGTTGCACTTACCATCAGATAGAATGATTTCCTTGATTCGGCACTTTATCCAATGAAAAAAATATATAGAAGCGACTGCAGAATATTCTGAACAATACGTTCGTCCGCGTTCAGAATAAAAATAGTATTCTGAACGCGGAACTTTGCAAATAACTTCGTCGTCGTCGTCGTCGTTTCAGCCTATCACAAGTCCACTGCTGAACAAAGGCCTCCCCCAAAAATTGCCACAAAATTTTGTAGCTCTCATTTTGGGGGGATTTTGCCATAGTTTCCACGCTTGGCAGGCGGGTTGGCAACCGCAGTTTATTTATTCAGATGTTCCAGGAAGATGCTGTTGCCCATCTCCTGGTTTTTATTTTCCCTCTGTCGACTCTTACGACACCCACGGGAAGAGATGGGGTGGTAGATTCTCTTAAGCCGCTACCACGCTAACTTCATGATATTATTATTTTTTTAAAAGTAATTTGTTGCATTCCATAAAATGTTTGATTATATCTTTGCATAGACATTTGAATTCGAAATTGAGTTAAAATATAGAACATACTTTAAGAATGAATGTAGCGAGAAACAATAATTATTAAATGAATTTAATTATATAAATAAAATCATAATGAAATCATTATGATTCGAAACTTTAAATTTATATTTAGGCACCGCACAGCACGAGTCCTTTAACACATGTAGGAGTGAATGTTCGTAAAGTCCGTTGTTAGTGGGTGTCTATATCGGAAAAGGAATATGTAAGCCGTATTTCAAGTAATTCGGTATTGTAGTTTTGGAGATATCGTGACGAATCAGTGGTAAATCGCAATCTTTATATATATAATTCTTATGTGCATGTGTATGTCGTTGATCTCCTAAAAGTCTGGACCGATGTTGATGAATTTTTTTATGTGTGTTTGTGTGGTTCCCTGGATGGTATCGATTCAGAATTGGACCCGGTGGGTGGCGCTGCGATAGAGTTCTAGGAAAATGAGGAAAGCCACTCAGTATATAGTTTATCGATAATTCGAACATCTAAAAATCGTTTGCTGAATCTGTTAACAGCAGACAAGCCAACGTTCGGGCAGTACAACGTTTATCGGGTCCGCTAGTATATTTATAATTTTAGTATAGATTGTTCTCCCTTCTTAGGAGACACCTATGTCCAGTGGACTATTTACTACATTAACGATGATAATGAACATGATTATTAATTTAACATGTAGAGGATATATCATAGGTGGTAGGATTTCTATGCGGGAATCCGTCTAAGTAGGTGCCACCCCAGGGCCAGTTATTCTGCCGTGAAGCGTAGTGTGCAAACATTACTGTTTCGTTTTAAAGGGCACTGAGAGCTAGCGTTATCACTGAACATATGAAACTTAAGTACTGATGTCTCAAGGTGACGGGCGCAATGTGGTGTTACACAGAAGTGTTCTGAGTGATACAACATTTGTTATGGGCTGACGTTGCACTTTCCATCAGGTGAACGTTATGCTCGTTTCGTCACTTTATCCAATAAAAATAATCCATACTAATAATATAAATACGAAAGTAACTCTCTGTGTCCGTTTGCTACAATTTCACGACTGAACCGCTTAACTGATCTTGAAGAAATTTGGCACAGCGGAAACGGACATAGGATACTTTTTACCCCAGAAATCAGATAGTTCCCACGATATTTAAAAAAGACCTTCATCCACGCGGATATTTCCGGGCTAGTCTTGTATAAAAACAGTAAAGATTTCTTTCCAAAGCCATGATTATTAAAAAAAGAGCTCATGCAACGGCAGCACCTATAAGTAACAAAAGTGAAACTTACATATCAGAAACCAGTTGACCGCGACGTCGTTCCAGTGAATATAGATTTTCTAAACACCCCGTAGGAACTATTTGATTTTCCGGGATAAAAAGTATCCCATGTCCGTCTCCAGGATGCACGCTTTATCCGTGCCAAATTTCGTGAAGATCGATTCAGCGGTTGAGCCGTGAAAAGGTAACAAACAGACAGAGGGACAGAGAGAGTTACTTTCGCATTTATAATATTAGTATGGATTTGATTGAAATAATAAAATAAACATAAATTAACAAAAATATGACTACAACATAACTGATTGAAACCGACAAAATAGAGTAGCCTACCTCTTTCCTACCGAGGTGTCGTAAGAGGCGGCTAAGATATTGTACGGACAGCCTTTATTCGTATCGTCGTTTTCGTGCATAGTAACACCATAATTTGCAATGCTGTCACTATTCTAATGGGAAAGGAATGGCGAGTAAGAGTTTGTTGACCCGTTCCAACTTTTCAGACACAGACAAAGAAGTTTCATTTTTAATAGATTCGTCATCGTCATCATTACAGCCTACAAGTTCACCGCTGAACGGAAGCCTCACTATAGACGCCACAAAACATGGTTCTGAGCCGTCGGCAAAAAAATTAACTTGTATTAATTGTAAACAGTTTCATTACATAATTTTTTTAAGTAAGTTACATGTAGCATAAAAAGCTCGCCGGCCGCGAGCAGCCGGCGGGCGGCGCTGCGCGGGAACGCCTACCTACACTCTTCGAGTACACTTTTCAGTGCTTAGCCTCGCTTGCACCGTACGAGAAGTAGCGTCTTTAATAAGTTTTAAATGTAAATAACTAGTTTATTAACAATAGTCAATTATGTTTGGTGATATTTCGGACAAAAAAAATCAAGTTTAAATTATACATATGAGTATATGTAACTATAACTATTAGAGAGAGAGTAAATATAACTATATTTTTATTTCATATAATGACGCGACAAGCAAAACGGCTGCCCATAACAAATGCTGTGTCACCCAGAACATTTCTGTGTGTAAATACAATGCAAGTGTCACTTTGAGACATCAGTTCTTATGTCTCATATTTCTCATATCTCATGTCATAATGCCCCTTTAAGTTTAGAAACGAGAAATTATTATAAATATCTTTTTTTTAAACACTGAATGAATTGTTAAATATCTGTTATATTGTCGCTTTTGTTACAGATAATTAAATTTAAAATTAATTATGATTAAGTATGATTTTAATTAAGTCTAGGATTTTCAAATTTGTTATAAACCCAATGAATATCGTATTAGACATTTTCTCATTACGACTACTAATTATAAACGAAAGTTGACAATAGTTTTCCAGGTTGTAAGTAGGAAAATTTAAAACAGGAAAATAAATGGAAAGAGGTTATTCACTGCCGGGGCTAGGTTCTTTAGAAAGGTTTGAGGTTATAAGTATTGGAATAAAGTCTTAAAAGTACCTAATTTAGAATTTCTAAATTCCAAAATGACAACTGAATTTTGAAATACACTGAACTCTTTTATATTTATTTTCTAAAAATCTACTCTTAAATATGCACACATTTATGTCTATCTGTTGCTGGCGTAATACATTGTAATCTTACCTTATTTAACTGCACGTAAGAATTGTAACATGTAATACATAGTGTATATTGTTGACATACATTTTAAATTAATAAATTAACGTATGTTTCTTGTACAGGAGTACTTACCGGCACTCTCGGCGGCGCCGGGCGACACCGGCACCGTCTCTCCCTCGTCCCTCCTGCCCTCGAAATCACTCTGCACTCTGCCGGACTGCCGACCACTGTTCAGGCCCAATATAGCGTCTATCGTATGCCTGGGTCCCTGACTAACACTGGCCACTTGAGTCAGACCTAACCTGGACTTCACCGCGTCGAAACTCTGATTCAACTGCATTTGTTGTGCGTGGAAAAACATCCCCATTCTGTTGAGTGTCTCTAGATTGTGCTGGTGTTGTGATAACGAAAGCGATTGATCGGTAACGTTGATGGATGACGTGGAGTTTGGACTGCTCATCTGCGAGCGGGGACTGTTCGTCTCGGAGCGGTCCGGCGTTTGGGAGCCGAAGAACCGGTCTTCGGAGGCGTCCATCTCTAACGGAGGCGCGACGTAAACTAGCTCGCGCGATTTGAAAGCGCCGTGGGGTAGGGATGGGGCGGAGCTTACACGGGGTGAAATTGCCCATTGAAAGTGCGAAATTTGGGGTCGCGATGTGATTTTGTTTGCAAGGAGCGTCGTATTAGCATTTTCCCCTTCGCAGCTCCTTTCTTGGAGCCCTCAATAGTTTTTTTTTTCCGGATCTGATTGGGCCGATTGTGCGGGGTGTTGGAGTTGGCACTCTTGAGAATCGTTTGGAACTTGTTAGAATTCGTTTCTATTCTTTATTAAGAAGTTAAAGCTGTTTCTTTTGCTTAATTTAATTTGAGTTCTAAGTTAAACAGTTTAAAGGTTAAAAGTGTTAAGGTTAGTTAATTACTAAGTTAGTATTAGAAAAACCTTCAACATAAATGGCGTTGAAATAATTATTATTCATACCATCGCCATCATACCGTAACCGAATCTAACAACAGAACGCAATTTTGATATGTTAATTAGAAAATCTTGATTGAAAACAAATTTTACATCGCATCTTAAAGCCTTTAAACTCCCCTTTCATAATTAATTAGTAATTAAGAGGCAATTAATGAGTATAAAAGTAATTACAACACACCCATCGCAGCGGAGAGCGAGACAGAACGAGCACAAATAACCGGACATCTGCCTGTTAGCACACAAATTTAACCAAATCGGTTAACCCATAACCAAACAATAACAGCTTTTCCAACTGACCGCCTCTACTATTCTTTCGACACTTCAAACACTCACTCTTCAATCTAAACTCAACTCTGTATCCAGTGAAATTAACTAACAATCCAAATGGCAGACGTGTGTTATGCGCAACGTTTTAGAATTGTAACGTCCACCGTCAATATTAGTGTCGTCCTCTTTACACTTTTACAAATCTCGCTCACACTCATCTCAGGTGTAGCGACGGTTGCTAGGGGGCGTTACGGGTCGTGACGTCACACCATCCGGCCAATCGCAGCGCGGGTCTGGATTCTTTTTTATCCTCAAGACTCGTGTCCTTTGTACCCGTTTCTTTTGTAGCGCGTCCGCGAGCGTCGCCGCTGGAGGGTTGACGCGGGTCGCCGTTGGCTTTTGGGAGACACTTTATTATACTTTTCTGACAGCTAAATTGGCTCGAATTTTTACAGATTAAATTACATTCGGGTGAGCGGCGCGAATTTGTGTCATTCTGCAGAACTTCTTGTTAATTATGACAGAAATGTGGAAAGTTATTATTATCGAATAATGTGATTTTGTTAATCATTTGTTCACATACATAATTAAACTCTCGTTGCTCACTAGACACACAGTCAGCGTAACTGCTTGCGGAGTGGCAGCTCCTGGGTTTGAAACCCAGCTCAAGCTAATATTTATAACATATAAATTATATATACATAAAAAGCCTTAAAAATCAATAATTATAACATAGAAATTATTGATTTTTTAGGCTTTTTTTTCAATATGACTCTACAGAGAGGGGTAGGATTCCTATGCAGGAATCCTTCTAGGTAGGACTACCTGGCCCTGGGGTGGTAACCTCAGTACCAGTTATTTCGCCGTGAAGCAGTAGGGTATGAAGGACATTTAGATCTAGTGTAATCACAGAGCATATGAGACTAGTAAAATAAATAATGAGTAGACGTTGCACTTACCATCAGGTGAACGTTTTGCTCGTTTCGTCATTTTATCCAACATTAAAAATGGTTTCTCCTGTATGGTGGTTCTGAAACAACTATCTATAATTAAGGGAAATATTTTTTTGGCCGGTAGCACGAGAACCAATCGTTTAGCTATTTGGCCAACCAAACCGACAACCCAACGATTTTTACAATTTTTTTTATACTGGTGGTAAGATTCCCGTGCAGGAATTCGTCCTGATAGGTACCACCGCCGTGCCCGTTATTCTGCTGTCAAGTGTTTGCAAACAGTGTGCAAATATTACTGTCTTTCGGTCTGAAAGACACTAATAGCTGGGCATATGAGACTGTCTCAGGGTGAAATACTCAGTGTGGTGCCACACAGAAATGTTCTGGGTAGCACCACACTACGCATTTATAAGTATATTTGTTATGGGCAGACGTTGCTTTTACCATGAGTTCAAGTTTTACAAAATGTTTTCTTAAAGAAACCCTTTTTTAAGTCAAACAGACGTAACAACGAAAATACACAAAACACATTTTTTTGCATAGCAATATAACAATATAATATAAGTTAAGATTTTAAATGTTTTTTTTTGCGCAGAACCCTAATTATTTTTCTAAAATCAAAGTAGCCTAAGTCACCCGCTAAAATATCAGCTACCTGTCAGTGAAAGCGCCGTCAAAATGGGTCCAGCCGTTTCGGAGATTAACGGGAACAAACAGACAGACAGACAGACAAAAATTTAAAAACATTTTTTTTCTTATAAGTATGGTATATAATTTCATAAGCATTGAATAAAAAGCTGTTATTTTTTGTTATTACAAACAGACACTTCAATTTTATTTATTTGTATAGATAGAACCCCACCTGTGGTCGAAATTCCACCGCAATTCATTAAAGTTTTAAGTTTGAACGTTATTGTACTTTGAGTAATTTTATTAGCAACATTTTATAATTCTATGGCGATAATCTCTGCCATATTAGACATTGGCAGTATGAACGTAAACAAACGACAGTCTATTATACGAGTAGTATGATTGACATTGTCAATATGAACACATAGGATAACCGATAGGAGTCCGGCAGAGTAGAACGCCCTACCACTTTCCTATCGAGATGTCGTAAGAGGCGACTAAGGTATTGTACGGACAAACTTTATTCGTCCAGAATAACACCATTACGTGTAATGCTGACATTATACTGCTCGTGGGAACGCAATGGGGAGTAAGATTTTTTTTCACTCGTACCAAAATGTCTCGTCGTCTCGTTTCTGCCTCTGCATAAGGGAATATAAGGGAAAGCCTTATATGGTAAAAAGGCGTGACTGTATGTATGTATGTACGTAACACACATATATATATATATGTAATACATATATATATGTAAATGTTTAGTTTCCTATAATAACAGTAACACGATCATTATAATTATCTTACATTGTTGGTCAATATGCTTAAAAAGGGTAAAGGGCTTAAAATGTTTTCTCTTCGTGTATTAATGTATGGAAATAGTAGATTGCCATATAGCAGTGCCAACGAGTCTTCGTTTGTTGCCCTCACTTTCGAAGGAAGGTAAGTTACTTTGCTAAGATCCGCATGCACAATATAAAAATGGAATAGTTTATTGAAGAGCACCGCCCACCCGCCCTCCCTCAGTAGCGTGCACAAGCAAACTAAAACTGCCACCAGGAACTGTTTCGCCCCAAAACGAGGCATTATCAAGCGTCATAGACTCTACGACAGACGGCCGCCGAGTGACTCGGCTCGAAACACGTGTCGTGTTCTCGACTTCAGTGGTGTATATTATCTAGTGGTAGTATTGTAGTGGTTGGTGGAGGGTACCTGGTGGCGGTTCCTGGTGGCGGTGTTAGTTTGCTTGTGCACGCTACTGAGGGAGGGCGGGCGGTGCTCTTCAAAAAACTAGGTATTATACACCATTTTTATATTTTGCATGCGGATCTTAGCAAAGTAACTTATCTTCCTTCATTATAATGGATTTCCGCAAAGTAACGCCTGATTCTATTAGCACTCACTTTCATAAACATGTACTAGGAATTCAGCAATTAATTGAAAACCTTTCCGCTAAAAAAACTCCACTGCTGAGCACCGCGGCAACGTTTATAGAAAATCAAGCCTTAACGACATAACAATTACCCCACGTAAATTGAATTGGCATAAATGATGTAAAGAGCGATTAAAATCCGTCAGCATTCGCGTGTTTTCAATCAAGCGGAGAGTTTTCGGCGCGGCGCAACGGCGACATCAAATATTCACGCGGTGCATTTACGTTAATGTATTACTGCACCATCGTTATACCTGCATAAATATTCTAGATTTGCTGTAAATTTTGTAAACAATAAAAGAAAAAGAAAGTAAAGTTTCAGCCTATAAATGTCCCACTGCTGAGCACAGGCCTCCTCTCATTTCTGAGAGGGTTTAGGAGCTAGGAAGAATCCGCCACGCTGCTCCAATGCGGGTTGGCGGACTTCACATGTCTTCGAAATATTTCTATTCCTCGGACATGTAGGTTTCCTCACGATGTTTTCCTTCACCGCTAAGCACGTGGTAAATCAGCACTTATAATTGTAGAACGATTTTAGAGGTGCTGGCACCGGGGATCGAACCCAGGTTACTCGCTTACTATGAAATTAAAAGCGAGCACCAGGCCCCTGAGCTACCACAAACAATAATTAACAATAACTAAATAGAAAATCAACATGATGACAATCATCTAAACGATTTCGACAACTTCCAACTCAATTAAGTAGCGACCTGTCCCACTGCTGAGCACAGGCCTCCGCTGATTTTTGAGAAGGTTTTGGAGTCGGGAAAAAATTGGAAAAAATTTTTTTGCCATCGCGGGAAACTAGATGTGTCGGGTGAGCAAACCTCGTTGCCGCTATTTTGATACAATTCAAATTCTTATTCCCTATTGCGTTCCCACCAGCAATATAGTGACAGCATTGCATATTATAGTGTATTCTCCACGAATAAAGGCTGTCCGTACAATACCTCAGTCGCCTCATACGACGCCTTGGTAGGAAAGAAGTACTGGTGGTAGGATTAATATGCAGGAATCCGTCTAGGTAGGTACCACCAAGTTCTAAACGTGGTCATTATGTATTAATTTTAAATAAATTATTATCTAGGGTGTTTCTATAGTTTTCTTGTCTGGTTGGGATATTAATGTACAAATGCATAGCAAGATACGATAAGAGAGTAGGTATAGTAGGATGCAGTAAGATATATATTAACATAATACCTGACAATAAAATATATTAATTAAACCCCAACAAGACGAAAGCATAACATTATTAAGTATCACCCCAGGGCCAGTTATTCTGCCGTGAAGCAGTAGTGTGCAAGCATTACTGTGTTTCGGTTTGAAGGGCACTGTGAGCTAGCGTAATCCCTGGCATTTGAGACTGATGTATCAAGATAACGGGCGCAGTGTGGTGTCACACTGAAATATTCTGGGGGACACAGCATTTGTTGTGGACGGACGTTGCACTTACCATCAGGTGAACGTTTTGCTCGTTTTGTCACTTTCTGCAAGAAAAAAAAAGGTGCTACTCTACTCTGTCGGATACGTATCGGAATACGTAATACAATTTATTATCATATCAAGTTATAGGAACTCCCAACTCATTTATAATCCTAATCATCAATATGTTAGCCCATCACAAGGCCATTACTAAACATTGACTTTCCTATAGACTACGCATATTTACAACACATCATCACGACGCATTTTAAAGAAAGTTAATTAAAGGTAAAGTAACAGACTATAAAGGTCCCACTGCTGGGCACAGGCCTCCTCTCATTTTTGAGAGGGTTTTGGAGCCGGGAGGAGTCCGCCGCGCTGCTCCAATGTTAGTTGGTGGACCTCACATGACTTCAAATATATTTTTTTTCTCAGACATGCAGGTTTCCTCGCGATATTTTTCTTCACGTGGTAAATCAACACATAAATGCATTAACAATTTTAATGGTGCCGGCGCCGGGAATCGTAGCCAGTCACTCGCGTACTATAAACTGAATGCAAGCGCCTAGCCTCTGGGCTACCATGATTAATTCTCGTAGCGAGACTCAATCTTCAGAGCTAACCAAATTGTATCGCAACTTATTCCAGTGCCCTAAAATGCCGAATCCATCATTACGAAACTCTACCACAAACAATTGCAATCAAGTTCTAATCAAATAGCGTCCGCTGAAGGCTTTAACTGAACGGCTCGACAACGAGTGGTTAATTGCGAATTCAACGTTAAATTAAACGAATTTGCGTTGGAAATTGATTGGGATAAGTGATGGGCGAGGGAGGGATGACAGAGGGGCCCGCGGGGGCGTCGCTAATCTACACAGACCATACAACAATTTACCGATAATGATGTCCTCGATTATCGATGCAGGCTGAGTTGACAACTTTTTATTATCTTTCGTAACTTCATCGTCATCGTTTCAGCCTATCACTAGTCCACTGTTGAACATTGGCTTCCCATAGATTACCACAAATTTTGTCGCTCTCATTTTGGGAGGAATTTTGCCGGAGTTGCCACGCTTGGCAATCGCAGTTTATTTATTCTGATGTTCCAGGAAGATGCTGCTGCCCATATTCTGGTTTTAATTTTCCCTCTGTCGACTTTAACGACACCTACGAGATGAGATGAGGTGGTAGATTCTCTTAAGCCGCTATCACACAGCATAATTTACACTTCTAATGATTTCTTATACACTTAATAAAACTACTTTTACGAATTTTATCGCATTTCATTTTTAGTTTTCGCGTAAATATAAGAAATGCTTATGATTTCTTGAACGGACGCTACGGATTTTAACGCGTTTACTTTAACTTTTTATAACCCGATGTTTTACATACATACATAAGATCACGACTGTATCCCATAAGGGGTAGTCAGAGACTGGGCACTCACTGCAAAAGCAGATGATCCACGATGATAATCCACGTTTCACCAAAACAATATAATGCACTTGGTGTGATAGGTGGTGAGCCCATCGCCACCATGCGCGGTTGGGTGCACAGTGCAGTTTTATTGTTTTAAGCGCTTTATATCACCAATGGTTAATCCGGGGTACCTTCAGCTTTTAATTATTATTTTTTGGTCCGATCCACGCAGAAAGAGCTTACTGTGTTCATAAAGCCTCGCAGTGGTATGCTGGGTTTTTGATTGTTTAAAAAATATTATCCTAAGCCGGTAGTAGTTTATTTAAATAACTTACTTCATCATCATCATTTCCGCCCATTACTAGTCCACTGCTGAACGTAGGCCTCCCCAAAGATTGCCACAAAAGTTTCAGCTCTCATTATGGGGGGATTTGGTCATACTTACTACGCTTGGCAGGCAGGTTGGCAAATTTATTCCAGGAAGATGCTGCTAACCATCTCTTGGTTTTTATCATCCCCCTATCGACTTTTACGACACCAACGTGATGACATGGGTTTGATTCAAAGACATAGCTGCAGCTTTCTCGTCTGGTTGGGGTATATAAATGTATAGATAATTTTATCGAAGAAATATACTCAACTTAAAGCCATACAGAATAATATATAAATAATAAAAAATAAAAAATAATAAAAAATAATAAAAACCCAAGCCACACACACAGACAGGAGCCCGCGGCAGGGGAGACCGGTTATACATACATACATACATAAGATCACAACTGTATCCCATAAGGGGTAGTCAGAGACTGGGCACTCACTGCAAAAACAGATGACTGCCACAATCCACGTTTCACCAAAACAATGTAATGCACTTGGTGTGATAGGTGGTGAGCCCATCGCCACCATGCGCTGTTGGGTGCACAGTGCAGTTTAATTCCTTACTCGCCTTTTACGAGATCCATTGGATGAGATGGAGTGGTAGTATTCTTTTTAATAGCCGCCACCACACGCTACCGATTATTATCATTATTATTACCGTCAAGTTGCTTTGTTCGTTCATAGCACCATAAATGAAATATTTTTTCAATCAAAAACCGACTTCAACGCATCAGTTAAAAACATGATTAAGCGAAGAGTTTGATGATTTTCTCATATATCCAATCATCAGAACTTGACCAAAATTATATGAGACCATCCTAACAGTACCGGTTTCTAATAAGAAAATATTAAAATCGTTTCATAAACAAAGAAGTTATGCGTAATACATAAATAAATATACGGGTCCACTAGGGAACCTCCTCCGTTTTGTTCGTCGGTTGAAAACGTCTGAAAAGTAACTTACAAGTAAGTGTCGAGTGGTGGTCGTTTAAGAGAATCTACAATCCCATCTCATCCCGTGGGTGTCGTAAATGTTAGCAGAGGAGAAATTAAAAGCAGACGATCAGTAGCAGCATCTTTTTTGAACATCTGAATAAATAAACTGCGGTTGCCAATCCGCCTGCCAAGGGTGGCAACTATGGCAAAATCCCCAAAATGAGAACTGCAAACTTTCGTGGCAATTTATGGGAGAGGCCTATGTTCAGCAGTGAAGTAGCAATAGGCTAAATTGACGGCGATGATGATGATTGCATATTCTGTACGAAGAGAGGCGATCTGTACCTCGCTAGGAAAAAGGTAGGTCCTATTCTACTCTGCCGAGCCCCACGTGCGGATGTACTACTTATTTCAAGAAAAAATATAAAAAAAAAATAAGGGTAAGTATTCTTATGTTGGCTGTCAATTATCTCACCTAAGTGAGATTCTATCCAGATAGAATACAGTAGCGCTGAATGGGCTAGACGGCACAACCAGTGCGTCCTCAGTTATTATTTATATATCAGTCATTATTTTTTAACGATACATATTTTCGAGAGTCCTGGATTCTGGATTAAATTCTGGATTAAAGCCTTACTTTATCAGGAGATACGCGAAATTTTTTAAAGATGTTTATTTATTCTGATTAAACGTAAAGTTGTTACTTAACTATCTTTTAATATCGCACTGCTGAGCACAGGCCTACTCTTATTTCTGAGATGGTTTTGGAGCCGGGAAGAGTCCGTCACGCTGCTCCTATGTGGGGACTTTACATGAATTTTTTTTTCTAGATATGCATGTTTCTTTAAAATGTGGTAGGATTCTTATGCAGGAATCCGTCTAGGTAGGTATTACCCCAGGGCCAGATATTCTGCCGTGAAGCAGTAGTGTGTAAATATTACTGTGTTGCTGTTCGAAGGGCACTGTAAGCTAGTATAATCACTGGGCATTTGAGACTTAAGAACTGATGTCTCAGGGTGATGGGCGAAGTGGGGTGTCACACAGAAGTGTTCTGAGTGACATTGCATTTGCTTTGGGCAGACGTTACACTTACCATCAGGTGAACGTTTTGCTCGTTTCGTCACACTATCCAATAAAAAAAAGAATAATAAAATTTATCGATACATACAGCAGACATCGCTACGTACCTGGCAGTTGACAGCGACCTCTGTAATTGTTGAATGAGGCAGCATTAAAGCGCCAATTAACTAACATTGATTGGTTTTGAGGGCCCCGTCCCCCTTGCCCCGCCGCCACATACTCCTCTCTCCCCACGTTGGGCTCCA
This sequence comes from Luehdorfia chinensis, assembly GCA_019845155.1. Taxonomy (NCBI): domain Eukaryota; kingdom Metazoa; phylum Arthropoda; class Insecta; order Lepidoptera; family Papilionidae; genus Luehdorfia; species Luehdorfia chinensis. Next base: position 5,481,810 of record JAHVAK010000363.1, on the reverse strand, counting down.
GCTCTGCGGTCCGCGCTATTTCCGGGACGGAGGACCGGTTATAGGAGAGGTTTTAATTCATAAAGAACTAAATTCACCACTTGAAATAAGGCTCACTCGCAGGTATGCCCACCTGCTCGCGAGTCGCTTCCGATGAAGTTGCGAAAGCCTCTGAGCTAACAACGAGCTACACAAACAAAAAAAAGTTGAAAAACCTAAGCATGAGTAAGAATGCATAACGTCTCCTCTGCTAGTCGCAGAATCTCTACCAGTTTTTGAAGGGCTTGTTCACTGCTCTAGTCTAGGTTGGCAAACTTCGTCCTGTCCTCAACATATTTTCTCAGAACTGTAATTTTTTATATTTTTATTTTTTTTTATATTTTCATATTACGCGAGTTCGATCCCCGGTGCCCAGCACCACTAAAATTATTCTACAATTTTAAGTACTGATTTACCACGTGAACAATTTCCCAGTAATAAAAAAATAATAACGATAAAGTTGAAGAATTAAATCATGTAAGATTTTTGGGAATAAACATTGACAAATACCTTAATGCCGTGTGGAAGCAGCTTAAGAGAATCCACCACGCCATCTCTTTCCGTGGGTATCGTAAAAGTCGACAGAGGGAAAATGAAAACCAAGAGATGGGCAGCAGCATCTTCCTGGAACATCTGAATAAATAAACTGCGGTTTCCAACCCGCCTGCCAGGCGTGGCAACTATGGCAAAATTTCCCCTATATGAGAGCTTTTGTAACAAACTTTTGTGTCAATCTATGGAGGAGGTCTATGCTCAGCAGTGGACTAGTGATAGGCTAAAATGATGATGATGATGAAATACCTTAATTGGAAAACTTACGTTAAGGAGCTGCGCCAGAAGCTTCAGCGCTACGTTTTTACACCGAAAAGAATCTAGCAAACAGTCTCCATAGAAGCATTAATGTCATAACCATGGCTGTGAGTCCTCCCTTATCAGCTACGGAATCATCATATAGGGTAACTCTGTTAAAATACAGTCTTTAAGCTACGAAAGCGTGAGTTACGTGAGTATGATAAACGAACCGTGGTCTCGATTCGTGGGGACCCATTTCAAAACATTTGTTATGTTCTTCTTCTGCCTTGCATCTACTTAAGAGATCTATGCTTATTTGTAAAAAAATATCACAACTACTTTACAAAACGTGGCGAGGTCTATACAATGGCAACACTAGTGCCAGGTGTCTCGATTTTCACGGACGTGAAACGTCAATAAATGAATTTCAAATATGGGGGTCATTTTTGGAAAATTATGTATCAAATTAGATAATTAATAAAGAATCCAAACTGTACTGTGTGATATATCAAATGAAACGGTATATTTTGAGGGCCTAAGATATATTATTTTTATTATTTTACAATAAATTGTTTAAAAGTTATTTAAAACAGATGAAAATTGCCCGTTCTCCCCTGTTATTTTTGAAACTACTTGCGTTTAATTATTTTTTTAAATACAGAGAATTGTTATTTACTTGTTTACTTACAGATTAGAGGAAATCCTATAAGAAGTCTATGGCTTTAAAATAACATAAATGTCTCAATATTTGTGCGTACAAACTTACAAACAAATTTGGGTCAGATTTAAGAAAGAGTGGTAGGTGTACAATGTACGGAATCCTATGCGATTTAAACATACACTCATCCGTTTTTTTTTATTCTTAGCTGTGCCGATTAGAAAACCAAAATCTCGATTATTTTTACCTTCCGTCCCGAATTTGAAACACTGGCCTTAGCAACACTAAGTATCTATATCAGACAAAACAGGAAAAAGTTAAGAAACTTACTAAATCAGCCTCATTGCCATAAATATATGTATAACAGAAATGTATTTAACATGTGCACAGTTTATATAACCTACTTCCTAGGACGGTTTAGGATTAAAATCAAATTATGTGACTGGCTCTTGTGTAAATGCTTATTTAATATTGACGAATACTATAACTTCAGTAATAGATATGGGAAACCAGTTTTATTAGTATAATACAATATTTACAATTAATAAAAAATAATAATGTCATGGTATTCTTCCGCACGAATAAAGACTGTCCGTACAATACCTTAGCCGCCTCTTACGAAAACTCATTAGGAAATATTACTCATTACAATTAGCACCTACATCAATATTACTCATTGGAATATTGATGTAGGTGCTAATCTACTCTGGCGGACACATATCGGCTTCTCGGTACACTTATCTACCACCGCGTGGCCCACCCCTCCCGATTGCAGTAACTGACCGAGCCGAGGCCGGCCCCCTTGGGCACCCTCGAGTCTGTTACTCTCGCGAACAGGATGACGGTCCAAGCCGAGGTCCCCTCTCGGGGGCCCTTGCGCCAGTCATCCATAAATAAAGGTTTCGGCTAAGCGCCCTCAGCGCTATGCCACCTTTCAATCCGGCGAAGCTGTAAAAGCCTTCGGGCTAACAGTGACCATCAGTCCTAAAAAAAAAAAAAAAAGCGTGGCCTAGTCGTCAGCGTACCTGACTTCTGCGCCGCGGGCCCTGGGTTCGAATCCCAGCCGGAGCCAACATTTGTGCTAAAACACAAATTGTTGGTTTTCGGGTCTGGTTGTGTTGTGTTTGTCCCCGTGTTTCTGAAACTGCATCATATCCTACCTCAGATCTTATCGCATCAGCGTTACATCGGGCGCGGGTAGGTTGGGACGAGTGAGTGCCTCTGTGTTTGCGCGTACACTTGTGGCACTATTATATCTCCTGCGGAGTTGATGGCTCCCGACAGTATTCGGAAGTTGTCGCCGTGGTCGAAATCGGCTAGGAGAACATCATCATCTAGCTTATATACTACACTTATCTGAATAAGTTAATAATATGTTAAATGTGTTATTAAAGTATACTTACAGTATGAATTATTGACGGCAAGTATTTACTTCGCCGTGTGGTAGCGGCCTAAGAGAATCTACCACCCCATCTCATCCCGTGGGTGAAACGAAACGAAATATTTAGTATCTATAATCCGACGTCATTCTTGGTAGGAATCGGTGTTCTTTTGCGAGGATTGAAGATCCAGAACATGGTCACAGACTATAAACTTTTTAACTACTACCAAGGATGATTCGCGAGGCTATTGAAATTAAAAAACATCGTAAACATCCTAATTTTAATAGAGAAAATGGTTGGTATTTTTTTTGTTTTTTTAAAAAACGATGCCCACAGTAGGATTTCCCCTGTGTCGTGGGTGCGTTTTACAGACATAAATTCCACATGCACAAACACCCAGACCCGGAGCAACTATATGTAGGCCATACAAATATTTGTCCCGTGCGGGAATCGAACCCGCGCCCAGCGGCGCAGAAGCCAAGGCATTAGCCACTGCGTCTACCGAACCGAATCCTATAATAAATAAAATTAAATCAAAAACCAAGCATACCACTGCAAGACTTCAAGACACGGATCTTTCTGAGTAGATCCGACCAACAATATTAATTAAAAGCTGAAGGTACTCCGGGTTTACTTTGTCTTAGGGATATCTGGTCCTCCCGTGACCATGGGTGCTGTAAAGCGCTCGAAAGTTAGGGTTACAGATAGTACAAAATTAAACGCGATGAGATCCGTAAAAATCAGGTTTATTTAAATGTTGGCAACACAACCGCTTGACAACAGAATAACTTTCACTATGGTTAATAGAATCAGGCGTTACTTTGCGGAAATCCATTATAGTAAAGGAGAGAAAGTTAATTTGCTAAGATCCGCCCTCCCTCAACTGCGTGTACAAGAAAACCAATACCGCGACCGGGAGCCGCCACCAGATACCCTCCACCGCTACAACGCAGTTGTAGTACAACTCCCGGTGGTTTCTCTCCTTTACTGTTACTATGGTGGTACTTACATACACAGAAACCTGTACAGAAATCTCACGAAATTTGTGTTATAAATCGCTTAAATAGATCCTGCATAGGAATCCTGTAAAACTTGTACAATATATCCCCCGCGCAATTGATAGCTTCTGACAGTATACGGAAGTTATCGAGGAGGTAAAATCGGGCAATAGAACACCATCAAGATCCGAACAACACATCCCAGCCAAAAAACGTAGTGTTGCAAAATATTGTTTCAGCTGAGATTCGACAGCCAGGAGCTACAAGTCGGTAGGAAGGTACGCTGACCAGAAACCCGTGACTGTTTTTTAATTAGCTGCCGTTTTAATCATTGCTCGGGTTTCAGTCCCGGCCGCAATATTTGCAGCGGCTGCCTTGATAGAGACAAACCCTTGAGTTGATTAATAACAGGCCGGGAGCTATTAATGTTGGACGCAGCGGGCGGTGTGCACTGTGTCCATACATTACACACATTGCAGGAAAATCTAGTTTCCAGCATATGAAAAAATTCATTAATATTTTTTTATTCTTAATTAAACGGGGTAAAGAATGTGGCAGATGATGACTGCACAGAAATGGGTCGCCCCGACCATGGTAAGGATCCACGTTCTTCTAAAAACCAAGGGCAAAGAGTGCCAAAACTTTAGTCTTCATCTTAATTAAGTCTTTCTCAGCCTACTGCTGAACTTAGACAATTCTAATAAAGCGCCAAAAGCTTGCGTACATACTATGGGAGGGTAGCCCGTCCTCACCATACGTACGTACACGGCACGTGGGTGATTGTAGCGTCGTCATCCCCGTACTAGTGGTACTACCGCTGATCTGTTGCCCTTCTTGTATTGCTACTGTTTATGTATGTGAGCTCGGCACATTAAGATGAATCTTTTCACTAACAGTTTTACTGGTGGTAAAATTCCAATGCACACATAGAGGACACACAGAATAGTCTCATAGAAAACCAAAGCACGCTTCATGACCAAATTTTATACAAGATTCAATAACAAATGTATAAATGCATTGCAAACTCGAGCAGACCAGCCTCCACCAACAGCACTTGTTCACAAGTACTACGCATGTAATAGTCTGGACTAAAGAATCGAGCTCAGGAGCCATAAAATTTAAGAGTACGCGGGTGACCTGGGTTCGTCCCCGGTGCCGGCACCTCTGAAATTTTTATTATAAGTGCTGATTTACGACGTGCTCAGCGGTGAAGGAAAACGTCGTGAGGAAACCCGAGCAGCGTGGCGGACTTTTCTCGGCTCCAAAAACCATCGCAGCCGTGGGATATGTCTAGACTTTATTTTTTTAAGATATAAAATAATCGCGTCGCGTTAACCGCGCAATTTTCGTGGTCACCCTAGCTCACCTGTCACTGTCACGCTTTGATCTTTCACAATTATCGTTCATCTGCTCACCGACAAATCCGCAAAGTTATTATTCAAATTGGTCCACTAACAAAGCAGATTTGATTAGATATTTTAACTCTTGTAAATGTTTATTAAAACGATTTCGATCTGATCGTGATACGTTCGCATACGACGACCCTTTCACGGTTGTCCATTCACACTCGCCTCATAAGTCTGTTTCGTCAATCTTATTTCATCCATCCTCTATACGTGTCCAAACCATCTAAGCATCCCTTTCTCTATCTTTGTCACTACACCTTCTACCACACCGCAACGTTCCCTTATCACGCCGTTTCTCACTTTGTCCATCGAAGTCACTCCAGCTATACTTCTCAAACTTTTCAGGCCATGTCAAAAAAACCCGCAACCGACGAGCTGATATTAAAACACTGATGACAATAGAGGAAGCTACAGAATTGTGTCAAGATCGTAACAAGTGGAAAGGTGTGGTTTCTGTCTACCCCTATGGGAAAGAGGCGTGACTCCATGTATGTATGTGAATGTTTTTAAAACAAATACACAGAAACGCACACATATTTCCGTGCAAACACCAGGGAATGTTCTACCTTTGTGAGATTGCACTCCTATTAAATATTATACTGCCGATAGGTGTCAGGCAGAGTAGAATACACCTACCTCTTTCCTACCGAGGTGTCGTAAGAGGCGACTAAGGTACTGTACGGACAGCCTTTATTCGTGCAGAATAACACTGTAATATGCAATGCTGTCACGATACTGCTCGTGGGAACGCAATGGGGAGTTAGAATTATTTGACTAGTAGGTACCCGTCACGTCTACGAGAGTGGTCTCAGCCTACCCCTTATTCAGGAAAAAGCCGTGACTGTATGTATGTATTATCATCATAGGTCTCCGGTAGCGAAGTGGCTGAGCGATAGTCTTCCGCGCTTAGGGTCGCGGGTTCGATTCTCCGACGAGACTAATATTTCTTCATTGTCCAAGACAATTGATCCTGATCTCGGTGTTTGTGCATGTGGAATTTATGTATCTGAAACGCAATAACGACACAGGAGAAATCCTATTCCGAGGCATCGTTTCTAAAGAATCGGTTCTTTAAAAACGATGTCTCAGGGTGACGGTCGCAGTGTGGTGTCACACAGAATTGTTCTGGGTGACACGACATTTGTTACGGGCAGACACTTACCATCAGGTGAACGTTTGGTCGTTTCGTCACTTAATCCAATAAATAAAATAAGAAAAAAATTATGAGAAGAATTATTTTCTTCATCTTTTTTTAGAAGTTACGTTAAACTCTGATTGTAGTCACATTAACAAGTCCTAATTAACGTCTGCTCAAAGACCCCTCCGCGGAGCTTTTGATAACGTTTAAAATTAACGTCTTTGTTTCGTAAGCGCTTGTCGTTTTCTTATTTCCTCATTATTATCGAAGAATTTCATTAAAATTTTACAGCAAATCCTGATTCACTATAAATTTTCAATCTTTTTTTTTAATTAATAGTAAAGGGGAGAAACGAAGTTGATGTGAGCAATGTGGGACACCGTTTTATTTTTTCAATATAAATATATAAAGTATCTGATGCCTGCGATTTCGTCTGCGTGTATTTGGGTTTTTTTTAATATCCCGTGGGAACTATATGAATTTCCGGGATAAAGAGTATCCTATGTCCGTCTCCAGGATGCAAGCTAACTCAGTGCCAAAAATCGTCAAGATCGTTTCAGCGGTTGAACCGTGAAAAGGTCACAAACAGACAGGAACACAGAGGGAGTTACTTTCGCATTTATAATATTAGTACGAATTTAGAAGTTTTAATTTGATAAAAGTGACGAAACGAGAAAAACGTTCACCTAATGGTAAGTGCAACGTCTGCCTATAACAAATGCTGTGTCACCCAGAATAGTGTGACACCACAATGCGCCCGTCACCCTGAGACATCGGTTCTTAAGTCTCATATGCCCAGTGATTACACTAGCTCTCAGTGCCCTTCAAACCGAAACACAGTAATGTTTGCACACTACTGCTATACGGCAGAATAACTGGCCCTGGGATGGTACCTACCTAGACGGATTCCTGCATAGGAATCCTACCACCAGTCATTCACGTCATTCATGTCAGTAAAACGCACTCACGACACAAGAGAAATCCTACTGTGAGGCATGTGAAAATGGTATTATTGATAGAATAACACAACTCGGGTGCCACACAGAAAGGTTCTGGGTGACACAGCATTTGTTATAAACAGACATTGCGGTAAACGTTTTGTTCGTCTCGTCGCATTATCAATAAAAAAAATATCTACGTCCCTATTATCATCATCATCATCATTTCAGCCTTTCTTAGTCCACTGTTGAACATAGGCCTCCCCCATAGATAAACACAGACGGTCCTGAGCCACCTGCAACCATTGACTTCCCGAAAATTCGTGCAGGCCTCCGCTCCATCTAGTTGGGGGTCGCTCTACACTGCGTTTGCCGGTACGGGGTTGCCACTCGAGAACCTTTCTTCCTCAACGGATTCTACGGGCCATATGGCCGGCTCATTGCCACTTCAGCTTGCTAATCCTTAAGGCTGTGTCGGTTACTTTCGTTCTGCTGCGGATATCATCGTTACGGATTTTATCACGCAGAGAAACTACGTCCCTATAACAGATGCTAACTTCGCGGCTATTGAATTATAAGTCAAATAGTTTGACGAAATACACCGGCGTTTCCAACATTAGCGTTTTCAGTAAGTTATTACAAGTGTTAACTAAGTAAATAGCAAGACAATGGCGCAGCGGCGTCGCTCAGCGCGGCCGCGTACGGGTCATCTCGTCAGCAATCGAGTTAGCGCGCAGTTGTCCGGCTCTCTAGACTTGCGGGCAGCGGTGCAGTACACGCTAAGAAATCAGAGTAATCTGAATTATTATATACAATTTTAACATACTTGTTATTAACTCGTGCAATCGATGGCTGAGTGGCGGTGTGACGACTGGTACGCAGTGCAAGGACTTTTTGTAGTAGATAAGAGTGCCGCCGTTCGCAGCGGTAACTCTATCGTTCCGAATGATGTTGTAATTTGCGATTTTGGGATCGCGAGTGTGCGGTTTCAAAAAAAAAAAATTTTCTTGCACAAGTAGTACGTCGACTTGGTGGTCGCGAGTGAAATTAAAGATTTCATCGCGTTGGTTTTGTATACCGTTAGCGTTAAAAAATTTACAATAGCGTTAATCACGCTTTGATAGCGCATCGTAGCGGCGATCCTCTCACTGGGATTATTGTTGGTATCCCGGAGAGCCGTGGCGAGAGCTGTGATGTCGGCTCCGTTGAAGGCGGTAGCGAAGCGACAGACTAAGTCTAGATCGCTTTCGACGACCGGTCGGCTCGCGACAGGTGCGGCCTGTGATGGTGCCGGTATGTTGCGCGTGATAGCGACCGGGGGAGGCGCGTTTAGGGTTGCGCGGGTCGGAAGTGGCCTCCATACGGATGGTGGTGGGGGGGGGGGGGTACAACGTACCTCTGTGTGGGGGCCTGTTTAACCGCAGGCCTTTTTTGTTTTGGCGCCTTCGGGCAACCGAGGTAGTTAGCCGTGTGGCCTTCTGCGTTGCATAGTACGCAGGCAGGTGGGCCGAAGGAGGCTAAAAGTGCTTTGTCCTTTGGACGAGGACAGTCTATGGTGGCGTGGTCGCCTAGGCACTTGACGCACCTGGGACGGGCGTAGCAGTTTCTTGCTGAGTGGCCGTATAATTGGCACTTGTGGCATTGGCTGGGAGGGCCATTCTTATGTGGGGCCTCAACTGAGAGCCCAGAGAGTTTGCAGCAGGTCCGCAGATTAAATATCTGCTTTCCTGCGGGGGAGCGGTCGAGTGCAACTAGCACCATGTTATAAGGCACCTTAGTGCGCCCGCTGTACATACGGTGTACAGCGACGACGGGGAGATTATTGGCGATGAGGTCTTTTTTGACCTCTTCCGCGCCAATCTCTTTAGGTAGGTTCTTGAGAACCACCCTAAGTTGCCGCTCATCGGCTGGGGTGTAGGTGTGGAAATACACACCTTTATCTGTCAGATAGCGGGTTATTTGTCGGTAGACCTCTGAGGTGTCCACCTGCAACTTGATGCCGTTTGGGGTATAGACGGCAGTGTATTTAAGCCTGGACATGGCCGATGTTAACTCCTGCCACCTGTCCAGACTTCCATCTACACACATAATACATGGTACACATAAGATAAGGTATACATAATACAAAAAAAATAAAATTTAAAGAAAAATACAACAGTAAGCGAGTAAATGTTGTTATTCTAATTTTAAAGAGTAAGTTTAAAAAGTAAGTAAGTTTAATTAATTTAAAACAAAACGAAAACAGTGCTAAATAATATATGAAATAAACTGTGGGATACGAGCTATATATATTAGTCTAAATCAATCAATGTAAAAGTGTACATTTTCTATGTTTTTACTATGTTGGCACACATATAATATAACATGATAAAAAGAAAATTAAAAAGAATTCCCTGTGTTAAGCTTATTAACTACATGTGAGACGTGTGCATAAATATTTTAATGATTTCTATAATTTATAATGTATTAGTGGAAGAATTTATAAAAATATTAATGATTTCATATATATTTAGGAATGGTTTGCGAATATAAAAGTCTACATTGTTTAATTATTAATTAGAATGTACCCTTCTGTTTGTTAATTAAACAATCCTTTAAGTATTTTTTAAAAATGTCTAATGTTTTTAGATCCCTCAGCGGTGGAGGTAGGTTATTCTAACAGTGGGATTCCATAGACATCTGCAGCAATCTATCTTCTCATTCTATGTATACAAATAAATAAAATTGAAGTTTCTGTTTGTAATGACAAATAACAGCTTTTTACTCACTGCTTATGAAAGTATATAATTATAGAAAATACACGAAACGGCTGGACTGATTTTGACGGGACTTTCAATGACAGATAGCTGATATTATAGCGGGTAACTAAGGTTACTTTAATTTTAGAAAAACGCCGGGCACAGCTAGTTACCTATAGAAATAAAAGTGAATTGCCGCATGTATGAAAGATTTAGCTGATTTTTTGTTTTTGTGTTTGTCAGAAAAAGGTTTGAAAAATCCACAGGAAGAAATTTGGATAGCATCTTTGCCATAAAATCTCAATAAAAAGTGACGTTTGGTTTGACAGTTCTGCTGTCAAAGTGCACTATATTGTTTGGGGCCGCTAGTGAAATTATCTTAACTAGCAGTACCCGGCGGTTTTACTCGCGTAAAAGAAGCCGATCGCATGGCTGCGTGGTACCGTCCTAACCTGACCATTCACGGTTGGGCCTTTCTCGGTAACGTTCCTTTTCTTTTCGTTCTTCTTGGCCATAGCATTAAGTTTCACAACCTTGATCTACCGAATAAAAAGGGGTGAAAAGTAAAGTTTCAGCCATAAGTGTCCCACAGCTGAGCACAGGACTCCTTTCATTTCTGAAAGGGTTTTGGAGCTAGGAAGAATCCGCCACGCTGCTCCAATGCTTTTGGAGCTAGGAAGAATCCGCCACGTTGCTCCAATGCTTTTAGAGCTAGGAAGAATCCGCCACGCTGCTCCAATGCTTTTGGAGCTAGGAAGAATCCGCCACGCTGCTCCCAAAGGGGTATCTTATGCAAAATATTTTTTCAAATCGGATAGGTATTTACTGAGGTTAGTGCGTTTCATTACAGTCACGCCTCTTTCCCATAGGGTTAGGCAGAGACCACATCTTTCCACTTGCTACGACTTGCTACGATCCTGACACGTCTTTAGCTTCTTCTACTTTCGTTAGTGTTTTCATACAAGCTCGTCGGTTGCGGGTACTTTTGACGTGACCTTTCCTTAAAACGACTTCAATCTGTTCACCTACGTCGAGCCTTACCAGCTTGTCCATTCACACTCGCCAAATAAATCTGTTTCGTCAATCTTCTTTCATCCATTCTCTCTCTCTGTGTTGAAACCATCTAAGCATCTCTATCTTTGTCACTACATCTTCTACCATCATCTTAAATATACAGCTTTATTACAGTAGTAAGACGAGCTTAGCCCCTTACAACTCATGGTTGAAAAGAGAGGTAGTATTAAATACAACTAAGTAGTAATAACATAAAGTGTCCGGTAATTACTTGAGGGAGGCACCGACAGAATAACAGCGCTGTGGCTGTGGCAACACTGCTGCTGCAATATACTGAGTCGTTAGTCTTTTTGTTGCTGCAACCCAACGTATATTTGTAAATGTACATACTGTTACATGTCTTTGGTCTTCACGCTGTGGTATTTATGATACTGTGTGTCAATGCAAAAGTTACCAGGTACTTCATGACGCAATTACTTATCAACGAAGAATAAAAGGAAAGGAAATTGAGGAATTATTTCTTAAAATAACAGAAAACTAAAGAAGAAGCAAGACGATACAGAAAGCGCCGGTTGGTAAAAGCTTACCTAAAATGCATAAATTGATACAATGTGTCAGGAATCTGAGGGGGCTAATTATAATGTAGGTACATACAGTCACACCTATACCCATATAAGGGGTAGGCAGAGACCACTCACGTAGTAGTAGCCCAAGGACGAAACTACTTTGGCTGTGGGCTACTTTATTTTCTCTTTATTATTATTATTATTATTCTATGTAAGTCGTGTTGTAGTTTTGAATAATTATTTCTTATAAACTGCAATACGTCCTTGCTTCAACCAAATATACTAAATATCTATACAATTTTTTTCTGAATAACCATCATAATCATTCATCATCGTCATTTCGAGAGTTTTTAGCTCTCATTTTGAAGGGATTTTACCATATTTGCCACGCTTGACAGGCAGTTGGCAACCGCAGTTTAAATATTCAGATGTTCCAGGAAGATGCTGCCCATCTTCTGGTTTTAATTTTCTCCCTGTCGACTTTTACGACACCCACGGGATGAGATGGGATGGTAGATTCTCTAGAATAAAAATAAAAATGCACCATCATTAAAATTGAATAGTTTAATGCAACTTCTGACAATTGCAGTTGTACTGTAAAACCGAGCGCAAGCAATCACAAGCGGGCGCAGTGTGTAACGAACGTCCGTCGGTGCGTCCGCGCTCGTTACGCCGCAATGTCAGGTAACCGGGTTAGCGAAGCCATCAGTGCTCTGCGGTACCCGTTACTCCAGCTGTAGGGTGTTTCGTTAGCGATGCACACAGATGGATAAAGTTTAAATACATCTTCGTTGTTGTCGATTAATCTTGTCTAAGATTTCATCATGAAGCGTGCATTGGTTTTCCTTGACACTATTCTTTGTAATTTTAATTATAATGTATTTTTGACTGAGATAAATAAGGATTTACAAAAAAGAGGATACCTACGGAGTTTCTTTCGCCTGTTTCTTCTCCGTCAGAGGAACCTCATATTATTATTATTAAAGAAATGACGTTTAACAAACGAAATTTATATTTCTTACGTCGCAAAATAAAGAATTTTAATTTAATTTTCATTTCATTTCATAGACTGACGCGATCAAGGGAGTTTAATATGAACCACTAAGTAATACATCGACTTTCTGCAAAATTGGACCGGTTGTCGTTTAATCCAGTGGGAGCCGTCAGCCGACCTACGTTGCGTTTGCCATACCTATTTTTGCCCTTTTTAAGCATATGCGAGCACGAAGAAGTAGTGAGATTTGGAATAATGTAAGTGTTTATGGGGAAGAAGAGAGGAAGCTAAAATTTATTTATAATATGTAATTTATGACACTCATTATTTATAATGTTTTCTTTTATTTACGCGAATATTACACATTAAAATAAAACTACTTTTTTACGGATTTTATCGCGTTTAATTTTGAACTAGATCCATTAAAACCCGCGTTAAAGAACACATAGCTGATGTGAAGCATCGACGCTCTAGGAAGTCTGCAGTCTGTGACCATGTTCTGGATCATCCCAACCATTACATCAGATTTGATAGACCACAAATCCTTTCAAAAGAACACCGATTCCTACCAAGGATGATTCGCGAGGCTATTGAAATTAAAAAACATCCTAATTTCAATAGGGAAGATGGTTGGGTATTACCACCGGCTTGGGATCCTATTATTAATAAAATTAAATCAAAAACCAAGCATACCACTGCAAGGCTTCAAGACACAGTAAGCTCTTTCTGCGTAGATCGGACTAAAAATAATAATTAAAAGCTGAAGGTACTCCGGGTTAACTATGACATCGGGACAACTGTCACCTCAGTCCCCCCGTGACCATGGGTGCTGTAAAGCGTCCGAAACGTCGGGTAAAAATAGTTCAAAATTAAACGCGATAAAATCCGTAAAAAAGTAGTTTTATTCATTATTTATGTTCATATTGTCAATGTAAATCACAAGTGATAGGATTCCTATGCAGGAACCCGTCTAGGTAGATACAACCCCAGGGCCAGTTAATCGGTTGTGAAGCAGTAGTGTGCAAACATTACTGTGTTTCGGTTTGAAGGGCACTGTGAGCTAGCGTAACCACTGGGCATACGAGACTTAAAAACTGATGTCTCAGGGTGATGGGCACAGTGTGGTGTCACACGGAAATGTTCTGGGTGATGCATTTTTTATGAGCAGAAGACCCTCCCATCTTGGGAGAGGCCTATGTCCAGCAGTGGACTGTTATTAGCTTAATCAATAAAGAGAAGAGTGTAATAGTTATTTTGCCACATAAGAATAAATTGAGGCAAAGAGTACAAAACGTTCACCTGATGGTAAGTTCTGTGTGACCCTGAAGGGCACTGTCAGGTAGTGCAATTGCCGGGCACATGAGGCTTAAGAACTGATGTCTCATTGTGACGGGCGCAGTGTGGTGTCACACACAGACATGCTTGCACTCTACTGCTTTACGGCACAATAACTGACAATGCGAAGCCTACCTTGATTGATCTCTGCGTAGGAATCCTACCACCAGTCATGGTCATTGTCAGTTTTTAATATGTCAACATAGTCCACAAGACTATGTGGACATATTAATAACTGTCCATCTTGGGCCTTAGTTATTCAATTTAAAAAAAAATCTAGAACCTGCTAGAATACACAAAGAACTACTAGAACATACGAAGAACTAATTGGGAATTTGTGATAAATAAAAAATGTAAAAATAATTTGTATGAATAACTCACAGTAGTCACGCTACACAGTCGAACACCTTATCAAGATCACAAACGCGTGACCCGTGCTTGCGATAATACTGACAGTAAAAGTAAAAGTAAAGTTTCAGCCTATAATGTCACACCGCTGAGCACAGGCCTCCTCTCATTTCTGAGAGGGTTTCGGAGCTAGGAAGAATCCGTCACGCTGCTCCACTTGCGGGTTCGTGGACTGCACATGTCTTCGAAATATTTTTTATTTCTCAGACATGCAGGTTTCACGATGTTTTCCTTCACCGCCGAGCACGTGGTAAATCTAACCCAGGTCCCTCGCGTACTATGAAATTTAAAGCGAGCGCCTAGCCCCAGATTCGTCATGAAATAAATATTTGCGTAGTCTCCAAATAAATTAGAAATTAAATTGACGTAGTTTATTGAATCTAATAAATATATTTTAATTTATATAAATACAGCCACGCCTTTTTCCCATAAGGGGTAGGCAGAGACCGCACCATAACGAGTGACAAACCACGTCGCCGCAATTTTGGTACTATTCGAGAAATTAGTACTGCCCATGGCGTTCACTCGAGTAGAATAGTGACAGCATTGCATATTGTGGTATTGTTCTGCAGGAAGGATGAGAAATGTCCGTACAATATCTTAGTCGTCACTTACGACGCCTCGGTAGAAAAGATGTAGGTGCTACTACTCTACTACGCTACTCTGCCGGACATCTATCTGACAAGTTTGGTACATTAACCAGAGTGCTTGATTTCTACGCCGCCAAAGGACCATTACTGCAGATTGGAGGTAAGATGATGAGATGAGATTCAGGGGTGCAGGGTTCAATAGGAAGCCGCCAAGTGCGGCCAATTTCGCAAACGAGTTATAAAAAAAATGGATATAAATATTTTTTTTTAGTGCATAAAGTGATGAAACGAGCAAAACGTTCACCTGATGGTAAGTGCAACGTCTGCCCATAACAAATGGTGTGCCACCCAGAAAATTTCTGTGTGACACTACACTGTGCCCATTACCCTGAAACATAGGTTCTTAAGTCTCATATGCCCAGTGATTACGCTAGCTCACAGTGCCCTTCAAACCGAAACACAGTAATGTTTGCACACTACTGCTTCACGGTAGAATAACTGGCCCTGGTACCTACCTAGACGGACTCCTGCATAGGAATCCTACCACTAGTAACCAATGAACCCGTACCTTGGTTGTAGCAGTTCTTGCTTAAAATTTAACTTCTACATCAATTCATAAGTAAGCCATAAATTCGTTCGATCGTTATAGATAAACAGTTAAAAATATTGACTTACTGAATCGGCTGGTTCCTAGTCTATTAGGTTTAATCCGTTCAGCAGTGTTGGATAATAGCATTTGGAGAGAAAGAGTTGATATGATCTGCCGTAGTCAAAGATTAAATACGATGACAATAAAATACATTGTGATGTTCTCCTAGCCGATTTCGACCACGGCGACAACTGCCGACTACTGTCGAGAGCCATCAACTGCGCAGGAGATATTATAGTGCCACAAGTGTACGCGCAAACACAGAGGCGCTCACTCGTCCCAACCTACCCGCGCCCGATGTAACGCTGATGCGATAAGATCGGATGTAGGCTAGGATGCAGTGTCAGAAACACGGGGACAATCACAACACAACCAGACCCGAAAACCAACAATATATGTTTTAGAACAAATGTTGGCTCCGGCTGGGATTCGAACCAAAGACCCGCGGCTTAGACGTCAGGTACTCTGACCACTACGCCACGCGGTCGTCAATTACATTACACACATTCTACAGCGTTTTTCTATGTGATGTATTATGAAGCTATTCACTTCATCATCGTCATTCTATCACCAGTCCATTGCTGAACATTGTCCTCCCCCATAGATTGCCACAAGTTTGTACATCTAATTTTGGGGGGATCTTGCCATAGTAGCCACGCTCGGCAGAACGGTTGTCAACCGCAATTTATTTATTCAGATGTTCCAGGAAGATTCTGTTGCCCATCTCCTGCTTTTCATTTTTCCTCTGTCGACTTTTACGACACCCATAGGATGAGATGTGGTGGTAGATTCTCTTAAGCCGCCAGCACTTTAAATCATTCCAAATAAAAAAAGTAATTGATTTATTGAAATCTTTAGCCAGTGTTTCCAGGGCGTTCCAACCAAAGGTTGGCGGACTTCACATGACCTTGATATATTTTTATTCCACAGATATGTAAGCCTCTCGCAAATTTTTCCTGCACCATCAAGCGCATGGCAAATTGCATTTCAATATTATTTGTGACTAGCGATCCGCCCCGGCTTCGCACGGGTAGATAGATATTAAAAAGATAAATTAGTACTTTATTCGGACAAATAGGACAACCACAATTCCTTACACTAATTTTTTTTGTTGCGACTATTCTCATCGGCGGCTCTGCATCTGGTCAGATAAGATTACGTTATTTTACCAAAATAATGTATTATTTATGGGAACATAAGCCATGAAAGAAAGAGACACCGCGGCCGCTGTATTTAAGAGCGTTTTAAAGTTTTAAATAAAAGAAAATATATAATTAAAATTGTAAACCACTATTCAGTTGTTTCGTTTACAAAAAATAATATGAGTAGGTAAGCGATGTTCTCCTAGTCGATTTCGACCACGGCGACAACTTCCGAATCCGAATGTCGAGAGCCATCAACTGCGTAGGCGATATTTTAGTGCCACAAGTGTACGCGCAAACACAGAGGCACTCACTCGTCCCAACCTAACCGCGCCCGATGTACCGGCTGATGCGATAAGATCGGAGGTAGGCTAGGATGCAGTGTCAGAAGCATGGGGACAATCACAACACAACCAGACCCGAAAACCAACAATTTGTGTTTTTGTACAAATGCAGACCACGGCTGGAATTCGAACCCAGGACCCGCGGCGAGAAAGTCAGGTACTCTGACCACTAGGCCATGCGGTCGTCAACGATTTCATGTATCCAATAGAGAACCTGCTAATAGATTCGTTAATAGTGGCACCGACAATTTTGCTACAGCAAAATACTGAGGGTGCCTTCTCGTTGCTGCAATCCAGTATCTATTTTCAAAGTTATTGTTAATTGTTTTTTAATCTATATTATTGCATTGAGCATAGCAACGAATAAATCTATTTCCTTTCTTACTTTAATTACTTAAAGTAAGGTGTACGTGGCTTAAGAGAATCTACCACACCATCTCATCCCGCGGGTATCGTAAAAGTCGACTGAGGGAAAATAAAAAAACAGGAGATGGGCAGCAGCATCTTCCTGGAACATCTGAATAAAAACTGCGGTTGCCAAGCCGCCTGCCAAGCGTGGCAACTATGGCAAAATCCCCCCAAAATGAGAGTTACAAACTTTGTGGCAATCTATGAGGGAGGCCTATGTTCAGCAGTGGATTGGTGATAGACTGAAATGATGATGATGATGATGATGAATTATTCAAGTAACAAACTCCAGCAGTAGCCAGGATATCAATAAATACCTAAAGAACCTTCATCATTATCGTCATCATTTCAGCCCATCAACAAATTTACCGCTCAACTTAGACCTCCCCCATACATTGTAGCTATACGGTCCTTAGTCCCTTATTTTTTGCTTATTGCTCTTATCAAATTATCTCAAGCAACCCTTGAACGTTTTTTTTTAAAGTTAATATGTATCTTGCTTTTCTTTATTACCTATATTTAGTACTCATTACGTTACACACAGTACACTAGTATAGATTATTAACAAAAAAATTACATCTTTAAAATCTGGTAATTTTACAACGAACCTTTGATCCAATAATCGTCTGTATAAAAAGGGCCAAAACAAATATTCGCTTACTCATCCAATCCATCACAAGGGATCATAATAACACCTACTCAAATGAATACCTGCCCAATCTAAAGTGGTTTTGAAAAATGGGCCTCCAAACTAACTTGACCCCTACCTTCACGAGAAATATTTTAAAATGTCTCTATATAAAGAATACTAAATGAAAGGCCTACGTTACCTGGTGACAAGTAATACCAGCTTATTAGAGATGTTAATTTTGTGGTTGTTTCGAGTGAAAAAAATTGAAATGGCATTTTGAGTGCTTTTAGAACAGCCACCGATATATTTACGTGTAAACTAGTGATTTTACGTAAGCCGTTGATTACTTGTGGGAGTTGCCGAAACGTTTTTTTTTTATCAACCTTTTTCTCTCCATTTGTATTAAGTATGTTGTGGTTAAGAGCTTTGTGCTAATTTGGTTTTTTAGTTTAGAAACCGACAATTTGTTGATGATATTGTCGATTGAAAAACTAATCGATAGATAGTTATTTTTTTTATTGGAGAAAGCGACGAAACGAGCAAAACGTTCACCTTATGGTAAATGCAACGTCAGACAATAACAAATGCTGGGTCATGTCGAACATTTCTGTGTGACACCACACTGCGCTCGTCACTTACTGGTGGTAGGATTCCTATGCGGGAATCCGTCTAGGCAGGTACCACCCCAGGGCCAGTTATTCTGCCATGAAGCAGTAGTGTGTTTCGGTTTGAAGGGCACTGTGAGCTAGCGTAATCACTGGGCAGTATGAGACTTGGGAACTGACGTCTCAGGCTGACGAGCGCATTGTGGTGTCACACAGAAGTTTTCCGTTTGGCACAGCATTGTTATGGGCAGACGTTGCACT
Organism: Luehdorfia chinensis; assembly: GCA_019845155.1. Lineage (NCBI taxonomy): Eukaryota > Metazoa > Arthropoda > Insecta > Lepidoptera > Papilionidae > Luehdorfia > Luehdorfia chinensis. The sequence continues at coordinate 5,462,795 of JAHVAK010000363.1, read as the reverse complement.
TACCATCAGGTGAACGTCTTGCTCGTTTCGTCACCATAACCAATAAAAAAAAAGAACTCTGAGACATCAGTCCGTAAGTCCCACGTGCCAAGTGATTACAACAGCTCTCAGTGCCCTTCAAACCGAAACACAGTAATGTTCGCACACTACTGCTTCACGGCAGAATAACTGGCCCTGGGGTGGTACCTAGCTAGACGGATTCCTGCATAGGAATCCAAAAGCCTCCGAAGTTTACCCACGGAGGAATAGTCGTAATTGTCGCGTATTTGAAGGCGGATTGACGATAGTGTCTTCAGACAGTTCGCGACTTTAGCGTTTCTGGCATCAGTCTTTGAGTTTTTCTCTTTGCTCGTACTTCTGCCCGTAAGAAAGACCACTGAAACTACATGAAATGCTGCACATATAACAAACAGTAATCCTCGAACTAACTGTTATCATAAATCCTATTCACTTGAACAAATTCAGCATCAAAGCTTGTTTAAAAAAATACCATTTGACCTACTTTATAAACAAGAATCTTAAACATTTTATTCTTAAAAGGATTAGACCGTTGAATGGACCACAATTGATTCAAGTACTTTAGAATAGTTGAATGAAAATTGTGTACCGTTCTTTGTAGAAACGATGCGAAGAATTCCTGCCAATATTTGTAAAGACGAAAGTGTATGGCAAATGTTATTTCCATTATCATATAGCTTAATAAGGTAGTGTGGTATTGTGCGAAAGATTATAGCTATGTTATTGACCATTTAAAGTTTTACTGTGTGTGCATGTTACAAATGTGACCAGCGAAATTATTGAGAGGGATTATATTATATATTCTTATTGCGCCCAAATTTTTATACATGCTTTACTCGAGTTCAGTTTAGAAGTGTCCAGATATTTTCAAAGAATTTGACCTACAACAAAACCGTTCTACAAAAATCTTAATACAAGCTTTTTTTATTGTATAAAGTGACGAAACGAGCAAATCGTTCACCTGATGGTAAGTGCAACGTTCGCCCACAACAAATGCTGTGTCACCCAGAATATTTCTGTGTGACACCACACAGCGCCCGTCACCCTGAGACATCAGTTCTTAAGTCTCAAATGCCCAGTGATTACGCTAGCTCACAGTGCCCTTCAAACCGAAACACAGTAATGCTTGCACACTACTGTTTCACGGTAGAAAAACTGGCCCTGGGGTGATACCCACCTAGACGGATTCCTGCATAGCTGCCTTTCAAATTAGTTGATATTAGTGTAAGCAAAAATTTTAGTATACCATTACCTTCGCTTGCTTCCATGCAGTGTGTGTTTAATTAATTTTTGATACTAAGTAGAGAAGTATGGCGAGCTTTCTATCCAAATTTTCCGGATTCCGGATTGGAAATATAGACTGCAGTTATCAACCTTTGATTGGAAGGTAAGTTAATAATCGAGAAAATTTACGCAGTTGGCTTTTTAATTTTTGTAGCTCTCTAGCAGCTGCCTCAGTCTAAGGAATCACATGCACTGAACACGCAAGTCGGAAGGCAGTTTAAGTTACAAAGATGTGACTTATTGACAGACATTTTTATCATCACTAATTAAAAAAATTACGTAACTGTGGTAATTATAAGTCAAAACTAGCATATATATTTCAAGTATGATACCTTCTAAAAGTCTGCTTTCGTCATTATTACAGTTACGCTAAACTTTAAGAACATAACCTAATCTGTTCACAAAGGCTAAGTTAAAGCAACAGGGTCTTTACTGTTTTGGTGTTTCTCATTTGCGGTTTTTTAAAAATTTGTATCAATTAAGTCTATCACGCCTCTCACCTATCTCCTCTCTCTGTCTATGTCTTCCTCTTCTAGCGATGAGACGAAGTGTGCAAGTTGATAAGACATTAATCAGAAGGTTAATTAATTAACGCCTCGGTTTACGCAATGGCTAAGAAATAGCACTACTTGCCACGGGTCTACTACAGCTTCCATTACCACATAGAACAAATATTTTAACACCACTAAATAGTTGTTCCAGATCTGTATGTCCGTAAACGCCCCCGCGACACAAGCACCTTTGGATCACTCTTACATTTTCATACTGTGGTTAAAAATATGAAATATAACGTAATAATATCTCCAATTCAGACTATTTTCCGGATGGTGGTAGTATAAGAGAACTACCCACCACCTTTCATCCTTATAGCGTCATAAAAGCCGACTAATCATGACTTCTGACAGATGGCAAAACAGATTGGGTGTAGTAGCGTCTGGTGCTACTATCGCCAATCTAAATGATGGAAAATGTTTATTAGTTTTACGGATTTTATCGCGTTTAATTTTTACTATTTATAACCCGACGTTTCGAGTGCTTTATAGCACCCGTGGTCACGGGGGGACTGAGGTGACAGATGTCCTGATGTCATATACCTGGGGTACCTTCAGCTTTTAACTTTTAATTATTATTTTTGGTCCGATCTACGCAGAAAGAGCTAACTGTGTCTTGAAGTCTTGCAGTGGTATGCTTGGTTTTTGATTTAAAACCCCAGGTAGTGAAGGTATCCCAGGTTAACTATGACATCAGGACATATGTCACCTCAGTCCCCCCGTGACCATGGGTGCTGTAAAGCACTCGAAACATCGGGTTATAAATAGTAAAATTAAACGCGATAAAATCCGTAAAACTAGTTTCATTTAAATGAGTAGTGTTCGCGTAAATATAAGAAAATTCATTAAATATTTACTACTGTGAATGGCAGTGAATTATTTACAGGCTGTTGAGAATTGACGATATCACCAAACAGCTAACTACAGCATAATTTATGTGTACCATATTACAGACAAATATAGTCCAAACTAAATAAAACAAATCGAAATGCTCGATAAATATTATTAACCAAATAACATCGAGCGAAGCGGTAACGGCCCGCAACGTCCAAGCACAATATAAAACAATAAAAACCCTATTAAGGCAGCACGGTGTCGCGCCCGCCCGGTGATTACTGCCGCTGCCCCGCTCGTCCAGGCGGCAATCCGATTAGTCGCTACCTTCACAATTTATTTCCAAGGAATTGCTTCACCTTAAAGTAATTTGCTCTTCGTTTGCTCCAAACGCTCTTGTTAACGACGTCCAGACATTTTTGCTTAATTGGCATATTAAGAGTTTGTTTATTAAAATAAATAGTTGCGATTGCAGTGTCTTGGTGGGACTCTACACTAAATTGGTTAATTTAATAACTTCTATTCATAGCATTAGTCAAATTAATTCCACCGATTTTTTATAACATAAGATCGAAGGGTGAACCTTGTAATAAAGACTAATATGAAAATCAGTAACTTATCAGATATAATGTTTTGTTGCACCAACGACACGTCTTGATTCTAGTCGTAATTTTATGCAAGGTCGATCTAGCTCTATCTAGCCCTGGTAGCTCAAGGGCTAGTCGTTCGGTTTAAATTTCATAGTACGCGAGTGATCTGGGTTCGATTCCCGGTGTCATCACGGCAATTTCAAGTGCTCGACTTACCACGTGTTCAGCGGTAAAGGAAAACATCATGAGGAAACCTGTCTGAGGAATAATAAATATTTCGAAGACATGTGAAGTCCGCCAACCCGCATTGGAGCAGCAGGGCGGATTTTTCATCGGCTCCAAAGTCCCTCGCAAAAATGAGAGGAGGTCCTGTACTCAGCAGTGGGACATTTATAGGCTGTTTATATTACTTTTAGGTCGCTCTTTCTCACGATCGACTCACGAACATATGAAAGCAAGAATCAAAGCCTGCTGCTGAAATAAATAGAGTCACGTCTCTTTCCCACTGGAGTAGGCAGAAACCACATTTTGCCATATACCCAGAAATTCTATTCTATTCCCAGAATCTCGTAAAAGGCGAGTAAGGAATAAAACTGCACTGTGCACCCAACAGCGCATGGTGGCGATGGGCTCACTACCTATCACACCAAGTGCATTATATTGTTTTGGTGAAATGTGGATTGTGGCAGTCATCTGCTTTTGCAGTGAGTGCCCAGTCTCTGACTACCCCTTATGGGATACAGTCGTGATCTTATGTATGTACCCAGAAATTCCTGTGCACTGCACAGGTCATTATGAAACATCTATTCTTTTGATAAGTAAAGAAAGTTAATTTGCTAAGATTAGCATGCAAAATATAAAATGATGTAAATTACTTAGTTTTGAAGAGCCTGATCTAATACGCCCGACCAGCGATGGACAGCAATGCCTAAAGTTCGAAGCGTCTAGTACTGGACGGCTGTTTCAAACTAAACTTGATACTATACATAATTTCCGCTTATTTCATCACCTTAAATGTATTCTGTCTCGGCAGATACACAGAAGACACGTCTATTTTATTTAGTTATTATGATTTCAGAACGTCCACTGTCAATATGTTTACGTCCTTATACATTTCATGTTAAATTACAATAAATCACATCAACAAAAACCCTAAACAATTCCCAGTAAAGAGCACAAAACATCTCAATTTTAGTAATTCGGTAAGGGCTACCAAATCTTCAACTAAAACCGGACAGTCTCCTTGAAGATGATTCTGGAAAATATTTTTTTTTTAATTTTTAAATTGCACTTACAAAAAGCAGTATATTGAAACGAAATTAAAATTCAATAACTACTAAAAGTAGTTATAGAAACCCACTGCTGAGCTCAGACCTCCTATCAATTTCTTGTACCGAGTTGTTTTTGAACCGGGACTGGTCTTGTAATCGCTGCTCCAGATGGTGTTTGTGGACATATTGTCGATATGTTCATTATTTTTCGACATACTTTACAGCCATACATATACGCCATGTGGTGGCGGCTTAAGAGAATTTACCACCCCATCTCATCCCGTGGGAGTCGCAAAAGTCGACAGAGGGAACATGAGAACCAAGAGATGGGCAGCAGCATCTTCCTGGAACATCGGAATAAAAAAAACTGCGGTTGCCAAACCGCCTGCCAAGCATAGCAACTATGGCAAAATCCCCCAAAATCAGAGCTACAAATATTTTGTAGTAATCTGTGGGGGAGGCCTATGTTCAGCAGTGGACTAGTGATAGGCTGAAATGATGATTACAGTCACGAAGTAAATCAACACAATTGTAATTAACATTATTTGTGGTGCTGTGTGTTGGCGCCATCCCCCATCTCATCCTGTAGCTGTCGTTAATCTCGACAGAGGGAAAGTCAAAACCAGAATATGGGCAGCAGCGCCTTCTTGGAACATCAGAATAAATAAACTGCGGTTACCAGATCCCTTGCATACAATGCATTTGCCGCTAAGAAGCTGTCACTAAAGAACCTTTCATCCCTAACTGTAATCGGTTCCTACGAGCTATGTGAGCTGCCAATTGCTACTTCAGCTTGCTAATCAGGTTATGTTGCCCAGTTCTGCTTACTTATTCTCGTTTCTAATTATCTAATGTAGGAAAAACACCTAGCGCAGCCGTCTCCATAGCTCCTTGAGCGATTTTTATCTTCCTCATATGCACTTTTATGGAACAAAGTCACGAAACGAAAAATCGACTTGATGGTAAGTGCAACGTCTGCCCATAAAAAATGCTGTGTCGCCATGAAAATTTATGAGAGACACCACGCTCGTCACACAGAGACATCAGTTCTTAAGTCTCATATGATCAGTAATCACACTACTGCTTCAGGTCAGAATAACTGGCTCTGCGGTGGTACCTGCATAAACGGATTCCTAAATAAGAATGCTACCAGCAGTAAGTATAGCTTACAGCGGATGTACATTAAGTGTTTATCTAAATATGCATTTATCTGTACGTTCATTTGTTATAAACTGTGGTAGGATTCTTATGCAGAAATCCGTGTAAGTTACCACCTCAGGGCGAGTTATTCTGCCAGGGAGTAAAAGTGTGCAAACGTTACTGTGTTTCGATCTGAAGGATACTGAGAGCGAGATCAATCATTGGGCATATGAGCCATAAAAACTGATGTATCAGGGTGACGGGCGCAGTGTGGTGCCACACAGAAATGTTTTGGCTGACACAGTATTTGTCAATAAAAATGTATATGTACATATATTACGGGTTACAATGACAGACTATAAGCCTACCGGAGATAATGAATAGAATATATTATGGTGCCGAAAATTTAGCGTAAACGCATAGAAATTTACTTGTTTACTACTTTTATCTTCACCTACCAAATAAAGGTTATAATGCCGTCTCCCAAACACGTGGCAATAAACCATACTCTAAAAAATACAAACCATTATAATGTATATATAACTTTAACGAAGCTGCGAATGGAATTGGAACCCGAGAGCTGTGACAAAAAATAGGCAACCTTAGCAATTGTTTACATTTATTAACCAAATTTATATCTTTATCCCTTTTCTTGCTCTCATCCTCTTACAAAGTGTCCGGCATTTTTCACACAGATCTAGCAACCCCGAGCATTTAAGTCAACTGTCTCTTTCTATCGCTTTCTCTCTTTGTCACACTAATCGTATTAAGCATCCATTTTTGTAAGCGCTCCGAGCCCGATCCAATTTCAAACTCATTTGTTAGAGCGTAAAACAATTATTAAAAAACGCCGGTGATTCGGCGAGCAATTTTTGTCATTTTACATCACTTAGCGAGGAATAGGAAAAGATGCAGGGATGTCATTTCCAACTGTAATATAGTTTTAATAATTATTTTTAACAGTTCCATCCGAAATATAGTTTAAATATTAATAACAAAAGAAGAACATAAAGGTTCCTTCAATGAAAATCAATGTAGGTACCACCGCAGGCCCAGTCATTCTGCCGTGAAGCAGTAGTGTGCAAACATAACTGTGTTTCGGTCTGAAGGGCTCTGAGAGCTAGTGTAATCACTGGGCATATGAGACTTAAGAACTGATGTCTCAGGTTGACGAGCGTAGTGTAGTGCAACTCCGTAATGTTCTGGGTGATACTGCATTTTTTATGCGCAAATGTTTCACTTACCACCAGGTGAACGTTTTGCTCGTTTCGCCACTTAATCCTTAAAGAAAGATAAACAATAAAACTTTGTGAAAGCATGCCTTGATGTGTTAAATAAGCACAAATTTAAAATGATTACCGACGGACCTGTTTACGAGGATTTTTCACGTTTGATTTTTTTCATTTCAATAAATGTGTTTCGGATTGGAAAAGAGTTCGAAAACACGTGGTAAGTACTCAAGGGTCATGGACAACATCATGAGGAAACCTGCATGTCTGGGAAATAAAAATATTTCGAGTGCATGTGAAATCCGCCAATTGGAGCAGCGTAATGGACTCTTCCCAGTTCAAAATCCCTCTCAAAAATGAGAGGACAGCCTACGTTCAGCAACGGGTCTTTTATACGCTGTTACCTTTTTTATAACAGCTATCCTCTCCACACCATCCGAAGTCTCCGTCAACGATACAATTTTTCCGTAGCTAATCGAATAAAGCCGTGCGTGCACGACGGCGACTTGTTCGACTCTTGGCCATTTGTTGTCGACACAATAATGTTAGATGTCAAATTAAACGCTTCCCGTAACAAACACAGAAGCACTGATTCGTCTTCCCTTAATTCGATGTTACATTTGATGAGGTCGTTGACACGGAATAATCAATATATAAATTACTAGCTGTGCCCTGAGGTTTTACCCGCCGTTTAATTTAAAAGAAATCGCTACAACGACTTAAAAAGTAAAGTAAAGTTTCAGCCTATAAATGTCCCACTACTGAGCACAGGCCTCCTCTCATTTCTGAGAGGGTATAATGACTTACTACGTACGATCTGTAGCGTGATGTTATATAGCCTATAGCCTTCGCATCATAAGTGTTTCGGTCCGATGGGTTATGATAGACAGTGTAAAATAATTACTGGGCATATGAGACTTTAAAACAGAAGAGATACGGAAATTTTCTGACTGACACAGCTTTTTTTAGTCTCTAGTCTGCCTCTGGCAAATGGTGTGTCACCCAGAACATTTCTGTGTGGCACCACACTGCGCCCATCACCATGAGACTTCAGTTCTAAAGTCTCATATACTTAGTGATTACACTAGCTCGCAATGCCCTTCAGACCGAAACACAGTAATGTTTGCACACTACTGCTTCACGGAAGAATAACTGGCCTCGGTGGTACTTACCTAACCGGATTCCTGCATAGGAATCCTACGACTAGTGAATGTTGCTCTTACCTTTAGATGAACTATTTGCTTATTGATTGATTTGAGGCGCATATATCTATATATAGCCGTGGTAGCTCAGGGGCCAGGTGCTCGCCTTTAATTTCATAATATGCGAGTGAATTGAGAGAACCTGGGTTCGATCACCGGTGCCAGCACCTCTAAAATTGTTCTAAAATTTTAAGTGCTGATTTACCACGTGCTCAGCGGTGAAGGAAAACATCGTGAGGAAACCTGCATATCCGAGGAATAGAAATATTTCGAGGACATGTGAAGTCCGCCAACCCGCATTAGAGCAGCGTGGCGGACTATTCCCCGCTCCAAAAACCCTCTCAGAAATGAGAGGAGGCCTGTGCTCAGCAGTGGGACATTTATAGGCTGTTACTTTATATCTCGAATAAAAAAGAAGCATCATTTTTCTTACAAACGTTTCCGGAATGTTCGTACGTTTACTTTCTATTCTTTGATACGATCCCTAAAATTTAGAAAGAACATCGCTAACAAGGTATATAGTAAACTAACGAATCTCCATACGATGTGGTTTCATATCCAATGTAACGCACACCATAATTACGAGGCTTACAGTTATAGCAGCAGTTGAGAGTGGAATCACAATCGTGTATTTGTCCGACATCGCGGATCTGGATTGTTCGCAACATGTCGCACGCTGGAACATGTCATTAGACATGTGCACGGTGTATTTTACGCCGCGGGACGCCACGATTCCAACTGAATCTTTTGTTGACGATCGGTTTAGGGTTCTGTCGAAAATAAGAAGTACCGATCTCTATAACGTGGATGTAAAAAGTTTTTTATCCAATAAAAAAAATGTAACCGTTATATTACTTCCGAACGGACACTTTCCTCGTTAACGACGAGGTGAAATACGGCCTACAAATGTTCTGCTGGGTTTAGATTTCCTCCCATGTTTGAGAGGTTTCTAATCTCATGCATGCTCAGGACTGGTTTTTTTTTTTATTTCATAAAAGTGATGGAACGAGCGAAAAGTTCACCTGATGGTAAGTGCAACGTCTGCCCATAACAGATGCTCTGTCACCCAGAAAATTTCTGTGTGACACCACACTGCGCCCGACACCCTGAGACATCAGTTCTTAAGTCTCGTATGCCCAGTGATTACGCTAGTTCACAGTGCCCTTCAAACCGAAACACAGTAATGTTTGCACACTACTGCTTCACGGCAGAATAACTGGCCCTGGGGTGGTACCTACCTAGACGGAATCCTGCATAGGAATCCTACCACCAGTGAGTAGTAGGATTTCTGTGCAGGAACCCGTCTGGGTAGGTACTCGACTCGTTGGCGGTCCTGATGGCGATGTTAGTTTGCTTGTGCACGCTACTGAGGGAGGGCGGGCGGTGCTCTTCAAAAACTAGGTACTGTACACCATGTTATATTTTGCATGCGGATCTTAGCAAATTAACTTCCTCACCTACATTATAATTGATTTCCGCAAAGTAACGCCCGATTATATTAACTTTGGAAAATGATTTCTTCCAATTTAAAACGTTGCACTTACGGAACCTATATACGAGTCTTACCCGGGGTCAGACAGCGGGAGACATCTCCTCTCCTCCGAGGGCGTGCCCCGGTGTTGTGCGTCTCTCTAATACTGTTATTATGATCGTGTCCCGGGGCAGGCAAACTGTTCAAAACTAACAAATTAAACGCAGCGCGCGACGGCTCGCGAATTAGATTGCAAATTTAATACGATCCTGGTACACTTTTTTAGATTAACAATCAACGTCATAACTGCATGAACTATAGGGAAAGTTTTTATACGTGTTGTTGAAATCTAATAGAGTGCTTAAATTAAATTGTCCAAGTCATATAAATCGTATCATCATTTCAGCCTGTCACTAGTCCACTGCCGATCATAGGCCTCCCATAATGATTGCCGTAAAAGTAACCAGGGGTAGAGATTTTGCCATAGTTGCCACTCTTGGCAGGCGGGTTGACAACCACAGTTTTTATTCAGATGTTCCTGGAAGATGCTGCTGCTCACCTTCTGGTTTTAATTTTCCCTCTGTCAACTTTTACTAAACCCACGGGATGAGATGGGGCGGTCGATCTAGATTCTCTTAAGCTTCCACCAAAGGGTGAGCCGCCACCAACCGTATCAATGTTCATAGTATTGATTATCATAAAATAAAACCTAAATTTCGAGAATTATTTTGTAACTCATATTTATTTATTTATTTAATTTTAATTGTAACACCTTAATCTAAGGAACACAATGGGCGGACTTAATGCCTTCTCTGGCTAAAAAGACTAAAGGCATTCTCTGCCAGTCAACCCTGAGAGACTAGAAAAGTGATGGCAGGTGCAAATATATAAAAAATGTGGAGTCTGGTGTAAAAATATAAATACTATTAAATAATAATTATATAATAATATAAATAACTAATATTTATATATATACATACACAAAATTAACATAGATAAACACATACATACAAATAATAAATATACTACACAAATAATACATATATAAACAAAATAAGAGGATGTTAAATAGTGTATTATACTTTGTTGCCCTTAACTAAACAAATAAGGAAAAGATGAAGCATGATTTCCTTGCTTTATTTAAATCGAATATGGTTTGTAGCAGCGCGGCGGATGAATGTCCCACTGCTGAGCATTCTTGAATAACTGAAAGGGTGTTGGAGTTGGGATGAGTCCGCCACGCTGGCCCAGCTAGCGGACTGCACATGACTTCGAAATATTTTGATTCCTCAGCCATGCAAGTTTCCTCACGATATTTTTCTACACCCTTTTTACTGGTGGAAGGATTCCTATGTAGGAATCCGTCTAGGTAGGTACCACCCCAGGGCCAGTTATTCTGCCGTGAAGCAGTAGTGTGCAAACATTAATGTGTTTCAGATCGAAGGGCACTGAGAGCTAGCGTAATCTCTGGGCATATGAGACTTAAGAACTCATGTCTCAGGGTGACGGGCGCAGTGTGGTGTCACACAGAAATGTTCTAGGTGACACAGTATTTGCTATGGCACCTCTAAAATTGAGTGCTGTATTACCGCTGAGCTCGCGGTAATTCACCACTCAATTTTAGAGGTGCCAGCACCGGGGATCGAATAGGTTACCCGTATTATAAAATTTAAGGCGAAAGCCCGGCACCTAAGCTACCACGACTCCTTATGTAATACAAATCAATTATATATAATTTGTAGAACGCCTTAAACGCGGACTTTCGTGAAGCCTAATCTTTGTTTAGCCTTCTCCAGGCCATAATAGAATGTAGCGAAATAAATTGAAATTTTCAACAATCGGCGGCGCAGTCGGCCGCGCTACGTTACTTTATTATGTCACTTACAAAGGGAGCTGCTTAGGGTCACCATGTCTTTACATTTACTCGTACATTTCGTATACGACAGTTTATTCTGTTTATTTATGGAAGGAAGTGATGAGGTGAGTGAGATGGTAAGTAAAATGTCTGCCCATAAGAAAATTGTTGTCTAATAGAAAAAAACGTGTAGCACCACATTGCGATCGTCACCCTGAGACATCAGTTCGTAAGTCTATGCCCAGTAACTGCAGCATATTTACGCTAGCTGTCAGTGCCCTTATGCCCAAAGCACAGTAATGTTTGCACACTACTGCTTCACGGCAATATAACTACTAGAAGGATTCCTGCATAGGATTCCTACCACCAGATTTATTACCATCGTTGTAAAACTTCGCGGTCAGTTACATTCAATTGAAATTGCTTAAATTTGTTTGTGATATGTTGTTGATTTTATATTTTTTTTTATTTGATTAAGTGATGAAACGAGCAAAACTTTCACCTGATTGTAAGTGCAACGTCTGCCCATAACAAATGCTGCATCACCCAGAAAATTGCTGTGTGACACCACACTGTGCCCATCACCCTGAGACATAAGTTCTTAAGTCTCATATCCCCAGTGATTACGCTAGCTCACAGTGCCCTTCAAACCGAAACACAGTAATGTTTGCACACTACTGCTTCACGGCAGAATAACTGGCCCTGGGGTGATACTTAATAATGTTATGCTTTCGTCTTGTTGGGGTTTCATTAATATATTTTATTGTCAGGTATTATGTTAATATACTCGTATGTCTTACTGCATCCTACTTATTTTTTCGTATCTTGCTATGCATTTGTACATTAATATCCCAACCACACAAGAAAACTATAGAAACACCCTAGATAATAATTTATTTAAAATTAATACATAATGACCACGTTTAGAACTTGGAGAAAGCTACAGAAGCTCATTTTTGAGAGGGTTTTGGAGCCAGGAAGAATCCGCCACGCTGCAATGCAAGTTGGGGGACTTCACATGTCGTCGAAATATTTTTATACATGCAGTTTTCCTTCGCCTAAAATTGCTATTATAAAATTGCTATATTGGTGCCGGTACCGGGATCGAGCTCAGGTCACTTGCGTACTACGAAAACGCCCGGGCCTTGAGCTACCACGGGTCTCCGCCCGAGTATGTGACAGTTAAATGATTTAAAAAATTTACATAATGTTTTCTTTTATTTACGCGAATATTACACATTTAAATAAAACTACTTTTTTACAGATTTTATCGCGTTTAATTTTTGAACTATTTTTACCCGACGTTTCGGACGCTTTACAGCACCCATGGTCACGGGGGGACTGAGGTGACAGTTGTCCCGATGTCATAGTTAACCCGGAGTACCTTCAGCTTTTAATTATTATTCCTTGTCCGATCTACGCAGAAAGAGCTTACTGTGTCTTGAAGTCTTGCAGTGGTATGCTTGGTTTTTGATTTAATTTTATTAATAATAGGATTCCAAGCCTGTGGTAATACCCAACCATCTTCCCTATTGAAATTAGGATGTTTTTTAATTTCAATAGCCTCGCGAATCATCCTTGGTAGGAATCGGTGTTCTTTTGCAAGGATTTGTGGTCTATCAAATCTGATGTAATGGTTGGGATGATCCAGAACATGGTCACAGACTGCAGACTTCCTAGAGCGTCGATGCTTCACATCAGCTATGTGTTCTTTAACGCGGGTTTTAATGGATCTTTTAGTTTGCCCTATGTAAGAGAGACCACATTCACAATCCAGCTTGTATACTCCTGCATCTTGTAGAGGGATGTTACACTTGACAGATGGTAAAAACTGACTTATCTTCTTCGGCGGCTTGAAAAATGTTCTTATAGAAGCTCGCTTCAAGATATAGCCAATCTTGTCCGTGACTCCTCTGACATATGGAAGAACAGCAGGTACACGCTCGACTGTGGCCGGCTTCACTCGGTCACTGCGACGAAGGCGCGGAACCCGAAGCTTGTTGTCTTACAAAACTTGCTTGACATGCTGAAGCTCGGCGGCCAGGTGTTTACTGTCACAGATCCCTTGTGCTCTCTGAAACAAAGATTTACCCACGGTAGCTAACTGTGAAGGATGGTGGTGAGATTCACCATTTAAATACCTATTTGTATGGGTCTTTTTTCTATACACAGTGTGACTCAAGGTGTTATTAGGATTCCGAATTACTAACACATCCAGAAAAGCTAAAGAGTTATTTGCCTCTAACTCCATTGTAAATTGAATTTTAGAGTTTAGGGAGTTAAGGTGGTCTAGAAATGCAGTTACTTTATGCGATGGTAAAATTGTGAAAGTATCATCTACATACCGCTTGTAGAATCTTGGATTTACAGGAGAAGTACGGAGGGCTTTCTCCTCAAAGTCTTCCATGAAAATGTCGGCGACAATGGGAGATACTGGAGAGCCCATCGCCACACCATCTACTTGCTTGTAGTACTGTTCCTTCCACAATAGATAGCCAGATGTAAGGCAATGTCTAAGTAGTTCTGCATATTCTGCTGGCATGTTGTTCTCCGCTAGCTTCCTGGATACAATTGAGATGCAGTCTTCTACAGGTAGGCATGTGAATAGCGACTGGACATCAAAACTGACCATAGTTTCATTGTCAGTAAGATGTAGGTCTTTAATCTCACTGACAAAATGGTATGAATCCTTTGTGTGTGCTCTTGTGTGTCCTCTGAGCGGTGAGAGTATTTTCGCTACATGCTGAGCCAATCTATAAGTTGGTGAATCGATCTGGCTCACTATTGGACGTAGTGGAGCATTTGGTTTGTGTATTTTAGGTAACCCATACAACTTTGGTGGTTTGGCACATGATGGTATTACCGAATTTACGTCCAGATTCAATTTTTCGGAGTATTTCTTTGCTAGCTCGCTAGTTGTTTTCAGCGTGTTCGCGGTTGGGTCTGATTTAACCTTTTTATAAATATTTTCTTCCGACAAAAATTGTTCAATTTTAAAATTATAATCTGACGTATCCATTACTACCGTAGCGTTTCCTTTATCCGCGCGGAGGATCGTGAGTTCCGGTCTGTTCCGTAAGTTGTTCAACGCTTTAAATTCGTCTTTGGGAAGATTTAGTTTGGGCACTGAACTTCGACGTAACATAGACGAAATGTCTTGACGCATGGCCTCCAAATCTTCCTTACCGATATTATTTTTATACAGAAAATCTTCGACACTACAGATAATTTCTTCGTACGGGATTTTTCGCGGTGTTATTGCGAAATTCATTCCTTTCGATAATACGTTTAATGTTGGTTCATTCAGTGTTTGTTTTGACAGATTATAGACCGCGCGTAGTCTATGATCTTTGTCTGTTGTCAACGGTAACTTTCCGTTCATACGTTGAGATTTGTATTTGACATTTAATTTGTTCGTTAATTTTTGGTATTTATCTATATGTTTATTTTTGCATTCCCACCGGCTATTATATGTATTACCACCGGCTTGGGATCCTATTATTAATAAAATTAAATCAAAAACCAAGCATACCACTGCAAGGCTTCAAGACACAGTAAGCTCTTTCTGCGTAGATCGGACTACAAATAATAATTAAAAGCTGAAGGTACTCCGGGTTAACTATGACATCGGGACAACTGTCACCTCAGTCCCCCCGTGACTATGGGTGCTGTAAAGCGTCCGAAACGTCGGGTAAAAATAGTTCAAAAATTAAACGCGATAAAATCTGTAAAAAAGTAGTTTTATTTAAATGTGTAATATTCGCGTAAATAAAAGAAAACATTATGTGAACCAGTACGGACTGGAAATCGCAAATAAAATATGCCGGTTAGAAGATCTCAAGACCAAGCGCGCAAGATTCATAACATCTTTGAATTTCTTGAAGAGATGCAGAGACCATGATCTCATTCCTATGTGTCAGTGTCCTCAGTGTCAAAATATCAGCTAAAAAGGACATTCGAGGAAGCGCGAAGATCCTAAGCCAGGCAAGTAAAAAGTTGCTAAGGACGGTAATTCAGCAAAAACGTACCGATCTACACACCATAAATACGGCCATAGACAATTCATCCAGTGAGTTAAAATCTATCTCAACGACATTTGATTTTAACAATTGCAATTTTAAAAATAAACATATAGCTAAATACCAAAAATTAACGAACAAATTAAATGTCAAATACAAATCTCAACGTATGAACGGAAAGTTACCGTTGACAACAGACAAAGATCATAGACTACGCGCGGTCTATAATCTGTCAAAACAAACACTGGATGAACCAACATTAAACGTATTATCGAAAGGAATGAATTTCGCAATAACACCGCGAAAAATCCCGTACGAAGAAATTATCTGTAGTGTCGAAGATTTTCTGTATAAAAATAATATCGGTAAGGAAGATTTGGAGGCCATGCGTCAAGACATTTCGTCTATGTTACGTCGAAGTTCAGTGCCCAAACTAAATCTTCCCAAAGACGAATTTAAAGCGTTGAACAACTTACGGAACAGACCGGAACTCACGATCCTCCGCGCGGATAAAGGAAACGCTACGGTAGTAATGGATACGTCAGATTATAATTTTAAAATTGAACAATTTTTGTCGGAAGAAAATATTTATAAAAAGGTTAAATCAGACCCAACCGCGAACACGCTGAAAACAACTAGCGAGCTAGCAAAGAAATACTCCGAAAAATTGAATCTGGACGTAAATTCGGTAATACCATCATGTGCCAAACCACCAAAGTTGTATGGGTTACCTAAAATACACAAACCAAATGCTCCACTACGTCCAATAGTGAGCCAGATCGATTCACCAACTTATAGATTGGCTCAGCATGTAGCGAAAATACTCTCACCGCTCAGAGGACACACAAGAGCACACACAAAGGATTCATACCATTTTGTCAGTGAGATTAAAGACCTACATCTTACTGACAATGAAACTATGGTCAGTTTTGATGTCCAGTCGCTATTCACATGCCTACCTGTAGAAGACTGCATCTCAATTGTATCCTGGAAGCTAGCGGAGAACAACATGCCAGCAGAATATGCAGAACTACTTAGACATTGCCTTACATCTGGCTATCTATTGTGGAAGGAACAGTACTACAAGCAAGTAGATGGTGTGGCGATGGGCTCTCCAGTATCTCCCATTGTCGCCGACATTTTCATGGAAGACTTTGAGGAGAAAGCCCTCCGTACTTCTCCTGTAAATCCAAGATTCTACAAGCGGTATGTAGATGATACTTTCACAATTTTACCATCGCATAAAGTAACTGCATTTCTAGACCACCTTAACTCCCTAAACTCTAAAATTCAATTTACAATGGAGTTAGAGGCAAATAACTCTTTAGCTTTTCTGGATGTGTTAGTAATTCGGAATCCTAATAACACCTTGAGTCACACTGTGTATAGACAAAAGACCCATACAAATAGGTATTTAAATGGTGAATCTCACCACCATCCTTCACAGTTAGCTACCGTGGGTAAATCTTTGTTTCAGAGAGCACAAGGGATCTGTGACAGTAAACACCTGGCCGCCGAGCTTCAGCATGTCAAGCAAGTTTTGTAAGACAACAAGCTTCGGGTTCCGCGCCTTCGTCGCAGTGACCGAGTGAAGCCGGCCACAGTCGAGCGTGTACCTGCTGTTCTTCCATATGTCAGAGGAGTCACGGACAAGATTGGCTATATCTTGAAGCGAGCTTCTATAAGAACATTTTTCAAGCCGCCGAAGAAGATAAGTCAGTTTTTACCATCTGTCAAGTGTAACATCCCTCTACAAGATGCAGGAGTATACAAGCTGGATTGTGAATGTGGTCTCTCTGACATAGGGCAAACTAAAAGATCCATTAAAACCCGCGTTAAAGAACACATAGCTGATGTGAAGCATCGACGCTCTAGGAAGTCTGCAGTCTGTGACCATGTTCTGGATCATCCCAACCATTACATCAGATTTGATAGACCACAAATCCTTGCAAAAGAACACCGATTCCTACCAAGGATGATTCGCGAGGCTATTGAAATTAAAAAACATCCTAATTTCAATAGGGAAGATGGTTGGGTATTACCACCGGCTTGGGATCCTATTATTAATAAAATTAAATCAAAAACCAAGCATACCACTGCAAGGCTTTAAGACACAGTAAGCTCTTTCTGCGTAGATCGGACTACAAATAATAATTAAAAGCTGGAGGTACTCCGGGTTAACTATGACATCGGGACAACTGTCACCTCAGTCCCCCCGTGACCATGGGTGCTGTAAAGCGTCCGAAACGTCGGGTAAAAATAGTTCAAAAATTAAACGCGATATAATCCGTAAAAAAGTAGTTTTATTTAAAAAATTTAGTCAATTTTGGCCACCCTATCCGAATGATTTTATCTAGTGGGGCGATTAGCGTGGTCCCGTGCACTCAAAGGGCCTGTTTGTTCGCAGCAAATTGCTCGGGATCTAACAATTTGATCGGCCTGATAACGTTTTAATAGAGCTGTGTTTGTAAAACGGCATTAAGTTCCATTCGACGTTATGATTTGCAGGTAATTAGATCTTTTGGAACATTAAATGTCGTGGTTTTCATACATGACAGTGATACAAAAAAGTTGAGTTCATTATGGCGTCATACTGTAAATATTGTAAAAAGAATCAGGCGTTACTTTGCGGAAATCCAATATAATACAGAAAAGGAAGTTAATTTGCTAAGATCCGCATGTAAAATATAAAATGGTAAATGTATAAAATGTGACATCTGTCACTTCAGTCCTCCCGTGACCATGGATGCTGTAAAGCACTCGAAACGTCGGGTTATAAATAGTTCAAAATAAAACGCTATAAATTCCGTAAATATTAGTTTTATTTTAATATGCAGTATTCGCGAAATTTTTATAAGAAATCTATATATAATTTATAGAATATATAGTTAGCATTTTGCATTGTATTACCTTACAAAAAACCTAAACTTATATATTCGTTTTAGTACTATGGCTGAAATAAAAGCTTTTAATTATTTTATTTAAAATATTTTATTTATGAGCCTTTTTGCCATGTAAGGGTGAGGCAGAGGCTACACATGGCCTACAAAATACTGCAAAAATAGTTATGTTTCGTCGTCGTATCACAAGTCCACTGCTGAACATAAGCCTGACCCCTACATTGCCACAAAAGTTTATAGCTGTAATTTTTGGGGGATTTTGCCATAGTTGCCACGCTTGGCAGGCGGGTTGGCAACCGCAGTTAATTTATTCAGATGTTCCAGGAAGATGCTGCTGCCCATCCCCTGGTTTTAATTTTCCCCCGGTCGACTTTTACGACACACACGGGATGAGATGGGGAGGTAGATTCTCTTAAACCATCACCACAAAGCATTCGTGCATCTAAGTTATATAATGATCTTTAAACTGCATCTAAGTCCTGAACTTGTTCAGTTTTTATGTACTTGCTCTCTTTATATACTTTTAATGTACTTAGAAATGTAATTTTAACGGCATTAGTTACTACAAATTATTTTTGAAAACTTTTTTGGCAAATGTTCTATACTTATTCTTGCTATTTATAAGATAACTAGCTGACGCCCGCGACTTCGTCCACGTGGATATAGGTTTTTTTTAAATATCCCGTGGGGACTATTTGATTTTCCGGGGTAAAAAGTATCCTATGTCCGTCTCCAGGATGAAAGCTATCTCTGTGCTAAATTTCATCAAGATAGGTTCAGCGGTTCAACCGTGAAAAGGTAACAAACAGACAGAGGAACAGAGACAGTTACTTTCGCATTTATATACATACATACATAAGAACACGACTGTATCCCATAAGGGGTAGTCAGAGACTGGACTGCAAAAACAGATGACTGCCACAATCGACGTTTCACCAAAACAATATAATGCACTTGGTGTGCTAGGTGTTGAGCCCATCGCCACCATGCTCTGTTGGGTGCACAGTGCAGTTTAATTCCTTACTCGCCTTTTACGAGATCCATTGGATGAGATGGAGTGGTAGTATACTTTTAACGAGCATTTATATATCAATAAGAATTAGTTAGTTTCTAAAATAACTGCATCAACTGCTCCACGTATTTTCCCTAACTCTCCAGGTTGATTAAACGATAGCTTGCGTTCTTTGCATCGTGTCTGTTATAAGTACGCGATTTTCAGCAGAAGAAAGGGACGAGACAAGCAAATCGTTCACTTGATAGTAACTGTAACGTCTTCCTAACAAATGTTGTGTAACTCGAAACATTTCTGTGTCCCACACTGCGCTCGTCACCCTGAGATATCAGTTCTTAAGTCTCACATTCCCAGTGATTACACTAGCTCAAGCCTTCAAACCGAAACAGTAACGTTTGCACACTTCTGCTTCACGGCAGAATAATTGGCCCAGGGTTGGTACCTACCTAGATGAATTCTTGCATAGAAATCCTACCACCAGTAAAGTTACATGTGTACAAAAGTAATAATAATAACCTTTATTTGTCGATCACATGTGATACATGTAAAGATGTTAACATTTGATTATGTCCTATATGATCTACCATCAGTTGGCATACGTTTAGTCTTAGACACATTAATATAACATTGAAAAAAAAATCGTATAGTCAAACATAATACTCTTAATTTTCATTACAATTGTCATTTATATTAAAAATAATAAATTAGCAAAGTCATATGCAACTTGTCAAATCTTATCACAAAGAAATTCCTGTACTTTGTAATAAACTCTTTCAACCAATAATGTTTTTAATTTTTTCTTAAAATCCTCTATTTTATCGTTCTTTATATCTTCAGGTAAATGGTTGTAGATTATGAGAGCCATCCGTAATATACTTCGAGGTAAATGAACGGTTTTCCCCGGTAAAATACGCTCGAGTCAAAAAAATGTAATCTTGTCTGTACCACTTCACAAACAGTATGGTAACGCCACACAATGCATAATCTGCGAAGTTTCAATATACATGTCATTAGAACACTGTTACAGATCGACAAGAATAGCCACAATGAAAGCTCTCGCCCCTCGTAACACAGTTTTTGTATAATTGTTCGAAGTACAGCGGCTCTGAAACTGTAGAAGAAGTTTACTTAAGAGAATCCACCACCCCATTTCATCCCGTGGTCAAAGTCGACAGAGGGAAAATGAAAAACATGGTGATGGGCAGCAGCATCGTTCTGGAACATCTGAATAAATAAATTGAGGTTGCCAATCCGCCTGCCAAGCGTGGCAACTATGGCAAAATCGCCCCGAAATTAGTGCTACAAACTTTTGTAGCTATCTGTGGGGGAGGACTATGTTCAGCAGTGGACTTGTGATAGGCTGAAACGACGACAACGAAGCTATTTCACTAGATGGAGCGACGACCTGCACGGTTTTGCGGGAAGTCGATGGATTCAGGTGGCTCAAGATCGTGTTTTGTGGCAAACTATGGAGGAGGCCTATGTTCAACAGTGGACTGTGATAGGCTGAAATTATGATGATGTTGATGAAGCTATTTCCAAGCGTACGTATTATTTCTTTTATTATCGGTTCCGTGATAGTCAGAACACTTCGTTACAAATATATTAAATAGTTGTATGTTTTCAAACTTTTCCTTTTACTGGTGGTAGGATTCCTATGCAGGTATCCGTCTAGGTAGGTAACACCCCAGGGGCAGTTATTCTGCCGTAAAGTAGTAGTGTGCAAACATTACTGTGTTTCGGTTTGAAGGGCACTGAGAGCCAGTGTAACCATTGGGCACATGAGACTTAAGAACTCATATATTTTTTTTATTACACACAGACATATATTCTGCCGCGATATATAATTTCGGTGATGTATTTGCTGTTAGCCTTTTTGGCTTTTACAGCATCATCGGATACTGTGCTCACGGGCCAGGGGCCCGCGTGCCAGGTTTGGTTTGACCCTAACATAAATACATAAATAAACTCAAAAATAAACTCTCTGCCGTGAAGCAGTAGTGTGTAGACATAACTGTGTTTCGGTCTAAAGGGCACTGAGATCTAGTATAATCACTGGGCATATGAGACTAAAGAACTGATGTCTCAAGTGACGGGCGCTGTGTGGTGCCACTTGTCATTCTGAGTGATACTGCGATTGTTATGGGCAGACGTTGCACTTACCATTAGGCGAACGTTTTGCTCGTCACTTACTCCAATAAAAAAATCTTACATAAAACAAGCGCAGTTTACATACTTAAAAATAGCTTAAATTTCATTACCTTTTATAAATTCATGCTACATTTGTCGCAGTTGTAACAACCTCGTAATTTTTAACCCGCAATCGCCAGCCATTTTAAATTTAAAAACAATTTATGTTTGAGGAACAGTGGTCGGAAAACCACAATGCAACAAAACAAACCATTCTGTCATGCGTGCGTTCCTTTCGCACTCGAACCTCTCGCTCCCACAGCCTCCCCGCTGACTCGTTAGCGATGGATAAACGATGTAATACAATGAAAAAGAAAATAATACAAAACCTATACATTGATGCAATACAAACGTTCACGTTCTTACTAATAATGCTTAATCCTGTTGCGATAAAGTTTATTATCGTCTGACTGAGGTGTAAAATTTTAAGTTGGCAAAAAACACAAAAAGCAGCATTTGTGTGAGGCGTTCACCCAATATGTTCCGCGGAACAAAATTGAGTTTTTCTATTTTTAATTGGCGCGGGGTCGGTCTGAGCGGTAATGGAACAAGAAAATTATTTGTCGTCGACATGTTTGCAACTAATTTAATTTTTATTCGAAATGTTATTTAATTAATGCATGTTGAGGAGAATTGATTTTTTATGCTGCACACGTTGCTTTTATGGTTATTTATTTATTATCTAAAATCTTAAACGATATTTTTTTTATTTGATAAAGTGTTGAAAGTGTGAAACGTCTGCCAGTAACAAATGCTGTGAAACCCAGAACATGTCTGCGTGACACCACACTGTGCCCGTCACCCTGAGACATCAGTTCTTAAGTCTCATATGCCCAGTGATTACGCTAGCTCACAGTGCCCTTCAAATCGAAACAGTAATATTTGCACACTACTGCTTCACGGCAGAATAACTGGCCCTGGGGACCACCCCACTGGGTACCAACCCAGACGGATTCCTGCATAGGTATCGTAACACCAGTAGAATGTAAAAAAGTGTTAGTAGTAAAGTAACAGCATTTTAAATTCGTCTCGCTTTTGAATCTAGACAAAATCCGCCACACAGTTTCTGAGCTGGTTTGCGGATTTCACGTCGTCGAAATATATTTTTTTTCTTGCAAGTTTCTCCACGATGTTTTCCCTTACCGCCTTTTTTAAGTGCTGCCATGAAGGAGCACTTATATTTCTAAGTAACATTTTATGTAAGTCAATTTATAATGTAATTTTAGATACAGAATTGACACATTATCGAAACAGATTTTATGGTACGACTTCTTTCCAGGGATTGTCTTCGTCTATACATTTTCGTCTGCCGTTGGTAGCGGCTTAAGAGAATCTACCACCCCACCTCATCCCGTGAGGGTCGTAAAAGTGAACAGAGGTAAAATTAAAACCAAAAGATGGGCAGCATCTTCCTGGAACATCTGAATAAATAAACTGCGGTTTCCAAGCCGCCCGCGAGCGCGGCAATTATGGCAAAATCCCCCTAAAATATATTTCTATCTGTTTTTTTTTTAACATTACATTGTTTCTGTTACAAGAAAGCATTTATTGGCCAAAAAGACAACACACTAAGACACAATATAAGCACATAATAATAAAAGAAAATACAAACATTAAAATAATCAAACAAAAACAAACTAAAGCACCAGAAATAAAACCAAAAAAAAAAAACACTAAACCAACCCAAAGGTAATGTTAAGCAGCTTAATGTAATGTTAAACGTGTACGCTGATTTTCATCTGGAACCTAAGTGCACCGTGGATCTCTAGATGTATATCTATCTTGTCTTCAATTTTCTTTACGACCACTTTGTGGAATCTGCTGCGGCCAGCGGTGTACCTGGACCGAAACTACTTAGGTACCTTCCAAAATACTCCTCCTACTTCCTCAAAGACTGACAACGCATCCGCAATTCCTTTTGTATTCCGAATGTTAAAGGGCGTTAATCGGCGGTGATCACTTACCATCAGGTCAGTCGCTTGTTTGTGAACAAACCCTCTCCTATTTAAAAAAAATTAAGGTTTGGGTTATTGCTAGTTGTATTTTGTGGCCTTCTTTTCATCGAAATAAGGTGCTCGTTTATTTGATCCGTAAGATAAAATGAGTGGAGACGCTTCACTCAGTTTATGTATGGCTTCAATGCGAACTTCATAAACGTGGTAGTTTGGGCTCCATACGACGGTACAATACTCGAGCTTGCTTCTAACAAAACTAGTGCTCAGTCTCCTGAAGAATAGAATAGAATAGAATAGAATATTTTTAATTCAATATAGATCATTAACATAATACTTATTGAACGTATTTTTTTTTTAACTACACTGGTTCGCAAAGAAATGCCTCTGTCCTGGGAAGAACCGGTAAGAAACCCAGCGGGATTCTTTTTTTCAGTCATTTTATATATACAATTACAGCAGTTTTAAAAAGATGTAGAAAAAGCTTGGCAGCGATCACCTCATTCCCAGGGATTATCATCATCCATGTAATCCTTGATATTATAATAACCCTTCTTAAAAAGTCTTTGTTTAACAAATAGTTGGAACTTTTTTATTGAAAGACTTTGTGCACTTTCTGGGATTTTGTTGTAAAACGTATACATTGCCCCATGAAAGAGTTACTGACTCTGTGAAGTCGGGTAACTGGCATTAAGACTTGAATGTCTGAATACAGAACCTAGCATGCTCCGCGCAAAATTAAAAAGGTTTTTTGATTGGTCGACAAAATCTCATACGTATTAAAATATATTTTGTATTTAACATCGAATGTCTAATCTTAAGATTCCATCCATCATACCGCACTTGCTTTATCGGCAACTCCTTTAGTGTTCAGGCAATACAACTCTGGCATTCCTAGCCCGAAGCTGTTGGAAGGTACAAAACAAGAACTCCTTCCAGAAACTAGTTAAGGAACATTTTCTTAAAACTGTGAATAATACTATTTCATAGTGATAATGAAACCGCCGTGTGGTGGCGGCTTAAGAGAATCTACCACCCCATCTCATCCCGTGGGTGTCGTAAAAGTCGACAGAGGGAAAATGAAAACCAAAAGATGGGCAGCAGCATCATTCTGGAACATCTGAAAAAATAAACTGCGGTTGCCAACCCGCCTGCCAAGCGTGGCAACTATGGCAAATCCCCCCCAAAATGAGAGCTACAAACTTTTGTGGCAATCTATGGGGGAGGCCTATGTTCAGCAGTGGACTAGTGATAGGCTGAAAAGAAGAAGAAGAAGAAGAAGAATGAAACCGTTGCTTGCTACCACTACATGTACGTTGTATATAAATGTTTATGTATATTTATGTACATATGAATATATATTTATTAACGTATGTTTATCATCATCATCATCACTTCATCCTGTCACTAGTCCAAAGCTGAACATAGGCCTCCCCCATAGATTACCACAAAATTTGTGGCGCTCATTTTGGGGGGATTTTGCCATAGTTTCCACGCTTGGCATGCGGGTTGGCAACCGCAGCTTATTTATTACAGATGTTCCAGGAAGATGCTGCTGCCCATCTCCCGGTTTCTATTATCCCTCTGTCGACTTTTACGACACCCACGGGATGAGATGGGGTGGTAGATTCTCTTAAGCCGCCACCGCACGGCGTATGTTTATGTGTATTAATATTTTTCATCTACTTCATCTAACTTTTTTTATTAATTAGTATTTTCCGTTCAATACTTAATACTTCCACCGCATTTCCACCACGCCGTGGGTTGACTGGGTTAAGTCCGCCCATTGTTACCTTTGTTCTAAGGGCTTCAATAAAGATAATATAGGGCTAGAAATAAGATAAAAAAATATGTTACGTTTAGATCGTGTACTACTTTTTGTCGTGGAAGTCCTACGCCGTTGATTTGATCAGTTGTCCCAATAGTTTAATGATAACATGTAAATTTTACAAAAGAACATTTCTCCGGAATGAAAAATCAATCTATTGAGCCTGCACCGCGCTGATAACCTATCTACAACGTCTTGTAGTCCCTTGGAATCATCAACAATTTATTTTTAACATTATTAATTATTAATTTATTTGAAGAAAAGTAAGTTACTTTGCTAAGATCCGCATGCAAAATATAAAAATGGTGTATATTACCTAGTTTTTTGAAGTGCACCACCCGCCCTCCCTCAGTAGCGTGCACAAGCAAACTAACACCGCCACCAGGAACCGCCACCAGGTACCCTCCACCAACCACTACAATACCACCACTAGATAATATACACCACCGAAGCCGAGAACACGACACGTGTTTCGCCCCAAAACGAGGCATTATCAAGCGTAATAGACTCTACGACAGGCGGCCGCCGAGTGAGCGGCGCGGTCAAAGAGCTGCCTATTTATACTACACCTACCTACCTGCTCTTTGACCGCGCCGCTCACTCGGCGGCCGCCTGTCGTAGAGTCTATTACGCTTGATAATGCCTCGTTTTGGGGCGAAACACGTGTCGTGTTCTCGGCTTCGGTGGTGTATATTATCTAGTGGTGGTATTGTAGTGGTTGGTGGAGGGTACCTGGTGGCGGTTCCTGGTGGCGGTGTTAGTTTGCTTGTGCACGCTACTGAGGGAGGGCGGGTGGTGCACTTCAAAAAACTAGGTAATATACACCATTTTTATATTTTGCATGCGGATCTTAGCAAAGTAACTTACTTTTCTTCATTATAATGGATTTCCGCAAAGTAACGCCTGATTCTATTAACTATATTAATTTATTTGTTTAGCAATTTGAAGATCATCAGCAAAAATGAAACATTTTGAGTTTTGAGTGGTTTCTGCGATATCATCTAGGTATATGTTAAATAGGAGTAAATGTGTAAATAGGAGTCATAATACCCCCAGCCCGAAGCACGTCGGTACGGTCCATTGCCTTACGCCTTTGTGGGGACCGAAACTACTGAGAGGGACAAAGCCATGTACAGTTTCCTCCACCAACAGCACCTGTTCACATGTATGACGCATGTGGCAGCCATCGCCCGTCATCGATCATATTAAAGGGAAGTGGTCAACCCGCCACACGACGCCGCCGCAAGCAGGGTCATTTAGGCGAGCAGGACATACTTCAAGTCTACAGCTTTCGCACTCTCGTTTCCATAAGACTAGTTACAATTTGTTGTTTGAAAAAACGTTATTTCGTAAATATCTATCTCTACATAAAAATACATATTAAGTAGCTGCTTACACAATAACAGTGTGGTACGTTACTTGATGTCTCCTCCTTGATGGATACTGTCCTGTGCATGCTTCCTTATTATTGTGATAATCATTTAAATAATAATAAGCTTTAGAACACAACTATTTTTTAAGTAACTTTTAAATTCAGTTTCTGTTAAATTCGTTATATCTTCCGAAAATTTGTAATAAATACGCGTACATCGACCCGTAAATGAATTTTCTTTATTAAGTCTAAATTTTGGATTATATATTATTAGAGCCGTGGCAGCTCAGTGGCTAGGCGCTCGCTTAAAATTTCATAGTACACGAGTGACCTGGGTTCGATTCCCGGTGCCGGCACCACTAAAATTGTTAATTGCAATTTAAAGTGCTGATTTACCACGTGCTCGGCTGTGAAGTAAACATTGTGAGGAAATCTGTATGTCTGAGAAATAAAAAAATATTACGAAGACATCTGCAGTCCGCCAATCCGCATTGGAGCCACGTGGCGGATTCTTCCTAGCTCCAAAAACCCTCTCAGAAATCAGAGGAGGCCTGGGCTCAGCAGTGGGACATTTATAGGTTGAAAATTTACTTTTTTATATATATACATATATATAAAATATATACATATATATATATATATATATATATATATATACATATATATTATATGTAAACGTGTAATATTCGCAGGTACACGGTCGACTGTGGCCGGTTCTACACGGTCACAGCGACGTAGGCGCGGAACCCCAAGCTTGTTTTCTTGCAAAACTTGCTTGAGATGCAGAAGCTCGGCGGCCAGGTGTTTACTGTCACAGTTACAAGAAGAGAGAATAGAAAAGTTTACCTACGGTAGCTAACTGTGATGGACCATATATCACAGTTAGCTATGACACCAGGACATCTGTCACCTCAGTCCTCCCGTGATCATGGGTGCTTTAAAGCGCTTGAAAAGTCGGATTTTAAATAGTTAAAATTAAACGCGATAGAACCGCCGTATTTTTTACGTGCAGACATTACCGTATAAGCCGTGTGGTGGCGGCTCGTTAAAAGAATACTACAACTCCATCCCATCCAATGGATCTCGTAAAAGGCGAGTAAGGAATTAAACTGCACTGTACACCCAACAGCGCATGGTGGCGATGGGCTCACCACCTATCACACAAAGTGCATTATATTGTTTTGGTGAAACGTGGATTGTGGCAGTCATCTGTGTTTGCAGTGAGTGCCCAGTCTCTGACTTCCCCTTATGGGATACAGTCGTGATCTTATGTATGTAGACATTACCGTCAGGAGAACGACTTGCTCGTTACGTTCACTTCCTTCAATAAAAAAAAATACATTTTGTGATAGCCACATCGTCAAAGATTCCACTGCTTAAAAATACAAATTATATATTCAAATCGTACGTAACAAATGTACAACACAAATCGTAACAAAGTATAATATTACATCCATTAAATTCACGTTTCAATAGAAACCACGCAATGCGAAGTATTGAATACAAAGAGATATTTCTCGGTGATCTTTGTGCAATGCAATACGTTTGTTAACGTCAAGCTTGATACTTAGACGTTTTTGTGCAACAATTGGGAACCAAAAATTATTACAAAAATGTTTTACTAAAGATATTCGTCAAGATAATGTTTTTAGATTGATCGAAAAACGAAATCCGTTATCTAATGCCAGTTACTCGATTTCACACAGTCAGTAACTGTTTTATGGGGCAATGTTACTTTTGCGTTTTTACAATAAAATCCCAGAAAGTGTACCAAGTCATTAAATCATAAATCTTATTTTTTTCTTTTAACAAATACTTTCTAAAAAGGGTTATTACAATATTAAGGATTACATGGATGATTTGAACCTATATGCACTTACTATAGTACTTACGTGATTTAGATAAAGTCATTAAGAAATTGCTGTAATAATAGTGTTACAACTAATATTATTATAAAAAGTTGTTTTTTTATAAAGTGACGATACGAGCAAAACGTTCACCCGATGGTAAGTGCAACGTCCGCCCACAACAAATGCTGTGACACCCAGAATATTTCTGTATGAACCACACTGCGCCCGTCACCCTGAGACATCAGTTCTTAAGTTTCAAATGCCCAGTGATTACGCTGGCTCACAGTGCCCTTCAAACCGAAACACAGTAATGCTTGCACACTACTGCTTCACGGCAGAATAACTGGCCCTGGGGTGGTACCTACCTAGACGGATTCCTGCATTTTTGATTTTGCTTTTAAAGCGAATTCGAAGCAAGACTCTGTTAATAACATTAAATACAACATTTTAATAATCCATTGCTGGATTGTTGATAGCAGTACCCGACGCTTTGCACCATCGACTCTGCTAATCAACGCTGGTTTGAGTATTTAAGGGCAGGCATTAGCCGAGATTCTTAGATTATTAGATTCCGCCATGTGGTAAGAGTGGCTTAAGATAATCTACCACTCCATCTCATCTCGTGGGTGTTGTAAAAGTCAACAGAGGAAAAATTGAAACCAAAAGGTTGGCAGCGGCAACTTTATGGAACATCAGAATAAATAAACTGATGTTGCCAACCCGCCTGCCAAGCGTGGCAACTATGGCAAAATCACCCCAGAATAAGAGCTACGAACTTTTAGCAATCTATGGGGTAGGCCTATGTTCAGCAGTGGACCAGGGATAGGTTGAAATGGTGGTGGTGGTGGATTGGTGATAGCAGTACCCGACGCTTTTCACCCTCGACTCTGCTAATCAACACTGGTTTGAGTATTTAAGAGGAGGCATTAGCCGAGATTCTTAGATTATTAGATTACGCCGTGTGATAGCGGCTTAAGAGAATCTACTACCCCATCTCACCGTGGGGTCGTCAGAGGGAAAATTAAAACCAAAAGATTGGCATCGGCATCTTTCTGGAACATATGAATAAATAAACTGCTGTTGCCAAACCGCCTGTCAGGCGTGGGAAAATGGGAGCTACAAACTTTCGTGACTATCTATTGGGGAGGCCTATGTTCAGCAGTGGACTAGTTATAGGCTGAAATGATGATGATTGCCGAGATGGTTATGACGCAACCTGACGGAATCCTAGAGGTTTTTCAGGCATTTCCCTTACTCGACTCTAACGACACACACGAAATTAGACGGGGTGGCAGATTTTTTACACCGCCATCACACAATTAACCTCAATTTTTATTTTAATTATTATGATTAAAATGTACATTATGCTGTGTATTATACTTTCACGACGCACTATTAGAAAAGTAAAACGCTCTGGCTACCGACAACAGGCAGCTTACGTCTAACGCCTCCGAACAATCTCTTTGTGGTTTCAAGAGCCGACCCGAGTTCAACAAAATCCTTTTACACAAACAACTTAATACCTCAACAGCGAGGCTTCTCCGAACTGCTCGTGAATGAAATCGAGTAGTTGACCACTGCCGCGACTACAATAGACGAAGAAATCGGTTTTATTAAACACTACAAGCGTATAGAGTTACTAAATGTGTGAAGTTAGGGCGACAATTGCCTTACGTTTCGCAGGATTTTCGAGAGTATCATTAAGACTCGAATTCACCAATCGCTTTGGAAACCAAGTTTAATAAACACCACGTTTTACTGAACTTAATTGAAATGTATCATTTGAACTCGGTTTTCGTCTAACCGATTTCACCGGCTCCATTTTGATTGCGTTCAGAAAAACGAAGTTTACGTGAAATATCGTAACAATCTAAAACAAAAACTCGATGTATTTATTATTTTGCGACATCAAACAGCCTGATTTTATGCATAAGACACATAGGTACTCGTATGCAAACAATAAACAAAACGTATTAAAAATATTTATTGTGTTTACATAGTTGTGCAATTGACAATGACAGCTCTCTAAACGCGTTTAAAGAGCTGAACGTCGAAAATTGGGCGTTCAGAATTTGAACCGTGTTTAGCTTTAGCTGCGTTCAGTTGATGTTGGTGAAATGCAAACAGTAGCATTGAACTCAGTTAAACGCTTAAACTTCGTTCAGCTTGAACTAATCGCGTTTAGTTGCAACGGTGAAATCCGCCCTTAGTCTACCATTGCTAGTCACGAGGCCAGTTTGTATATATAATTTCGGTTATGTAATTGTTGTTAGTCTTTTTTGGCTTTTACAGCTTCATCGGATACTGTACTCACGAGCCAGGGGCCCGCGTGACAGGTTTGGTTTGACACAAACAATACATAAATAACTCCTACAATAACCTCGAAATCCGGACCGTCGCGTTCGCTGCGTGCTTGCGCGATTTAGAATATCTCGTAATGATTTTAAGTCATCTAATGACCGTCCGAGGGAGGCTGCGGGCCTTCATTCGGACTGTCGACTAGTGTGTCGGTAACTCTGGGCGGTGAGAACCGCCCTGGAACACGGGTGTATCGTGTGTACGCGGTGTGATTGTCGACTGCTGCGCGCCGCTCTCTACGGCGATCGCGCGTCGTAGTGCGTGCTAGTTTGTAGAGAAGTGCGATAGGCTAGCCGTGTAGTGGCGGCTAAGAGAATCTACCACCCCATCTCATCTCTGCGCTCTGCGCTCATTACCTTGAGTCATCAGTTCCTAAGTCTCATATGCGCGGTGATTACGCTAGCTCTCAGTGCCCTTCGAACCGAAACACAGTAATGTTTGTACACTACTTTGCGGCAGAATAACTGACCCTGGGGTGGTACCAGTGAAAACATTGTATAAGGAACACAGCAGCGTAATAAAAGCTAAATTTTATTAGTGTAATGTTATAAATGTCATTTTATAGTTACGTTAATACTACGTACGTGACATATGCTTGCTGATTCAGTTGCATATGTTGTACCCAAATTATTTTTTAAGATGTTATTCAATGCTAGCTGATTCCGCGACTTCGTCCGCGTGGTTACAGGTTTTTTAAATATTCGGTAGGCACTATTTGATTTTTCCAGATAAAAATTATCCACCACCTCCAGGATCCACAGGTCCATCAGGTCTACAATCATGACCACCTCCAGGATGTAAGCTATCTCTGTGCCAAATTTGATCAAGATCCGTTCAACGGTTGAGCCGTGAAAAGGTAACAAACAGACAGAGGGACAGAGAGAGTTACTTTCGCTACGATATTAGTATGGATTCTGTAAAATAAATATTCTATTCTATTCACTGAAGATTGAAGGTAGAAAGCGTGTCTATGACCGTAAACATTTGCGATCAGTTAATTTATGTGATCATTGGTTAACGTATGGTTAAAATTGACTCCAAGAAATAGTTACTTCTATTTCAAACATTGAAACTTAGTTATTGTTGCAACGATATCCCAATTCGGAACAGAATCCCAAATCGAGACTCTCAAAATATGGCTTCCTTAGAGTAACACAATAACATTTAGAAAAAAACTGCAACCGAAATGACCATTAGACAGATTTGGATACGTCTCGAGTAGCCTATTGTGTTCATTTGCTTTGTGACATGTTTGTATTGGATAAAAGTAGGAATAATGTTATTATGATGGGTTACAAGCTGTTTGCGAAGTAATACTGTAACACTGTGTAATGTAATAATATAACACTGTGTTTTTATAAACACCTAACTTGTGTGCACACTTTCTCGGTTAGCTCAGGGAGCGGGGCGGTCCGCTTTTATTTCTACGGTACGCGAGTTACACTTCGATCCACGATACTGACATCACTAAGACTGTGTACTTAAATTTTTGGAGCTGATTTACCACGTACACGGTGAGAACATTTTTTATAGGGAGAAGTGACGAGACGTGCAAAACGTTTACCTGATTGTAATTGTAACGTCTACCCAAAATGGCGTGACACGCAGAATATTTCTGTGTGGCACCACACTTCGCCCTGGGACATACGTTCTTAAAGTCAAAATCAAAATTCCCTTATCGTTTTAGTAGCCAGGGGGTTTGCAAGTGCAGAGTATGAGATATTTCCTCACATGCTTGTCCTGTATTTAATGATCTATTTTATAATACGTATTAAGTAATAATGTCTTCAACACAAGTTTCTTGAAATCTATGTACGATTTCTGTGTTGTGAGTTGTGATGTTCTGTATGCAACAACTTTCTGTAACTAACCTAAACATGGGAACCTTTAGCGTGTCGCCTCTACCTATTCTACAGGACACAGTCAATTTTTTGTTAAATAAATTAATGTTTTTCCGTACGTACATAATATTTTTAAAAATAAACAACGAAGGAAGTGTCAAAATATTAGTCTCCTTGAATGGTTAAGTTCCATATGACCAGTAATTATACTAGCTCGACGTATTTCTGCATAGGAAATTTACCACCAGTAACCCTACTTGTCTTAGAAATGTGAATTTCGACGACATGTGATCTCTCCTAACCCGAACGATTCCAATATAATAGACTCTTCCCGGTCTTACACGTAGTAAATGAATTCTTAAAATTGCAATTAATAATCTTAGTGGTGACCACCGGTAACCGAGCCCAGGTCGCTTCTGTACTAAGAATTTAATAGCGTCCGCCCCGAGCTGAGCTGATCTTGAGTTGTATAATTTGAA
The DNA here is from genome assembly GCA_019845155.1 of Luehdorfia chinensis. Taxonomy (NCBI): domain Eukaryota; kingdom Metazoa; phylum Arthropoda; class Insecta; order Lepidoptera; family Papilionidae; genus Luehdorfia; species Luehdorfia chinensis. The sequence continues at coordinate 5,429,549 of JAHVAK010000363.1, read as the reverse complement.
GTTATAGGTTTAACGAGCGCTAGTCTCATCTGTCCATTGTTTCTAATGTGAAGATGGGAAACCACCCACCTTGTAATCTTTGGACGAAGTCATGCCTCGTTTTAATTTTTTTTATGTCTGATGGTCACTGTTAGCCCGAAGGCTTTCACAGATTCGCCGGATTGAAAGGTTAGCCGAGACATTTATAATGGGTAAATAGTGCAAGGGCCCCCGAGAGGGGACCTGGGCTGTTACCCTGTGCTCGTCAGTAAGCAGACTCGAGGGCGCCCGAGAGGGCCGAACCGCGGCTCGATCAGTTACTTCAATCGGGAGGACGTTTTTGAGCATCTAATTTACCACCAATTCCAAATGCGTAGAAGCTGGAGAAGAAATCGCACAAGAAACTCCAGCGACGCTTCTTATCATAATTATAGATAAGGAAAACCAGTGTGAGGGGCGGTATCGCGAATGATTGAGCTCGCTTCAAGCTAACAAAAGAGGACGTTTCTGATTTTCTTCTCTCCAAGATCCCGATAAAAGCACAATGTTTTAAAGATTCGACGTACATACGTTACATGCACTCGACTCGACTCGACTCCAGGTGTGTACGGGGGGAGGGGAGTGTATGCGGCGTGGAGGGATACGAGAGGTGCCTGAATTCGATTCCGGGCTATTGAAAAGTTTCAAGAGGCGAAAAGCTTCGACAAACGAAGCTAAGTGAATTTCGAGCCCTCGAGAGACAGGGTCGGATTTAGAGTTGATAGCATATCCACTAAAAATACTGTTGTCATGAAAAAAAAATACACTGAACAATAGACTACGTCTACTACAAGCTTGTACGTTCTTGTTTTCATTTCATAGAAAATAATCTTCTATGCTTTGCCGAATTTAGTACATGCTGAGGCTATAAAACCGATGAAAATGGCGGACTTCCCATATATGTCTTAAATATTTCTTTTATTTATCGGCCTAAGACCGACATAGCTTTTAGATTAAGAACAAAAAACAAGATTTTCTGTATTGATTTAGCGCAACTCTTTAATGTTAATAAGCACCCGGACTGTAGACTATTCTAATATAAAAAGCTGATTTTTATTTCAACCCGTTTCACTGAACTGGCCTCTCATATATTACTAAAATTAATTCTCTTACACTACCGACACGCCTGTAAGAGATACAGGTACATACTCGTAGTACGAGAGATTTAATGATTGACTGTGTGGTCAAAGAACTATTAAATAATTCAGAGTATTTACTTGCTATATATACCTACTATATTATCAACATTATAATTATTTGCAGAAATAGTAATAAAAAATTTAATCGAATTTGTATCCGGCCCTGCCCAGGCGGCTTGGTTCCAATTTTTATCAATCCCATTTCATTTCCCCTTACGAAAGTTTTCCTCCAATTTCGCGCTCTCACCCCCGCCCATCTAGGGTTGTCTATGACGTTATGCTATCGATATAAAACAAGATCTCTAAAATATATTATTTGAATTCGGTTTGATTTTCTTCAGAATTGTCATTTTTACGATCTAAATTATGATGTTACTCCCTCTATAGTTTATTTTAAATATTTCCCTCAGTTCTCTACATACCATTCCATTGTTTTTGGTTGACTCACGCTACCTGAAAAAACACAGGCTTAAAAATAACTAAGTTTCATGATGAAGAACTGCACACTCAACTATTTACAGCCAACATCGCATTTTAGTCCCTGTCACAGATTTATGTTATGATTTATTATGTAATTGCTGTTAGCCTTCTCGGCTTTTACAGCTTCATCGGATACTGTGCTCGCGTTTGACCGAAACATAAATAAATAAATAAATAATTACGGTGATGTAATTGCTGTTAGCCTTTTTGACTTTTACAGCTTACATAAATACATAAATAATACTCCTACAAAAACCTCGAAATTCGGACTGTGTCGCGTTCGCTGCGTGCTTTCGCGATTTAGAATATCTTAAATGTTTTAAGTCAATGACCGTCCGAGGAAGGCTGCGGGCCTCCATTCGGACTGTCGACTTGTGTCGGTAACTCTGGAACACGGGTGAATCGTGTGCATAACTATGTGTCGACACTTCATAGCGAAGGTGTCGTGAAGATGAGCGAAACTTGGGTATAGTAGTTTGGGACAGTAAGCACTACGAACTGCGTACTCGTTTATCACCTAAACTTGAATAAGAAAGATAATGTTCTTCTTGGTCCCTTTTTATTAAGTTTAAGGCAACAGTTAATACTTTGTTTTACAATTAATTTTCATTTATCGAGACGATTTATTTTTATCGATAAAATGACTTATTGACACACCACACATCACTATCGTTTAAACATTGAAGTATTACTTGAAGACGCGGACGTATCAAGCGATCATTTCTCCATTATTACGCGGCCAAATTGAATTCACTTCCGCGCGGGACGTCACCCTCTACTCTCTAACCAATTGCGGCCAGCGGGGTTATGTTAATGCCCAGTTTGTTATGTTGGGATGTGTAAACTTAAGGATATAACAAATAGATCAGAAACCAAGAAAAAAGTAAAATACACAATTTATGTAATGAACGTAATAAGAAATATCTGGCCGGAAAAAAAAATCTTGATTTTTTTTAATTACAAACCAAGTTATGCCAGAAGGTATGCTGAAACATATATTTTTTTTAATCTGTGCAAATAAATAAAATTGAATTATCCGTTTGTAATAACAAAATAACAGCTTTAGATTCAGTGCTTATGAAAGTTATACGGTACTTTTTTAAAAATTTTGTCTGTCTGTCTGTCGGTTTGTTCCAGCTAATCTCCAAAATGGCTGGACCGATTTTGACGGGACTTTCATTGACAGATAGCTAATATTATAGCGCGTAACTTAGTCTGCTTCAATTTTAGAAAAACAATTAAGAGTTCCGCGCAAACTTAAAACTCTAAAATCCGATTCAAATAGGGAAGTATATATGTATATCATCAACCGTGATCGGCTTTTTCTTACTCGCGGGCCTCTTACTCGCGGGCCTCTTACTTGGGGGCCTTCTGCTCGCGAGTCGCTATCGATGACGCTGTAAAAGCCATAGGGCTAATTGCATACTTTACACTCAAAAAAAAAATCGGCTTTTCGCTGCTGAAACCGCAGGGCACAGCTGGTTTAATATATAACACACCCTTATAATACAAAACCAACTAAAAGTACAGAATCAATTACGGAAAAAAAACATTTACATTGAAGGAACACCGCTCTACAACAAGCGGCAATGGCCTAATGGTTTAGGGCACGGACTGAGAAACGTGGTCGTAGGATCGAGCATGCCATTTCTTTTATAGGATAAAGTGATGAAACGAGCAAAACGTTGACCTAATGGTAAGTGCAACGTCTGCCCATAACAAATGCTGTGTCACCCAGAACATTTCTGTGTGACACCACATTGTGCCCATCACCCTGAGACAATAAGTTCTTAAGTCTCATATGCCCAGTGATTACGCTAGCACACAGTGCCCTTCAAACCGAAACACAGTAATGTTTACACACTAATGTTTCACGGCAAATTAACTGGCCCTGGGATGGTACCTACCTAGACGGATTCCTGCATAGGAATCCCACAACCACCAATTGTCGTAAGCCATCTCCTAGCACAGCTTAGTTGGAGTGGTTAACAGGAATATTAGTAATTAATAGCATTGCTAGTATTATCTTAAAATCTTAAAAAAAAACAGTTACCAGGATCTAAAACTGACATCACAAACTCAAAATACCTCTAAAAGTTATTAGAACAAAAAAATCTTACTTTAATAATTGCTCTAATCGTAGATCCATATCATTTTCAGACATTAATTCACACTTCGAGTACAATCTTCCCAATATAAGAGAAATAAAACTGTTTAGTGAAAACGTGAAAGGTTACATGAATTTGATGTCAATTTTCACATAAAAAGTGAAGTTTCAGCCTATAAATGTCCCACTGCTGAGCACAGGCCTCCTCTCATTTCTGAGAGGGTTTTGGAACTAGGATGAATCCGCCACGCTGCTCCTATGCGGGTTGGCGGACTGCACGTGTCTTCGAAATATTTTTTATTTCTCAGACATGCAGGTTTCCTCACGATGTTTTCCTTCACCGCTAAGCACATGGTAAATCAGCACTTAAAATTGAAGAACAATTTTAGAGGTGCTGGCACCGGGGATCGAACCGAGGTTACTCGCTTACTATGAAATTAAAGGCGAGCACCAGGCCCCTGAGCTACCACGGCTTTTTCACATGGCGAGCAATAATTACGAAACAGCTACAATTATTTCAATTAACATTATCATATTATGGCACTGAGCATAATGGGGCTCAAATATAAAGACGTTAATAGTTAATGCTGTAATCCCCACGTGGGACTTTCGCACGCCGCGATTACACGCCTTGACGCGCGGTTATTGTCGCGCGGTGCCGCTGTCTACGCATACAGGGGAGTAAAAATACATACATACATAAGATCACGACTGTATCTCATAAGGGGTAGTCAGAGACTGGGCACTCACTGCAAAAGCAGATGACTGCCACAATCCACGTTTCACCAAAACAATATAATGCACTTGGTGTGATAGGTGGTGAGCCCGTCGCCACCATGCGCTGTTGGGTGCACAGTGCAGTTTCATTCCTTACCTTATTTCCCGCCTTTTACGAGATCCATTGGATGAGATGGAGTGGTAGTATTCTTTTAACGAGCCGAAAATTACAGTATTTTTAATTTTATAATGAGCGTTCAAAATCGAGTAAATTGGTGGGGTCCAGGGTATAAAAGGCTTTGAGCTTACGAGGTGGTTCGAGGTGGTTGGAAGTGTTTTCCCGAAGTTTTCCCGGAAAACGTTAAGGAGGAAAACCTTAATATTTTATAGAAGACAGTTATGAGACGACTAAATTTTTCACCTGATGGTAAATACAAGTTTGCCCATAGCAAATGCTGTGTCATTTCTGTGTGGCACCACTCTGCGCACCTTGATACTGTGTGGTTGTGTGATGATATATGATGATATACGCGCTACAGCAATCACCATCATCGTCATTGAAGCCTATCACTAGTCCACTGATGAACATAAGCTTCCGTGATTGTCATAAAATTTTGAAGCCACACATTTGTGGGTTTATTTTTCATTTCCTCTTTTACTTCTTTTAACGAAGCCTCACTGTAGGATTTCTCCTGTATCGTGGGTGCGTTTTACAGACATAAATTTCACATGCACAACAACAACCAGACCCGAAATCCTCATGTTTTTGCATAAATGTTGACTCCGGCTGGTATTCGAACCCAGGACCGGCGGCATAGAAGTCAGGTACTCTGACCATTAGGCCACGCGGTCGTCAATTAGTTTTTGTTAATGGTGTTTGTGAATGATTTTTTTTTCTATTATTTTCTATTCTGTTGAAAGGAGTTTCACTTGCCATGAAGTGATGGATTCGATAAAAACAATATTGTATTGCTTTTTCCCTGACTCTCTCATTACTCTCTTGACTTTACCAACCTTAACCATGATATTTGTATTATGCATGTATGCATATTTGTAAGTATGTATATATGTGTTTATTGCGCATGTGTGTTTGTAAATATAATGTAAGTATTATATCTTTTTTTTGTTATTATTATTACATATTACATAATAATTTATTTCTTTATACTTACTTTTTTGGTAGTTTACTGTGGTTAAATCTTTTCTTTTTTGTTTGATCTTGGCTAGTGGGTGCCATCTTCTCTGGTCGAGATGAAGGTAGACTGGTAGAGAATGCCTTGTAGCATTAAGTCCGCCTTTTTGTACATCTTTTTTTGTATATGCAAATATTTTTTTAAACAAATAAATAAATAAACATCTGATCTCCGAGATAATTCTGATAAATAGACGTTAATTTAAACTAAATCCTAATTCGAAATCACGGTAACAAAGATTTGAAGGGTTTTTGTTAACCTATGACCCCTTCTCATTAGTTGTGACCTCTGCATTTGTTAGTTTAGGACACTAAAGTGGAACACCGACTTAATTACGAACCCTTAAATTTAAGTTAATTTAATTTAACTTAAATTTGGAAAAATAAATGTATTTTAACCACGTTTTAGAGCTTGAAATGGCATCCACAAACGTTCCAATACTGGGCTATTTTAAGTAGACATTGTGTTCCAATATTATCATACGTCCACTAAATATTTTCGAATTGAATTATCTTTGGGCGCGATGAAAAATTCCAAAGTCGAATTTGGGTGCAGAGTAATGCAACTTTTCCGTTATTTTTAATTAATATTTATCGATTAATTAATAATTGTTTATAACAGGGAGTAGTAAGTTTCAGTAGTTTTAGTAGTCGTCGTTCTAGGAAGTCTGCAGTCTGTGACCATGTTCTGGATCATCCCATCCATTACATCATATTTGATTAACCACAAATCCTTGCAAAGCAACACCGCTTCCCACCAAGGATGATTCGCGAGGCTATAGAAATTAAAAATCATCCTAATTTCAATAGAGAAGATGGTTGGGTATTACCACCGGCTTGGGATCCAATAATAAATTAAATTAATATAGTTAATAGAATCAGGCGTTACTTTGCGGAAATCCATTATAATGAAGAAAAGTAAGTTAATTTGCTAAGATCCGCATGCAAAATATAAAAATGGTGTATATTACCTAGTTTTTTGAAGTGCACCACCCGCCCTCCCTCAGTAGCGTGCACAAGCAAACTAACACCGCCACCAGGAACCGCCACCAGGTACCCTCCACCAACCACTACAATACCACCACTAGATAATATACACCACTGAAGTCGAGAACACGACACGTGTTTCGCCCCAAAACGAGGCATTATCAAGCGTAACAGACTCTACAACAGACGGCCGCCGAGTGAGCGGCGCGGTCAAAGAGCTGCCTATTTATACTACAGGTGACGCAAACGGCCCCCACCTACGACATTGCGATTACAATATCGTGATACGCTTGCTCACACAATCCACCACCCGAATTACATAAGCAGCCGTTTGCGACCGAATTGATAGCAAACGACTACTTAGAGTATATTTAAACTTTAAGTACTGGATTTAAAGATATTTAAAAGTGGTGAATTCGAGACGTTTGTTTGTTCATTCAGCAGTGCAATGTTATTATTTTTATTTTTAATTATTTCTAATTGTTCCAGCACACACAGCCAAAGCCCCTTGTCGCAAATATGTAGGACTTTAAATGTGTGGTCGCTAGTCAGGTTATGCCCAGTTTCCAAAAGATGTTTTGCGAAGTGTGATCTGTCGGGATTGCAATTTCTGTACGCGGCCAAATGCTTCTTGTATCGGGTATCGAAATTGCGACCAGTCTGACCCACGTAAACGGCGCTGCATTCACTGCAAACAAGTCTATAAACGCCGGATTTTTGGCGTTCATCAATTTTGTCTTTGACGTTACAAGCCCCACTCAGCGAATTGCTTGTCCTGAACGCAACGTAAATATCGTTACGCCTAAGAGTCCTTGCTATTCTCTCAGATGGAGCCAAGGAGCTCCAAATCATCTATCAGATTGCGGTCTCTAACGGTTATTCAAAAAATATTATTAACACCATTATAAAAAAGAAACAAATTCATATAGTTCGCAAAGATCTGTACGCGGCTACATCCCGAAGTGTTCGACGATATGTGAGCAGTTTGACCTACTTGGGTCCTGTATCTGAGAGAATAGCAAGGACTCTTAGGCGTAACGATATTTACGTTGCGTTCAGGACAAGCAATTCGCTGAGTGGGGCTTGTAACGTCAAAGACAAAATTGATGAACGCCAAAAATCCGGCGTTTATAGACTTGTTTGCAGTGAATGCAGCGCCGTTTACGTGGGTCAGACTGGTCGCAATTTCGATACCCGATACAAGGAGCATTTGGCCGCGTACAGAAATTGCAATCCCGACAGATCACACTTCGCAAAACATCTTTTGGAAACTGGGCATAACCTGACTAGCGACCACACATTTAAAGTCCTACATATTTGCGACAAGGGGCTTTGGCTGTGTGTGCTGGAACAATTAGAAATAATTAAAAATAAAAATAATAACATTGCACTGCTGAATGAACAAACAAACGTCTCGAATTCACCACTTTTAAATATCTTTAAATCCAGTACTTAAAGTTTAAATATACTCTAAGTAGTCGTTTGCTATCAATTCGGTCGCAAACGGCTGCTTATGTAATTCGGGTGGTGGATTGTGTGAGCAAGCGTATCACGATATTGTAATCGCAATGTCGTAGGTGGGGGCCGTTTGCGTCACCTGTAGTATAAATAGGCAGCTCTTTGACCGCGCCGCTCACTCGGCGGCCGTCTGTTGTAGAGTCTGTTACGCTTGATAATGCCTCGTTTTGGGGCGAAACACGTGTCGTGTTCTCGACTTCAGTGGTGTATATTATCTAGTGGTGGTATTGTAGTGGTTGGTGGAGGGTACCTGGTGGCGGTTCCTGGTGGCGGTGTTAGTTTGCTTGTGCACGCTACTGAGGGAGGGCGGGTGGTGCACTTCAAAAAACTAGGTAATATACACCATTTTTATATTTTGCATGCGGATCTTAGCAAATTAACTTACTTTTCTTCAAATTAAATTAAATCAAAAACCAAGCATACCACTGCAAGACTTCAAGACACAGTTAGATCTTTCTGCGTAGATCGGATCAAAAATAATTAAAAGCTGTAGGTACTCTGGGTTAAGTATGGCATCTGGACATCTGTCACCTTAGTCTTCCCGTGACCACGGGTGCTGTAAAGCACTCGAAACGTCGGGTTATAAATAGTAAAAATTAAACGCGATAAAATCCGAAAAATTAGTTTCATTTAAAATGGAGTATTTTTGTTAATTCATGTTTATATATTTTTATTTATAAAAATGTTTTACTTCAGTCACGTGTACTGAGCTGCAGAAGCGTTTTTTTTATTTATGCTTTATTGTTCACCAAAAAGGGGATTCTATCGGCGGACTTAATGTCTGTTGGCATTCTCTGCCAGTCAACCCAGGGAGTAGTGCCACATTGTGGCAGGTTTACACTAAAACTAAATCAATTTCATAAAACTTAAAATTAACAACTACATAAAATACTCAATATACATACTTACGTACAAATAAAAACTTACTTAATATATATGATACATATAAATTGTAGTGAAAATAGAAACAGACATAAATATGAACATACGCTTAAATATACATATATACATACACACATTCATGTATATAGCTCAAAGTGCCCTTCAAACCGAAACACAGTAATGTTTGCACACTACTGCTTCACGGCAGAATAACTGACCCTGGGGTGGTACCTACCTAGACAGATTCCTACATAGGAATCCTACCACTTTCAAAATGATGTTTCCTTCACACATGGTAAATCAACCCCTTTCTTCCCGTGGGTGTCGCTACATACATACATACATAAGATCACGACTGTATCCCATAAGGGGTAGTCAGAGACTGGGCACTCACTGCAAAAACAGATGACTGCCAATCCACGTTTCACCAAAACAATATAATGCACTTGGTGTGACAGGTGGTGAGCCCATCGCCACCATGCGCTGGCGGGCGCACAGCGCAGTTTAATTCCTTACTCGCCTTTTCCGAATTCCATTGTATGAGATGGAGTGGTAGTATTCTTTTATCGAGCCGCCACCACACGGCACGGGTGTCGCTGTCTCTAGGAATTTCCCTTAATAGTCTCATTAAGGGAAATTTCCTAGAGAATCTCATGGCTTCCGATGCGTAGTGAAATGGCTATCACATTAAATACTCGACCGGTGAATGGTAACAACGTCTAATGTGCGACAACGTCTGGTACTAACGTCTTTTTACTGGTGGTAGGATTCCTATGCAGGAATCCGTCTAGGTAGGTACCACCGCATGGCCAGTTATTCTGCCGTGAAGCAGTAGTGTGCAAACATTACTGAGTTTTGGTTTGAAAGGCACTGAGAGCTAGCGTAATCACTGGGCATATGAGACTTGAGAACTGGTGTCTCAGGGTGACGGGCGCAGTGTAGTGTTACACAGAAATGTTCTGGGTGACATAACATTTGTTATGGGTAGATGTTGCACTTAACACTCTATCCAATAAAAAAAATCATCATCATTGCTAATTTAGTATGTTTGCGGCGGTGTGGTGGCGGCTTAAGAGAGTATACCACCCCATCTCATCCGGCGGGTGTCGTAAAAGTACGACAGAGGCAAATTGAACATCAGGAGAAGGGCAGCAGGATCTTCCTGGAAAATCGCAATAAATAAACTGCGGTTGCCAACCTACCTGCCAAGCGTGGCAACTATAGCAAAATCCCCTAAAATGTGAGCTACAAACATTTGTGGCAATCTATGAGGGAGACCTATGCTCAGCAGATACTAGTGATAGGCTGAAATGATGATGATGATGATGACTGAATTAGGATAATGTTTTGAGTAATAAATAAAAAAGTATTATTTATTGTAACGAAATTAATATTAATAAAAATCAAGCGTCAAAAAAGCAACACCCTGTACTTTATTTGCGGCATATTCCTGACAATCATTATACCGTGAAATTTGCCATTATTCCATAACAATTACCACTTACGTAAGCTCTTAACCGAATGCTTACACTGCTGCTCTAATATTGTAATACATTTAAGCAACATCCTTATTTATATAGACCGAGCAATGTAGTCGGGTGAATAGTTTTTGCGGTCGTAAATTTAGATACAATAGGAGGTGTTAAATATAAAAGCAGAAGGTATTAATCACATGAGCGCCCCACACTATCGCGATATAATCCGCTATTGAAAGGTACTTTAGGACGCTAACAGCATGAGGTCGGAATATGTTTTTTGGGTCATATTACGCCTTGTAAAAAACTGATTATCAAAAGGAGAGTTTAACTGATGATGTCAAGCCCACGGTTCCGTGTGGTCCAGACAACATAGAACAAATATCAAAACTTTAAGAAAAAAAGAAAGAAAATAAGGGATAATTTGAAAAAACGGCACATAATGCGGCGCAATAATTTAAAAAAAAAATTAAATAACAGTACAAGTTAAAGTAAATAAAAGGAATAAAAAAAGATTTAACTTAAATTAGAAGAAATATTTTTTTTATCCCACATACATTACATTACAAGATAGTTTAGTTAACAAATTGTAGTGAAACAACAAAAGTTTTTTTTATAAATAACAGTACAACTTAAAAGTAAATAAAAGGAATAAAAAAATATTTAGCTTAAAATAGAAGAAATATTTTTTTTTTATCCCACATACATTACATTACAAGATAGTTTAGTTAACTAATTGTAGTGAAACAACAAAAGTTTCTTACTTAATAATGTGGGAGACAGGAGCCCAAACTAGGTAACCCTGTGCTATGGGTCTCCTGGCTCTCTCTTGGAATTTAATGCTTTTTTGTTGACAAGTATGAATTATTTTTTAACTATTTTACATGTATTAAATAATATAAAATTAAATCTAAATATAGGATGTTTAGTGTGAGTGAGTGTTGTGTACGAATTAGTGTGAGTGAGTGTTGTGTATGAAGAGTGGCATCACCAATAGAGTAGTCTTAGACTATACAGAGAAAAGAGAGAAAAAAAGCAAGAACTATACTGAGTTTTTATCTGTGCTACAGCATGTCGTGAAATGGCTCTAGGTTAGCAATGACCTCGGCTGTGATATTACAGCCTCGGCGAGGATTTTATGCGGGGCCGACCCGGGCCACGGACCGGGTTATGGACGACCGCGTGGCCTAGTGGTTAGTGTACCTGACTTCTACGCCGCGGGCTCCTGGGTTCGAATCCTACCCGAAGCCAACATTTGTGCAAAACAAAAACTTTTGGATTTCAGGTCTGATTGTTGTTGTGCTTGTGAAATATATGTCTGTAAAACGCACCCACGTTACAGGAGAAATAGAACGCGAGTGACCTGGGTTCGATCCCCAGTGCCAACACCACTAAAATTATTAATTGCAGTTTTAAGTGCTTATTTATCACGTGCTCCGCGGTGAAGGAAAACATCGTGAGGAAACCTGCATGTCAGAGAAATAAATAATATTTTGTGGACATGTAAAATCCGCCAACTCGCAATGGATAATCGCAATGAATATTCTTCCCAGCTCCAAAAACCTTCTCGGAAATGAGAGGAGGCCTGTGCTCAGCAGTGGGACATTTGTCGGCTGTAACTTTACTGCTGAACATATGCCTCTCCAATAGATTACCACAAAAGTTTGTAGCTCTTATTTTGGGGGGATTTTGCCATAGTTGCCACGCCTGGCGGGCGGGTTGGCAATTGCAGTTTATTTATTCGGATGTTCCAAAAAGATGCTGCTGCCCATCTTCTGGTTTTAATTTTCCCTCTGTCGAATTTTACGACACCCATGGGATGAGATGAGGTGGTAGATTCTCTGTCCGATACCACAGAAAAACACAGAAAAACCTTAAACATCTTAATTCAATGTTCCCCTGTTCACTTGGGTGATTTTCGACCATGGCATTAACTTTACGAACACTATCGGAAGCTACCAACTTCGCAGAAGATAGTATAGTATAACCCCCCCTCCCCCCCAAACCCGCTAAATGTAGCGATCCTGCGATAAGAGCGAAGGTAAGCTAGCATGCCGTGTGCCGACACGAGGATAATCGCGAGGCCCGTAAACCAACCGTTCGTATTTTAACCCATATGTTGGCACTGACTGAGATTAGAACCCAGTAACCGCGGTGTAGACGTCAAGCACTCTGGCCACTGAGCCCCGCCGTCATCAAAGACGCTTGCAAAAATAATCATTTACATTAATAGTTATCTATTTTCGTTCCTTCACTTACGACGTCAAATTACAAAAAGGTTTTGCTAGGAAATTATTTCTACATGCCAATTAACGTGGAAATGGCCGATCAGACCACTAATGCATGGCGGCGGTGCATCGAGGAAGTAATAAAGAAAATGCAGCCAGCATCCTTTGCCATTTGAAAGTGGTGAACGAGATGAGCGACAAGCGATAACAGTCATTGTCATCGCCGAGGCCATTCTGTAACGAGACCATTGCTGAACTCCTTCCCCAAACAAGCCGATTGCTGGCTTTACTTCTACACGCCTCCCACACCTACGCCCGCCACCGATTTGAGTATTTTCGAGATCGTGTGGTGGCTCGTTAAAGGAATACTACCACTCCATCTCATCCAATGGATCTCGTAAAAGGCGAGTAAGGAAATTAAACTGCACTGTGCACCCAACAACGCATGGTGGCGATGGGCTCACCACCTATCACACCAAGTGCATTATATTGTTTTGGTGAAACGTGGATTATGGCAGTCATCTGTTTTTGCAGTGAGTGCCCAGTCTCTGACTACCCCTTGTGGGATACAGTCGTGATCTTATGTATGTATCTATGTATTATTCCCATAAATAAAAGTTAAAGCATTCAATCAAAATCGTATACATTTTAAGTTCCACGAGAGCTTCGTTCCTAATAAAAAGGCAATCTTGTATTTGATTCAAGATATATTTGATTATTCGATCGTAAGTAATTCATCTTGGTGTCCGGCAGAGTAGAATAGCAGCTACCTCTTTACGAGGTGTCGTAAGAGGCGACTAAGGTATTGTACGGACAGCCTTTATTCATGCAGAATAATACCATAACATGCAATGCTGTCACTATACTGCTCGTGGGAACGCAATGGGGAGTAATATTTTGTGGACTCTAAAATGGCGGCGAGGTGGTTCGCTACGCGTCCAGTCTTGTGTCCCTCGGGCGCGAAAAGTAGGTTATGTGTTTTGCCTCTGCCTACCCCTTATATGGGAAAAAGGCGTGATTATTTGTATGTTATTTTTAATAGAAAAGGGGGGGGGGGGGGCAAACGAGCAAGCGGCTCATCAGCTGTTAAGTAATTATCGCCGCTCATGAACATCTACAATACCAGAGGAATTACGGGTGCGGCCTTGGAGACAGGCGTAGGCTCTTTTTTTGAAGGTCTCTAACTGAAGAACCGCTGACGGTAGCAGATTCCACAAAGCGACCGTGAAGCTCCTTGAAAAACGCACTGTGGTGTTATCATCAAGATGATATTGATGGAATCTTAAGTTTTGCCACTGCTGGTAGGATTCCTATGCAGGAATCCGCCTAGGTAGGTACCAGCAGGGCCAGTTATTCTGCCGTGAAGCAGTAGTGTGTAGACATTACTGTGTTTCGGTCTGAAGGGCACGAAGATCTAGTATAATAACTGGGCATATCAGACTAAAGAACTGACGTCTCAAGGTGACGGACGCAGTGTGGTGCCACTAGTCGTTCTGGGTGACACATCAGGTGACCGTTTTGTTCGTCTCGTCACTTTATCCAATAAAAAAAGGTGCGATAGTGGAATTGGGCGGTTGGAATTAATCTGAACAATTATTATATTCCCCCAACTATCAGAATCCGAGAGACTTTACAGGCATTTCACGCTTACGATACTAACTTAATGAAATAACCGGTAATGGTGAAAGATTTTCTAAAACTGCCACCATACGGCGCAGTCTATTCGCAGCCAAACGCCTCCGCTCGCAGCTTGCTTCGCACACCGACACAAAGAATGAATGCTGTTAATCTTATTAAGTTTTCCATTTCCACTACTCCCCCCACCGCCGTCCCCGGCCTGCGCCATTCTCTCGATTTCATTTGACTTCTTGTAATTAACTAGCACATTGGAATTTTGTAACTAAAATAGTAACATAGTGATTTCTTATATTTACGCGAATTCTACACATTTAAATGAAACTAATTTTTTAAGCCGCCGAAGAAGATAAGTCAGTTTTTACCATCTGTCAAGTGTAACATCCCTCTACAAGATGCAGGAGTATACAAGCTGGATTGTGAATGTGGTCTCTCTTACATGGGGCAAACAAAAAGATCAGTTAAAACCCGCGTAAAAGAACATATAGCTGATGTGAAGCATCGTCGCTCCAGGAAGTCTGCAGTCTGTGACCATGTTCTGGATCATCCCAACCATCACATCAGATTTGATAAACCACAAATCCTCGCAAAGAACACCGATTCCTACCAAGGATGATTCGCGAGGCTATTGAACTTAAAAACATCCTAATTTTAATAGAGAAGATGGTTGGGTATTACCACCAGCTTGGGATTCCTATAATAATAAAATTAATAACCTCCACAAACCACTACAATACCTGAGGGTACCTGGTGGCGGTTCCTGGTGGCGGTGTTAGTTTGCTTGTGCACGCTACAAAGGGTGGGCGGGCGGTGCTCTTCAAAAAACTAGGTAATATACACCATTTTTATATTTTGCATGCGGATCTTAGCAAAGTAACTTACCTTCCTTCAATATAATGGATTTCCGCAAAGTAACGCCTGATTCTATTAACTATATCAGGACATCTGTCATCTCAGTCATCCCGTGACCATGTGTGCTATAAAGCTCTCGAAACGTCGGTTCATAAATAGTACAACATTAAACGCGATAAAATCCGTAAAAAATAGTTATATTTAAATGTGTAATATTCGCGTAAATATATGAAATCATCAGATGCTCTAACAATTAGTATTAATACCGAATTAATAATATTGTTGTATAAATATACATAACATAGGGCAAACAAAAAGATCAGTTAAAACCCGCGTAAAAGAACATATAGCTGATGTGAACACATCCTAATTTTAATTAGATAAGATGGTTGGGGGTATAACCACAGCTTGGGATCCTATTAATTAATAAATTAAATCAAAAAAACCAAAATTACCACTGCCAAGACTTCAAGAAACAGTAAGCTCAGTTCTGCGTAGTTTCGGCCAATAATAATAATTAAAAGCTGATGTTCACTCCAGGTTAAACTCTGACATCGGGACATCTGTCACATCAGTCCCCCCGTGACCACGGGTGCTGTAAAGCACTCGAAACGTCGGGTTGTAAATAATAAAAATTAAACGCGATAAAATCCGTAAAATTAGTTTCAATTTAAATGTAAAATAGTAACAGTAAGAGTTGCTCCACTGAAAACCAGCGCTGCGGTCTTCTTGCCGGTCGGCTGCCGCAGCATTCTTTGCTGTGTGGAGTCCATTTCGGACTTCACAATACAGCGTCACTGTTGTTTCCAGTGTTTTACAGATCTTGTTTCTTTCTTCTTTTTTATTGTATTTTATTCAAGATAAACTACGATCATTATAAACATAGAAAAGAATTGTTGCTACGTAAGCCAAAATCGAAAGAATAATCTGTACTAATAAAAAAAAATTAAGTGTCTGTTTGTAATAACAAAATAACAGCTTCTTACTCAATGCCTATGATAAGGCAATAACAAAAAAAACTATTTGTTAAATTTTTGTCTTTCTGTCTGGCTAATCTCGGAAACGGCTGGACCAATTTTCAGTTTGACGGACGGACTGGACTTTCACTTACAGACAGCTGATATTATTGCGGGTAACTTAGGCTTCTTTAATTTTTGAAAAAATATTGTTACGCGAAAAAAAATAATACCCCAAAATTCGAATCAAATAGGGAAGTATATATGTATATCATCGATCGTCGTAAAAGTCGACAGAGGGAAAATCAAAATCAGGAGGTGGGCAGCAGCATCTTCCTGGAATATCTAAACAATTAACTGCGGTTGCCAATCCGTCTGCCAAGCGTGGCAAACTATGGCAAAATCAACAAACTTTTTGACAGTCTATGAGGGAGGCCTATGTTCAGCAGTGGACTAGTGATAAGCTGAAATGATGATGATGATGATGATGAATCCATCTAGGCGGGTACCACGGCTGTACCAGTTATTCCGCCGTCAAGCAGTAGCGTTTAAACATTACTGTGTTTAGGTCCGAAGGGCATTGTTAACTATTATTATTACTACCACACTACTACAGTTTTGGGAGATAGAATTTCTTATAGGGCAAATGTTGCACAAGAGCCGTGGTAGCTCAGGGGCTAGGCGCTCGCTTTTAATTTAATAGTACGCGAGTGAACTGGGTTCGATTCCCGGTGCCGGCATCCACTAAAATTGTTAATTGCAATTTTAAGTGCTGACTTACCACGTGCTCGGCGGTGAAGGAAATCATCGTGAGGAAACCTGCATGTCTGAGAAATTAAAAATATTTCGAAGAAATGTGAAGTTCGCCAACCCGCATTGGAGCAGCGTGGCGGATTCTTCCTAGCTCCAAAAAACCCTCTCAGAAATGAGAGGAGGCCTGTGCTCAGTAGTGGGACATTTATAGGCTGAAACATTACTTTACTTAAACGTTGCACTAACAATAAAGTCAAAGATTTGGCTGTCTTGTCACTTTCTTTGGATTAAAAAAATTAACTTATGGGTAAGAGTGAAGCTTACGATCGTTTTGCTCGTCTCGTCAAGTAGAATAAAAAACAAAAATAATTTCTTTCTTCCCTCAAATATATTCGAAACATCTAAAATTGTAAATATTCGAAAATAAAATGTTTATATTATATTTCGTTTACACGTAATCTATTCCTTTCCTTTTTTTTTCTTAAATATAATCGAAACAACGAGAGTTTTGGCGCTATGATAACTAAGTTTATTCTTAAGAAGCGACAAAGCGCAAAACTTCAATCATCTCTCTTAAGCCCGCGCCGCGAGCCGCCTGTGTTCTTCAGTGTCATTGTATCAATACATCTTAATCCGAGGATTTCAGCATTTTTAGGTTCGCCGCATGTTTTCAAACAAATCTAATCGCCACTATCAATAAGCCTCTCGAGATTTTGCGCAAACACTACTTACGACGCAAAAAACGTTTTGTGTGGAAACTAACGCCTCTCGACAATGCTTTTATTAACAAAGTTATATTTCGCTCCATTTCGGAGTAATCTATTTGAAATGATACCTTACGTCGACATTATAAGTAACGATTTTTACAAAACGTAAATGCGCGATGAAATTTGTAATAATATTTTGGCGGTTTCTTACAATACATTTTTAGAAGCGGATACAGTTGAAGATTTGCGAATGAATTTTTCCATGTATGCGTTTATTGCAATGCACCAAAGCTGAATGTCTTTAGATTAATGGTTTTCTGTAAGTTCTTAAGTTGGTGCTACCGCAGTTGCTCGCCGCACGTGTTTGAAAGAAATACTCGAAACAAATCCCAGGAAACCAGAAAGATATATTACACAAAGAGTTTCTAAGCCGCTGCTTAACGAAACTATACGCTCATTATTGTTTTTTATAATACATTTTTTTTTAAAAATTCACACAATATACATTATTACGTACATAATTTTTACTCTTGCTATCACAGAGTTGATGTTAAATGTAGCCATTAATATATATAGCAAATAATCCTTAATGCGCATTATTATTATTAAAAACAAAGCGAAAAATTGATGAAAGACTTTAAAAGATCACACGAATTCTTCCAATTTTTATTCCAGAGCGATAACGCAAAGTCGCTTTCAAAGCATGTAAAAGACTAGGAGAGATCCCGAATCGATCTGTTAAAGTAGAAGTCAATGTCCTAATTAGAATCAGCTTAGAATACGGTCTGCGAAAATTAGCGTCGTAGATTCGAATCCACTTTTCGACTATTGTCGTGAGTAACTCAAGCTTATTTGGAGTAGTATAAGGACGATGCATATAATAAATAATAATAACAATAAACGTTTAATTCAAGTAACTTAGACTCATTTTGTTAGTTCTTATTTTCTATGTTAGTCCTTAACTTTAACTTATCATTATTTGAGATGCGAGTCATCGCTGCGCCACTCCGCTAAAAATAGCGCAGCAATGACTCACATATTTGCAGTCCAACCTGCTACGAATCATCCTAAGGATGCCATTGGTACTGCCCCGCAGTCTGCGCACCAGCGATCCGCATCTTTTTCGCATAGTGGCATAAAAGCAGTCAACTCGCGCAGCCGCAAACATCCCTGATGCACTAATAATATTTAAATGTCCCACAGCTGAGCAGAAACCGGGAAAAATCCGACACGCCGCTCCAATGCGGGTTGGCAGTCTCGATGTTTTCCTTCGCTGCACTTAGACTATTGGCATTTACAATAGCAGAATAATATTACAGGTTCCGTGTGGTGGCGGCTCGTTAAAAGAATACTACCACTCCATCTCATCCAATGGATCTCGTAAAAGGCGAGTAAGGAATTAAACTGCACTGTGCACCCAGCAGTGCATGGTGGCGATGGGCGCACCACCTATGACACCAAGTGCAATATATTGTTTTGGTGAAACGTGGACTGTGGCGGTCATCTGTTTTTGCAGTGAGTGCCCAGTCTCCGACTACCCCTTATGGGATACAGTCGTGATCTTATTTATTCCGACACTTGGGACCTGACTCGGGTCGTCGTCGTCGTTTCAGCCATTTACAAGTCCACTGCTGAACATAGGCCTCCCCCACAGCCACAAAAGCTTGTAGCTCTCATTTTGAAGGGATTTGCCGTAGTCGCCACGCTTGGCAGGCGGGTTGGCAACCTTTCATTATTCCAGGAGATGCTGCTGCCCATCTCCTGGTTTTCATTTTTCCTCTGACGACTTTTACGACACCCGCGGGATGAGATGGATCGGCTGAGTGTTCTCTACCACCCCGGTAGAGAACACTCAGCCGACCCCTGATTCTAAAAAAAAGTTTCACCATGGACGCTGTTTAGCGACTGCCCAAAGATGACCGCATCTTTTGATAAATGTAGACGCCATTGCTACATTTGCAGCTTTCCTTGCAATTGTAATAATCTTTTCGCAACTGAAGTTTAAATTTGGTCAAAAAAAAATATTTTGGTCATACTTGTGAGCGAGTGCTGTTGGTGGAGGCTGATGTGCTCGAGATTACAATTTAATTATATGATGATGTTCTCCTAGCCAATTTCGACCACGGCGACAACTTCCGAATCCGAATGTCGAGAGCCATCTACTGCACAGGAGATATTTCAGTGCCACAAGTGTACGTGCAAACACAGAGGCACTCACTCGTCCCGACCTACCCGCCCGATGTAACGCTAATGCGATAAGATCGGAGATAGGCTAGGATGCAGTGTCAGATACAGGAGGACAATCACAATACAACCAGACCCGAAAACCAACAATTTGTTTTAGCACAAACGTTGGCTCCGGCTGGGATTTGAACCCAGGACCCGCCGCGAAGAAGTCAGGTACTCTGACCAATACTTACTTATATATTGTTTGTATTAATCTTGTATTGTAGTAATCGTGCTTTGGTTTCCCTTGACACCATTCTTTGTAATTTAAATTGTAATGTTCTTTTCACTGAGATAAAAAAGGATTTAGAAAAAGAGGACTGCGGAGTTTCTTTCGCCTGTTTCTTCTCCGTCAGAGGAACCTCATTACGAAACGGTGGTAGATTTTTATTTCTCTTCGAAATTTATATTTCTTACGTCGAAAAATAAAGAATTATCATTTCACTTTACGGTTGGAGTGTAGTGCGGTCTCACAAGGAACTGTAAAACCAATGTTCTGGATGAGGGTGACACAGCATTTATTACAGACAGACGTTGCACTTACAATCAGGAGAAAGATATGTCGTCTCGTCACTTTCTTGCATAGACAAAAAGAAAGAACAGAAAAAAAACTACCAGCGAGCATTACGATAATATACAGGGTGTTTGGTCCGACACCAAATAGGCGTGTTCGAGGGCCCATTTGGATGATACAAGTTGGCCAAAAAAATCCCGGTTTTCACCTAAATCGTACCTATTTACCACCATAACATTTGTAAAATCTGTTTTAGACCGGATGTTTTTACTTCAGTTTTTTTTTTTTAGATCATTGTGAAAGTTGAACTTTGAGGTAAAATTAATTCTTTTTTTCACTCTATGAGCTCTAATTCAGTTAGTTAGCGCTGATTTTTATCTAATTTTGCTTTGCGTGGCCTGAAGGTGTATCAGAGACCAAAACTGAAAACCGTTTTTTTTTGGCCAAGTGTATCCTCCGAATGGGCCCTCGAACACGCCTATTTGTTTTGTCGGACTCTCTACCAAATCCTATATTTTCGCGCTGTAAATTTCCGATAAAAGTAAACATACAGCGATCGAAAGCACCCAGAAGAGTCAATGCAAAAACTATTTAAATCCGAAGTTTGATGCAACTTTGAATATTAATTAAAACCAATCTTCAACCTATTCCAGTATAATCTGCAGATGCAGCGAGTGGACTGCGCTCCCCCGTTCGCAAATCGCTCTCGAATAATCGCGCGCCAATTAAAACTGCTTATTTCCTTAATTCTGAGCAATCGCTCGCTTAAACAGCTTTCATTACTCCACAACGCACGCTCACGCCAAGTTCGACCTTATCGCGCTGACTTGAAAACTCAGTTTCGATCACAAACTATCAAAATACACAGTCTGATTTCGTAAGATAATTTTGCTAAACAAAAATAGCTCTTGTCGTAATGAACTACGATTAAAAGTTAAGTGATAAGCTTGAAGCAGAAGAGGTAAATGGGAAATTGTGAGCTAACTCACCGACGTCGGAATAAAACAACTCTTTGCGCTAATAATGAGAAAGTGCGCACAGACTAATATGTAATACAGATAGTGCATTATTACAAATATAATTTTCCCTAATCCTCGACTTCACAGAGTCATTAACTATTTAATGGGGCAATATATACGTTGTCACAACAAAATCCCAGAAAGTGCACAAAGTGTTTCAATAAAAAAGTTTAAAAAATTTTGTTAAACAAAGACTTTTTAAGAAGGGTTACTATAATATTAAAGAATACATGGATGATGATAACCTCTGGGTATGAGGTGATCGTTGCCAAGCTATTTCTACATCTTTATAATATTTTATTGCATATTACTTTTAAAATAAGTTCTTCCCAGGACAGAGGGGTTTCTTTGCGAAGGTTTCTTTGCAGTGTAGCTTAAAAAATTACGTTCAATGAGTATTATGTAAATGATCTATATTGAATAAAAAATATTCTATTCTATTCTAATTCAGAGCATAGGTAATTGCAAGGATAGCCCTCCGTCAGAGGAGAATAGTACCTACCTCTTTTCTACCGAGGTGTCGTAAGAGGCGGACTAAGGTATTGTACGGAAAGCCTTTGTTCATGCAGAATAACACCATAATATGTAAAGCTAACACTATACTACGCGTGGGAACGCAGTGGAGAGTAAAATTTTTTTTTTGACTACAATCAAAATGACAGCGACGTGGTGTGGTTCGCGACCCGTCACGCCTCGTTTGACCTCTGCCTACCCCTATATCGGAAATAGGCGTGATTGTATGCATGTATGAACAGCAAGTAGCTGATGAACCTAATGTAAATAGCAGATGATAGTTTTGAAATTGTTGTATTATCATCGATCCAACACTTTGTGCAAAATTTCAAACTGTTCGGACGTCTGGCGGTGCTCGCCTATAACTTCATAGTACACCAGTAACCTGGGTTCGATCCCCGCTGCCAGCACCACCACGTGTTTAGCGGCGAAGGAAAACATCATAAATTAGATGTTAAAAACGTCACCCCGAAAGAAGTAACTGATGGAGCCGTGGTTCGGCCCTCTCGGGCGCCTTCGAGTCAGTCTACTTACGCGCACAGGATAACATCCCAAGCCGAGGTTCCCTCTGGGGGGCCCTTGCGCTATTTACCCAGTATTACCAGGTTCGGCTTAGCGCTCTCAGCGCTCTGCCACCTTTCAATCCAGCGAAGCTGTAAAAGCCTTCGGGCTAACAGTGACCATCAGTCATAAAAAAATTGTTTTTTTTTTAATAAAGGTTATTCAATTAAGTTTTAAAATTCAATGAGCCACATATTAGTCCAGCCATAATGATAAACCTATAAAATGTACCGGATTTTACGCTACTGTACGTTTAATTTTTTTTGTCTGTATTGAATTTTTCATCAGTCTCTGCATGTATATACTCTATGCCGTTAGTAGAATTCAAACGGCGAACGCTAACTAAGCAGTTATTGAGGATGTGCCTCGGAATGGCTGTTGAAGGAAGACTACTTAGATATACACCAGCCTCTTCCATGTGGTAGAAATGTGTATAGTACATTAACAATGATAAAAAAGGATGCGGTGGGGAATCCCCGTTAGCAACGGAGTTATTTTTTTCAACTCTATTCATGATTTAATATGTAGATTTCTAATTATTATATTATTGTATTTGAATGAAAGTGGGCTTCACATTTTGGTGTGACAAACCAAAATGTGAAGCCCACTTTCATTCAATTCTCTCTCTCTAATTTGTATGTTTTATCTTATTTATCATCTTTTTTTTCAATGCAAAAATGTAAAATAGGGACTTAAAACAATAAATTTCATTTAATATTTTAGGTATAATAGTCTTTTATTAAAAGTTAAATATAAAATAGTGAATTATAAATTATATATAAATTATATACCTCCTATCAAAGGTGATGCGTGGTTAGCGTACCTGACTTCTACGCCACGGGTCCTTGTTTCGAATCTAAGCCGGAGCCAGTTAAGTGGCACATTTGTGCAAAACACAAATTGTTGGCTTTCGGGTCTTGTTTTGTTGTGCATGTGAAATTTATATCTGTAAAACGCACCCACGATACAGGAGAAATCCTACTGCGGGGCTTCGTTTTGCTAGATTTACGAAACCCGACAAATTGACGGGTTTTCGATTTTATGCTTTAAATTCTGAACAAACAAATATTATTCTCTAGCGATTATGTATTGATTTTTAATGATACGAGTGTTATGCAGCGAATATATATATCTAGTAGTTTTATTTGTAACACCTATATTTTATTATATTTATTTATTTATTTATTTAAACTTCATTTGCACAAAAGTGTACAAAATGGCGGACTTAATGCCTACAGGCATTCTCTACCAGTCTACCTTTGGGTTGATATCTAAATGTTGTTTACTTATACGTAATATACCCGTCCCGTCCCGTCCGAAAAAAATGCACGTAAATCTAGTGTTCAAAAGAAAATAATAAAATATACACACGTGTTTAGAATTGAGGTTATAGAGCTTACTTCCTTACTACTACATAGCGATGCTTGCACGCAGCCACACACATTTAACCGCATATAATAGAAAGAGAAAAAGAGGGAAAGGGCGTCTGAAAGCGGCATAACGGTTTTTCCTTACGTGACGATTTCGGTCAGTTCTCTCTACTGTAAGCTGCGTAGAAGAACTACGTTCGAAAAATACAATAAAACGTACTAATGGATTTCATTCAACCGCGTGGCCCAATAGTGGTCAGAACAGCTGCCTTTCGCCGCGAGTCCTGGAGGTCTACTACGAAAATAGAAAAACGAAGTTTCGGATGACCAATGTCATTATTATTTATCAAATTAAAAAATAAATGACGAGACGAGCATTACGTTCACCTGGTGATAAGTGCAACGTCTGCCCATTGCAAATGCTGTGTCACCGAGAACATTTCTGTGTGACAGCACACTGGGACCGCCACACCGTGACATCGCTTTAGTCTCATGTGCACTGTTATTACACCAGCTTAAGTGACCTTGTAAATATAAGTCATGCTTTCGAATCCTTACCTCCTATCTAAGGTGATGCGTGGACTACGGGAAGGGGTAGAGTCTCTCAGGGTTAAAAAGCGACTTACCTACACCATACCCTATTTGAAAAAAAAATCAAATACAAATGCGTACTATACTTAGAATATTTTTCTATAATTAGAAATATTTATAGTTATTTTACTGCTTTTAATCATATTTGTCCGTAAGCCTTTTTTTAATAAATAACATACATATATACTGACACCCTT
The DNA here is from genome assembly GCA_019845155.1 of Luehdorfia chinensis. NCBI lineage: Eukaryota > Metazoa > Arthropoda > Insecta > Lepidoptera > Papilionidae > Luehdorfia > Luehdorfia chinensis. Next base: position 5,404,912 of record JAHVAK010000363.1, on the reverse strand, counting down.
TTCCATTTGGGGTAGGCAGAGACCTTTCCACTTTGTTTCCACACATTGCCGTCTTCCTTACACAGTAATGTTGCAACATTGCTTAACGGAAAAACTGGCCTGGGTGGACCTACCTGCCGTATTCTCCTCCACCATTCGTCTTCTCTCTTTTCAGCCTTCATTGTCCACTGCTGAACATACGCCTCCCCATAGATTGCACACATAAGTTTGTAGGCTATCATTTTGGGGGGGATTTTGCCATAGTTGCCACGCTTGGCAGGCGGGTGTGCAACCGCAGTTTATTTATTCGGATGTTCCAGGAAGATACTGTTGCTCAACTCCTGGTTTTAATTTTCCCGTCTGTCGACTTTTACGACACCCACGGGATGAGATGGGGTGGTAGATTCTCTTAAGATTTAATAAGATAAAAAGATTCTCTCTTAATAAAAAATTAAAATCATGGTGGCAACTGTTATAGTACAAATCTGAATTGTTAACGTGTTTAATAAATAAAAAGCTAAGTATATCCAATTTTTTATTATTTTAAACTAACATAAGTGTATGAATAAAACTAAATTATAATTAAATTTAGTTACGTTATGTATTTTATTGTTTATTTACATTATGACACAGTTAAGTGACCGTGGTCTAAATTATAACTATGAGAGTATTATCTAACTATAATGTATTATTATTCTGTAAAAGTAAAAAATAATTGAAGCATTTTAATATTCTCTATTCATTATTTAAACAAAAACTTCTACAAATTTACAAGGCCTTGTAACGCCATCTAGCGTTGAGTAGTAAACTATCTATATCTTTGCTATTATTAAAACATTATGTCATAATTTCAAAATAATAAATAAATTGGTTGAAAAGAAAAAAAAACATTTAAAATTTCATGGCAAAATAATGAGTGCAACAACTTTAAATTCTTATTTTAACTATGAAATATTATTTAAATACAGTGCTGCAGTAATCTTTGTCTTAATTCCGTTAAATACCGGTAGAGGGCACTGAAAATAATACAAACTTTTCATTACAAGTTGTAATAGATAGCGCCCAAATAACTTATATATCATAAAATGAAATTATTAATCAATTATATATTCACTAAACCGCTAACGTTACTTATTTATGTAAACCTTACATCTTACAACTTACATAATATCATACTTGAGTTTGATAATTCTAGTGTCAATACGAAGCGTCATCTATCGTTCAGTGGCCAACCTCTGTGGGCGTTTTTGTATGAGTTTCTGCTCATCCCGTATGATGCAGGCGAGATGTTCCGCAGCCAGATCCATGTCTTGTTCGGGGATTTTGCTGAAGGTTAACCTTAAGTACGGGCAGGGTATGCTGGTGTCGTATAAAAAGGCTTGCCCCTGGGACTAACATCAACCCTCGTTCAAAGGCACGCTGGAATACCTGGTGATAAACGGGAATTTTTTTAAATTTATTAAAGTGATAAAACGAGCAAAACGTTCCCCTCATGGTAAGTCTGCCCATAATAAATGCGGTGTCAATCAGAAAATTTCTGTGTGACACCACACTGTGCCCATCACCCTGAGACATAACTTCGTAACTCTCAGCTCAGTGATTACGCTAGCTCACAGTGTCATTCAAACCGAAACACAGTAATGTTTGCACACTACTGCTTCACGGCAGAATAACTGGCCCTGGGTATGTACCTACCTAGACGGATTCCTGCATAGGAATCCTACCACCAGTGTAAGTGTGGTCAAAAATAAAGAATAAAGTGTAACATATAGCACCGAGTCCTTGTGGTCAGTCAGAGTTTATAAGCCAAAGTCACTAAAAGTAAAATAAAGTTACAGTCTATATAATGTCTCACTGCTGAGCACAGGTCTCCTCTCATTTCTGAGAGGGTTTTGGAGCCGGGAAATGTCCGTCACGCTACTCCAATGCGGCTTGGCGGACTTCACATGTCTTCGAAATATTGTTATTCCTCAGACATGCAGGTTTCCTCGCGATGTTTTCGTTCACCACTAAGCACCTGGTCATCACCACTTAATCAGTGCCAGCACCGGGATCGAACTCAGGTCACTCGCATACGTGAAATATCATCTAGGCGTAAATTGAGGCGAGCGCCCGGCCCCTATGCTACCACGGCATAAGTCATTATTTGTGTAAAAACACAAATTGCTGGTTTTAGAACCTGGTTATTTTGTGATTAACAGAGTGTCTCCGACATCTACCTCCGGTCTTATCACATGACCGCTTCACTAGGCCCGGGGAGGTTAGGATTAGTGAGACCATGTGGTTGCACATACACTTGTGGCACTATAATATTTCCTGCGCAGTTGATAGCTTTTACGCATTTAAAAGTTGTCGCCGTGATCGAAAATGGGTCAGGAAGACATCACGGCGAAGATATGGTAGAATAGTTGTAATTTTTAAGACATAAGTCTGTTACACTTAACACAGGACGCTGCAAAATCTAGAACATCATGTTCTAGAGTTTGCTGCTTCAAATGAAGCGTCCAATTTCCTGATATTTAGATTATAATCAAAAAAGATTAGACTTCATGAGCTCTAAAGAGGGACAGTAAGGAGAAAACGATTTACTGGTGGCAAGGTGATGTAGAAAACCGTCTACGAGGGTATTACCGAAATGGCAGTTGTTCTGCCGCTGCAAGCAGACAGTACTGTTTCGGTCTGAAGGGCACTGATAGCTAACGTAACTGGCTACTTGAGATTTAAGAAATTATGTCTCTGGGTGCCGAGCTCAGAAAGGTATTGTGCCAGGCCGCGCAGAGCGCTCAGTGCGTCTCCGAGCGCGTCGCGCCGCGCGCGGTAGAACGAGAGAGAGAGAATGAGAGGAGATAGACTCACCATGTTGTAGACATCGTCGACGCCGTCGACGCGCAGCCAGTAGAACATTCCGGCGCGCGGCGGAGCCCAGTGGGCCAGGCCGCGCAGCGCGCTCAGTGCGTCTCCGAGCGCGTCGCGCCGCGCGCGGTAGAACGCCCGCGTGCGCTCCATGTGCGCCGCCAGCTCGTCGCGGTGCGATATCAACCGCAGCACTATCGCCTGCAACCAGTCACCGTTGTTAGATTTATCAATGCGAGCATATCATGGAGCTACGACCGTTCCAATTTTTCGTTGCCGTCCACTACCTTTTAATATGGATGAAAAGGGCGATGGCTGCTACCACCATCACACTTGATCAGATGCTTGTGGGGCTGGCCTGATTAATTTTGAAATACACTCATAAAAATATGTATTCTCTGAAACTTTATCATGGAACGTGCTTCGGTTTACTACGAGACTATTATTTGTAAATTTATTTAGAATGTTTTTGAATAAGAAATAATTAAAGAATTACAAAAAAGAAGACGCCTGCGAAGTTTCTTTCGCCTATTTCTTCTTCGTCAGAGTTACCTCAATACAAAATGCATAGTAGATTGTTAAAAAAAAATACGTTTGATAAACCGCAGCGCCTGTTTATTTACCGTGAAGCAGTAGTGTACAAACATTGATGTGTTTCAGTCTAAAGGATACTGAGAGCTGGTGTAATCAGTGGGCATGTAAGATCTATGAACCGTCGTCTCAGGGAGCCGGGTGCAGAGTAGTGCCACACAGAAATGTTCTAGGTGACGCAGCATTTATGGATGGACGCCGGCACTGTACCATGAGGTGAACGTTATGCTCGTTCCGTCCCTTTAAAAATTAAAGAACTTTTATTTCGTTTTGTTAAGACCGTGTTTAGTTGCAACCTAAGGGAGATACCTACTCCTGTGGACAACAGGACAAACCGGACTTGCTAAAGGCGGCAATTTTTTCAGTTCGTCTAATTTAGTAAGACTGCATACATACATTAAAAATCAGTCGAATACTTATTTGAATTTTAAGAGATCCTAAAGCCTAACTCAAAACTCAAGTTTCCAACCAACTGTTTGAATCTTCATATTAGGACTACAACTGATTACTGAACTGACTGACAGACTAAATTATTAAAGACTAGAAGTGTATAAAACCTAAATCTTTTATTTATAAATTAAAATACGTATTTCTAAAAATCAATGCATTTTAAATCACATGGCATAGAGCCTGATGCTTTTGTTGTTTCTTTATTAGTGAGTGTGTCACAGGGACCGATCCTAGGTCCAGTTACTACCACCAGTACAAAGTTCACATTTATTATCGACAAAATATATTGTAAAACATGCCTAAGAAAATCCGCCTAATCACATTCTTATGTTGGTTTCCGTAAACCGCGTATAGGCGAACATAACGTGGGGCGTCTTTTGGTTAGAATAGAATAGAATTATTTTTAATTCAACATAGATTACTTCCATAATACTTATTGAAAGGTTTTTTTTCTTTTTTTACTACACTGGTTCGCAAACATGCCTCTGTCCTGGGAAGAACCAGTAAGAAAGTCAGCGGTATTTTATCCTTTTTAAACCTCGTACCGGCAAACGCAGCGTAGGGCGACCCCCCACTAGATAGAGCGACGGCCTGCTCGATTTTGCGGGAAGTCGATGGATGCAGGTGGCTCAGGACCGTGTTTTGTGGCAATCTATGGGGGAGGCCTATGTTCAACAGTGGACTGTAATAGGCTGAAATGATGATGATTATGATGATTAATTTTACTGGTGGTAGGATTCCTGTGCAGGGATCCGTTTAGGTACTACCTTAGGTACCACCCCAGGGCCAGTTATTCTACCGTGAAGCAGTAGTGTGCAAACAATACTGTGTTTCGGTTTAAAGGGCACTGTGAGCTAGCGTAATCACTGGGCATATGAGACTTAAGAACTGATGTCTCAGGGTGACGGGCGCAGTGTGATGTTCGTTCCGTCACTCAAATGAAATAATATATATATATATATAAATAATATATATATATATATATATATATATATTATAATAACCATTTTTATGAAGTCTTTGTCTAATAAAATATTTTAACTTTTTGATTGAAAGACTTTCTGCACTTTCTGGGATTTTGTTGTAAAAACGTGTACATTGCCTCATAAAAGAGTTACTGTCCCTGTGAAATCGAGTAACAGGAATTATTAATTTATGCTTGTTCCGAGTATTTACATTATGAACATCACTTCTTTAGTAAACTGTTTTACTCGTATGTTCTTGTTGTTGACGACCGCGTGGCTCGTCAGAGTACCTGACTTCTAAGCCGCGGGTCCTGGGTTCGAATCCCAGCCGGAGCCAACATTTGTGCTAAAACATAAATTGTTAGGTTTTCAGGTCTAGTTGTGTTGTGATTGTCCCCGTGTTTCTGACACTGCATCCTAGCCTACCTCCGATGTTATCGCATCAGCGTTACATCGGGCGCGAGTAGGTTGGGACGAGTGAGTGCCTCCGTGTTTGCGCGTACACTTGTGGCACTATAATATCTCCTGCGCAGTTGATGGCTCTCGACAGTAGTCGGAAGTTGTCGCCGTGGTCGAAATCGGCTAGGTGAACATCATCATTATGTTCTTGTGTACAGGTTAAATGGAATGATGATCTGCACAAAGTGGCAGCAACTGAATGTGTTAAGACGAAGATCGGGCTAAGAGGCGATAATTGAGTGAAGCTATGTCTAACAGTGGACTGCCGCTGGCTGATGATGATGTTGTAGAAGTAGAATAGAATACTTTTTTATTCAATATAGATCATTTACATAATACTTATTGAACGTCATTTTTTTTTTTAAACTGCACTGGTTCGCAAAGAAATGCCTCTGTCCTGGGAAGAACCGGTAAGAAACCCAGCGGGATTATTTTTTTCAGTCATTTTAAATATACTAATACAGCAGTTTTATAAAGATGTAGAAATAGTGGATTGAAAAGTACTCGGCCTAACCAAGAAAATAAACACATACTAAATCAGTTATATTTTTATTTTTCTACATAATCACCATCAAGTTCAATACACTCCAAGCATTTAGACCGTTAAAAAAAAAGAATCTTCCTTAGAGTCAAAATATGCGTCTAAAGCTGCTTTGACCTCGTCGTTTGTCGAAAATCTTTGACCTCCCAAGTGCTTTTTTAGGTTAGGGAACAGAAAGAAGTCTGATGGTGCCAGATCAGGTGAATACGGCGGATGCGGTAACAGTTCAAAGCCACAGTTGTGAATTCCAGCCATTGACTGTACTGACGTGTGAACACGGGCGTTATCTTGATGAAACAGGACTTTTCTTCTGAGCATTCCTCGACGTTTTTCTTTTATTTCCTCTCGTAAACGACGTAGTGAGGTGCAGTAGTAATCAGAGTTTATAGTCTGACCCCTTTCAAGATAATCAATCATAATCACACCTTTCGAGTCCCAGAATACTGAAGCCATCACCTTATTTGCCGACAAAATCGACTTAGCCTTTTTAGGGGGTGGTGAACCAGGTCTTCTCCACTGTTTTGATTGTTGTTTTGTTTCCGGTGTACAGTAATGAACCCATGTTTCGTCCATAGTAACAAAACGATTCAAAAAATCATCTGCATCGGCTTCAAATAACTCCAAACAGTCGCGTGAAATAGTCAATCGCGTCCTTTTTTGTTCAACTGAAAGCAGTCGCGGAACCCACCTCGCAGACACCTTGTGGAAACCCAACTCGTTGACAATGATGTTTTGAGTTCGTTCATAAGAGATGCCTATAATATCGGCTATCTCTCTAATTTTTAATCTGCGGTCTCCCTATTATTAAATCAAGTACTTTTTTAATATTCTCGTCAGTAGTTGACGTCGAAGGCCTTCCAGAGCGGGGTTCATCTTTCACACTCTCTCTACCACGCTTAAATTCTGCTATCCATTTTTTGACGGATGAATATGACAGAGCACAATCGCCTAATGTACTGACCATGTCATCATGGATGGCTTTTGATGATAGTCCCTTCTTATGGAGGTACTTAATGACGGCACGCTGCTCGATTTGCTCCATTCGCGGAAATTACGACCGATTACTTTGTTAATAAATTTATAAAATCACAACTAATTATCGCACACGTTTCGAACTTCACACAATGAACTAGTCTGAACTGAACTAAATAATGTGGGTAGATTTAATTTTTAGAATTGAATGGATCTGTGTTAGGCCGAGTACTTTTCAATCCACCCTTGTAGCTTGGTAGCGATCACCTCATTCCCAGGGGTTATCATCATCCATGTATTCCTTAATATTATAATAACCCTTCTTAAAAAGTCTTTGTTTAACAAATAGTTTGAACTTTTTTATTGAAAGACTTTGTACACTTTCTGGGATTTTGTTGTAAAAACGTATACATTACCTCATGAAAGAGTTACTGACTCTGAAGTGTGAATTAAGTCCGTTAAAATATATTTAGCACTGTATATACAGTAAAGAATTTTACAATTTAGTTCGTCATCATCGTTCATTGTTTCAACCTATAACAAGTCCACCCCTGAACATAGGCCTCTTATTTTGGAGGGATTTTTCCATAGTTGCCACGCTTGGCAGGTGGGTTGGCAACCGCAGTTTATTTATTCAGATGTTACATGAAGGTGCTGCTGCCCATCTGGTTTGCTTTTTCCCTCTGTCGACTTTTACGACACCCAGGGGATGAGAAGGGGTGGTAGATTATTTTAAGCTGCCATCACACGGTAAAATTAGTTACCTTGTGATTGTGTCACAGGAAAATGTACCGAAGATATTTTTTAATACAACATGCTATTGAAAAAAAGTACACGTGGCAAGTGAATCTTATGTACTTATAAGAAATTTGATAAAAATAAACAAAGATAAATTAATAAAAATATTTAATAAAACATTTTATAAAAGTAAGTTTACGTATTTTATCGTATTGAATTTTTAAAGTATTTATAACCCAACGTTACGAGTGCTTTACAGCTCCCATGGTCACGGGGGTCTAAAAGAAATAAAGGAATATAAGAAGTATTAAAAATAATACTCACTGTAAAATAACAGCTCAGTATCTAAACATTTATACTTTAATTGATAAAAATAACCTCTCAACGCGCCTAAAAAAGTTTCACCTCAAAATAAACTATATTTTTTTTTTGTTTTTCGTCAATAATATAAAAAACATTGATACGTACGTCGTGACATAAGATGAGATAAATAACTTCCGATATGACAATGATAAAATTACATAACTTTAATTTATTATCATTTTAGTCAATTCTTGAAAATTAATGGTTTTATTGAACTCAAATAAAAAAATATCAAATAAAAAAATATATTCCTGCGATAATATATTTGACAAAGATAATGATTACTAATACAGTCTGATGCTACTTTGTAAAAGACCAATAAAACTAAATAAATCCGTGTGTAGGTGCCGCAGTGCCAGTTATTCTGCGCCCACTACTGCAGTGTGCAAACATTACTGTTTCGATGTGAAGGGCACTGATGGCGAGTGTAATTAATGGGCTAAACTACAGAACGAATATCTGTTTGTGACGAGCGCAGTATTGTGCCACACAGAACTGTTCTGGGTAACAAATCATTTGTCAACCATAACAAGACATTCGTAGAATATGTTAAAAATTATTCAAAAATATTTTAAATCAGTATGCTCCGCAGCCAAGACATTACACTTCAGCAATAAAATAAAGAAAGCGTCGGAAAAAATAAAAATGACTTGGAGTATTATTAACAGTGAAACGGGGAAAGTCAATGAACGCAACTCTAATTACAAATTAAATATTAACGACAAGCTATTGACATCTGATCATGATGTTGCCACAGCTTTTGAAAAGTTTTTTACCAAAATTCCTATTTTTACAACCAAATCATTAAATTCTTCTACTGCCGCTGAGACATTACTAAAACAAAATGTAACTTCTTGTACAAAAGATTTTGAATTTCATATGATAGATTCAAATGATATTTTATATAATTTTAAGATCGTAAGAGAACCGCAGATCTATGGGGTATGTCTGTTGAAGTTATTACGTCTATTATAGATATAATTGCACCTCAATTAGCTAAATATTTAATTCTAGTATTGAACTAGGTGTATTTCCTGGTTTTAAATCTGGTATTACATCGGACCCCTCTTACTTTAGACCTATTTCTGTACTACCAACATTAAGTAAAATTTTTGAAAAAATTATTCCTAATCAAATGTTAAAAATATTTTAATTTTTGTTTCACAAAAACCAATTTGGTTTTACAAGGGGTCGTTCGACAACCGATGCAGGTGTTGAACTAATTAAGTATATATTCGATGCCTGGGAGAATTTACAGGATGCCTTGGGTGTTTTCTGTGATCTTTTTAAAGCCTTCGATTGCGTTCATCATGAAGCACTCATCAGGAAACTACATCATTACGGTATAAGAAATTCTGCATTTAACCTTCTAACTTCATATTTGAGCAATAGAACGCAGAAAGTGGTTATTAATAGTACGAGTTCTTCCGGGCAGCATCTATAGGTGTGCCTCAGGGTTCGATTCTCGGCCCATTTCTATTCCTAATTTACATTAATGACTTACCTTACCTAGTAGGGGATAACCATGATATAGTATTATTTGCTGATGACACATCATTGATTTTTAAAATAAACGTCAACTTTTGTTATATGACGAGGTGAATAATGCTATTTCAAAACTAGTACATTGGTTTAACGTTAACAATTTGCTTTTAAATGACAAAAAAACTAAATGTATAAAATTTACAACACCAAATGTTAAACGCATGGATGAAAATGTACTCGTAAATGGGGAAGATTTGAGCCTTGTAGATGCCACTGTCTTTCTTCGAATAACTCTAGAGGCGAAACTTCAATGGGGCCCCCATATATCTAAACTAGCAAGTAGACTTAGCTCTGCAGCTTATGCTGTGAAAAGGATTAGAAACTTGACTAATGTTGAAACTGCTCGATTTGTTTATTTTAGTTATTGTCACAGCATAATGTCTTAAGGTATGACGTGGACGTAGAGGTGATTTTTGTTTTGCAAAAGAGGGTCATAAGATCATTTATAATCTTGGTTCTAGAGTGTATCTTAGAGATAAATTTAAAGAAATTAAAATATTAACCTTGGCCTCTCAATATGTATATGAAAACGTTATGTATGATATAAGAATATTAATCACTTTAATAAAAAAGTGATGTTCATAATGTGAATACCAGGAACAAGCACAAATTAATTATGCCAGTTACCCGACTTCACAGAGTCAGTAACTCTTTCATGGGGCAATGTATACGTTTTTACAACAAAATCCCAGAAAGTGCACAAAGTCTTTCGATAAAAAAGTTTAAACTATTTGTTAAACAAAGACTTTTTAAGAAGGGTTATTATAATATTAAGGATGGATTAAGGAAGAAATACATGTATGATGATAACCCCTGGGAATGAGGTGATCGCTGCCAAGCTATTTCTACATCTTTATGAAACTGCTGTATTTGTATATTTAAAATGACTGAAAAAAATCCCGCTGGGTTTCTTACTGGTTCTTCCCAGGACAAAGGCATTTATTTGCGAACCAGTGTAGCTTAAAAAATGACTTTCAATGAGTATTATGTAAATGATCCATATTGAATAAAAAATATTCTATTCTATTCTGTCATGGGTAAACGTTACACTTACCACCAAGCGAACGATTTTACTGTGGTGGTTCCCGGTGGCGGTAGTAGTTGTACTACTGCGGCTGGTCCTTTTAAGAACTAGGTAATGCATGTTTTTATTTACAATAATGTAAATAGTGTACATACAGCATACATACATAATTGTTTAAATTAGTACTAAAAGTTACCACGGATTCCGGTTTTAGGAACGAGGACTTAATTTTTTTTCAAGAATATGCTTTAATGTAAAAATAATTTCAATTATAACACAATGTTAAAAGCTACAATTCCAAATCGATGTAATTTTCTCTATAATAAAATGAAGTCATGGATATTTACCATAAGAAAGTTACTTATATAAATAACGTGTCGACGCGCAAACTGGTTGAACTGCGTGTAGCGTGCTGTGTAACGAGTACCATGTAGCGTGCATCGTTATTTTTATTGGATAAAGTGACGAGACGAGCAATACGTTCACCTGATGGCAAGTGCAACGTCTACCAATAACAGATGCTGTGTCACCCAGAATATTTCACTGTAGCACTTACACTACGCCCGTCACCATGAGACATATAAGTTCATAAGTCTTATATGCCCAAAGATTACACAATCTCTCTATGCCCTTCAGAACGAGATATAGTAATGATTGGACACTATTGTTTACGGCGGAATACCAAGCCATGGGGTGGTACCTACTTAAACGGAATGCTGCATAGGAATCCTACCACCAGTAAGCATAGTGTAGCATATAGTGGGTAGCGTATATTGCGTAGAGCAGCACACCTGCAAGAGCGTGAATGCGTGCAACAGCTAGAGTCGTGGTCTGTCTGGTCGTGTAGCGACTGCCGTGTAGGATGTAATGTGCATCGTGTGGCGATCATCGTGTAGGGTACAACATGTGTCGTGTGTCATGTAGCGCAGCACACCTGCGAGATTATGGGGGGTGCAGCATCTCGGCCTGGTGTTTCGTGTAGCGAATATCGTGTAGAGTGTACATAATTTCGGTGATGTAATTGCTGTTAGCCTTTTTTGGCTTTTACTGCTTCATCGGATCCGTGTAGAGTGTAAGGTGCATCGTGTAGCGAGGAACGTGTAGGATGTTAGGTGTATCGTGTAACGAGCGTTGTGTTATGTGACATGTATCGTGTGTCAATTGTGCTGTAATTGTACATTATTTTTAAAATGACTACGAAAAAAGATCAATAAATTGCCTGCTGTGTTTGTTGCTGGTTCTTTGCGATTTTTGCTTTTGGATTTTTTGCGAGCCAATGTAGTTTCGTAAAATGACGTTCAATAAATATTATGTAATAGTCAATGTTGAATAGACATTCATTCATCGTTTATTTCAGCCTATCTGTGGTCTACTACTGAACATTGGCCTCTCCCATAGACTGCCACAAAAGTTTGTAGCACTAATTTTGGGGGGATTTTGCCATAGTTGCCACGCTTGGCAAGATGGTGCTGTCCATCTTCCGGTCACGTAGCGAGGCGTACCTGCGAGAGCGTAGACGGGTGGAGCAGTTCAGCCTGCGAGTGCAGCTCGGCGCGGGCGACGAGAGCGGCGGGAGCGGTGAGCCAGCCCACGCGCAGCCCCGCGCTCAGCGCCTTCGACACCGAGTCCAGCCGCAGCACGCGACCGCACGCGTCCATCGACAGGAACGACGGCGTGCGCTCCTACACACGACGATCCACATCTACTTATTTTTTTAATACCATTAAATAATACCACGTGCTCTGCGGTGAACCAAACGCCATAGAAACGTCCCCAAAAACATTTTAATGTAAAGTCTGTCAACTCGCACTAGAGCAGCGTAACGGACACTTTTTCGCTTTCTCTCAGAAATGAGTGGAGGCTTGTACTCTCCTTATGGTACAATTGACTATAAAGTCCTCCTGGTGTTCGTAGGAGATATTAAAAAAACCACAGGCTTACTCGCAAAAAAGGGGCACTCGTCCTTAATCTACCCGCGCCCGAAATAACGCTCACACGATAAGATCTAAGGTAGCCTTGAAGGCAGTGTCACATGGGAACAATCACATACATACATACATAAGATCACGACTGTATCCCATAAGGGGTAGTCGGAGACTGGGCACTCACTGCAAAAACAGATGACTGCCACAATCCAAGTTTCACCAAAACAATATAGTTATAGGTGTGATAGGTGGTGAGCACATCGCCATCATGCGCTGTTGGGTGCACAGTGCAGTTTAATTCCTTACTCGCCTTTTACGAGCTCCATTGGATGAGATGGAGTGGTAGTATTCTTTTATCGAGCCGCCACCACACGGCACAACCAAACCCAAAGATCAACAATTTGTGTTTTTGTAGAAATGTTGATTCCGGCTGGAATTAGAACCCAGAATCCTGCAGCGTAGAAATCAGATACTCAAAACCTGACACACGCGATCATCGCACACAAATCCACAATTATTGGCCATAAATTTACTTTTTAAAAAGACACAACTTAAAATAATCCAACAGTCCCATTTCGCCAAATGTCAGTCCTCTGAGATCATGAGAATGATGAATTCTCATCTCAAAAATTACCTATTACGATCTGGCACGTAATAGCAATTGAAAACAACTTCTAAAGAGCAAGGCATCTGTGGCACGCCATTGTGGCAATTATGGTAAATTGACTGAGAGCCACTTGTCATTAATGAAAATGAGAAATCGAAATACTGCTTACCCCGGAATAATTCAGGTACATATAGGGATCGTCTTCGATAATCAAAAAGTCGTATCGGCATGCCAGTTCATACAGCTTTTTCTTCCTCTCTTCAGTGATGATGAGGCCAGTGGGGTTGCTCCCGGTTGGCACCACGTACAGCATTTTCGGCATTTTAAGGCCCCGTGCCAGTCTACTGTCCAGGACCGCCTCCAGGGTTTCGGGCACTATGCCACTATCGTCCTCGGGGATTGAGATGATTTCGGGATCATATGGTTTTAACTGTAAAAAAAGTTACTTGTTTTTCAATTAATTTTCCTTAGTCGACTTTTATGACAACTACGGGTTGAGGGTCCCAAGTTCGAACTTAGCCGGACAACATTTATGCAAAAAAACATAAATTGTCTGATAAGATTTTGTCTTACACGTAAAACGCACCCACAGCAAGCGGCTCACCTGGTAGTAAGTGATCTTTGCTGAGTGGAGTCCACTTCGACTTCACAATACAGCGTCACATTTTTATTCCAGTGTTTTACAGACCTTGTTTCCTGCTTTTTTTTTATTGTACTGTATATTGTTTTTTTATTTGCATTCTCTGTGTGGTTTCTGTATTGTGTACGTCGAATAAAGTCTATGTCAATGTCAATGTCATTATGTCACAATGTGTATTATGCCACAATTTAAGATGGTAAAACTTTGCTGGTGGAAGGATTCCTATGCAGAAATCCGTCTAGGTGGGTGATCCCCCAGGCCAGTTATTCTGCGTGAAGAAGTAGTGTGCAAACATTACTGTGTCGCTCTGATCGGCACTGAGAGCTGGTGTAATTACTGGGCATGTGAGAATTAAGAACTGATATCTCAGAGAGACGGTGCGCAGTGTGGTGCTACACAGAAATGTTCGTTGTGACACAGCATTTGGTATGGACAGACGTTGCACATCAGATGAATGTTTTGCTCGTTTCGTCACTTTATCCAATAAGAAATGGGTGGCGATGTCATGGACAGAAGTCAGTGACTTTCTCCACTTAGCGACTCGGCAGCGTGTAATGGACGTACCACGCTGATGGCGCCGGTGTAGGAGAACTCGCTGAGCACGACGGGGTCGCCAGGGTCCAAGTAGCATGTCGGCGCACTGGTAGATACCGTGCTGCGCGCCGCTTGTTACCAGAACATCGTGGGCTCCAGGCGCCCGGTGCAAAGCTCGCTGGAAGCGGCGCAGCTCCGACAGCAGCGCCGGGTACCTGCAAGGACCTAATGTCTTTACGTACATACAGTCACGCCTCTTTACCATATATGGGGTAGGCAGAGACCACTCACATATAGACACCATCGTACCCTACTTTTCGCCCTCGCGGGAAACGAGACGTGACAGGTGGCGAACCACGTCGCCGGCATCCTGGTACGAGTCAAAAAATCCCCACTCCCCACTGCGATCCCACGAGCAGTATAGTGACCGCATTGCATATGATGGTGTTATTCTGCACGAATTAAGGCTGTCCGTACAATACCTTAGTCGCCTCTTACGACGCCTCGGTAGGAAAGAGGTAGGTGTTATTCTACTCTGGCGGACATCTACCGGCTACTGAGTGTATAATATTTAATAATAATTATAAAAAACTCCGCTTAGCACAATACGAAAATACATAGTTTTCTAAATCCTCTTTTAAACGTGTTCTAGTCTTCCTAATAGTTTTCTACTCTGTTGGACACGTATCGGCTAGTCTATACCGACTTTAAAAGCTCGAAGCCACACAGAAGGATTTCTTCTGTATCGTGAGTGCGTTTTACAAACATAAATTTCACATGCACAACACAACCAGACCCGATAATCAAATCATTGTGTTTTTACGTAAACATTGGCTCCGCCTAGAATTCGAACCCAGAAGCCGCGGCATCGAAGTCTGGTACTCAAACACACTAGGCCACGCGCTCAAATGCGCATGCGATAAATGGTTGCATGTTCAATGGTGGTAGGATTCCTATGCAGGAATTTGTCTATGTACTACCCCAGGGCCAGTTATTCTGCCGTGATGCAGTAGTGTACGAACATTACTGTGTTTCGGTCTGAAGGACACTGAGAGCTAGCGCAATCACTGAGCATATGAGACTGAAGAACTCATGTCTGAGGGTGACAGGCGCATTGTTGTGCTACACAGAAATATTCTGAGTAACACAGCATCTGTTATGGGCAGACGTTGCACTTACCATCAGGTGAACGTTTTGCTCGTCTCGTCACTTTATCAAATATAAAAAAACATTTCATATATTCAATGTATTTGTTACTGTACACCATATACAGGAATAAGAAATAAAGTCAGCAGACTAGCTCTGAAAGCGAGAGCTATAATATCGCCTGTTGAATATATTTCTTCCAGACAAGAATTGTGTTTAGAACGTATATATTCAAAATGTAAAGAAGATAGCAGAGAGAGGTGTACAAACAAAATTAGTTTTTTTTACAGCTAGAAGAATTCCGGAAGGATGTAGCAATCGGTCTAGATGGGTACCACCGCAGTGCGGGCTATTTTACCCACAAGCAGCAGTGTGCAAACATTATTGTGCCAGTCTAAAACTAGTGTAATTACTTAGCATATGAGACTTAAGAACTGTTGCCTTAGGGTGACAAGTGCAGTGTGGTGCCACTCAGGAGTTTGAGGTTTAAAGTCCTGCTTGACAATGCAACAAAAACGGCCGGCATGGCTTATCACCAGTCGTTTCGTTTAATATAAAAATTTGTTTGTAATATAGAGTTAGTTCATCTTACCCCTGAGAAGGCATATACTGGAGTGCGGTGGACAACTCTTTTCCCTCCAAAACTAGTTCCCCTCCAGTCTTAATCTGTAGTTGCAGCCGGCTGAATGGAAACATTTCCTCGTTGGGCATACCCTCGGCGAGCGAAATCATTTGTTTGCCAACTTTGTAGGCCAATGTCGCTATAGAAATAAAGGTTGGGTCAGAAGATCGTGTGTTATAGTTCGTATTGACAAAACATCTTCATTGAAGTGACTGGCTGATGTGATGATGTCGCATGCATTGGAACTAAATTAAAAAAAAAACTATCAAAATAACTTTTGGCGCCAACACGAAATGTTGCGGGTGAAGTTTTCATTGAATTTTGTAATTTCTCTGTATATTTGTGTGTTTAACATCGATAGTTTATTATGCAGCTGTGCTCGTGAGAGTGTACTGTGATTGGAAAATTCGATTCGAAACTAAACTTGTGCTTTTCGTTTTTTTTTTTAATTTGATGAAGTGACGAAACGAGCAAAACGTTCATCTGAATGTAAGTGCAACGTCTGCCCATAACAAATGCTGTGTCACCCAGAACATGTCTGTGTTACACCACACTGCGCCGGTCACCCTGAGACATGAGTTCTTTAGTCTCATATGCCCCGTGATTACGCTAGCTCTCAGTGCCCTTCAAACCGTAACACAGTAATGTTTGCACACTACTGCTTCACGGCAGAATAACTGGCCCTGGGGTGGTACCTACCGAGACGGATTCCTGCATAGAAATCCTACCACCAGTAATTGTCTCGACCAATGCAGCAAAGCTTCAGAAAGATTTAAAATGATCTTTGTCGATCAAAATTTGATGTCTTGCTGTTTGAAGATTGTAACTTATCTAAAATTATATACCTGGATATTTTACTGTATTAAAAAAAAATACTGTTGGCGCCAAATAGGAAAGTATATCATCCATACTAATATTTTAAATGCGAAAGTAACTCTCTCCGTCCCTCTGTCTGTTTGTTACCGTTGTCACGGTTCAACCGCTGAACCGATCTTCACGAAATCTGTCACAGCGATAACTTGCATCCTGGGTACGGACGGGATATTTAAAAAAAACCTATATCTACGCGGACGAAGTCGCGGGCATCAACTAGTTGAGCTATAAACGTAGTACATACATTATAAGTTTTATATTAGTGGTGCCGTTAAAGTTTTATATTAGTGGTGCCGTTAAAGTTTTATATTAGTGGTGCCGACAGAATAACAGCGCTGCGGCAATTTTGCTGTAGCGTAATGCTGAGTCGGGTCCTTTTCGTTTGCAACGTCTAGCGCTTGGCAACAAAAACAGACTTACTAAGTAGCCATATTTATTTTTAGGTCAATTCATAACCTTTTAATTTGTAAGTTATTTTTGGAAAAGAGAATAACAACATCTAAAATTATATGTACGTAAAAAAATATTTTATTGTTATTTTGATCACCTATTGATATATCATTTAAATTGTTATGTCACGAATTACAAAATATATTTGTCGGTGTGATTGTTGTCATTGATGACGATCGCCACGACACTTATGGTAATGAGCAAAAAGTGCACTGGCTAAAGAACTGGGTTCTGCGCTGCGGGTCGCAGATTCCATTGGCTTCCACTGGTGGTAGGATTCCTATGCAGGAATCCGTCTAGGTAGGTACCACCCCAGGGCCAGTTATTCTGCCGTGAAGCAGTAGTGTGCACACATTACTGTGTTTCGTTTTGAAGGGCACTGTGAGCTAGCGTAATCACTGGGCATTTGAGACTTAAGAACTGATGTCTCAGGGTGACGGGCGCAGTGCGGTGTCACACAGAAATATTCTGGGTGACACAGCATTTGTTGTGGGCCGACGTTGCACTTACCATCAGGTGAACATTTTGCTCGTTTCGTCACTTTGTACAATTAAAAAAAAAAAAAAAATTTAATGGCCTACAGAGAGCTGTGGGTGTTGTGCTTGTCCTATTTTGGGTCATCCATTGTATTTATTTAATAGTGCCGGTGATAGAACCTTGGTCACCCGCGTAACATGAAATTTAATGCGAGCGCCCAGCCACTGAGCTACCACGGCGTTTGAACCCCTTGAGCTATCATAACATCTGAGTAATATTAATAAATTATGTAATAACTAGATAACATGATCCTTTCAATTTTTTGGGCCGTGTGGTGGCGGCTCGTTAAAAGAATACTACCACTCCATCTCATCCAATGGATCTCGTAAAAGGCGAGTAAGGAATTAAACTGCTCTGTGCAACCAA
Organism: Luehdorfia chinensis; assembly: GCA_019845155.1. NCBI lineage: Eukaryota > Metazoa > Arthropoda > Insecta > Lepidoptera > Papilionidae > Luehdorfia > Luehdorfia chinensis. The sequence goes on along the minus strand of JAHVAK010000363.1, from coordinate 5,386,732 downwards.
CAGCGCATGGTGGCCATGGGCTCGCCACCTATCACACCATGTGCATTATATTGTTTTGGTGAAACGTGGATTGTGGCAGTCATCTGTTTTTGCAGTGAGTGCCCAGTCTCTGCCTCCCCCTTATGGGATAAAGTCGTGATCTTATGTGTGTATGTTCATTTTTTTTCTCGTCTCGTACTAACGTTTAAAATTCACTGCAGTCACGGCGTCAGTCAATAACACCTTATCTGTCCGTCTGACCTTGTACTTTCAAAATAGATAATATATTTACGTAATTCGTAATAGATATTACTACGTTCATTTGTTTACTTAATTGTGTTTGGAGATTTTTTCTTAGCTTGTTATTTCCTTTTTTCAAACTGTATATTCCTTAATTTCACACGTGTTTTCCGTGAAGTTTGCCGTGTGGTGGCGGATAAGAGAATCTACCACCCCATCTCATCCCGCGGGTGTCGTAAAGTCGACAGAGTGAAAATAAAACCCGGAGATGGGCAGCAGCATCTTCCTGGAACTTCTGAATAAATAAATTGCGGTTGTCAACCCGCCTGCCAAGCGTGGCAACTATGGCAAAATCGCCCCCAGAATGAGAGCCACAAATTGTTGTGGCCATCTATTGGGGAGGCCCATGTTCAGCAGTGGACTAGTGATGGCCTGAAGTGATGATGTTGATGATGAAACAAATTTAAATTTTATTTATTGATATTTTATGTATTACGCGTGGCTTAATAGTTAGACACAATTATTTTGTTTTTGGGTCTGGTTGCGGATGTTCATGGGCGGCGGTGATCACTTACCATCGGGTGAGCCGCTTGCTGGCTTGGTCGCTCTTTTATAAAAAAGCAATAACATAAAAAAGTTAACCATTACTGTCGAAGTATTACATTCTTCCAATACAAGTTTTTTTGTAACTAAATTTGAATTGTTAATAAGCGACATAACAGGCAAATCGGGTTTCGACGGACTCGATTTTTTTATTTATAAGAACTTTAGATATAGAATCAGACAAGCTTAAAATCATCATCATATTGGTATTACGAAGTATACGACCAGTTTAAAAAAAAAAACTTAAAACGCAAGACTAGACAAGTATATTACGGTTGACTATGCGTCCTTTACTAACTTGCTTTCGCCCGCGGCACTACTTGCGTATAGTTAGATAGTCGTGCGACTTTACATTAGTACTGGTGGTAGGATTCCTATGCAGGAATCCGTCTAGGTAGGTACCACCCCAGGGCCAGTTATTCTGCTGTGAAGCAGTAGTGTGTAAACGTTACTGTGTTTCGGTTAGAAGGGCATATTAGACTAAAGAACTCATGTCTCAGAGTGACGGACACAGTGTAGTGTCGCACAGAAATGTTCTGGGTGACACGGCATTTGTTATGGGCGGGCGTTGCACTTGCCATCAGGTGAACGTTTTGCTCGTTTCGTCACTATAGGAAATGAAAAAAAACCTGGCCGACTGAGCTTGCGATAACTCGCGGGAAACGTTTCGTATAATTATTTCCTATAACATGCATACGTAATATACAGTATATAATAATCTGTTTATACCATTCAGTTACATTACCTGTCAGGTTAACAATATTGCCATCTGTTGTTGAGTCATCACCATCATCATCATTTCAGCCTGTCATAGTCCACTGTACCACTAGGCCACGCGGTGTATAGGCCCGGCCATATAGCTCATAGAACTGATAACGTTGGGGAAGAAAAGTTCTCGAGTGGCAACATCGTACCGGAAAACGCAGTGTTAATCTAGAAAATATTAATTTAAAAGCGTGCCCTAGTGGACAGAGTACCTGACTTCTAAGCCGCGGGTCCTGGGTTCGAATCCCAGCCGGAGCCAACATTTGTGCTAAAACATAAATTGTTGGTTTTCGGGTCTGGTTGTGTTGTGATTGTCCCCGTGTTTCTGACACTGCATCCTAGCCTACCTCCGATCTTATCGGATCAGCGTTACATCGGGCGCGGGTAGGTTGGGACGAGTGAGTGCCTCTGTGTTTGCGCGTACACTCGTGGCACTATAATACGAGTATCTCCTGCGCAGTTGATGGCTCTCGACAGTAGTCGGCAGTTGTCGCCGTGGTCGAAATCGGCTAGGAGAACATCATCATTAATTTAAAAAATATGTAGGTTGCATATTTAATAATTATTATAAATATTTGTCAGGAATAACACTTATCTAGATAAACTTAGGAAAGTCAAATATTGTCTAAATATCATCTAAATCGTTAAAGCGTAGGGCTGCTCGCTCACACCGCGGCATTTTTCATACTTCTAACATTTTTATACCCGTCTTAGTTTCTAAACGATAGGGTCCGAATCGAATAAATTAAAGGGGAATTTACAAGTACGTGAGGATTGATATCATGATCCGAATGTCATCACCTTTCGAATCTACTTGTGTTTCGATGGACTAATTTGAACAAAAAGCGGTTATTGTGAGTTAACTTTAATAGTTAAACATGTAGCCTCATGGACTTTTTTGTAAGTAATAATGAGTACTATGTAAGAGTCGTGTGGTGGCGGCTCGTTAAAAGAATACTACCACTCCATCTCATCCAATGGATCTCGTAAAAGGCGAGTAAGGAATTAAACTGCACTGTGCACCCAACAGCGCATGGTGGCGATGGGCTCACCACCTATCACACCAAGTGCATTATATTGTTTTGGTGAAACTTGGATTGTGGCAGTCATCTGTTTTTGCAGTGAATGCCCAGTCTCTGACTACCCCTTATGGGATGCAGCCGTGATCTTATGTATGTATGTATGTATGTAAATGTAGTACACAGGCTTTATGTCTAACTGTTATATAGTTAGACATATAGCCTCGCGGACTTTTTTGTAATGATAAGTTCAATGAAAATTTGTTTAGCTGTAATTAATAATTTCAAAAACTATTAAACCGATTTTAAAAATTCTTTCACCTATAACCAGCTACATTATCAGCGACTAACACGAAGTTGTTTTTTATTAAAAAAAAAACTGTGATTCCTACGAAAATTGCTATGATGTAAATCAAGGTATCAAAAATTTACTAATAAAAGTCATTATTTGGCGTGCGCTGCAAAAACTACATTATAGCGATTTTCGTAGGAATCCACGAACAGTTACCCAACAAGATGCTACGGCAGTCCTGCTGCGTCGCTAATATTCTCACGGGACCATTGATAACATTCAAGAGCAGTCATCAAAAATATTTGCGATACTTTTAGTAGATTTTATTCCAGACACTGCAATTATTATAAGCAAGGTTGATAGTCAGGCGATTGACTTGCTTAACCTTCTCTCAGCTAAGTTTAAAAATATGTGCTGGTTTAGGACTCGTTCATCAGGCACTGAACGATGCCGTTCATAAGGTCGTCAGATGAGTTTAGGAATTAGCGTACCAATAGTCTTTATTTTTCTTAAAAAAAACTCTTTGGCCCGTACTAGGATTTCGCATGTGTCGTGGATGCATTTTATAAACATAAATTCCACACGAACAAACACCCAGACGCGGAACAGCAATCTATAAGCCATATAAATATTTGTTCCGTGCGGGAATCGAACCCGCGACCCACAGCGAATCGCTTAACCACTGCGCCAACCGATTCAACAGTCGCAGCTGCTTGTTTCTGGATTTGAATTGAACCTAAGCCAATATTTATGGAATAAAGAAATACGACCTGCACGTTTTTGCGGGAAGTCGATAGATGCAGCTGGATCAGGACCGTGCTTTGTGGCAATCTATGGGGGAGGCCTATGCTCAACAGTGGACTAAAATAGGCTGAAATGATGACGATGATGAATTAAACCACCCAGAAAGTCTTCATTCTCATTTTGATAAAGCAGGAACGTGTCCAGCCAGTATCACGCAACAAAATGGACTGTATTGCTTTTTAAATTGGGAGCTTTACACATTTGAATTTCAAATGTAGATTACACCGACATTCCAACATAATTTGTTAAACCTTTTATCATCGCTGCTCAGCCACTGACGGGCTTACTGCAGGGACTACTACTACTCTGATACAGGTAAGAAAGAAACATTAATTTGTTACACGCACACAATTCACAGATAAATTAACCGTGTAGAAAAAAAACAGACAACACAGGAAAGAAAATATTTAAAATCCATCCGTTCATGGTGCAATGCTCAAAATGGACGGCCACTCAGGATATGCTAGGATGCATGATCCTGCCCTGATTTTAAGTGGCATCCAATAATATAAATATAAATGGAATTATATTTTTTATAAATTAGGGGAAGAATGAGATATACACATATACATACTATATACACACACACAAACACATGTATATACAGATACATATATTAGAAATACTTATAATATAGGTAAGGAAGGTACGGGCCAATACTGCTGAATATAATTATAAACCTGTGCAGTGCAAAGAATCTTCCATGCACCGATACCAAGTAGAACAACCCACCATTTGCCGTGACCAGAGAATTTGTCATAATAGCTGATGGATTGGCAATTGCTGCACCTATCATCTCGCACCTTAGATATGGCTGCCTGCAGTTAAGATATAACCATATTTCAAGACGAAATTGTTTTACGCTAGGTTTAGATTATCTGCGTACTAAATGTTATGATGTCTAAGGGTGACGGGCGCAGTGTGTTGCTACACAGAAATATTCTGGGTGATACGGCATCTATTATGGACAGACGTTTCACTTACCATAAGGTGGACGTTTTGCTCGTATCGTAGCTTTATATAATAAAGAATAACTAAAAAACTAGGTGCCGTGTGGTGGCGGCTCGTTAAAAGAATACTACCACTCCATCTCATCCAATGGATCTCGTAAAAGGCGAGTAAGGAATTAAACTGCACTGTGCACCTAATAGCGCATGCTGGCGATGGGCTCACCACCTATCACACCAAGTGCATTATATTGTTTTGGTGAAACGTGGATTGTGGCAGTCATCTGCTTTTGCAGTGAGTGCCCAGTCTCTGACTACCCCTTATGGGATACAGTCGTGATCTTATGTATGTATGTACTAAATGATAAATAGTAAGGAATTTCGAAAGCGGTTATTGAAGTAGGGAATCGTTCTTAAAGTTGAAAGAGTGCCGAGGTCACGATATGACGCAGTTACAACTTATAACTTAATGTTATTTTGAGAACTGGTCCACATTTGAGTTAAACTCGTTTATAATTGAGGAAGTACTAAATACGAGTATTGTTTACAAAGGGCGGTTATTCACTTTCAATTTAATAATGTGATACGTTTTATACCGGTGGTAGCCATGGCCATAACAAATGCTGTGTCACCCAGAATACTTATGAATGGTACCACACTGATCTCGTATCCCAGAGACATCAGCTCTTAAATCTCACATGTTGAGATATTTCACTAGCTAGCAGTGTCAGTGAGAAAAAAGCAAGACAAGATCTGTAAAACACTAGAAGCTTAAAGTATCATTATAACGCTCTAGAGTTTCGTGTGATGAATGAAGTCAAAGTCAAAGTTTCTTTATTTAGGCGTGTTTAAAGCTCGTATGAACATCAAAATCTACAGCGGTTCGAAACACTGGTTCGAAAAATATGACCTTCTCAGTGAAGAACCGGCAAGAAACTCTGGGGTCTTTCTTTTTTACAATATCTCATTACATAATGTCATTAATAAATTACATAAAAACTACATCATAAATTTAGTAGCCCGGAGGTTTGTAAAAGTTATTTCCACACATCTTTGTCCTCTATATAATGATCTATTTTACAAAGTGCTTGAAATATTTTAGAAGTCACACTTTTATTAGTTTTATTGTAAAATTTTATAGAGCTGCTAAGAAAAGTATTTCTAGTTTTAGCCAACCTAAACATAGTTTGTTTGTTGTCATGTCATGTTTTCCATACGTACATAATATTTACAAAAAGAAAAAACGAAATATTAGTCTCCTTGAATAGTTCTTGTAACGACTCGCGAGGTTGAAAATTACCCAAAATGCTTGTTTTTGCAATATAAATATTGTTTCCAATCCATCATCGGCATCATCGGCAAACATTCTCAGACATTTTTTGTACCAAATTTGTAAGATCATTAATGTAAAATAAGAACAGACATGAACCAAGGACCGAACCATGAGGAACACCCACTTTTCCTAGACTACCTAATGACATAACACCGTTGGGGTACTTTATGCTCTCTATTTGTGAGAAGGAACATAAAATCCAGTGCGGCTTCGCGAAAGCTGTAGTATACGAGTATTAAATTATCATGTTCCACACAATCAAATGCGTTTGGGAGATCACAAAACACACCGACTGTGCCATGAAAATTTTTCCAGGCTTCTATAACATGGGAGGCTAGTTTAACACCGACGTTAATCGTTGTCCTACCTTTTGTAAAACTGAATTTTTTGTCATATAAAATATATGACAAGCAATTCTATATTCACTAAATTAAAGGACGATATGCTACAGCATAATTTTTTCAAATATTTTACTTAAAGCTGGTAACACAGGATTGGGACGGTAATTAGTAGAAATTTCTCTGCTATCTGATTTAAGACACTAAAACTTTACAACGTTTCATCAGATCAGAACAAAAGTCCATACACAGAAGTCCACACACAGGATGTCTACACACAGAAGTCCACACACAGAAATCCACATACAGAAGTCCACAGATAATAGAAGACCCAATTACAGGCAAAGACGCCTTCCATTTTAGTCGTCATGGGTGGCAACACACCTTTTACTTGATTCTTTATAGAGGTGTCTATATACCACAACGGTCACTTAGTTAGTTGGACGCTTATTTGCCACACTGTCGGCACTGTCGGCACAGTAGCTGAGCGATCGGCCTTTAAGCTATAGGTCGCGGGTTCGGTTTCAGCATGAAACCAATATATGGCTTACAGATAACTGATGCAGATGTTTGGGCATGTGGATATTATTTATGTAAAACGCGTTCACAATACATATTTATATTCATAATAATTTATTTGCAAGAACAAAGTTACAGAACAGTTAACAACGTCTAAAAAAGAATTATCATTAATACTGCGCACTTAGACACGCAAATGAAAATATACTATATTTATATATTTAAAGAGTTATTAGACGCCAATCTTCAATAACCAATTTACGCCTTTGTCAAACATTATTTTGTCTTGAATTATATAATATTTAGTACCCCTAACATACCTTTTGTTATCACATTAAATATAGTTTATTAACATGTAAATGAACGTAAAAAATAAAATAAAGTAAAAAAGTGACAGCCTATAAATGTCCCACTGCTGAGCACAGGCCTGCTCTGATTTATGAGAGGGTCTTGTAGCCGGGAGGAGTCCACCACGCTGCTCCAATGTGGGTTGGCGGACTACAATTTCTCAAAATATTTTTTGATTAATTCGACATGCATTTTTGCTGACGTTGTTTTCCTTCACCCTTGAGAACGTGGTAAATCAGCACTTAAAATTGGCCGATAGGTGAATAGGCAGAATAGAATAGCCCCTCTTTACTATCGAGGTGTCTTAAGAGGCGACTAAGGTATTGTACGGACAGCCTTTATTCGTGTGGAATAACACCATAATATACACAGCTATACTGCTCGTAGGAACGCGATGGGAAGTGAGAACTTTTTGACTCATACCAAAGTGGAGGCGACGCAGTTCTCCACCCGTCACGTCTCATTTTCCTCGGAGACAAAAAGTTGGCTACTGGTTTAGATTCTACCTACCCCTAATATGGGAAAAAAGCGTGATAATATAACTCATAACGCAGAAATAAATTTCTGTGCCACTACGCCCAACGAGCAGTATGAAAAATCTATAATTTAAAATCATACTAATCTAAAATTACAAATAAATATTTCTTTAAATGAAACTAATTTTACGGATTTTATCGCGTTTTATTTTATTATTTATAACCCGACGTTTCGAGTGCTTTACAGCACCCATGGTCACGGGCGGACATGTATGTCTATGTATGTATGTGTATGTATGGCATGGGTGCTGTAAAGCACTCGAAACGTCGGGTTATAAATAATAAAATAAAACGCGATAAAATCCGTAAAATTAGTTTCATTTAAATGTGTAGTGTTCGCGTAAATATAAGAAATATTTCTTTAATTTGAGTATAAGATCGATTTTATTCCCGAATTGAAACCATTTCTAGCAAATTACTTAAAACCTTCCAATCCCACGTGAGATGGCAGCCGTAATGAATGCAAGTAAAAAAGTTATGAGAATTAAAAGCGAACACTTATCAAAGAACTCAATGATAAGTAACACCGTGGCCTAGTGGCCGAATCTCAGCCGGAGCAAACATTTGTGCTACACACAAATTATTGGTTTTCGGGTCTAGATGTGTTGTGATTGTCTCCGTGTTTCTGACACTGCATCCTGGTCTATCTCCGATCTTATCGCATTAGCGTTACATCGGGCGGGTAGGTTGGGACGAGTGAGTGCCTCTGTGTTTGCGCGTACACTTGTGCCACTGTAATATCTCCTGCACAGTTGATAGCGTTTGACAATATTCGGAAGTGGTCGCCGTTGTCGAAATCGATCAGGAGAACATCAAGTTACTCCAGTACAAGTTCAAAGTTACGATATTCAAATTTATGCTAATTAAAACATAAAAAAAAACTCAAAAGAGAACGTCCAGACATGTTTACTGTATCAACTTCATTATCGTAACAAGTTCTAGCCAATCAAATTCAAATTCTTCTATATATTATTCAATCTAATATACGTGTCCGTCTATTAACTACAAATTATTAAAATCAACGGCTTCGTGTCACAGTACCTGAATACCTGGCCTCGAATCCCAGCTGAAGTTAGCAATCGTGCAAAAACACAAATTGCTAGTTTTCGGGTCTGGTTGTTGTGACTGTACCCGTGTCTCTTGTCACTAGCCTACCTTCGATCCTAACGCATGAGCATTACAACGGGCGCGGGCAAGGTACTGGTGGTAAGATTCCTATGCAGGAATCCGTCTAGGTAGTGTACTATCCCAGGGCCAGTTATTCTGCCGTAAAGCAGTAGTGTGCAAGCATTACTCTGTTTCGGTTTGAAGGGCACTGTGAGCTAGCGTAATCACTGGGCATTTGAGACTTAACAACTGATGTCTCAGAGTGACGGGCGCAGTGTGGTGTCAGATAGAATTATTCTGGGTGACATAGCTTGTGTTGTGGGCGGACGTTGCACTTACCATCAGGCGAACGTTTTGCTCGTTTCGTCACTTTATACAATAAAAAGAAAGACTTGTGAGTGCCTCTCATTGCGCATATAGTGATGGGACTATATAATCTCCTGCGAGTTGATAGCTTTCGATGCTCTCTTACTCTGCACTTGCAAACCCCTTGGCTAACTAAATCTATGATGTAATTTTTAGGTAATTTATAAATGACATTATGTAATATGGCAGTGAAAAAAAAAAGAAATACCCCAGTTTCTTGCCAGTTCTTTTCTGAGAACGTCTTAATTTTTGAACCGGTGTGAATTTTGACAATCATAAGAGCTTTATACAAGCCTAAACTGAATAAAGAAATTTTGTTTTTGACTTGACATAGTCGAAAATCAGCAAATCCCTTTATGAAATGGTTTTAGTTGGAAAGGTTGCAGGGGTACGTCTATGTTGTTACCGCCACAGTACCAGTTTTGTCCGCAGCTAAGAAGTAGTGTGCAAGCATTACTATTTTGCGATTGGAAAGCTACAGTCGCAAGTGAAATTAATGAGCATACGAGACTTCGACTGTCTTCTCGAGGTGACGTGCGCAGTGGTGTCACACAACAGACTTGTAAATTAAATTTCTGATGGCTTAAAAGATTAATTAAAGGAAGTCAAATTTTAAAATGTATTTGGTAGCTCAGGGGCCGGGAGCTCGCGTTAAATGGAATACGCGAACGAGCTTCCGCGTGCTCTTAGAATTGAGAGGTGGCCTGTGCTCGGCGGTGGGACATTTATAGGCTGTATCTTTACTTTATTTTTTACTTTTAAAAACGTTAGTACTCACTTATCTGTCTGGTGAGCGCTGGCTCTCTCTTCAAAGCTTTCTTACTGATGAACCTGTTGTAGTCCTGTTCAGTTAAAGTCGGGTATTTATCCCCCAGGTCCCATGGGGTCTCGCTGTAGAACTTTAAAACTTCGGGTGTATCGTCAGAATAATTTATCTTAGACGTTTTATATGCGGTACGTGCGTCGAGTAATTTCTTCAGAAACATAGTGTTGGGCTTAAACTTCAACGGCGAAAACATTTTTGTTTCTTTTATTTATATGAAAAAAATTAATTCACTTTAATCAAGAATGCCTCTTCAAGCCCTTCTAAACTTCTTATTAAATAACACTAGCGCATTCCAATTATGACAAAGACTTTTTTACTTTACTGAAGTATAAAGGAACTTTTGTTGTAACTTTATTTTTTTTTATTTTTCCAACGCGAGGGCAACGCGAATTAAGTTCCACCGCGTTCAAGTTTCGCGAAGTAATGTTTGCGATTCTCGATTCGGGCGCCGGCGATTGCGTCACCAAGTTATATCAAGTTGTAATAAAAATATCATTGACTTGGCTGGTGCGTGGTCCCCCCCGCCAATGTTGTCGGTCCCGGTTTTTAATAATTTAACGTTGCACAACACGTTGTCAGTAAGTGTGGTAAATAATCAATATCCTATATTTGTGCTCGCAACTACACAGAATGTAAATCTATACTTATAATAAAGCTGAATAGTTTGTTTGTTTTTTGTCTGAACGTCCTTTAACTGGTGGTAGGATTCCTATATTCCAGGAATCCGTCTAGGTAGGTACCACCCCATGGCCAGTTATTCTGCCGTGAAGCAGTAGTGTGCAAACATTACTGTGTTTCGGTTTGAAGCGCACTGTGAGCTGGCGTAATCACTGGGCATATGAGACTCAAGAACTTATGTCTCAGTGTGGTGTCACACAGAAATTTTCTGGGTGACACAGCGTTTGTTATGGGCAGACGTTGCACCTACCATCAGGTGAACGTTTTACCCGTTTCATCACTTTATCCAATAAAAAAAAACTCTAAAATTAAGATGACTGGCGGAATTTCTATTTTTTTTAACTCTGTTTTCCTTCTTTCATATTATGCTTTTACACTTTTTTTAATTCTTACTTATTGTGTATTGGTTTATTGTAAGCTACACCACACATGGCGTATTTAGAGAATCTACCATCCCAATTCATCCAGTAGGTGCCGTGAAAGTCGACTAAGGAAAATACCAGGAATCTGAGGGCCGATTGATAGCGGAATAACCGATTATTATGTCAAAACTTAAATTAAAACTCGTATCCAGCGAATTTCCTGGTGGTAAGATTGCTATGCAGAAATCCATCTAGATAGGGCCAGTTATTGTGCCGCGAAGCAGTAGTGTTCAAACATTACTGTGTTTCGGTCTGAAGGGCACTGAGAGCTAGAGTAATCACTGGGCATAGGAGACTTGAGAACTGATGTCTCCAGGTGTCGGGCGCAGTGTGGTGTCAGACAAAAATATTCTGTGTTACACAGAATCTGTTATGGGCAGACGTTGCACTTACCATCAGGTGAACGTTTAGCTCGTCACGTCACTTCATGAAATAAAAAAATTGATCCGTAAGTAACATTAAAGTATATTTTTACAAAAGTTATCTTGCAAATTTGAAGTGCGTCTAATCGTCCGGTGCGTCTTATCTTCCGAAAAATACAGTGGATTTTTTTATTCAACCATCCATAAAATAAGCCGACTGCGCTGACCTGAGCCTTCTCTCTCTCCTCTCTTCTCGACTTCTCGGTCTATGTTTAGTACGCAGCATTGATCTCTATATAACTGGATAGTTATATAGAGATCAATGCTGCTCGGTTGGCGCAGTGGTTAAGTGGTTGACTTCTGCGCCGCGGGTTGCGGGTTCGATTCCCGCACGGGACAAGTATTTGTATAACCTAAAGATAGTTGTTCCGGGTCTGGGTGTTTGTGCAAGTGGAATTTATGTATGTAAAACGCACCCACGACACAGGGGAAATCCTACTGTGGGACATCGTTTTTTTAAAAAAAAAAAAATCCCATACTTTGTAAGTGGTATAATTTTATATATACCAGCGCCTCCAAATGAGTGGATAGAGCTAAACAGTGTGAAACAGCGCATTTGCGAAGGTTAAGTTTGTAGATTGTAGATTGCGCGTTATTTGCGTGTAGGCAGAAATAGTGGGCTAGTAAAAGTATATAAATAGTTAGCTCTAGATCCTCTATGTCCGTTTATGTAGGGTTATTTTATTGAATAAATATTTCTTTAATTATTTACGAATTATTTTGAATGTCAAAATCATGTCGCCAGTGATGTCATACGGAACCGAGACGTGGTCCTTCACTGCAGGCCAGGTAACGATGTTATCCGCAGTGGAACTAGAGTAACCAACATAGCCCTAGGGATTAGCAAGCTGAAGTGGCAATGGGCCGGCTATATAGCTCGTAGAACCGATAACCGTTGGGAACCGACCATAACTTTCAACTCGAAACTTAATGAATATTAGGTATATAAACACTGACATTTAAAATTGACTCACATAATTAATGAAGTGATGAAGGAAGATTAAATGAGTTCTAAAATCCCCACGGACAAGGCCAGTTTGTAGTAAATTATAATAAGTCAAAGACAAAGTCAAAATTTATTTTAGTTTTTAAAGGCTTGTTTAAAGCTCTCATAACCCACAATGTTTGACAACCGTGTGTCCTAGTGGACAAAGTCAGGTACTTCTTTGCCGCTTGTTCTGTGTCAGAATCCCAGCCAGAACCATTAGTGCAACAACACAAATTGTTGGTTTCCGGATCTGGAGGTATATTGTTCAACTCTGGTAGGCTTCGTGATCGGTTTTATTTTGGCGTTTGATGCTCATTCATTGCTTAATCGGTATCAAATAAAACCGATCACGAAACCTAACAGACTTACACGATAGACCTCCTGGTTGTGACTGAATCTGACACTGTATTTTAGCCTTCTTCCAATCATATCGCTTAAGCGTTACATCGTACGGGGGTATATTAGGAACTAGTAACCTGTGTTTGCATGTACACTTCAAAGACAATATCAACATCATCAACAACGTAACACCAAGGTTGCGGTTATATGCTATACTATTACCGGAGGTGACGAAACGAGCAAAACGTTTGCCTGATGGTAAGTTCAACGTCTGCCCATAACAAATGCTGTATCACCCAGAACGTTTCTGTTTGACATCACATAGTGCCCGTCGCCCTGAGACATCAGTTCTCCAGTTTCATATGCCCAGTGATTACGCTAGCTCTCAGTGCCCTTCGAACCGAAACACTGTAATGCTTGCACACTACTACTTCACGTCAGTTGTCAATTTTGATAATGTCAATTTTCTTCTAGCCCTCAGTGCACAGTAATTTTTGCACACTACGGCTTCACGGCAGAACAACTGGCCCCGGGGTGGTACCTACCTTGACGGATAAGCTACCTACCGGCTACTGTTACAGACTATATTTAATTTTTTATAGTTGGATGTAAATATATTTTTATCTGTAGTTCTTTGTAACGATAAAGGTTTTTATTTTCAATAATTATATGGGGGATCTCATTAAAGTGTTTAGATTTTGATAAATGGAATGATTTGAGAAATCGTTGAGATGAGCAAATTATATAATAACAATAAATTATTTTAATATATATATAAGTGCAATGTGTGCCTATAACAGTAGTTTTGATAAAGCTTTGTGTAGAACTACGCGCATGTTACCTTAAGATATAAGTTGAGAACTGATGTCACAGAGGGCCGTGTGCAGTATGATACCACAAACAAATGTTCTGGGTTTGTTATGGGCAGACGTTGCACTGACCACCAGGTGAACGTATAGCTCGTCTCGTCACTTTTTCCTTTATACACAAAATGTAATTACATTGGTTACAACGCCCTTCGAACTGAAACACAATGATGTTGACACATCAGTGCTTGTCTGCAGAATAACTGACACTATGGTGGTATCCATCTAGTCTAGACGTATACTTGTATAGGAATCCAAACAGCAGACACTCGTATCATCCAATAAACTGTCACCGTAATTAGTATAATCTGGACATGATAATATTTAGCGGGTCACGCTCCTATTCTGTCGTGGGCATTACACTTAAATTTGAATTCAGGTCTTGCTCCCGTCTGATCGATTTTCTGGTCTTTTCGGGTAAGTGATGCATTCGGCACCGCAAAGTGAGGACATACAGTGCTTATAGTGCCTTTCAGACCGAAACACAGCAATGTCTGCTCACCACAGACGAAGTAAAATAAATAAAATTGTTATAAAAAAAAAACATTTTAATCTAAATCTTGGTTTCAACTTACCTCCTCATAACCTAGAAGGTTTTGAGTGCCTAGGAGTTGAACTGCTACTTCCAGTAGGAGTTCCAGAGATGCTCGGAGGCGGAAACAGTCTGACAATTATAAAGAGATCAGTATAACGAACGGTTTACAATAAAAGGAGATAGAGAAAGAGTGAAAGAGTTTGTATTGAATTATATTCGGGTTCAAAATTTTCGAGAGACGGAAAGTACGACTGTGATATTGAACGAAGAGCGTTGGCAGGAAATAAATTATATGGGGCCCTGCATAACTTTATATGTAGCCAGAACGTATCTAAAAAGACACGACTGGCTGTACATAGAGAAGTACTGGTTCCCACACTTATGTACGGTAGTGAATGTTGGGTCTGGCAGGAGAAGTATGTAAATAAGTTTAATGCTGTTGAAATGAAAAGTTTGAGAAGTATAGCTGGAGTTACTTTGATAGACAAACTGAGAAACAACGTGATAAGAAACGTTGCGGTGTGGTAGAAGATGTAGAGACAAAGATAGAGAAAGGGAAACTTAGATGGTTTGGACAGCTAGAGAGCATGGATGAAGGAAGATTGACGAAACCGATTAATTAGGCGATAGTGAATGGGCAAGCCGGTAAGGGTCGACGTAAGCGAGCGTATTACGATCAGATCGAAATCATTTTAAGGAAAGGCCACGTCCAAAGTACCCGCAACCGACGAGTTTGTATGAAAACACTAATGAAAGTAAGGGAAGCTATAGATGTGTGTTAAAATCGTATCAAGTAAAAAGATGTGGTCTCTGCCTACCCCTATGGGAAAGAGGCGTGACTCTATGTATGTATGTACAATAAAAAGCTGTTTACGAAGGAACGTCTAAAAACTTCCCGCTAAGTTTCATACTGGTTCTTCCCACGACAGGGGCTACCCACGACAGGGGTCTACCCACAAGATGTTAAAATGATCATAAAGATACGAGTTGAAGAAAAAATAATTCCATCTAAATTTAATTTAATTATTGTGTGAGTAAAAATCAATGCACAAGTAAATGTGCGCTGTGTTAATGAGTGTGTAAGTGAGTGTACGCTTGTGTGTTAATATAGGATTGTGAGTTCAGAGTTTCGGTGTGTAAGCCTCAGAATCTCAGTATGTGTTTATGGGGTGATAGGGTGTCATCAAGGTTGGGTAAAAACATAAGATTGAGTAAGAATGTATGTGATTTAACAAAATATTTTTAGTTTCTTGCCACTTAAGGGTTTTCAGAAATTTCGACGCTGTTGTTTTATTTTGGGGATAAATATGTAATATATAATTTAGTTCGTTACAGATAACGTGACCATTTATTGTTTTCCTCAGAGCGGGACGCCCTTAGTAAAGTAAAGTAAAAGTTAGTAATATTAATATTTTTTAAAATATATAACACTAACTAATCTTGTGTAATTCGGCGGGCTGGCTTTTTATATTTTTCGGATCAGCAAATCTAATTCAATAATAAAATATATAACACTTGTTTATAATATAGATATGACATGTCTAATGACCAAAAATTAAAATAAGAACTAATCTTGTGTAATTCGGCGGGCTGGCTTTTTATATTTTTCGGATCAGCAAATCTAATTCAATAATAAAATTAGTTTTTAAAAAAGAATGAAACTGTTGGCTTGACTTGTTGATGTCTTGTCAAAGGGGAACCATTTTTTGTATTTTGGGGACATTGTTTAAAAGCGGGACTGCCCCGCTCAAAACGGGACATTCGGTCACGTTAGTTATAGAGGTATGGCCCCATGATGAAGAAGTTATGAGAAAAAGTTGAGTTGAAAGTTTGGGTTCTGCATATCCTTCCGGCGTTTATTAGACAGATCTGGGTTATAATGAGACTGGGAATGGTGTTTGAAGAACACAATGGACTATGAAACTTCGTCTTATGTTAGTACAACCCACTATTTGTATTGCTTGACTGTATATAGATAGTACTTCTAAGTGAACACAGCGACACTAGTCACTACTATAGTATCCGTAAACATAAATTTCACATGCACAACCCAACCAGACCAATTTGTGTTTTTGCACAAATGTTAGTTCCAGCTGGGATTCCAACCCAAGACCATCAAGACAAGACAAGGCAAGTCAGGTGCTCCATCCGCTACGCCACCCGTATTTTATCGATATCTATTATTGACCGTGTGGTGGCGGCTTAAGAGAATCTACTGCACCATCTTAACCCGTGGGCGTTGTAAAAGTCGAGAAAGGGAAAATGAAAACCAGGAGATGGGCAGCAGCATGTTCCTAGAACATATGAATAAATAAACTGCGATTCCCAACCCACCAAGTATGGTATCTATGGGGGAGGCCTATGTTCAGCAGTGGACTAGTAATAGGCTGAAATGATGATGATGATTATTATAGACCTTAGCATAACAGTTATGCTTAGGATGTTCCTCACGTAAGATGTTTCACTTGTAAGATACGAGTACTTCTAAGACCGTCATTCGACTCGTACTTCTATATGGAAGTGAGACGTGGCCTATCCTGAAGCGGCATGTCCAGCATGGATGTGTGATGCAACTCGTTGCGATAGAATACGTAACACCTACATCCGCGGCAGCCTTAGTGTACGTGACATTTCTAATAAGCTGCTGGAAAGCCGTTTAAGGTGGTACCAGCACGTACTCCGCAGACCACAGGAGTACGTAGGGAATATGTGTCTGCCCTTTAAGGTTGCGGGTTCGCGGCCGCGTGGTAGGCCTAAACTGCGTTGGTTAGATGTCGTAAAAAACGACATGACTTCCAACAAAATGACTAAGGATGCTCAAGACCGGGCAGAATGGAGCAGATTATGCAGGAAAGCTGACCCTGGCTATAGCCGTGATAATAGCTAAGAACAACAAGAATAAGTTGTAAGATGCTTCAATAAATTACAATATTTGCCACCGGGGAGCAGAACCCCACACTACACCACTGAGTATCATAATATTTACCTCATCACTTGTTTGTATTTGTTACTGTGGTGCCGGGATGACGGCGGCGACAAGCGGGCGGGCGAGCACGGCGCCAGCGCACGGTGCGGCGCGCCGCAACGCACGGCCGACTCAGTCTGCAGCAAATTTCTAGCACTTTTTACTGGTGGTAGGATTCCTATACAAGAATCTCTCTCTAGGTAGGCAATGTTAATGGAAGACCACCACAGGGCCAGATATTCTGCCGTCAGTAGAGCACAAACATTGTCTCGATCTGAATGGGTTAGCTAGTGTAATTACTGGGCATATGAGACCTAAGAACTGATGTATTAGGGTGACGAGCGCAGTGTCGTCTCATAACATTTGATAGGGTGACGAAACGAGGAAACACCTGATGGTAAGTGCAACGTCTGCCCATAGCAAATGCTGTCTTTCTGTGTGACGCCATACTGCGCTCGTCAGCCGTCAGTGCCCTTCAAACCCGTTCCCGTTAAACAGCCACAGCTGTTAAATCAGTCTGTGTAAGCCTCGTTTACTCTGAAACAAGCACTGGAATCCTTATAGAGTGATTTCAGTGCTTGCATCAAGCTGCCGTTCACCCCGTATATAGACAATTTAGACTACAATTAATTCCTCACCACTCTGTAATAAGCCTTTTCCGAGTCTACGAATGCGCAATAGACCTTTTGTCTTTGGCCAAGAATTTTTCGGCTAATAATCATAATGTCTAAATTACTCTGACAGTTTTATAATCCACCTTGTAGTTCCTTGTAGTTCCTTTCCCAACTTTCCATTCCATACCCCAAGTCAATTTCCTACCGAATCCTTTTCCTTTCCTCTCCACGAAGCCTATACGTAGAAGCACAATGGGGAGCAAGAATTTCTACTTGTACCAAACTTGCGTCGACGTTTCGTTTCCTGCTGGGGTTATAAGTGGGCTGTCGATGTGGTATCTGCCTTATATGGGAAAAGGCGTCATTGTATGTTTGTTTTGAAATAAAATATAGAAATTGAGAATTCGTTGACAATTTCGTGAGATGATCGCGGAACCTCCTTAAGTATTTAGAACAGAAATAATCCCACCGACCGCCGATGGATGGAAAAAAATCTTAAGGAACAGCCGTACGTACGAACTACGACTATGGTTAATGACGATCGATTAAAGGCAGTAGTTGAGGGTTGTAGTCGAACTTGTCGAAGTATGCATTGCAAAGTGTTATTGAACCACCATAAAAACGAAACATACGAGTAATCAAAATCAATTCGAAATCATCGATTCGTCCAATCTTTGAAATATAACATTAATTTTGGCTTACGTTTTGTTTTGTTATTAAATATTTCATCATCATCATTTCAGCCTATCACTAGTCCACTGCTGAACATAGGCCTCCCCCATAGATTGCCACACAAGTTTATTGCTCTCATTTTGAAGAGATTTTACCATAGTAGTCACGTTCGACAGGCGGGTTGGCAACCGTAGTTTATTTATTGAGATCTTCCAAGAAGATGCTGCTGCCCATCTCCTGGTTTTTGTTTTCCCTCTGTCGACTTACGGTAGCATGTGTTGTGTTAATTATATGTGGTTCAAAAATATTTTTATACAATATTAATTAAGTCGATTATATCCAAGACATTAAACCTATTATATGCATATTATTACAATTGGCATAGCTTACCGCATCCATGTTAACTTTCATCTGATACAGCTTCTTGTTGAGGTCATTCTTTAAGCCTTGCATTACAACGAAATCCTTTTCTAATATTCCCTGTAGACCTGCACAACTATAAGTTATATTTTCATTCTCACATGGATTTTTTTTTTGTATTTCAATAACGTAGTCACAGCACAGCATTTCATTCTTTATTCATTAATTTTATCATACTGGTGGTAGAATTAGTATGCATAGTTATTCTGCTGTGAGCAGCAGTGCAAACATTACCCTTTTTCGGTCTAAAGGACATTATTATAGCTAAGGGTAATTTCTTTTTTATTGCATAAAGTGATGAAACGAGCAAAGCGTTCACCTGATGGTAAGTGCAACGTCTGCCCATAACAAATACTGTGTCTCGCAGAAATTTTCTGGACACTACACTGCCCGTCACCCTGAGACATAAGTTCTTAAGTTTCATATGCCCAGTGATTACGCTAGCTCACAGTGCCCTTCAAACCGAAACACAGTAATGTTTGCACACTACTGCTTCACGGTAGAAGGCCCTGGGGTGGTACCTACCTAGACGGACTCCTGCATAGGAATCCTACCACCCGTCACGAATCACTGGGCATATGACTCTTAAGAACTGATGTCTGAGGTCGAGCGAGGCAGTTTGGTGTCACACAGAAATGTTCTGGTCGATATAGCATTTGTTATGGGTAGACGTTGCACTTGCCATTACGTGAACATTTAGCTCGACTTGTCACTTTCTCAATAAAAAAAACCATACATTCATCTGCTCAGTGTACTATTTACCGGCTCCAACCAGCAAGCGATGCAAGTCTCGCGGAGGGCTGGGCGGCTGCGGGCGACCGCTGCTGCCCGCTGCGGCCAACCAAAATTGTGCTTTATAGTTTTTGATTTATATATATATATATAAATATTTATATATATATATATATATATATATATATCGTGCATTGTTACATACATTATACACTTCATAAAAAGGGTTATTATAATATTAAAGAATACATAGATTATGATAACCCCAGGGAATGAGGTGACCGCCGCCAAGCCATTTCTACATCTTTATAATACTGATGTTATTGTACATTATTTTAAAAAATGACTGAAAAAACATTTTTTGCGAACCAGTGTAGTTAAAAAAAAGAAAAAAGACTTTCGATAAGTATTATGTAAATAATCTATATTGAATAAAAAAACCCGTGTATAGTGAATAAAAAAGGCCGTGTGGTAGCGGCCTAAGAGAATCTACCACCCCATCTCATCCCGTGGGTGTCGTAAAAGTCGACAGAGGGAAAATGAAAACCAGGAGATGGGCAGCAGCATCTTGCTGGAACATCTGTATAAATAAACTGCGGTTGCCAACCCGTCTGCCAAGCGTGGCAACTATGGCAAAATCTCCCCAAAACGAGAGCTACAAACTTTTGTGGCAATCTATGGGGGAAGCCTATGTTCAGCAGTGGACTATTGATAGGCTGAAACGACGAATAAAAAAAATCTATTCTATTCTATTCTATTCTAATCAAATTTCATATCTAAAGAAATGAGTAATCTCTGTGTAACAACGTTATCATTCTTCCTCCTATTTTTCCATCTATATTTTTTATGAATATGGCCGATAGTCTGTAACAGTACGATAATTAATGTAAACTTAATTTCCGCCAATATAATTTTTTTTTAATTAATTTTTTAGTTTACTAATTCAAGTTCAATAGTATTGTAACAAAATGTTAATTGTTGTATTATTGTAAATTGTAAAATGTTAATAAAGGACACGAGTCTTGTTCTCGACTTCAGTGGTGTGTATTCGCTAGCGGTAGTATAGTAGTGGTGAAGGGTGTCTGCATGCGGCTCCCGGTGGCGGGGTATAGAGGTAAACCCTGAGAATAGAGGTAAATCCTGAGAAAAGTGTAGCGATATACTTCTCGAGGGGCACACCAAAGCCCGCTAGACGATGTCACCCAATCGGCAACAATCAGCTAGGCACGATCACCCTGTTCGGACGCCATATTCCCTGGGAAAAGAGCGTCAAATACCTCGGGGTCACTTTAGACGCAGCGATGTCGTTCGCTACACACATTAAAAATATACGCAATAGAGCGGCTTTTATCTCAAGCCGACCATATCCATTAACTTGCTCTTCAAGCAAAATGTGCTTAAGACACAAACTTCGCCTTTATAATACTTGCATAAGACCCGCAATGGCCTATGCATGCGTAGCTTTCGCTCACTCGACGGGCAATCAATTAAAGAAGTTACAGAGCGTTCAAAATCGATTCTTGCGAACTGCTACCGGAGCCGGTTGGTGTCAACGCAATGTAGATCTTCACAGCGACTGTGAAATGCCCTTAATCTCTGAACACTTCAGAGAATTATCATGGCGGTTTTTCGAAAAAGCCGCGGTTTTTTCAAACCAGCTGGTGGTAAAAGCAGCAAATTACCGACCAAACAGAAACGCGACCAAACGCAAACGTCGCCCGCGAAACATGCTAGACGACACGGACGTCTCAGCTCTTCCTGACCACGATACCGTCAGCCACGATCCAGGCTACACTGTACACAGTCAATAGCTTTAATATAACACGCACCACGACGCGCGACCGCCGCAGAGAGCGGCGCGCAATAGTCAATAATCACACCGCGTACACACGATTCACCCGTGTTCCAGGGCGGTTATCACCGTCCAGAGTTACCGACACACAAGTCGACAGTCCGAATGGACGCGCGCAGCCTCCTTCGGACGGTCAATAGACGACTTAAAATATTTAAGATTTTCGAAATCGCGAAAGCACGCAGCGAACGCGACACAGTCCGAACTTCGAGGTTTTTGTAGGAGTTTTTATTTATTTATTTATGTTTGGGTCAAACCAAACCTGGCACGCGGGCCCCTGGCCCGCGAGCACAGTATCCGATGAAGCTGTAAAAGCCGAGAAGGCTAACAGCAATTACATCACCGAAAATATAGGTGGCGGGGTTAGTTTGTTTGTGCACGCTATTGAGGGAGGGAGGGCGGTACTCTTCAAAAACCAAGTAATACATCCCATTTTAAATTTCGCATGCGGTTTTTAGCAAATGAATTTTCTTTCCTTTATTATAATGGATTTCCGCAAAGTAAAGACTGATTCTATTAAAATAAGTTGTAAAATGTGATATCTTACCGAAGTTACTCGGAAATATAACTAGATTTTTGGTAAGTACTAAAACATTATCATCGATTCTACAACAAATACTGACCTACTTAACATCACTGACTCATCATACTCGTAAGATAAGATCAGAGGTAGGCCAGGACGCAGTATCAGAGCCACAATACAACCCGAAAACCAAATATATGAAATAAAAAAAAAAACCAACAATTTGCGTTATTGCACGAAAGTTGTCGTGTTCGTGTCTCGAACCTAAGAAGACCTAAGGGGTGCAAATACTTACTGTTCTCAATAGTGAAATCCTCAGAGAGCTCCCAGTATGATGGACGCCTTGCTCGCAATGTTTCACCTGGTGGAGGGAGAACCGAATCGTGGTCCCATCCCTTGGCGTTCAGCACAATGCGACAGACATAGTCACAGCACGTAATGAGCAAGTCAGGGCGATTGAAGCGAATGTATTCTCTATAAAAATAACGATTTAACATTTTACTGGTGGTAGGAATCCTATGCAGGAATCCATCTAGGTGTGCACCATCCCAGGGCCAGTTATTCTGCCGTGAAGAAGTAGTGTGCAAACATAACTGTATTTAAAGTACACTCTGTGCTAGTGTAAATAATGGGCATATGAGACTTAAGAACTGACGTCTCAGGGTGACGGGCGCAGTGTGGTATCACACAGAAATGTTCTGGATGACACAACATTTATCATTAGCAGACGTTACACTTATCTTTAGGTGGACACTTTTGCTCGTTTGGTCACATTCTGCATAAAAAAAAACGGTTATTGTTAGGACCAATCCAGTAACCAGGAGCAAGGTAACATTAAAACACGAGACAGCAACTCAATGATCCTAATGTACAAAGTCCACAGAACCCACGGGTCTTCGCTCGATGTCTCGGGAGAGTCCCTCGAGCTCCACACTTTCCTGCAGCAACAAGCCGCCCGTGCTGCCACGGCACACACTGGAGCATCGACGCGACGCAGACGGCACTTGCTCTTGGACGTCTTCTGGAGTTCCTTTGTTGCGGCCCGGACCTGTGTAAAATGTATAATGATGATGTTCTCCTGGCCGATTCAGACCACTGCGACATCTTCCGAAAATTGTCGAGAGCTATCAACTGCGCAGGAGATATTATAGTTAGTGTACGCGTACCGCTGACGCGACAAGATCGGAGATAGGCTGGGACGCAGTTGCAGAAACACGGGGACAATCACAACACTAACCAGACCGAAAACCGACAATTTGTGTTTTAGCACAAATGTTGGCTCAAAAGTCAGGTACCCTGACATCTAGGCCACGCGGTCGTCTGTTTAAAATAACAGCATATAAAAGTCACATTGCTAAGCACAGGCCTCATCTTATTTCCGTGAGGGGTTTGGAGCCTGGGAGAGTCCGCCACGTTTCTCCAATACGGGTTGGCGAAATTCACAGTGCCCTAGTCGCCGAGCACGTGGTAAACCGGCACAGAGAGTTTAAGCAGTAGACATTTACTTACTTTAGAAAGCAACAACAAAATGTTATACGCTTCTGGATAATTTAAAATACCTCTGAATGGCCTTGAATCCCAAAGAACTTCTTCAGCTATTCTTTAAATATAGTTTCAGTAATGTTTACATTGGCGTGTGGTGGCGGCTTAAGGGGAACTACCACCCCATCTGGTGGGTGTCGTAACCGTCGACAGAGGGAAAATAAAACCAGGAGATGGGCAGAAGCATCTTCCTGGGACATCTGAATAAATAAACTGCGCTTGCTAACCCGCCTGCCAAGCGTGGCAACTATAGCAAAATTTCCCCAAAATGAGAGCTACAAACTTTTGTGGCTATCTATGGGGGAGGCCAACATGTTCAACAGTGGGCTAGTGATAGGCTGAACTGATGACGATGATGAGGAATGTTTTCATTGGGTGATAAGTATATATTTAATTTTTTATTTTTTATTGCATAAAGTGATGAAACGAGCAAAACGTTCACCTGATGGTAAGTGCAAGGTCTGCCCATAACAAATACTGTGCCACCCAAAAAATTTCTGTGTGACACTACACTGTGCCCATCACCCTGAGACATAGGTTTTTAAGTCTCATATGCCCAGTGATATGTATATTCGGGCAAGTCTTTCCACAAAACCCGGGACTGTAGCATTGCTTTCCCTGCTGACCCTGAGATACAACTCTTTCCCTAAAACTGACTAACTGACCACCATTGCATTTTGGTATGAAGAGCGCTGAAGGTATATATATATATATATATATATATATATATATATATATATACTTAACAACGGACATATCTTGGAGAGAGTGGTGTCGTGCTAGACTGACACTGTAACTCTTATAAGCAGACGTTGCACTTACTGTCAGGTGAACGACTTGTCCGTGTCGTGAGGAAAAATTACAGCCAGAAAGCTCACTGCTGAGCACATGCCTCCTCTCATTTCTGAGAGAGTTTTGGAGCTGGGAAGAGTCCGTCCAACTCCATTGCGGGCTACGGAAATGTTTTTATGCCTCAGACATGCAGTTCTTTTTCTCACGATCCGCGTGGTCTAGTGGTCAAAGTACCTGACTTCTACGCCGCGGGTCCTGGGTGCGAATCCCTGCCGGAGCCAACGTTTGTGCTAAAACACAGATTGTTGGTTTTCGAGGCTGGTTGTGTTGTGAATGTCCCCGTGTTTCTGACACTGCATCCTAGCCTACCTCCGATCTTATCGCGTCAGCGTTACATCGGGGGCGGGTAGGTTGGGACGAATGAGTGCCTCTGTGTTTGCGCGTACACTTGTGGCACTGTAATATCTCCTGCGCAGTTGATGGCTCTCGACAGTATTCGAAAGTTGTCGCCGTGGTCGAAATCGGCTAGGAGAACATCATCATCTTTTTCTCACGATGTTTTCCTTCACCGCTGAAAACGTGGTAAAGGTAGCGGCACCGGGAGTCGAACTCAGGTCACTCGCGTACTATAAAATTTAAGGCGAGCACCTGGCCCCGGAACTACCACGGATCAGCACTTAATCTCGTGACTTATTTCCGGTGAAAAGTTTAAGCTTCATAAGAGGTTTTAATTTTTTTTTAAACAAACCTACAACTGATATGATTTCCTTTTGTCAATTGTTGCCAACTGGCATTAAGTCCGCCCATTGTATCCTTTAAGGGGAAACAATAAAGTTTAAATAAATAAATAAATAATTTTGAATACCGTAGCAGCGCTTCTCACCTGGGTGTATACAGTACGTTCCAAACTCCACCTTCTTTCCCAAAACACCGAGGAAGGGAAATTTAATCTTAATGGACTGAAGTAGACATTCTTCGTATAGATCCCAAATATTCAGAGTCTAAACAGAAAATAATAGAGGATAAGTGTTATATATAAATAATTAATCACTTCTGAGTACATGAGGGAGAAACAAAGTAATTTTTTTGGTTCACATAATGATTTCTTATATTTACGCGAACACTACACATTTAAATGAAACTAATTTTACGGATTTTATCGCGTTTAATTTTTACTATTTTTTTGGTCTCTGTCACATTATTATGTGAAAATTAAATTAAAAATTTCAAATTTCAAATTTTATTTATATCTTTATCAACAAAGTTAGTTACAATAATCATTGCTGGAGTCTTCTTTTAAGCACATGATGCCTGTAGTAGAAGACTCCGTTCTTCCATTACCAGTATAAAAAGATACAGATAAAAACTTAAAAAGAAGAAAAAATATGTTTACATTTTTTATATAAACAACAATTTATCAATCTGTGAATCTGTGTGTGTGTGTGTGTGTGTGTGTGTGTGTGTGTGCGCGTGCGTGCGTGCGTGCGTGCGCGTGTGTGTGTGTGTGTGTGTGTGTGTGTGTGTGTGTGTGTGTGTGTGTGTGTGTGTGTGTGTGTTCCAGAGAGAGAGTATGTGTGTGTGTTCCAGAGAGAGAGTATGTGTGTGTTTTCCAGAGAGAGAGTATGTGTGTGTGTTTGTGTGTTGTTGTGTGTTATTTTAAGTGTTGCAGGAGTGCCTCTGTGTCTTCGTAGGTGAGTGATTTTAACCATTTTAACCATTCAACGGTCGAAGCAATAGTGTTTGTACACTACTATTTGACGGCAGAATAACTGGCACTGCAGTGGTACCTACTGTAGCGACATTTATGTCAGCAGATGAGAAGGTCAAGAAATGATTCCAAGTTTCTTCAAAGTAACCATCGTGAACTACTGTTTGTATTTTATTAAGTTTTTTTAGACGTATCCCTTTCCATGATAAATAACAGAAGACTCGATGGATTTGCACCAAGTCTACAGGACAAGTTAAAAAAAATCCATAACTCACACAATTATTATGATAAGCTACGACAATCTCCAGATGTGCTACAACTGCCACATCGAGCACGGGCGACGCGCCGGGCAGTGTGAGGCAGGCGAAAGGTGACGTCTGCGTGCTCCCCCACAAGTGGACTGCGCCGTCGCAGCTGCCGGTGACCACGAGGTGGAGAGCGGACACCATGTGGAAACAGCTCACGCCCTTCAACATACACATAGTCACGCCTTTTCGCCATATAAATGGCAGGCAGAGGCCCACACACGTAGCCCACGAAACGAACCAGGAACCACGAGTAAGAGTAAGAGAGAGTAAGAGTCAAAAAATTCGTACTCTTCATAGCGTTCCCACAGGCAGTATAGTGACAGCATTGCATATTATGGTGTTGTTCTCTAGGAATAAAGGCTGTCCATACAATACCTTGCTCACCTCTTACGACACCTCGGCAGGAAAGAGGTGCTATTCTCTGCCGAACACTTATTCGCCATGAACTAGCTTACCTTACGAAGATACTGCTTTAGGTATATGGCTATACTGCTTTAGGTAGATATAACTAAATGTTCGTGCCCCTAGGACTTTATTTTTTAATTTCATCTACTAGTCCACTGCTGAACATAGGCCACCCCCATAGATTACGACAAACGTTCTGGTATGGGTCTTTGTTAAAAGACCTTTTTAACATAAAATATTTTATTTAACACTTAAATCATTTAATGAAGAATTTAAAATACAACTTGGAACAGTGGATTATCTTTGGTCTGCTTTAGACCGTATCTGGAGCTGAACTAGCCTTAAGACCAATAAAACTAATGAAAAAGAAAATGATGTTACAATTAATGTATATAACAGTTCGTAGTTTTCATTTTGGGGGATTTTGCCATGTTTGCCCTGCTTGGCAGGCGGGTTGGCAACCGTTTATTTATTCAGATGTTCCAGAACGATGCTGCTATCCATCTCCTGGTTTTTATTTTCCCTCTGTCGACTTTTACGACACCCACGGGATGAGAAGGGGTGGTAGAGTCTCTTACGCCGCGTAACTCACGTCGTAAGAGACTCTACCACCCACAATCAAACACCAAACAACCACAACACGGTCTAAAATAAATAATATTTACTAAGAGTACTATTTAGCAGGGTGAGAAGGCATGCCAAGAGTGTCACGCTGGGTGTCAGTGCTCACCCGCCGCAGCTTAAACACGTAGTCGTCGAGGTGCAGCGACGCGTGCCGGATGCACAGGCTGCGGCGCGCGTCGTGCGAGCAGGACAGCACGCGGCGGCCGTCTCGCTCGCACGCTAGGCGGCGCACGGCGCGCGCGTGAGTTGCGCGGTAGCTGCGTGTGCTGCAGTACGCACGCTGCGCACCCGAGCACAGCTCCTTCGAATGCGCCGTAGCTTTACGAATGCACATGTGTCGTACTTGTGAACAGGCGCTGTTTGTGGAGGCTGGTCTTTTTTTATTGGATAAACTTAAAGAGTCGAGCGTAACGTTCAACGTTTGTAGTTGCAACGTCTGTCCATAACAAATGTGTCACCAAATTGCCCCGTCACTTTGAGCCATCACTTCTTAAGTCTCATATGCCCAGCGATTACACACGCTCTCTGTACCCTTCAGACATCCACGACGGCAGAATAACTGGCCCTGGGGTGGTACCTACCTAGACGGAATGCCTGCATAGGAAACCTACCACCACTTTTATATTATTGTTATTGAATTCGTCTTCTTAGAAATTTTATCGTGGAGCGTGCGTCGTTAGTCTATGTAACTATTATTTTTTAATGTTGTCTTAATATAATAAAAAAAATATAAAAAAGAGGATACTTTTGCAGTTTTTTTTTACGTTTTTCTTCTCCGTCAAAGAAACCTAATACAAATGGTGGTCTATTTTATATTTTGCATTCGGGTCCTAGCAAATTAACTTTTTTTCCCTATTATAATGGATTTCTGCAAAATAATTCTGATTCTGATGAGTATGTCAGGAGGCTGTCAATAAAGGTATAAGCGAAGAGTCATCATCATCATTTCAGCCCACAACTAATCCTTTCCAGACCATAGGCCGCTCTATTTTGCCATAATTGCAAACGCAGCCCATTTATTTAAATGTGTGGAACATTATGAAGGTGCTGCTGCTCATATCCTTGTTTTTATTATCCATCTGTCGACTTTTACGACACACACGGGATGAAATGGGGTGGTAGATTACCTTAAGCTGCCATCACACGGCTAAGCTAAGAGTAAATTCCCCTTACTTGCCAAGAGCAGTAGCTGAGTGAGTCGCTCGAGTGCTGCAGCAGGGCGGCGCGAGGCCGCACGAAGCGCAGCTCGCACAGCGCGCCTCGGACAGTGCCCACCAGAAGCGAGCTACTCCCCAGCCGCGTGCTCAGACGGACTGTACGCTAAACACTGCCAAGGAACAACCTTACCATTAACCTTTACCCTCAGCTCGCTAACAAAAATTCAACAGATAAAAAATTCAACAGCAAGATTCGACTAAGGGGAACGGCGAAAGCTTCTCGTCGGATTCCACAAACGCCGGAACAGTCAACCTGAGCGAGAATACCCAGATCAATTACGGACAACCCAGCTCGTACGCTGTAACCCAGCAATCACCTGAACAGGCTATGTCCAGCAGTGAACTATTTGTGGTTGGTTATTTATAGTGATGATGAAACCGTACCGTGTAGTGCATGTTTTAAAAAATCCGCGACCTCACCGCATGTGCTTCGTTAAATCTGACTGTGAGAAATACCAGAAATACCAGGATATCATAGTACTCATATGGATTGATTGCTGAAATCTTTAATATATTTAATAGAATCAGGCGTTACTTTGCGGAAATCCATTATAATGAAGGAAGGTAAGTTACTTTGCTAAGATCCGCATGCAAAATATAAAAATGGTGTATATTACCTAGTTTTTAGCGAAACTAGGTAACACCTAATCTAGCACAAGCTAACTAACACCGCCACCAGGAACCGCCACCAGAACCGCTACCACTAGATAATATTATCTAGGTCGTGTCGTGTTCTCGACTTCAGTGGTGTATATACTCGTACACCACTTAAGTCGAGAACACGACACGTTTCGCCCCAAAACGAGGCATTATCAAGCGTCATAGACTCTACGACAGACGGCCGTCTGTCGTAGAGTGTAGTAGTCTAGTGGTAGTATTGTAGTGGTTGGTGGAGGGTACCTGGTGGCGGTTCCTGGTGGCGGTTCCTGGTGGCGGTTCCTGGTGGCGGTGTTAGTTTGCTTGTGCACGCTACTGAGGGAGGGCGGGCGGTGCTCTTCAAAAAACTAGGAAATATACACTATTTTTATATTTTGCATGCGGATCTTAGCAAAGTAACTTACCTTCCTTCACTGAAAAATTTTATCTCAATTTTGCCAGCATGCGCAGATGCGCGGGGGGGGGGGGGCATAGCACTGACTCACGACCGCAGTACTTTAGCACTTTTTTTTGTTTACAACGAATTTTCCCGAACTAAAATAACAAAACGATGAATGAATAACAAAAACGACCCCCGTCCCCCACCCTTAACAAACTACTGTATCCGCGATTGTTTACCAAACCAAAATATCCTGTCCAGTGATGGGTGGAAGCGTCTAAAGAGGTGCCTGTTACTGTTATATATTTTACATAGAAGACAATACAATATAATATTTTTATTTAATACAGATTATTTACATAACACTCATTAAACGTATTTTTTTTAAACTACTGTGGTTCGTAAAAATTGCTGCTGTCCTGGGTAGTGTATATATATATACATTAGCGTGCACCAGCAAACTCACACCGCCACCGGGAACCAGATACCCTCCAATATTACAACACTACCACTGGGCACTGAAGTCGAGAACACGACACGAGGCATTATTAAAATTTTCATGCGGATCTTAGGAAATTAATTTTCTTTACTTCATTATAATGGATTCACTAAAAAGTAACGTCTGATTCTATTAACAAAATCTGTTCAAACAAATCAAAAAGTCCACCCGACGAAGTCGCGGGTACATCCATACTAATATTATAAATGCGAAAGTAACCCGACATACTGGCCCAAACTGACCCTGGGGTGGTACCTGCCTAGACGGATTCCTGCATAGGAATCCTACCTTATACCTGGTCTGACTTACTATTCGTAGCTTATTTAAGGGAAAACGTCTCGTTTTGTGAACAAAATAACCGGGTCATTGAGGTAGCAACTGACCGTGGGCAGGTCGGACAGCCCGCTGATGCAGTGCAGAGGCGCGTGCGCGGCGCCCGACGCGGCGAAAACACGCAGGCAGCGCTCCGACGTCGCATACGCTATACACTGCGCGTCCTGTAAGTCAATCAAAGTTTATATTTTATGGAGGAAAGTGACGTGACGAGCGAGGACATCGTCTGCCCATCACAAATGCTGTGTCGTCACCGTAATACATCACTTCTTAAGTATCATATTATGCCACTTAATTACACTCGAAATCAGACATTCGACCTTCAAACCGAAACACAGTAATGTTTATTTATTCCACATTGTTACAACCTTAGATTCTAAAGAAATACGTTTATGATTTTTAATTTTCCCTCTGTCGACTTTTACGACACCCACGGAAGAGATGGGGTGGTAGAGTCACTTAAGCCGCTACCACATATATACTTCCCTATTTGAAACGGTTTTTGGGGTTTTAATTTTTTTGCACGGAACCCACATTATTTTTTTAGAATTAAAGTAGCTTACGTTACCCGCTATATATATATAATCAGATATCTGTCAGTGAAAGTCCCGTCAAAATCGGACCAGCCGTTTCGGATATTAGCCGGAACAAACTTTTAAGACTAGTACATACATACATACATAAGATCACGACTGAATCCCATTTTATTTATTTGTATAGATTATGTTCTCCTAGCCGATTCTCGAACACAGCGACAACTTCCGAATATTGACAGAAACCATCTGCTGCGCAGTAGATAATATGGTACCAACAGTGTACGCTCAATCTGAGACACTAGTCCTAACCTATCCAACCGTGATGTAATGCACATGCGGTCAGATAGGAGGTAAGCTAAGATACCGTGCCACAGACACTGCGACAATCACAACCGGACTCAAAAACCAATTATTTGTATTCAAGCACAAACGCTGACACGAGCTAGTATTCGAACCAGTATCCGTCAAAGTCAGGTACTCTGACCACTCAGGCCACGCGGTTATTTATTAGAAGGAGTGTCATCGTCATCGTCATCGTTTCAGCCTATAACAAGTCCACTGCTGAACATAGGCCTCCCCCATAGATAGCCACAAAAGCTTGTTGCTCTCATTTTGGGGGGATTTTGCCATAGTTGCCACGCTTGACAGGCGGGTTGGCAACCGCAGTTTATTTATTCAGATGTTCCAGGAAGATGCTGCTGCCCATCTCCTGGTTTTAATTATCCCTCTGTCGACTTTTACGACACCCACGGGATGAGACGGGGTGGTAGATTCTCTTAAGCCGCCACCACACGGCAAGGAGTGTAAGGGGCTGAATCTGACGTTGGTTTTTCGATCAAATGACGGCAGAAAATCCATTTTATTTAAGCCCGAACGTCACAAACTCGTGATGGGGAACAGCTATCGCTAAGGTGGCATCAATTCGCTCTCCCGCCAGCCCAGGATACACGGGTAACATTTTTTTTATCGGATAAAGTGACGAGACGAGCAAAACGTTCACCTGATGGTAAGTGCAACGTCTGCCCATAACAGATGCTGTGTTACTCCGAATATTTCTGTGTAGCACCACACTGCGCCCGTCACCTTGTGACATTAGTTCTGAAGTCTCATATGCCTAGTGATTACGCTAGCTCTCGGTGCCCTTCAGACCGAAACACAGTAATGTTTGCACACGACTGCTTCACGGCAGAATAACTGGCCCTGGGGTGGTACCTACCTAGACGGACTTTCAAAGGCTTGTCCCACAGTCGACTTAAGAAGGTGGATGATGTTTGACGTAAATGTTTTTTATTATAAAATCTAACCAATAATTATGACTCACGTCCATATAAACGGCATCCGTTACCCAACAATTCTTAGCCCGCCGACGTGCTCCGGATCTGTTGAAAAACACCTGCCACAAACAGAAATATAAATATGTTTTTTTATTGTATAACGTGACCTGAAGAGCAAAACGTTCATCTGGTGGTAAGTGCAACGTGTGCCCGTAACAAACGCTGTGTTACCCATTTCTGTGTTGCTCAACATTGCGCCCGTCACCCAGAGACATCAGTTCTTAAGTCTCATATGCCCAGTAATTACAGAAGCTCTCAGTGCCCTTCAGACCGAAGCACAGTAATGTTTGCTCACTACTTCTTCACAGCAGAATGACTGGCCTGGGGTCCGTCTAGCTAGCTAAGAACCTACCTAGACGGATTTCTGCATAGGAATCCTACCACCAGTAAAAACTAATTTATTTTTAATCAATATACATTAATGTATATTGAATAAAAATTTTCTTATTTTATTTTTGTTACTTTCAAGTTTGATCTTTGCCCTTTGATATTTGCCCTTCAGACCGAAGCACTGTAATGTTTCCTCACAACTTCTTTACAGCAGAATGACTGGCCTAAGGACTACCCCGTCTAAGTAGCAAAGAACCTACCTAGACGGATTTCTGCGTAGGAATCCTACCACCCCCTGATCGGATTGGATTGCGCGACTTTTTCTGGTTAACAAATGGACATTTATTATGGAAGCCACCAGATATTTATGTATTCGTGCCCCGGTTTCACCACTAAAACCTGTTCATGTTAAGACGTACACGTAAGACACTAGAGAGTTCATTAGGCATAGTGATAAGGTCCTCCAGCGATAAAAAATATGCTGTCGGCAAAGCTGTGACAGTGAAAGATGCACTAACATTTAAATAAAAATCGGACCAGAAATAATAATTAAAAGCTGAAGGTATTCCGGGTTAATTATCAGGACATCTGTCACCTTAGTCCTTCGATTTGATAAACCACAAATCCTCGCAAAAGAACATCGATTCCTACCAAGGATGAATCGTGAGGCTATTGAAATTAAAAAAAAACATTCTAATTTTAATAGAGAAGATGGTTGGGTATTACAACCAAAATTAAATCAAAAACCAAGCATACCATTGCAAGACTTCAAGACACAGTTAGCTCTTTCTGCGTGGATCGGACCAAAAATAATAATTAAAAGCTGAAGGTACTCCGGGTTAACTATGACATCAGGACATCTGTCATCTCAGTCCTCCCGTGACCATGTGTGCTATAAAGCTCTCGAAACGTCAGTTCATAAATAGTACAACATTAAACGCGATAAATAGTTTTATTTAAATGTGTAATTTTCGCGTAAATATAAGAAATGCTCTAACAATTAGTATTAATACCGAATTAATAATATTGTTGTATAAATAATTATACATCGCAACAGACAGCGTAGCTGCTATAAAAATATAACCTCACCTCGTAAGTACTGAGCAGCTTGAATTGCCCGCTGTACACTCCCACCCGGCCGCCTTTGGACACCGCCACGTAGCAGAAGGACTCCTCCCGCTCTATGCTCACCAGCTTCACTATGCACTCTCTCTATAAATTACCGTTTGCTATAGCGTATACCTTTTTAAAAAAACTTTTTTCCGCGATAGAAAATTACCTATAATAAATAACGTATAATAAATTGAACATTTTTTTTATAGCATTAAGTGATGAAACGTGCAAAACGTTCACCTGATGGTAAGTGCAACGTCTGCCCATAACAAATGCTGTGTCACCCAGAAAAATTCTGTGTGACAAACCGAAACACAGTAATGCTTGCACACTACTGCTTCATGGCAGAATAACTGGTCCCGGGGTGGTACCTACCTAGACGGATTCCTGCATAATAATTCTACCACCAATAGCTATAGAACCAATATTTGCCCTGTGGTAATCGACCCGTGTTTCCGTAGCACAGTATCTAATCGGTAATCGCTAATCCCTTAGCCACTACTCCAAATAAGGAAACTATAAAAGCATATTATCAAAAATAACGCCAATGATCCACTTTGCCGATTTCAAGCAAAGCTATATCTATCGATAACTGTAAGATGTCGTCATCAATGCAGGACATTACTGTCGGAAAGGTAACAAAAATGGAATAAGAAATTTTATATTTAATATAGTTTAATATATATTAAAAAATAAATTAATTTTCACTGGTGGCAGGATTCCTATGCAGGAATCCGTCTAGGTAGGTACCACCCCAGGGCCCGTTATTCTGCCGTGAAGCAGTAGTATGCAAACATTACTGTTTTTCGGTCTTCGGTTTAAAGGGCACTGGGAGGTAGTGCCCTTCAAACCGAACACACACATACTTTACAAAATTATTATTAAAAATCATTTGTTAAACTATTCTGGTTCGTAAACAAAATGCCTCTATCCTGGAAAGAGGTAGCACGAAACCCAAAACATAATCTTAAAGATGCCTCATTCCCAGCAGTTATTATCATCAATGTATTCTTCAATATTATAATACATACATACGTAGATTCACGTCACTTTCTTATTGAGTAGGCAGAGACCACATCTTTCCACTTACATGAAAGGTTGCGTTAACTTGTAACTTAAAAAAAATGTACTTTGTTAATGTATTTTTAAAATGTTATTATCAATACCAAAGTCGGTTACAAAATTCTACAAACTTGACCAATTTCAATGCGGGTTGGCGGATTTCACTTCTTTAAAATATTTTTTATTTCTCAGACATGCAGGTTTCCTCACGATGTTTTCCTTCACCGCTGAGCAGGTGGTAAATCAGCACTTAAAATTGCAATTAACAATTTTAGTGGTGCCGGCACCGGGAATCGAACCCAGCTAACTCGCGTATTATGAAAATTTAAAGCAAGCGCCGAGCCCCTAAGCTACCACGGCTCTTCAATAGGACCTACTTTCAAATGATGCCCATAAATTCTTTTACAGCCTGTATACAATATATAAAGACCGGTTGGAGGATACGTCCTCCCCAAATCAGACCACCCGATCTGGTCCACCAACCACATCGGGCACTTTGGCATCTCACTACGCCTTAAAGTGTACATTCGCGATGAGGTCCAGTGACCCGAGCTGTAATGCCACATTTACACTCAGCCTTGTTGGACAGGCGAGTGTGTAACTAGGGCACTCGCGGTGTCAATGCTCATGCCGTTGCCATTGCCTGGCGCTCCCTCGGTGTCGAGCAGCGTGAGC
The DNA here is from genome assembly GCA_019845155.1 of Luehdorfia chinensis. Taxonomy (NCBI): domain Eukaryota; kingdom Metazoa; phylum Arthropoda; class Insecta; order Lepidoptera; family Papilionidae; genus Luehdorfia; species Luehdorfia chinensis. The sequence goes on along the minus strand of JAHVAK010000363.1, from coordinate 5,351,168 downwards.
GCGTGTGAGTTTACATTCAGCATTCTTGCCGCCATCGTTCGATCGCAAAAGAAAGTCCGTCTTGTTACCCGACTACGGACAACTCCTAATTTTTAGTCTGTGCTGCATTTATATCTCCGGGAGTCGGCATTTACTATAAAAATGCCACTGCCTACGCTACCATCACCGGAATGGTGTAATGGCAAAATAATACAATTTTGGAGCTATTTAGCTAGCTTCTATGACGACAGCGTCGTATGTTTTTTTTTATTGTATAAAGCACAGTAATGTTTGCACACTACTGCTTCACGGCAGAATAACGGGCCCTGGGGTGGTACCTACCTAGACGGATTCCTGCATAGGAATCCTACCACCAGTGCTCTTTACACATGGTGATCTTTTTAAAACAAGTAAATAATGAAAAACAGTGAGCAGACGGTTGCCGCAACAACCTCGACGACAGCAATTGTTCAGTAAAGAAGTATGAAGGCTGTGTGTGGACACTCACTCGCGTCGATACTGCTGTAGAAGTATTTAGGGAAATATTTCCGGCAGCGACAGGAGCAGCGGCAGGGGCCGAGTATAAATGTTGCCTAAGGTTTTACTGAAATGAACGTCACCTGGCAGTGGCGGAGCTGCAGCGGGCGGGCGCAGGCAGCAGCGCTGCGATGCCGGGTGCGAGCTTGCGGGCCGCCGGGCAGCAGCCGCGCCAGCAGCGCGCCCCAGCGCACACGCCCGTGCAGCGGGCCCAGCGCGCGGCACAGCTGACGCGCATGCGCATCATACTTGTGCCCGCCTGCCATTTATGAGCTTACTGCATTTATCACCAACGATCCCCTGTGCCCGCACCTCTAAAATTGTCCGTCTCAAATCGTTCAGCATTTCTAAGTGCTTTTCGATAGGCCGTGTGATAGAGGCTCCTTTAAAGTAATACTACCACTCCATCTCATCCAATGGATCTCGTAAAAGGCGAGTAAGGAATTAAACTGCACTGTGCACCCAACAGCGCATGGTGGCGATGGGCTCACCACCTATCACACCAAGTGCATTATATTGTTTTGGTGAAACGTGGATTGTGGCAGTCATCTGTTTTTGCAGTGAGTGCCCAGTCTCTGACTACCCCTTATGGGATACAGTAGGGATCTTATGTATGTACGAGTATGTATGTTCCGATAGAGTAGAACAGCACCTACCTCTGTCCTACCGAGGTGTCGTAAGAGGCGACAAGCACTGTTGCTGTCTGTTCAATACGTTTGCAATGCTGTCACTGAACTGCCTGTGGGAACACAATGAGGCTGTACTCCGGAATGATGTTACAAATGAATAAGATTTGATACCAACAGTTTTTCCATTTCGGCCGTACAATAAGAAATAGTAGATTATAAAATATTAACAATTAGCCGTGTGGTGGCGGCTCGTTAAAAGAATACTACCACTCCATCTCATCCTTTGGATCTCGTAAATCATCTGTTTTTGCAGTGAGTGCACAGTCTCTGACTACCCCTTATGGGATCTTATGTATGTATGTATGTAACAATTACTTTAACATTATGTCACGGAGTTCTGGAAAACTAATCTTGCAGGTTATAAACATTTACTCATCAACCATTCCTTAAGTATTTTTTAAACTGGGCTCCATTTTTTTTTTATTGAATAAAGTGATGAAACTTGCACACTACTCCTTCTCGGCAGAATAACTGGCCTGGGGTGGTACCTAGACGGACTCCTGCATAGAAATCCTATCACCATTAATACAAGTGGCCGATAATCTTAAAATTTTTCTCAGGTGGCCGAGCTGATGGCAACTAGGTAATACACACCATTTTTTATTTTGCATGCGGATCTTAATAAATTAACCTTGTTTCTCTTCTTTAATTGCATTCATAAGGACTTAAGCTAATAATCTCATGTATCTCATACCGAAAATATTCTTTACGGCGGATACGAAGCCCTCTTCGTCGAGCCAGAGCAGGTCGGCGTTTGATGGTAAATCCACCGCGAACTCGACACCCTCCTCCGCAGCCGCGGCGCGCATCACTTCCTCTACTTTCCTATAGTAAACGAACGAATTCTTTTATAAATTAATAAGACACACACGTTCACGCCTTTTTCCCATATAAGGGGTAGGTTAGGCCGTTAACGTGGCCTTATTTTCGCCCTGGCGGGAACCGAGACGTGACGGGTGGCGAACCACGTCGCCGCCATTATGGTACGAACAAAAAAAATCTTACTCCCAATTGTGTTCTCACGAGCGGTATATTAGCGTCGTGTGGTAGCGGCCTAAGGGAATCTACCACCCCATCTCATCCCTTGGGTGTCGTAAAAGTCGGCAGAGGGAAATTAAAACTAGGAGATGGGCAGCAGCATCTTCCTTGAACATCTGAATATATAAACTGCGGTTGCCAACCCGCCTGCCATGCTTGGCAACTATGGCAAAGTCCCTCCAACATGAGAGATTTGTGGCTATCTATGGAGGAGGCCTATGTTCAGCAGTGGACTTGTGATAGGCTGAAACGACGACGACGTCGAGCGGTATAGTGACAGCATTGCATATTATGGTGTTATTCCCTATAGCCTATATGGAGATCTTAAGACACCTCGGTAGGCAAGAGGAATTGCTATTCTACTTTCCTAGACACCTATCGGCTAAATATATACTAAGAAAATTTATAAGTTGTTCACTTCTTTAACTTTCTCTTTATCGTCATCTTTGTACGAATCTCTCTGATTTCTTCTATCAACCTTCCTACGATCGTTGCGACGTCGACACATTCTGCATTCTTCTGAGGACGGGATAGCCTTCCATTGGTCGATGGACCAAATTAGGCGATGTCTAGCCAACATATATAATACATATATTATATATAAGCATGCCCTCAGCATACTTATATATAATTTCGATGATGTAATTGCTGTTAGTCTTTTTGACTTTTACAGCTTCATCGGATACTGTGCTCACGGGGCAGGGTCGCGCGTACCAGGTTTGGTTTGACTCAAACATAAATACATAAATAAACTCCTACAAAAACCTCGAAATTCGGACTGTCGTGTTCCCTCATGCTTGCGCGACTTTGAATATCTCCAAAATAGTTTTAAGTCTTCTAATGGCCGTCCGAGGGAGGCTGCGGGCCTCCATTCGGACTGTCGACTTGTGTGTCGGTAACTCTGGGCAATGAGAACCGCCCTGGAAAACGTGTCTTGTGTACGTGGTGTGATTGTCGACTGCTGCGCGCCGCTCTCTACGGCGGTCGCGCATCGTGGTGCGTGTTATGTTGAAGCTATTGACTGTGTGTACAGTGTAGCCTGGATCATGACTGACCGTATCGTGGTGAGGAAGGCATGCTTGAGGGGAAGATGGAGCCAATTAAACATAGGGTCCGTAATTATATTTATTATACAAACTGTCATTCTTAACACATTGTATTATCATAGCATGTATTTGTGCATGTGTGAATATATATGTACGAGTATATACTAACAGACCCGACAGACGTTGTTCTGCCCGAACGTTGACTTGCCTGCTGTTACAGATTCAGCAAACGATTTTTAGATATTCGAATTATCGATAAACTATATACTGAGTAACTTTTGTCATTTCCCTAGAACTCTATCGCAGCGCCACCTACTGGGTCCAATTCTGAACCTAAACCATCCAGGGAACTACACAAACACACACAAAACAATTCATCAACATCGGTCCAGCCGTTTAGGAGGAGTTCAGTGACATACACACGCACAGAAGAATTATATATATAAAGATATATGTGTGCATGTGTGCGTGTATATGTTTTTCATTTTTTTTCTTCTTAAGTGTTTGTACCGCCATTGAATTTTTCTGCTATCCTTAAGATTGGGTAGTACCTATAGATGCATATAGCATTAAGTCCGCCTATTATACCTATGCTTTTATGGTCGATAAAGACTAAATAAATTTAGGACATCCAGCCTTTTTGACGAAGAAAAACGAATGCGTCTCTAGAATCCGTCTAGGTCCACCCCAGGGCCGGTTATTCTGCCATGAAGCAGTAGTGTGCAAACATTACCGTGTTTCGGTTTACGGTTTAGGGCACTGTGAGCTAACGTAATCACTGGGCATATGAGACATAAAACCTCATGTCTCATGGTGATGGGCGCAGTGTGGTGTCACACAGAAATTTTCTGGGTGACACAGCATTTGTTATGGGCGGACGTTGCACTTACATTTCATCACTTTACAGAAATAACAAATGGTGCGTGCGTGCGTGCGTGCATGCGTTGGTGTAAGTTGGAACGCATGAAAGAAGTTGCCATACGCGTAAATTCCTTGTAACTATGATTTCTTCAGTGGCCTTGCTCAGAGACACTCGTGCCCACCGTCCCACGGAAAGATAAACAATCGACGAAAAGGTTAATGACAGTTTCAGGAACGCGGAAATAATCATAATACAATAAGACACGAAAATGATTTGTGTAGGTACTGCATACATGGTCGCTTAGGCTGTCAACATCAATTAGATTTTCGAATAACTGTATTTTAAATTATGCTTCAGTAAATTCGTAATGAACTAATTTATAATCTGTCTGTGTAATGATCTGGAAGTTTGTCGTGTGTGTCGTAAGGTGCGACGAAGGTATTGTACGGACAGCCTTTATTCGGGCAAAATAATACAAGGGTGGATTGAAAAGTACTCGGCCTAACACAGATCCATTCAATTCTAAAAATCAAATCTACCCACATTATTTAGTTCAGTTCAGACTAGTTACCGCATCCGCCGTATTCACCTGATCTGGCACCATCAGACTTCTTTCTGTTCCCCAACCTAAAAAAGCACTTGGGAGGTCAAAGATTTTTGACAAACGACGAGGTCAAAGCAGCTGTAGACGCATATTTTGACTCTAAGGAAGAATCATTTTTTTTAACGGTCTAAATGCTTGGAAGGGGAGGTGGCAAAAGTGTATTGAACTTGATGGTGATTATGTAGAAAAATAAAAATATAACTGATTTAGTATGTAATGTTTTCTTTTATTTACGCGAATATTACACATTTAAATAAAACTAAACTCGGGTAAAAATAGTTCAAAATTAAACGCGATAAAATCCGTAAAAAAGTAGTTTTATTTAAATGATTTAGTATGTGTTTATTTTCTTGGTTAGGCCGAGTACTTTTCAATCCACCCTCGTACCATAATATTATGCAATGCTGACACTATATTGCTCGTGGGAATATTTTTTTTCACGTTTTTTTTTAAAAACGATGCCCCACAGTAGGATTGCTCCTGTGTCGTGGGTACGTTTTACATACATAAATTTCACATGCACAAACCACCCAGACCCGGAACGACCATCTGTAGGCCATACAAATATTTGTCCCGTGCGTGAATCGAACCCGCGACCCGCGGCGCAGAAATCAAAGGCTTAGGCACTGCGCCAACCGAGCCGACAAATGCAATGGGGAGTAAGAATTTGTTAACTCATACCAAGATGGCAGCGACGTGGTTCTCTACCCGTAACGTCTCGTTTCCCGCGGGGGCGGAAAGTGGGCTAGAGTTGTACTCCGCCTACCCCTTATGCGGGAAAAAGGTGGGACTGTATGTATGTATGTATAGATTATTTATCTCAGGTTCTAAACTTACATGAAGGTTCTAAACTTACGTGTCGAAAGATCTCACAGACAAGACGCGGGCATAAACGTATTATAAACGTCATCGTTGCAACGTTACCTGTCAATGTCCTTTGCTGCGCTACTTTCCTTGGCTCTTTTGAAATATCTTCTCAACTTGCTGAGCACTGCTGGCGTCATCTTTTTCAACAGTTCACGAGACAGACATTCTTCTTCGTCTTCACTAGAAACGTATTTTTTTTAATTAAGGCCTTTAAAAGTCGCCGCGTGATAGTCATATGAGAATATGACACTGGTGGTCGCACTTAAACAGGTGTTTTGTTAAAGAAAATGTAGTTGCTGGTGGTAGGATTCGTATGCAGGAATGCGTCTAGGTAGGTACTACCCCAGGGCCACTTATTCTGTCGTGAAGCAGTAGGGTGCAAACATTACTGTGTATCGGTTTGAAGAGCACTGAGAGCTAGCGTAATCACTTTGCATATGAGACTTAAGACCTCATGTCTCAGAGTGGCGGGCGCAGTGTAGTGTCACACAGAATTTTTCTGGGTGACACAGAATTTGTTATGGACAGACGTTAGACTTACCATCAGGTGAACGTTTTGCTCCTTTCGCCGCCACACTGTACAAAATCTACTTTATTTCACAATAACTTTTAGGTTTCCTTTGGAACAAGATTTCACTGGGCATAATTACGAATATATCTCTAAATATTCTAACAACAAATACTTACGTATATAAACTATCTTCCGACAAACTTCTGACCGAGTAACTCTTCTCAAATATCTCCGAACACTCGTCATTTAAAGATTTTTGTGATTTTATAGACATTTTTACCTATTCACTTACAAAGCTTTAAATAGTCTACTGTTTGGTCAATAAATGCATATAACTTTTACAATTTTCTACCATCTAGTGTCAAATAGTAGTACTATCTATAAAAGTGTTCACCTTTTCTCATCCCTGATTTTTTTTAATATTTTAAAATCTCTCTAGATGGCGTTAAACTTGTGTTTAGGTGCGACTTCTATGAAGACCTATACTATGAAAACATTATAAAAATATGTTTTATTAAAGTATAAGAAACGTTTGTAGAACGTTAAACAACGCTTGAAATTTCCTAGTAATTTAATAACTTAATTTAATTCATTTTAATTTGACTAAAAAATCTTTAACACAAAGTTTTCGATATTCAATATTAGAGATATTAGCGAAGAATTTTGGCTCTTCAATACTTTCGTAGCTTGGCAACAGAGAGTGCTGTTATAAACTCTAGAAATTGCTATAAAATTCGTACCAATTATAAAAAACTGTTTTCAAAAAGGTACGATTTAAACCCACTTTTTATTTTACATTTATTTTACATTTTCCACTTTTTAAATTAACATAATATGTGTTCTCACTGCATATTTTAAAATATATACTTTAATGCGGACATCAAAAATTACATTCTGTAAAAAATTACCTATTTATATATTAATGACCTTAATACAGTGCTTCATAAAGCCAGCGTGGGGCGAGGAAAGGGCCATCGGGCCCTAAAATTGCATCGCCAATTAAAAATTGCCGTACTTACATCTTCTTTTCGTCTTACAAAATAATGCACCTATAACAGTATGCCCAGCGCTCACATTGGGAATAGCGCTTTTATCGTACGAGTACTTGGTGCGTATCTAGTGGATGGTTTATAATTCTATAAATTTTAGCCCGACTCTTGCTATATACATTATCCGGCACTGCCTTAATACGTTGCAGAGATACATATACTACAGAAACAGTTTTTTTTTCTGCAACATTTCAATTTTACGATTACCGGTTTATTACCTGAAGGCGTCGATAAACAAATACAAAAATTGAAAAGCATGGTTATTACCTCTACGCCATGTGTAAAAGGCACAAGAAAATCCACCACACCACGGGTCTCATAACAGTCAACTGAGGACAAGAAGACAAAGTCAGAAAAATCTCATGGCCTTCGACATACGGCGGAAAACTATTAGAAATATGCTAGCCGTAAATGCAGTGACAGCATTGCATCTAAGGTAGTAGCATACTGCTGAAATTGCTATTACGGCAAATCTGGTGATAGGATTCCTTTGCAGGAATTCGTCTAGGTAGGTATCTCCGCAGGGCCAGTCATTCTGCAGTGAAGCAGTAGTGTGCAAATAATACTGTGTTTCGCTGTGTAGGGCACTGAGAGGTAGTGTAATCACTGGGCATATGAGATATAGATAAGATACTAAATAAGATACTGATGTCTCAGGGTGATACGCACACATACTACACACGGCCACCCCGAGTCCGGGAAACGCACACAAGTTCCGTTTTCCCGTCGACGGAAATGCCGCCCCAAAACATACACGAGCCACCCCCGTATTCGACGGATTCTTCGAAGCAGGGTTGTGTGAACCTCTCCCCCTGTCTTCTGTAGACCCTTCTACGTCTGTCATTGCAGAAGAGACAGACCCTCGTCTCATCAGACAAGAGTACGGTCCGCCACTGTTCTAGAGTCCACTCGCAATGATTGCGAGCAAACTCTAGGCGATCTCTGCGATGCTGTGCAGTAAGTTTTGGACCTTTAGCAGGTCTATGAGCTGTTAAACTCTTTTCGTGTAACCTTCTTCTTATCGTAGAAACACTCACAGATGTTCTCCGAGTTGATCGAAGCTGTTGTTGCAACTCAACAGCATTTGTAAAACGGTTTCGTAAAGATGTCGTAACGATGAAACGGTCATCTCTTTCTGATGTGCACCGTTTTCTTCCAGATCCCGTCCAGTTATCCAGTTTTCTAACATAACCACCAGTCTGCTGAAAACGTTCGAACACCCATCGAACTGAAAAACGGGACAGGTTCAACTGTCGAGCAACGTCACACTGCCGCATCCCCGACTGCAATAGGGCAATCACTCATCACAAAGGCTTCTTCAGAGCTGGTGTCCATCTTTACTTGTTCTTACTTGGGTTACTTGTTCACGTGTGTTCACTGCAAAGTTTAAATTACGACTGGCCCATATTTCATCCAGATCGACCCTTTTATACCCTTTTTAGGTGGTGTAACTAGCGTCCTTACTAACGAGCATTTGACAGTGTTTATTTTTGACGCTCTATAATGATAAATGTTTTAATGATTTCATGATTTTTTTATTAATAATGTAAAGCTATTCAAATACCCATTTCAAACATACCAATATTTATATAAATATAATTCGTTTCTAGCCATTACAGCCATTTTTCGCGCAAACTCAGAGAGGTGCGATTTTTGTGACGCTGAGTTTATATGATAACACAAACACTTTATATACATATATATATATATGAGTGTGTGTATATATTTTTTATATTTTTGTTACTTGTTTATTATTACTAAATCTGTTGTATGACTTCATTATGTTTTTTTGTGTTAGTTTGAAACTGTATGTCTGATGCAACGAAAAAACTTTCTTTCTTTAGATAGCCCGTTTATTAGGGATAGCGTTCTAGGCTATAAATCTTAATGCTACGGCTTTGAGGTGCCGTAAGCTGAGAACAGAACGGGATTTTAGCTAATTACCGAGAAGGGCCGAACTTTGAATGCTGAAGTCAGCAAAATACCAAGCCGTACGGCGCAATCATGTGGTCAACCTTTTTTACGCGAGTGAAATAAGTTGTTGTAATTGGTGGTAGGATTCTTACGCAGGAATCAGTCTAGGTAGGTACCACCCCCAGGCCAGAACCAGTTTATCTGCCGTGAAGCTGTATGCAAACATTACTGTGTTTCGGTCTGAAGGCCACTGTGAGCTAGTGTAATCACTAGGCACTGAGACTTAAGAACTGCGGTCTCAGGGTGATAGGCGCAGTGTGGTGTCACACAGAAATATCCTGGGTGACACGGCACTTGCCATGGGCAGACGTTGCACATACGAGTACAATCAGGTGAACTCTATCCTCGTTTCACCACTTAATCCAAGAAAAAACTCTCTACGTCTACTAGCCCTCGAGGTATGTAACAACCATATTATTACGAGACGAATCCTGATCTCATACATACATACATAAGATCACGACTGTATCCCATATGGGGTAGTCAGAGACTGGGCACTCACTGCAAAAACAGATGACTGCCACAATCCACGTTTCACCAAAACAATGTAATGCACTTGGTGTGATAGGTGGTGAGCCCATCGCCACCATGCGCTGTTGGGTGCACAGTGCAGTTTAATTCCTTACTCGCCTTTTACGAGATCCATTGGATGAGATGGAGTGGTAGTATTCTTTTAACGAGCCGCCATCACACGGCAGATCCTGATCTCATATCCATATTTCTTCCGCGAACGCATCCCAAACCACACAAATGTTGTAGAAAAAATGAAACACAAAGTGAACATTGTCTATTTTATTGTATGTATATATTAATACTTATAATCTAAAATAATGTATACACTAGCTGCACGTAAGCTATACAAGTATGAGTGAGCCGGGCGTTGCTCTGTTGTGGCTCTGGCGGTCACTCAGTCGTTTGCTCAGTGTACAGAGAGGGGTTTAAATAACAATTGAGAGAACATCAGAAGTAATACGTTTTTTTTATAAATTACCCAAGAGCAGTTCTTTGTCTCGATACGAATAGTTCTATTTCATTACCGGTGAAAACTGTTATGTCTAGCGTTGCCAGGTATCCCGATTTGTGCGGAAAGTCCCGATTATCGGTTTGAAAGGTGTCAAATTAAAGAAATTACGTTTGTTTTTTATCTTATCCAGATCACATGCCATTATATGTTAACTGGTGACCAATAAAGACTGATAAATATTTTTTTTTTGTCCCAGTTTTAAAACTTTCTCATTTTATTTTCTGTCCCGGTAGGCGCAGGCAACACCAGTTATGACTGATATAGAATTTTATTGTTTGAAAATATAAACGACGAAAATAATGACGTTTAGTTTTCACAGTAATTGAACTTTACAAATTTATTGTTCAAATTTGCTATTACAAATATGTTTTCATTTGATTTTATTTATGAAATGCAGTAAACAATATTCCTAAAACAATGGTACTCAGAAAATGACGTTGTTTTAAATATTTATCGCTCTATCCAATACGACAAATTATCGCAATAATTACTAATTCACTCATATCAAGTTTGTGTGAATTGAAATTATTATAGTAAAAGATGTTGCTTAGTTATAATAACAATATAAAATGGTAAACCCAAATTAAAGTAATGCATAACTTTGGTTTTTATCGTAATTATATCCTCATCGCAGCTATTCCATAGACATATTTGGGTTCGAAAATTTAGTACCTACGTTACAATATAAATGATTGAAAACAGAAAACACAACATACAAATTCACATAGCGGTTTTGTTATACCCGTTGACTCGGTTCTTTCCAAAACTCAAAAGAATCTCAGTAAAACATACATTGTGATGTTAAAAAATAATAACTTCAATAAATGTTAACTGCGGAACTCGGATATGATTAGGAACTATCAACCACTTTTTAACTAATATTACAATAATAATAAACGCAGTGGCCGCGAGTTTCCATCAAACATAAAAATTTAATACACTTACGTAATACCATTTACTTCTATCTATACATTTCCACGCGCAAACATGTACATCGGATTGAAACATTCTCGTATACGAAATTGCACACAAAGGACATACACATTTCTTTATAAGTATGATTTACAAAACATTCTATTTTTTTTTAAAACACTGTAAATATTAATATGTCACGAATCGAAAAAAAAAGTTATTAAGTAAAAGAAAAAAAAACTGTCTGTTGCAAGGTATTTGATGTTACTTAAACGCAAGAGGGTATTTCAATAGTTCTTTTTGGTTAATAAAAACAGAATTAAAAAATTATATTCAGTTGGTTGGTATATTTAATAAAATTTCCTGTTATTGCTATTTAGTATTTACATAATGAAAACGTTGGCGTACCAAACCCTGACTGTAGATAGTTTGGTTGACTTTTATATTATACAATTACCATTTTCAATATAAATAAGATCCATTCCGCATATCAGATCACAAGTAATATATATTTCGACAATTTTCATACAATTAACTATGTGTAATGAAAATAAAAATTTCAACCATCTCATATGCTTTTATTTTTCACATATCTTTTGAATGACAAAAACATAATCCTTATATGCGGTCTGAATTTCTCTTAAAATAACGTAAAATAAGTTTTATTCTATACGCGAATTTGGAATGTTTCATGTTTTATCTACGGGGCTATAACCACAAACCACAAAATGGCGTCATTACATCAAAGTTTACAATCTAATCTATTAATATTCAATAGTTACTTATAAATAAATAGCTTACGATTATTAAACTATCACTATAATTATTATTGTACGAATGCGTATACATGTATTTCCTTGAATACAGCTCAATGTTTATTCTATAATTCTTTATAATAAAGTCCGGGGACATTAATATTATCATGGTTACACTACTTCGTGTAAGCGATGTCAAGGTCATGGCGGTCGAATTTTAATTTGTTAGAAGATGCCGATACGGCGATCATTGTTTGTGATTTCTTATTCAAAAGACAAATGTGTGTTATTGCAACACATCACAGATTTAAAAGCTTTGTGTTTTAAATGAGTTTGAATAGAGTTGAAAATATTTCGGACCGAATGCATTTTTGAAATAAGTTTATTAGTTATTGGATTATTTAATTAAACAAAAGTTTAAGTTATGTTTGCACTGTTGCGAAACTTTGCTTTAAATTTTGGTTTTCGATCCGCTGAAAACGGCATTTAGTATAACACGAATGGCGGATTTCACCGTTGTAACTAAACGCGATCAGTTCAAGCTGAACGAAGTTTAAGCGTTTAACTACTCGTAAGTTAGTGCTACAGTTTGCATTTCAACAACATCAAATGAACGCAGTCAATGCTAAAAGCGGTTCAAATTCTGAACGCCCAATTTTCGACGTTCAGTTCTTTAAACGCGTTTAGAGAGCTGTCATTGTCAATTGCACAACTATGTAAACACAAAAAATATTTTTAATACGTTTTGTTTATTGTTTGCATACCTATGTGTCATAAGCATAAAAACAAGCTGTTTGATGTCGCAGTAAATACAAAATAAATCCTTTTGTTTTAGATTGTGACGATATTTCATGTAAACTTCGTTTTTCTAAACGCGATGAAAATGGAGTCGGTGAAATCGGTTAGACGAAAACCGAGATCAAATGATACATTTGAACTCAGTTAAGTAAAACGTGGTTTTATTAATCTTGATTTCCAAAGCAATCGGTGAAATCGGATCTAAATAATTTGCGTCTCTGTGTTTTTTTAAAGCAATGGATTGCTGAAGTATTAGCAGAAGTCGGACCTCTATATTTTTTCACTAGTGCGCTAAGGCAAGTTAGATTTTTCAAATTTTTTGCTTTTTGTTTCTGGTTGGGTTGTGCATGTGTCTATAAAACGCACCCATAATAGATGTAAAATTCATACTGTGGAGCATCATTTAAAAAAAATGGGACAGTGGAAGGTCAGTAGACGGTTAGTAAACGGACCGTGAGCGAGTGTCGGCAGTGTGGTATCGTTTAAAAAAAAGTTGGGACCGTGGAGACGGTTAGTACACGGGCCGTGAGCGAGTGCGGTCGGCAGTGTGTTGTGTGTGAGGTGTGTGTGCGGTGTGTGCGGCGCGGTGTGTGCGCGGTCAGTAGACGGGGCTGTGCGCGTCGTAGTTGAGCTGCAGGTAGGGCGGGATGGCGGCCTGACAGCTCGGAGGCGCGCCGCCGCAGCGCCGCGATGCTGTGGCCGCGCCACGCCTCCTCCTCGCCCCCCTCGCCCGCCGCCGCCGCCCCCGCCCCCGCCTGCACACAAATACCACCTCATAGAACACCTCACAAATGGTGGTGGGATTCTGCGCCGAGCGAGTGCATTAAAACACCAGCATCAATCAGGGGTGAAAATATAGACAATATTGGCTGCCCGTGAGTTTTTCTGGTTGAGGACACCGATAGAATAACGACCCTGTAGTTATGCCACTGCAGATAATGTTGAGTCAGATGCCTTTTTGTCGCCGAATGTATTCTCGACTTTCAATTACAGCAGAAAGTCAATGTTTTTTTTTTATTTCTTTTTATTTCATACTATGTTATTATATAATTAGTATGTAATAGTGTTTATATTTTTACCCCTGATTTTTTATTTTTACAAACATTGAACCTTTTTTTTGTTGTATGAAGCGATGAAACGAGCATCACGTTCACCTGACGGTTAGTGCAACGTCCGCCCACAACAAATGCTGTGCCCAGAATATTTCTGTGTGACACCGCTACTGCGCCGGTCAACCTGAGACATCAGTTCTTAAGTCTCATATGGCCAGTGATTACGCTAGATCTCAGTGCCCTTCAAACCGAAACACAGTAATGCTTACACACTACTGCTTCACGGCAGAATAACTAGGCCCGGGGGTGGTACCTACCTAGACGGATTCCTGCATAGGAATCCTACCACCAGTAATAAAGTGATATGTTGAGTATGTGAGTTTGGTGTTTATGGCAGTAAAGAAATATTCTGGGTGACACAGCATTTGTTGTGGGAGGACGTTGCAATTACCATCAGGTGAACGTTTTGCTCGTTTTGTCACTTTATACAATAAAAAAAAATGCCGGCCTGAAGAAATCACAGTACCAAATTCGCATATTCGGCGGTGAAGACAATATAGCTATATATATATATAAAAAAATATATCTGCACAATATTTTGAGCCTAGTAAATGACTTGTGTTTTCGTTTTTGTCGATTTGTCTATGGCTTTTAAAAATGCGCATCGTTATGTTCTACTTCGAAAATGCATTTACTGCCGAACTCTAATGGTAAACAACATCGTGGAAATAAAACTAATGGATTAATTCCGGCACGCATAGACATTTATTTCATCACTCGCAACACTATAAAATTTAAAAATAAACTCTCTAAACCGCGAGTTAACGCGATCCTAGCACCATCTATGTGTTTTTTTTACATTAGTTTAGACAGCCGAAATATTTTGTCAATGTTTTTCCTTTACTACTAACCGATCTCAAGGAGTTATATTAAATGGCTTCTCGACCAAAGATTAAAAAGACGTTCATCAGACGTTCCAAGAGGAGTCTATATTGGGTCCATTGCTCTTTACGTTTTACTTGGTTTAGATTCGCCCACTTTCTTTTAAGATGACTTTAAAGTAGTAAAAAAACACAGCGAGTTATTGCCTGGCCAAAAATTAAGATTACATAGGTCTCTAGTAATGCAAATTCAAATAACAGCCCCCTATAAAAAAGACCCAACTACAAAATATCTAGACGTTGTCTATGACTAGGTCGTAGGTTCATTTTTCTATACGAACGAAACGAAATTGAGTGATCGAGTCTATTACGTAACTACAATACGACAAAAAGCAATTCTTGTAATGCCATAATCAGGTGGGATCATCATGCAGTGCCGAAGCTACCCGCCAGTTGAGGTGGTCTGCGGAGGAATCATCCTCCTGGCAGTAGTCTTTAGAACTTCTATATATAACAATAAACATCCACTCTGATAACTCAATGCAATAAGTATGAGCAGTTTCTGAAGCTTCTCATATGGTATATATCCTATGTATAGATAGTCGCTATGACTGTATCTCAGTGAAAATATAGTACGTGTTAAAGTGTATGCCCGTGTCTATAGAGCATATCGTTATAAAGTGTATGTGTGTGTGATATTTATGCTGTAATCAAAACGTGTATTTTTAGGGAAACTGCTGTTGTGTAGATTTCCATGGCATGTGTGTACAATGCTTGTATGTGTGTGCACCTAGTGAAGCACACTTACTGTCGTACAGTATGTGTGTGTCGGTGTGCGTGCTCTCACCGGACGTGGGCGAGGCGGTGTTGCAGTGTGCGTGCGGCGAGGCGGGCGAGCCGTCCAACGCGCCGTGGCCCCCCGGCCCGCCGCAGTACGACATCATCGAGTCTCCTGCAACATCGTTTAACATTAGTGCCCGCTAAACCGGAATTACTTAAATTCTTTCTCAGATCACAGATCAGAAAACTTTACGAGAACTGTTTCCTGAAGAAAATTTGTAATTGACAAAATAGTTTGTTTGAACATGACCCTTTCTTTTCTCCTATGATTCAGAGCCTACAAACACATTCACTCAGGCCCACATGTGTCAGACACACATGCAAATGCACGCACGCATACACACACAACCAATCTCACCCCCCCCCCCCCCCTCTCACACACAAACAAACAATCTGACACATAAATGCCAATGGACTAATAATAATGAATATGCCCATAATAAATTTCATTATACTTCCTGTTTCTAGACTTAATTTCATATACCTAAATACATTTACTATTACTGGATTTCGTAGTCGCTTCCCCCACAGAACAGGCTTTTGCCTAAAGTGGGGACGACGAAACTAATAGAGTTACTTCATATTTCACCAATAACCACCAAAAAGTATTTTTTTTGCTGAGAAGGAAGTCTTTGAGCCAAGAAGAATTATATTTGTTGAATCCTATGCATCTTCGCTGTTAGTGAACAGAGTATTCCCATTATTTTATAATTTATTTGTATATTTTATTGGTGACTAAGTAGGTACCGCCTCAGGGCCAGTTATTCTGCCAGTATTGTGCAAACATTACTGTGTTTCGGTTTGAAGGGCACTGTGAGCTAGCGTAATCACTGGGCATATGAGACTTAAGAACTTATGTCTCAGGGTGATGGACACAGTGTGGTGTCACACAGAAATTTTCCGCGTTTGTAAACGAGCAAATCGTCCACCTGATGATAAGTGTAATCTCTGTCCATAATGAATGCTGCGTCACCCATGCTCTCATCACACTTCACCCGTCTAACACCTCAGTCCTACCTTGCCCATTATCACCATCGTCATCGTTTCAGCCTATCTTAGTCTATTGTTGAACATAGGCCTCCCCCGTAGATTGCCACAAAACACGGTCCTAAGCCACCTGCATCCATCGACTCGTCGCTCCGTCTAGTGGGGGGAGCACCCTACACTGCGTTTGCTGGTACGAGGTTGCCACTCGAGAACCTCTCTTCCCCAACGGTTATCGGTTCTACGGGCTATATGGCCGTCCCATTGCCACTTCAGCTTGCTAATCCTTAGGGATATGTCGGTTACTTTAGGTCTGCTGCGGATATCACCGTTACGGATTTTATCACGCAGAGAAACCCCGAGCATAGCTCTTTCCATAGCTATCGCTAAGCGACTCTGAGCTTCCTCATGCGGCCCGCAGTGAAGGACCACGTCTCTGTTCCGTATGTCATCGCTGGTAATACGCACTGGTTGTAACCATTTCTTTTGAGACATTGAGGGGTCGAAACCCACAACGTCTATTAAGAAATAGTTATATTAAACACGACAAAATCCCGTTATTTAATTTCGATCATATACTTTTGCTAGAGTTCAGTCATTAAAACATAAAACTGAACAGCGTCAACTCACCTAAAGAGTTAAGCGGATAGTGCGACTGATACTGCTGGGCGGAGGCCATGGAACTGATGGGTAGTGCAGGGTTCAAATCCGCAGCCAGCTGCGGCAGACCACCGGCACCGAAACCGCCCATCGATACACCGCCCTGCGAGAGTTGACCTAGGCCTGCGGAAAAAAATTACGTGAATAAATATTTATATGAAGCTTTGCCGTGTGGTGGCGGCTTAAGAGAATCTACCACCCTATTTCATCGCGTGGGTGTCCGACGCCGAGTGCTTGTGCACGCTACTGTGGGAGGGCGGGCTGTGCTCTTCAAAAAACTAGGTAATATACACCATTTTATATTTTGCATGCGGATCTTAGCAAATAAACTTACTTTCATTCATTATAATGGATTTCCGCAAAGTAACGCCTGATTCTATAAACTATATACTTAACTTTTTATTGTATTTAATGTAGAGTAACGGTATGTAAATATGGACGAGGCGTTATCAGGAACACGGCATGGTAACTATTTATCCATACTCGAAAATATCGTCATCATCATCATTGGCCACCCTCATTGATTTCCACAAAAGTTTGTGAAAACGCGTTTTGGAGTGATTTTGCCATAGATGCCACGCTTGGCAGGCGGTTTGGCAACCGCAGTTTATTTATTCTGTTGTCCAGGAGGATGCTGCTGCCCATCTCTTGGTTTTAATTTTCCCTCTGTCGACTTTTACGACACCCACGGGATGAGATAGGGTGGTAGATGAAATGAGGGGGTAAAAACAAACTCCTAAAAATCCGTGTTGCATGTAGACACTGCACTAAGCCCCCCAGTAAACTATGGCGACCAGACAAACAAACCCAAAAGAACCAAATTAATCAAAAAGAAAAAGTTGTAAAAGCTTTATAAGCAAAGGGTCGAATGAAAGGCAATCTTACCAGAGGGCATGGACCAGGGCCGATCGGCGAACACGCCAGGGCTGCAGACGTCACCCGCACCGAAAGGTGGCAATCCATGGGAGGGCAGAAGCGAACCGGGGGAACGGAACACGTTGGTGCTCTTCTTCCGCTTCTTCCACTTCGCACGCCGGTTTTGGAACCACACCTGTAACGTCCATTGCCATAAATGAAAGTTCTGTCACTTCTAAAATGAATAATGATACAGTCAGTAGTCTTCTGGACATAGACCTCTAATGAGAAGGCACACTCACTATGCTTCGCAGAAAGACTGCAACCAAGTACCAAACGTTTCGCACCTTAGACTTTGCTAACAGTCTGTTTATTTTCAATCTGCCATATTTCGCGATGGTTATTCCGCTATCTGACGGAAACCATGTGGTTTTCTAATTATTTCCCTTAGACGACTTTTAAATTATCCCGGGATTTACTTACGGGATTTACTTTCTATTTTTTGTGATTCTTGTTGATGTACATACATAAATACATAAGATCACGACTGTATCCCATAAGGGGTAGTCAGAGACTGGGCACTCACTGCAAAGGCAGATGACTGCCACAATCCACGTTTCACCAAAATAATATAATGCACTTGGTGTGATAGGTGGTGAGCCCATCGCCACCATGCGCTATTGCACAGTGCAGTTTTATTCCTTACTCGCCTTTTACGAGATCCATTGGATGAGATGGAGTGGTATTATTATTTTAACGAGCCGCCACCACACGGCACTTCTTCTTGTTGATGTTGTGTCAAATAAAGTGGATTTTTTTTCTTTCTTTCTTAACGCGGGTGCCGTGTAAAAAAAAGTAAAGTAACACCCTAAAATGTCTCGCTGCTGAGCACAGGCCTCTAATTTTTGTGCCGGGAAGAGTACGCCACGCTGCTCCAAGGTACTATGGCGGACTTCGTGTTTCTTCAAAATATTTCTATCACCGCTGAGCACGTGGTAAATCAGCACTTAAAACAAGGACGAAACTACTTTGGCTGTGGGCTTCTTTATTTTCTCTTTATTATTATTATTATTATTCTATGTAAGTTGTGTTGTAGTTTTGAATAAATCTTTCTTATAATTTGCAATACGTCCCTGCTTCAACCAAATATACTAAATATCTATACGTTTTTTCGGAATAACCGTCATAATCATGCATCTTCGTCATTTCGAGAGTTTTTAGCTCTCGAAGGGATTTTACCATAGTTGCCACGCTTGGCAGGCGGGTTGGAAATGGCAGTTTATTTATTAAGATTTTCCAGGAAGATGCTGCGGCCCACTCCTGGTTTTCAATTTTCGACTTTTACGACACCCACGGGAGGAGATGGGATGGTATATTCTTATCAGTCGCTCTTAAGCTTTGGTTTCGTGTTGGATATTCATTTCAATTGTCCATTCATTCAATTATATGTAAACCATATAATGTAGCTTTTTGAAATGTTCCAATTATTTATTAACTCCAATATAAACTTTTTTTAATACGTACGGTAGCATAACATCAAATTTTGATGGAAGCACTAGAAATTCAAAAACATCTATACTAATTCAAATAAAACTGATTTTTACGGATTTTATCGCGTTTAATCTTATACTGCCAGCTTGGGATCCTATAATTAATAAATATAATCAAAAACCGAGTATACCACTGCAAGACTTCAAGACACAGTTAGCCCTTTCTGCATAGATCGGACCAAAAACAATAATTAAAAGCAGAAGGTACTCCGGGTTAACTATGACATCGGGACATCTGACACCTCAGTCCTGCCGTGATCATGGGTGCTGTAAAGCACTCGAAACGTCGGGTTATAAATAGTACAAAATTAAACGTGATAAAATTCGTAAAAACCAGTTTTATTTAAATGTGCAGTATTCGCGTAAATATAAGAAATCATTATTTATACCAATATTATAAATGGGAAAGTAACTCTCTCAGTCCCTCAGTCTGTCTTTCACCATTTCACGGTTCAACCGCTGAACCAATTTTAACGAAATTTGGCAGAGATATATATAGCTTACATCCTGGAGAATGGACATAAGATAATTTAATCCTGCAAAATGAAATAGCTCTTACGGGATATACACAAAACCTATATCCAAGCGGACGTCGCAGGCACCTTCTAGATTAAATAAGGTAACAGTCACCACATAACACTGTTTACTCAACGGAAACATAAATAATAACAATTTAATATAGATATTAGACATAAATATTATTAAAATCACTCGACAGAGGTGTATCATCATTAATCAATCCATCCTAACGAGGAGATCCAGGACGGGTCACAGGTCGCGGATCATCCGTCACTAAAAGCGGCGCGGTATTGATTACCGACACGTGCGCGGATTTTGCGATTCCGATAAAAAATATTCTATTGCTTTACAGCGCTTATAAAATATTCATTAAACTTCTATTAATACGTGGACGATAACCTCTGGGATTATGGTGATCGCTGCCAAGCTATCTCTACATCTTTATAATACTTCTGTAATTGTACATTATTTTTAAAATGACAGAGATGAAAAAAAAATTGCCCGCTGTGTTTCTTGCTGGTTCTTTTTTGGAAACCAGTGTAGTTTAAAAAAATGAAGCTCAATAAGTACCCACCATGTAAATAGTCTATGTTGAATCGAATAGAATAGAATAATCTATTCTATTCTTCTTTTCCTTTCTACAGTGGAGTTAAGTTAGCGACTTAACTTACTCTAATTTTTCATTTAGTAGTTGTTAGTTCGTTCCTGTATCAATAATACATTATTTTTATATATATTAAGAAATAATGAAATGCTTATAAAAGTTACATTTCTTAATTAACAATAGGTTCTATTATGAACACCAGTTTTATGCAGACTATTATGATTAGAAAACCAAACTCTCTATTTCTCTCTCTCTCTGGGTTGTCTTAGTAATAAGATCAAAGACTAATAGTTAATAGTTCCAACTTTGTAGTTTACAATGGGTCACATTCTGGGCCCATTTTTGATTCTTATTTACATTTTTTTTTTGCTTAATAAAGAGACGAAACGAGCAAAACGTTCACCTGATGACTAATGGTGTGCAAACATTACTCTGTTTCTGTTTGAAGGGAATTGAGAGCTAGCGTAATCACGTGGCATATGAGACTTAAGAACTCATGTCTCGGGGTGACGGGCGCAGTGTGGTGTCACACAAAAATGTTCTGGGTGACACAGCATTTGTTATGGGCAGACGTTGCACTTACCGTCAGGTGAACGTTTCATCACAAAAAAAACACTGTAAAAGCCTCCCGGCTAACAATACTCTGCGCACACTCCTAAAAAAATCTGTGCTCAGGTTTGTGAAAAGTTTGTAGTACTCATTTTGGGGGGATTTCGCCATAGTTGCCACGCTCGGCAGGCGGGTTGGCAACCGCAGTTTATTTATTCAGATGTTCCAGGAAGATGCTGCTGCCCATCCCATCCACGAGATGAGATGGGATGGTAGATTTTCTTAAAATGCCACCACACGGCCATAGTCACAATAATAAATGACAATAAAAATCTTGAAGTTAAAACGAAAATTAATTATTTCGTTTAATAGGAAACGCGCAAAATAAAAGTGTATTATCGTTAAAAAAAAGCAATACAAAAAGTTTGTGAAACCTGTAAACGACACATTTAAAAATACATGACTATTGAGTGGGAGCGAGAGGTTCGCTGAGGGACTGAGAGGGCGCTACTCATTTGGCAACTGTCAAAGGCAAACTCTATTATTTATGGGCTGTCGCGAGTGGCCGAGGAAGACCCGCGTTTCCTGCCTATTCTTTGTTTTCTTTATTGGAATTGTACACAACTTGCTCTGTAGGCATGTTAATTTAAAAAATTGTAACTTATATATTCGTATTTTATAAGTCAACAGTTTTTAACTGACAGTGTTTGATACAAAGACAAACTTGTTTTTAATATAAGGTAAAATTTTGTTTTTATGGTCATATACTTTATAAATAAAATGGGAAAGTAAAATAACAATATTTGATAGCAGCGGCATTCTTTTCCCCCAAATTGCTTGACTAATTATACCACTAATAGCTTTTATAAGAGCTAGGGCAATTTTTAATACGCATAAATCTTCCTAGATAGATGCAGATTAACAGTGAAAACTGTGTGCAAATAAGTTCAGTGGTTGTTGCGATTAACGCGTTCATACAGAAAGACAGACATTTTTTTTGTTTGTGTGTAATGCTTTGATAGCTTCGGAAGAGACTCGCGAGCAGAAGGCCCGCAAGTAAGTAGGTAAGTATTATCTTATTTATTATTTTTTATGCCTCGAACAGAACTTGAAATTAATATTTTTATAATAAATAACTTCGTTCCTATCTGGTGTCCCACGACACCACACGGCTTTTTTATTTATCATTTTGTTATATTGTAAGTTGGATATTTTATCTACGTAAGTGAATTTAACTTTTATGTTAGTAGTTTATTGATTTGTTTTTATTCATTACTAGCTAATGCCCGCGACTACATCTATCTGGAAATAGGTTATTTAAATATCGCGTGGAAACTATTTTATATTCCGGGATAAAAAGTATCCTATGTCCGTCTTCAGCATGCAAGCTATGCCAAATTTCATCACGATCGGTTCAGCGGTTGAACCGTGAAAAGGTAACAAACAGACAGAGGGCCAGAGAGAGACATTTATAATATTAGTATGGATTATGTACATTTTTGTCCATCCAAAGATTATCTGGAAGATATCGCTTTGAGCAATAAGGCCCATTGTACTTATAAGTTTTATTTTTATTTTATTTTATATTTTTCATCATGGTGTAAAATAAAGTTATATTTAATTTAATTTATCGATCTATTTTTTTTTTAATTCAAATCACTGAACACATTATTTCGATTTGAACATTTCAGTGTCGTAAGATCAATATAACCTGTATCATTTGTATTCTAGAGTCCACATACCCTTCCGGTCCCCAGAGATCACAGACCCGACCCCGCACGGGAATCAATAACTCTTTCCGACGATGACGGCGATTTGCGCCTAATCCAGCGCCATTAATCAACCGCCAGGATATATATGGACGTGCGATCGTAAGTTAAATGTGAGAGGAAGGGGAATCGTTCTTGTAATTTGTTTCGAAGTGAGACATTTTGTAGTTTCTTAATAAGCTCAGCAATCTCATGTGTTGTTAATTTTTATACGATCACGGCTGTATCGTATAGATATATATATAGATGTTAGTGTATGAATTTATTCACTGGTTTTTTTTTTACTGGATAGAGTGACGAAACGAGCAAAATGTTCATACATACATACATACATAAGATCACGTCTGAATCCCATAAGGGGTAGTCAGAGACTGGGCACTCTCTGCAAAAACAGATGACTGCCACAATCCACTTTTGACCAAAACAATATAATGCACTTGGTGTGATAGGTGGTGAGCCCATCGCCACCATGCGCTGTTGGGTGCACAGTGCAGTTTAATTCCTTACTCGCCTTTTACGAGAACCATTGGATGAGATGGAGTGGTAGTATTCTTTTAACGAGCCGCCACCACACGGCCGGTTTTTATAATATAATTACGATATCTTTTTGGAATTATCTACCACCCCACCTCATCCGTCATAAAGTATATTTAACAAGACTCATAGACTGCATCTTCTTCTTCATCAGCCTGTTAATAGTACACTGTTGGACATAGGCCTCTTCAAAGAAGGAAGGGTTTTCGGTAATCATCACGCTCGGCAGGCAGATTGGTGTTCGTAGAACCAGACGCTTGTCAGACGCTGCTGCCCGTCACAGGTCTATGTTATTTAAATCTGGCTTTTTTTAGAGTTGGTTATTCCACCAATATTGGAAGCCATTAGTTAGTCTGTCAATTCGTTTTGTCGACTTTTTACGACATCCACGGGATGATGACAATTTTTAATTAATGTGAAATTATAAAGCAAAACGTTCACCTGATCGTAAGTTCAACGTGTCACCCAGAATATGCTATGGCACCACAGTGCGCCCGTCACGTCATCAGTTCTTAAGTCTCATATGCCCAGTGATTACACTAGGTGACAGTGCCTTTCAGACCGAAACATAGTAATGTTTGCACACTACTGCTCCACGGCAGAATAACTGGCCTGGGGTGTTACCTACCTAGATGGATTTATGCATAGGAATCCTGCCACCACATATGGCGAAATAACGATCTAAAATGTGCTGGGAATCATATGATCCGGATCGGTGACGAGGAGCGACGACTAAAGTGTGTAAGTGTCTGGTACCGCGAAAGCTAATCTGCTCTGTTGTACGCTTTGCGTTAATCGCTGATAAAGGGCACCCACTCTGCGTAAGTCTAAAACAGGGGCCCTTCTAGAATGTGCCGCGTCCTGCAGTCGACTGCCGCTGGCTGAGTATAATCGTGATATAGCTCAACATGAACCCACAATGGAACTCTGTACCACACGTACAGAGCCTTGATAATAA
The DNA here is from genome assembly GCA_019845155.1 of Luehdorfia chinensis. Classification (NCBI taxonomy): domain Eukaryota; kingdom Metazoa; phylum Arthropoda; class Insecta; order Lepidoptera; family Papilionidae; genus Luehdorfia; species Luehdorfia chinensis. Next base: position 5,326,768 of record JAHVAK010000363.1, on the reverse strand, counting down.
CCACCGCTGGCCGGCCTACTCTGACTTCAAGCAGTGGTCTGCAAGCACCGTTATGTTTCGGTCTGAAGGGCATAGCAAGGGCTGGTGTAATGACAGGAGAAAATGCGTCTTAAGAACTGATGAGTAGAGTCCCAGAGTAACCAGCGCATTATTGTGCCACACAAGAAAGATCTTGGTAGCACAGCATTTGTTGTTCGCTTGTAACGTCACTTACCTTAATAAAAAGGTAACGACGACATTCGCAGCAGAATTAGAGTAAGCGGAAATATCAGATCAGTAAGCTGAAATATCATATGTTATCGTATATGCCGTGTGGTAACGGCTTAAGAGAATCTACCACCCCATCTCAACCCGTGGGTGTTGTGAAAGTCGACAGAGGGAAAATTAAAACCAAGAGATGGGCAGCAGCATCTTCCTGGAACATCTGAATAAATAAACTGCGGTTGCCGCTCCGCCTGCCAAGCGTGGCAACTATGGCAAAATCCCCCCAAAATGAGAGCTACTAACTTGTGGCAATCTATGAGGGAGGCCTACGTTCAGCAGTGGATTAGTGTGAAAGGATGAAGCTGAAATATCAACGGGCCGGCCATGTAGCAACAAGATCGATAACCTACAAATTACATGTGTACATTACCGGCATTTGGTATTTAGTGAAACGTCGATTGCGGACGCTTTCGTCAGAATTCGTGAGCGTGGAGTTAGCGCTAGCTGCTGTTTGTTGGTCGTGAGCGTCTAGCGGTTGAATCGTTGGGGGGAGGGTATGGTGCAAGTGAGAGGCGGAAGCGGATGTAGCTTTCCACAAATTAAAAAATAAATAAGTAAACGTAACGAGACTGTTCAACATAACTTAATCATAATTATTTAATCAAAAACCCGACATCAACGCAGCGGCTAAACATGCTTCTGCTAATTTAAGAGTTTCAACATTTTCACACGGATCCCATCATAAAAACGTCATCAATTTTTTTTTATAGGATAAAGTGATGAAACCAGCAAAACGTTCACCTGATAGCAAGTGCGACTTTTGCCCATAACAAATGCTGTGTCACCCAGAAAATTTCTGTGTGACACCACACGGTTCCCATCACCCTGAGACATCAGTTCTTAAGTCTCATATGCTCCGTGATTAAAGTAGCTAACAGTGCCTTTAAAACCGAAACACTGTAATGTTTGTACACTACTGCTTTACGGCAAAATAACTGGCACTCGGGTGGTACCTACCTAGACGGGTTCCTGCATAGGATTTTTCTGAATCTGAAATTTTCTGAAATATCCTGCTAATGCAATTTTTATGGGACCATCCTTACGGTAATACCTTTCTAATAAAACATCATTTAAATCAAACAAAGAACATACATAAAAATAGAAAAAATATTTTCAGACGAATTGAGAACCGCCCCCTTTTTTGAAGTCGGTTATTAATATGTGAAAAAATACCTCACATATGTTCAGTGTCAGTCAAATGAAACTTAAATATCGCTCCCGCTAACGCTTGTGCCTTACAGAAGACATTTCAAACCGAGAACACGGTCAGCAAACACAGTGTTCACGGCATCGTTCTATTACCAGTTCAGCGTCCCTGGTTCCAACATAAATATACGTGTATTCGCCTGTAAATATCTCAAGATTTACTTGCAAGCTATTGCAAAACGAAAAATATATATGAAGACATATAACAGATTAGACAGGAATGCTACCTATTTTAGCATTTATAGGTTTTTTTACTGGTGGTAGGATTCCTATGCAGGAATCCGTCTAGGTAGCCATAGCCACCACCCCAGGATCAGTTATTCTGCCGTGAAGCCGTAGCGTGCAAGCATTACTGAGTTTCGGTTTGGCAAAGGGCACTGTAAGCTAGCGTAATCACTGGGCATTTGAGACTTTAGAACTGATGTCTCCGGGTGACGGGCGCAGTGTGGTGTGACACAGAAATATTCTGGGTAACACAGCATTCGTTGTGGGCGGACGTTGCACTAACCATCAGGTGAACGTTTTGCTCGTTTCATCACTTTATACAATAAAAAAAATAGGCAACTAGCTAATACCTACGTCCGCGTGGATTTAGGTTTTTAAAAATACCATGAGGTTTCTTTGATTTTCCGGAATAAAAAGTATCCTATGTCCGTCTCTTGGGTTCAAGCTGTTTCTGTGCCGTGTTACGCTAAGATCGGTTCAACGGTTGACCTTTTCACAGGCTTTTCAACGGTTGACTTTCAACAGACACGATTGACCGAGAGAGTTGCTTTCGCGTTTATAATATTAGTATGGATTAAAGAAATTGAGTTCACACTGTCTCGCTGCTTTTATATTGAATTTGTGGCACTTTTACTGAACCTTTCTGTGTGGCACCCGATTTGTGTTATTCTTTCAATAATCACATTTTCTGGGTTTTTCAAAAAAAAAATTCTTCACAGTAGGATATCTCTTGTGTTGTGTGTGCGTCTTAAAGGACATAAATTTCACATACACAACACAACCAGACCCGAAAACCATTTGTGTTTTTGTACAAATGCTGTCCACGGCTGGAATTCGAACCCAGGACCCGTGGCGTAGAAGTCGAGTATTCTGACCACTAGGCCACCAGGTCCTCAATCATTCCCGCATAACATCTCAGGGAGCAGGAAATGTTTCTAATCAGCGTTGAGTTACCACCTATTGCCTAAGACTGTTATTAAGATCTTAGCACGTAAAGTTGTTTTTCGTTTTTTTGTTACTGATGGTAGGATTCCTATGTAGGAATCCGTCTAGGTAGGTACCACCCCAGGGCCAGTTATTCTGCCGTGAAGCAGTAGTGTGTTTCGGTTTGAAGGGCATTGTGGGCTAGTGTAATCATTTGGCATATGAGACTTAAGAACTGATGTCTGACACTGAAATGTTCTGGGCGGCACAGCATTTGTTGTGGGCAGACGTTTCACTTACCAACAGGTGAACGTTTTGCTCGTTTCATCACTTTCTCCAATAACAAAAAAAGTTTCATAAGATTAAGTTTCTTTCTTCCCGTAATGCAGTCGTTGGTCACGAGCTTGTGATTATCAAAAATGTTGTATTTGTAAAATGGTCTTCGTTTTAATTTATTTTCTGTCATGATTGCTTTATTATAGTATCTGGTCAAATATTTTTAGGTCATCAACCGTCTCGAAGTTTTACTGTTAAGATTTGGAACCTGGGCGTTAAAATAATCAGATTCCTCATGAGAGGCATGAGACAGACATATAGTCACGCCCATTTACCATTGGATTAGGGAGAGACCACATCCGTAGCCCACTTTTCGATCCTTCTGGTTGCGAACCACGTCGCCGCTATTTTGGTACGAGTTGAAATTCTTCCTCCCCATTGCGTTTCCATGAGTAGCTCCGTGTGTTGGCGGCCTAAGGGAATCTACCACCCCTTCTCATCCCGTGGGTGTCGTAAAAGTCGACAGAGGGAAAATTAAAACCAGAAGATGGGCAGCAGCATCTTCCTGCAACATCAGAATAGATAAACTGCGGTTGCCAACCCTCCTACCAAGCGTGGTAATTATGGCAAAATTCTCCTCAAAATGAGAGCTACAAACTTTTGTAGCTATTTATTGGGGAGGCCTACGAGTATATTCAGCAGTGGACTCGTGATATGCTGAAACAAGTAGCTTAAGAATGTTGTCCACCCATACAGAGCCCCGCATGCTTGGGTAAGGCTATCCTTAATCTGGGGTCGTCCAGATAGCCTAGCTTGGCGGACAGGAAGGTAAAAAGAATTAGGTAGAAAAGTGACTTGGGGTAGGGAATAGGAAGTTGGGAAAGAAAGTCTACTACTATCTCGGAAGGGGACAGCAATAGCTCGGGAGGCCGGGGTCGCTTACCCAGTACTCTACCGGATTTGCCGCACAAGGCTACTGGGTCAAATACTTTCTGGCTGTTAAACAAGTACGTTAAAAGGTTTCAAAATTAAAAATAACTGCCTGAAATCGTCCAATTTAGTTCTATGTTTCTATGTTATTCTAGGCTGAAATGATGATGATGATGCTATGGTTATAGTTAATAGGAACAATACTGCATATTAAAAAGCATTCAACAGTCCGCCAACAGCCGCAAGCTGATAAACTAACAAAAATCACCAAATCCCGCGTTTATTCGTGGCCCGTCCGCGTCGTAAATCACTTAGCACCGCCCCAGCGGTAGAGGGCGCTGTACTAAACGCTGTATAGAAGCAGCCGGTTTATTTTACGAGCCTGCTATGCGATGCTAAAAAGATTACGAGTTTATTTCATAGGGCTTTAGTATTGAGATAAAAATGATATTTCTTAGATTTCACTAGTGATTGTCCTGTTCCTCTAAGGACCTTACTTTTTTGATGATATTGAGTTGAATACGCACAAATCACCTGATAGTATTGTATGCAGTGTCAGACTCTGAGACCAATATCTAGACCCGAAAACCAGCAATTTATGGGTGAGGACTTTTTATATTTAAGCGAATATTACATGCCGTCATCACCATCATCACTTCAGCCTATCACTAGACCACTGCTGAACACAGGCCTCCTCCATAGATTGCCAAAAAAGGTTGTAGCTCTCATTTTGGGGGGATTTTGTCATAGTTGCCACGCTCGGCAGGCGGGTTGGCAACCGCAGTTTGTTTATTTAGATGTTCCAGAAAAACGCTGCTGCCCATCTTCTTATTTTAATTTTCCATTTTCCAATTGTCGACTTTTACGACACCCAAGGGATGAAATACCCCATTTCAAGCCTTTAAAGCCTAAGGTAGATTTTCTTAAGCCACTACCACACGGCCGTCGATTTAGTTTGTTATTTCTAAGACATTCAGGTATCATCACAATATTTCCATTCAACGCCGAGTACAGGGTAAACTATGGGCCGCTTAGACATTATTTTTCATTTTCAATCTAAAAATCGGTAAAGAAACCATTGCTCCAAATGGCAAAAAAGCACGAACCATTATGTTTCATATCGTTATGTTATGATTTCTTATATTTACGCGAATATTACACATTTCATAAAACCACTTTTGAGGATTTTATCGCTTTTAATTTATTATTTATAACCCGAAGTTTCGAGTACTTTAGTTGATCCGGGTACCTTCAGCTTTTAATTATTATTTTTGGTCCGATTTACGCAAAACTTAGCTTAGCTTACAGTGTCTTGAAGTCTTGCGGTGGGTTGCTTGGTTTTCGATTTAATTTTATTAATTATAGGATCCCAAGCCGGTGGTAGTACCCAACCATCTTCTCTATTGAGATTAGGATGTTTCGTTACGTTATCTATGTCAAAAATTACTGTCAAAAGTAACGAAAACAGATTTTCTATTGACTAAAATATTTAGGTATACAGTAAAGTTATTGCGTTCTCTCTAAAATATTTTTGATTATTTCCCAATAGCGAGCTATGTAGTCGTTTGAGGGAAGGCATGCGATAGATTTCGACGTACATAGAGCGGTATATATTTAGGAGCCGGAATCGCTCGATACATACACGCGCAAGCGTACACGCCCCACCGCCGAACTCTAGTGATGTAGTTGAAATATCGATATCGAAAAATATATTTGTCATGGAAATGTTCTCATTAATCTCAATTAAAAAATTATAAAGCATTAAATCCTGTGGTAGCGATCGCTGTTAATTTCATAGTAAGCAAGTGACGGTTTGATTCCTGGTGCCGGCACCACAAAAATTGTTAATTGCAATTATAAGAACTGATACACAACGTGATAGGCAGTGAAGGATAACATCGTAAGGAAACCTGCGTGTCTAAGAAATAAAAAAATATTGTGAATGTGATAGGAGGACTTGCGAAATTCGCCAACCAGCATTAGATCAGAGTGGCGGACTCTTCCTGGTTCTAAAATCTAATGAGAGGAGGCCTGTGCTCAGCAATGGGGTATTTATAGGCTGTGCTTTACTTTCGTCACATTACTATAATTAATAATGATATAGTTACGCTAAGTAATTGTGAGTATAAATTATTGATAAAATTATTAAAAATAGTTAATAGAATCAGGCGTTACTTTGCGAAAATCCATTATAATGAAGGAAAGTAAGTTACTTGCGGGTCTTAGCACCGCATGCAATATATAAAAATGGTACGACAGTCGTACTCTATGACGCTTGATAATGCCTTGTTTTGGGGCGAAACACGTGTCATGTTCTCGACTTCAGTGGTGTATATTATCTGGTGGGAGTATTGTAGTGGTTGGTGGAGGGTACCTGGTGGCGGTGCTTGTGCACGCTACTGAGGGAGGGCGGGCGGTGCTCTTCAAAAAACTAGGTAATATACACCATTTTTATATATTTTTTTTATATATTTTGCATGCGGATCTTATCAAAGTAACTTACTTTCCTTAATTATTAAAAAGTCAGGTTTAAGAATTTATGAATAAATATAGAAGGCAAGAAGAATCATTTGTGTAGAAAAAAATTAAACACATTGTCAGTCGAAGAATATCGACCATATTAGTCATACCGCTAAAAGAGTATATTCTGAATACACTTTAGCTTTGTACGTCAATCTTCAATAACCTCCATTTTATTTTGACCTAACAAAACCATCTTAGTTTACCTTTCTCAATCATGATCAAACCTTCGTCCAGTTTACACCGATCATAAATATGGCGCTTGCCTACAATAGAACACGAGAACAAATTCCAAATTTAAATTGGAATATAATCTATGTTCTTGCTTCTTCTGTTGCATATAATACCTCACGCACAACATAGTGAATGATATCTAATTTCATATAACCGTCACTTCTTTTGACTGCTCACGTATTTCTCTACTGCGACGGAGACGTACGAGGCGACAAAGTTTTACTGGTGATAGGATTCCCATGCATGAATCCGTCTAGGTTGGTACCACCCCAGGGCCAGTTATTCTGCCGTGAAGTAGTAGTGTGCAAACATTATTGTGTTTCGGTTTGAAGGGCACTGAGAGCTAGCGTAATCACTGGGCATATGATACTTAAGAACTGATGTCTCAGGGTGACGGGCACTGTGAGGTGTCACACAGAAATGTTCTGGGTAATACAGCATTTGTTATAGGCAGACGTTTCACTTACCATCAGGTGAACGTTTTGCACGTTCCGTCACTTTTATGAAATAAAAAATTAAAATAAGTGGACTACGGGTGTGGTATCTGCCTACACCCTATATGGGAAAAAGTCGTGACTGTATGTGTGTATGTACCAACGAATGCATATTAATAATTTGTTTAAATCAGTATTGGCATTCGAATAACTGACAACATAATAAGTGACAAGTGACAAGATAATAAGTGCTGATGCATGCTAATGTAGATGAAGACTATATATTGTGTTAATGAACTCAAAAATATAATAACAAAAAAACACAGCTTTATAATTAGAGCAGATTAATGATTTAAATGAAATTAATTTTACGGATTTTATCGCGTTTAATTTTACTATTTATAACTCGACGTTTCGAGCGCTTTACAGCACCCACGGGAGGACTGAGGTGACAGATGTCCTGATGTCATAGTTAACCCGGAGTACCTTCAGCTTTTAATTATTATTTTTTATCTACGCAGAAAGAGCTAACTGTATCTTGAAGTCTTGCAGTGGTATGCATGGTTTTTGATTTAATTTCATTAAATATAGGATCCCAAGCTGGTGGTAGTACCCAACCATCTTGTCTATTAAAATTGGGATGTTTTTTAATTGTCAATAGCCTCGCGAATCATTCTTGGTAGAAATCGGTGTTCTTTTGCGAGGATTTGTGGTTTATCAAATCTGATGTAATGTCTTATTGCAGTAAAAAATGTGAATACAAAATTTACGCAAATGTTTCTATATCTAGATTTTAAAAAAAAGCTAATATTATTTACAAAATAAATTCTTAAATTATTAAATTTACTAAATCTAAGTTATTACGAGTAGTTTAAAAAAACAATAATTTTAATATTTCATCGATATATTTTGTCGCTATAACCTGCAATCCTTATCGCCCCGCCCGCTCTCCACGTTACTTCCGGGCCGCTGGACGGCTATGTATTACAGTACGATCTTTGTTCCCTGCAACTCTAACGAAGAACGCAATATACAGACAGCTATTTATGATGTTCAATACATTTTCAATTGTATTCTTATTTAAACAAAATATTCCATTTTTTTTTAATTACTATAGTTTAATCTACCTATACCTTTTTAAAAATATTCATGGTAGAAGTCCTTACGTTAAATTAAAAAATATGTGCTGTGACAATATCACTGGTGGTAGGACTCCTATGCACAATACCGTCTAGCGTGCAAACATAACTGTGTTTTAGTTTGAAGGGCACTGAGAGCAGGCGTAATCATTGGGCATATGAGACATAAGAACTGACGTCTCTGGGTGACGAGCACAGTTTCTCACAGAAATGTTCTGGATGTCACAGCATTTGTTATGGGTAGACGTTGCACTTACCATCAGTATGAAATGAGATGACAGATTTGATAGTAGGATTAGTATGCCATAAACATGTAGTAAGTAGATGTCACTGCCGTCAAGTAGTGTGCAAACGTTTCTGTATAGGTTTAAAGGGCATTTACAGCTAAAGAAATTACGCCACAGAAGTGTTCTGAGTGACACAGTATTGGTCATGGGCTGACGTTGCACCATCAGCAGAACGATTTGCATGTCTCGGCACTTTCTTCCAAAAATATAATTTTCTACGCTTTTCTCATACTCAAAATCAAAATATCTTTCTTTACAAAACAATATTAGTTTAATCGTATACTGACTGGTACTTTTTGCTAGAGGTAAACTAACTTTTAAAATCGAAAGATCAAGAATAACCGTGTGGTTGCGGCTTAAGAGTATTCACTCCATCGCATCCCGTGGGTGTCGTAAAAGTCGACGGAGGGAAAAATAAAACAAGAAGATGGGCAGCACCATCTTCTCGGAACATCTGAATAAATAAACTGCGATTGCCAACCCGCCTGCCAAGCGTGGCGATTAGGGCAAATTCCCTAAAAAGAGAGCAACAAACTTTTGTGGCAATCTATGGGGGATGCTAGTGGACTAGTGATAGGCTGAAATGATGATGATATAAAAAGCGGTTTTATAACAATTAACAAGACAATCGAATTAATCTGTTATCTAAAAAAAAATTATTAAAATTAAAAGTAAACTTTAACTGAAATAAAACTTTATAATGTTGAAAACAAATTGTAGCAATTTTTAATTAAAACGCATATAATGATTTCTTATATTTACGCGAATATTATGCATCTAATAAAACTTTATATATTATTATTTTACGGATATTATAGCGTTTAATTTTGGGTTAAAAAAAGTAAAAACTTAACGCCTTATTAAATAAAGAATAAAAATATTTGTAGGTAACAGTTGGTAAAATAATTATTTCATTTTGAGTTTTAAATTATAACATTATTTTCGTGTTCATATTTCAATTAATTAGTCGGGCATCTTTTCGACAATTACTGTAGCGTAAAATTAAAATTTAATAAAGAATTTCGCGAATCTGAAACCGCATTTCAACGACGTTTCAGTTGGGCGCACAAAAGCTTTCGTTTAATTACAGTCGACGCTGTAAAAGCTTCCCATTGTATACAATAAATAAACTGTACCGTCGCGGAACTGCGACCTTTCAAGCATCGAGCTCTCGCCTTTATCCGAGTGACCTGGGTTCGATCACCGGCCGGCGCCACTGGAATTGCAATTGAAAGTGCTCCCACGTGCTGGGCGGTTTTTTTTATTGCACAAAGTGATGAAACGAGCAAAACGTTCACCTGATGGTAAGTGCAACGTCTGCCCATAACAAATGCTGTGCCACTCAGAAAATTTCTGTGTGACACTACACTGTGCCCATCACCCTGAGACATAGGTTCTTAGCTCTCATATGCCCAGTGATTACACTAGCTCACAGTGCCCTTCAAACCGAAACACAGTAATGTTTGCACACTACTGCTTCACGTTAGAATAACTGGCCCTGGGGTGGTACCTACCTAGACGGACTCCTGCATAGGAATCCTACCACCAGTAAATAACCACCATACATATTATAAAGACTAACGTCCTCCTTGACGATTTTCGACTATAGCGAAAATGCCATGCCGTACAGCGGTCATGTGATCGGCTTATTTCATGATCATCGTCATCATCATTTCAGCCTATCACAAGTCCACTGCCGAACATAGGCCTCCCTCATAAATTGTCCACAAAAGTTTGTAGCCCTAATTTTGGGGGGGTTTTACTATAGTTGCCGCGCTTGGCGGACGAGTTGGCAACCGGAGTTTATTTATCGAGACGTTCCAGGAAGACGCTGCTGCCCATCTCCTAGTTTTAATTTTCCCTCTTTCGACTTTTACTACACCCACGGGATGAAATGGGGTGGTAGATTCTCTAAGCCGCCAACACACGGCACTATCGGCTTATTTAACGCGGGTGAACCCCTGGGGCACAGCCAGTCTTTGATAACAGTGCTTGCCGTGAACAGTCTTTGTCGTATTAAACGTAAAATAATTTCGCTTTAAGACGTCGCAACTTTCGCACACTCCGAAGTCTCGGCTGCGGTAATCCGTGGCTTCGGAGTTGTTGGTGAATTGAATGCGCCGCTTTGAGACGGCGGGCTTAAAGCATTCGCCGTTAATTAAATGTTCGCCGGGTTTATATTTCACTGGAATTTCATTGCACAGTTTCTAAGGTTATAAAAGACGATGAAATTCCAACATGATGTCAGTGAAATTCTGTATACATACACAGGTACAGTCACACCTTTTTCCTAATTCCTTTTTCGCCCTCGTGGGAAACGAGACGTGATGGGTGGCGAACCTACGGCGCAGCCATTTTGGTACGAGTCGAAAAATTGTTACTCCCCATTGCGTTCCCACGAGCAGTACAGTGACAGCATTGCATATTAATGTATTAATCTGCACGAATTAAGGCTGTCCATATCAATAACTTAGTCGCCTCTTACGACGCCTCGGCAGGAAGGAGGTAGGTCCTATTCTACTCTGCCGGACACCTATCGGCAGTGAAATTCTAACCATTAAAAATTAAATACGCTACTTCTGTTATATTATTGTTTGTAGTGTATCCCGCATGCAAAATATATAAAATTTAGTTTATTACCTAGTTTGTGATACTTTTTTGTCGAACAATATTTAGTGTGCTGTTAGCTTTTACAGATTCGTCGATAGAGACTCGCGAGCAGAAGGCCTGCAAGTAGAAAGCGCAACGACACTGCCGACAATGACACGACGCGAGGCGTCGCGAAGTCTCCTGCCACCCGACCACCTTTAGTGAGTATGGTTACTGCAGTAACGAAGGGGGGGGGGGGGGGTTAAAAGTGGTTCAAAAGCCCCTCCGATGGAGGTCGAAACCTCGGCTTATATCACCGTCGATTATTGAATTAGTAAGGAGAGAAAGTTAATTTGCTAAGATCCGCATGCAAAATATAAAATGGTAGTATTACCTAGTTTTGAAGACGACTGTCGTGTTCTCGACTACAGTGGTGTGTATTGCCTAGTAGTAGTGTTGTAGTGGTGGAGGGTATCTGGTGGGGGTTCCCAGGTGGCGGTATTGGTTTTTTGGTGCACGCTGTTGAGGGAGGGCGGGCGGTGCTATTCAAAACTAGGTAATACACACCATTTTACATTTTGCATGCGGATCTTAGCAAATTAACTTTCTCTCCTTACTACGAGTATAATGGATTTCCGCAAAGTAACACCTGATTCTATTAACTAAATTGAATTAGTTTTTGAAGAGCACCGCCAGCCCGCCTTCGCTACGTGCAAAAGCAAACTAACACCGCCACCGGGAACCGTTAACAGATACCCTCCACCACTACAATAATACCACTAGGTAATATACAGCACTGTAGTCGAGACCACGACACGAATACTGGTGGTAGGATTCCTATGCAGTAATCCGTCTAGGTAGGTACCACCCCAGGGCCAGTTATTCTGCCGTGAAGCAGTAGTGTGCAAGCATTACTGTGTTTCGGTTTGAAGGGCACTGTGAGCTAGCGTAATCACTGGGCATTTGAGACTTAAGAACTGATGTCTCAGGGTGACGGGCGTAGTGATGGTGTCACACAGAAATATTCTGGGTGATACAGCATTTGTTTATGGGCGGACGTTGCACTTACCATCAGGTGAACGTTTTGCTCGTTTCGTCACTTTATACAATAAAAAAAAACAACGTGTTTCACCTCAAAACTAGGCATTATCAAGTGTTATAGACTCTACGACAGACAGCCGCCGAGTCGGCTCGGCGTGCGTGTCAGCTGAGCGAGATATTATTGACATTCCTCTTGGGAGTTAACCATAAGTATACCGAATATATGTAGTATTTATACCATTTTTTCTTTCAACATTTATAATACGTATGACGTCTATGTCGAAAATAATAGTCAATAAATAATAAAGCACTGCACTTTATGCAATCCATTTTTATTGTTAAATAAATTTAAATAATTCGTTATATCTTTTTAAGTTCTTTAAGCGCTATGAGAGTAATATTACGAAGTCGAACTTGAGTACAACTTTTCTATATATGTAACGTATCAAAATAACTCGAATTTGACTCTAAACGACGAAAACTAAGTACTTGGCCAGAGAGAAAAAAAAAACAGAACTGCTACATACGTTTCCGGGCTCGTTTCTGATCCTCTAAGTACTATCCTTAAATCCTATAAATAATATACGCCTTAGACTATTTTCCCCTCTCTCTGTCGTTTAACTTACTACTAGTGGTAGGTTTGAGTAATCATGTGTTGGATTTTTTTTATATACTATATCTAATGTAGGGACAGTCTCTACTCTATACTATGTGCGAATGTTTGACCACAGACTATTGACATCGACAGTATGAACGTAAACAAACGACAGACTGTTTTGTGGTTGACATTATCAGTATGAACGTAAATAATTTTATTTTATTCAATTGAATGTATTTCTAACACATATTGTAGCTTCCTCGCTTCTTCTCCCTACATACTTTAACTAGTATTTCAAATCTCACACTCCTTCATGCACGCAATATGCTTTAATAGGGGTACAGAGTTTTCTCTTCGTGTATTAATGTATAGATATGCAATCTACTTATAAATATACTAACAAATTGAGGATAACATTGGAGAAGTTTCACTCCTGTCACGTGTACTGAGTTGCACGCGCTCTTTTATTAAATGCAGATGTGACTAATAAATATTTTTAGTGCCATGTAATAAGGACAATAATTTGAAATTTTTGTTCATGACAGCGGCAAGTAAAACTGTAAATTTCGTGGCCACGGATAATATATCTTTGTGCCGCTTTTTAGGTACGTAGCGCGCGAAGGAGTGTGAGATTTGGCATAGTTATATATTGTATGAAGAAGAGGCGATAAAGCTAAAATGTGTTACAAGTACTTTAAATAGAACAGAACTAACATTCATTATTTACGTTCATACTGACAATGTCATTCACAAAATGGTCCGTCGTTTGTTAACGTTCATACTGCCAATGTCAGACACATGATAGTCTGTGGTGAAACTGTCGTACAGAGCAGCGAATGTCTCTATATAATTTGAAAATGTTGTCAATAAATAATTAGCAAAACCACAATAACTACAATAACAACGCACAAACTTAAAAAAAATATTAATTACGGTAAAATTTCGACCGTAGATCGACCACTAGTTTATAATACTACATTAATATTGAACAGAAAACGTCTGTTACATGGGAGTTTTTTGAATAACCTATAAATCTATACTAATATTATAAAGCTGAAGAGTTCGTTTGGTTGGACGCGCTAATCTCGGGAACTACAGGTTCGAACTGAAAAAGAATTTTAGTGTTAGAAAGCCCATTAATCGAGGAAAGCTTTAGGCTATATAATATCACGCTACCTACGCAAGAGCCGTGGTAGCTCAGGGGCTAGGCGCTCGCTTTAAATTTCATAGTACGCGAGTGACCTGGGTTCGATTCCCGGTGCCGGCACCACTAAAATTGTTAATTGCAATTTTAAGTGCTGATTTACCACGTGCTCGGCGGTGAAGGAAAACATCGTGAGGAAACCTGCATGTCTGAGGAATAAAAAATATTTCGAAGACATGTGAAGTCCGCCAACCCGCATTGGAGCAGCGTGGCGGATTCTTCCTAGCTCCAAAACCCTCTCAGAAATGAGAGGAGGCCTGTGCTCAGTAGTGGGACATTTATAGGCTGAAACTTTACTTTTTTTTTTACCTACGCGACCTTCAGAGCGATTTCTTTTAAATTAAACGGCGGGCGAAACCGCGGGGCACAGCCAGTGTAATGATAAAACATAAATAATATTAAATGTGCGTCGTCATAAAGTAAAACGCCACAAGCCAGATGCGTTAGTGGGGCGCCGCCGCACTCTTGGGATGTCTAATTCGTTTTGCTTGTATCTGTCTGCGCAAAAGTGTTTAATGTAGATCATAGTGCATTTCCTTGTCTCTTTCTATCGAGGGATGGACAGGTGGATTATTGTTGTATTCGTTTATAATTTAGTCCTATTGTATAACGGGTCTGCTGGTGCCGTACCTAAGGGGATGACTTTCACGCTACGAGTCACGTGTTCTATTACCGTCTGGAATAAACTTGTATGACCTTCAGACAGTTGTTCCGGATCTGGTCATTTTTGTAAGTAGTATAGCACCTACCTCTTTCCTACCGTGGAGTCCGTAAGAGGCGACAAAGGTATTGTACAGACAGCCTTTATTCGTGTAGAATAACATAATATTATGCAATGCTCGTTTCCCGCGAGGGCGAAAGTGATTTACGTGATTGGCCTCTGCCTACCCCTTATGGGAAAAAGGCGTGACTGTATGTATGGTTGCGGTAACTTAACCTTATCACTATAACGAAGCTGGAGAGTTTGTATGTTTGAATGCGTTAATATAAAGAAATACTAATCTGATTTGAATTTATTTTTTTGGATAAGATAATTCGTTTATTTATAAAGGTTTCAAGGCTATAAAACTTTATGCTACATCCTTAAAAAACTGCATGCTAAGAGCCGAACATTACCCTGAAGGGCCGAACTGCGAATGGTCAAGTCAGTCGGCTTCTTTTACGCGGGTGAATGCGCGGGGCACAGCTATTATAGATAATGGAAGCAGGCGTTACTTTGCGGAAATACATTATAATAAAGAAAAGAAATTAATTTTGCTGGGATCCGCACGCAATTAAAAACTGTGTGCATTACCTATTCAATGAGCACCGCCCTCCTATAATAACTTGCCCGAGCAAACTAATACCACCACCGGGAACCGCCACCAGCAGGGCTATTGCGTATCCATAGTGATGATCACTTCTAAAAGTGTTGAACGAATATCTGCTAAATAAGTGTCTGCATACTGGTAATGATTAACAAAAGAGAAGAGAAGAACAAAGAAGATGAAAATAATCGTCATTTTCATTAGCCAAAACCAGTATGAAAATAATTATTTAACAGAAATTCGTTCAACACTTTTAGAAGTGATCTTCACTTTGGATATCTAATAGCCCCGCAGATACCGCCCTCCTCCACTGCGACACTGACAAGGCAATATACAAATACAAATATGGTGTGTATTGCCTTGTCAGTATCTGAAGCTGAGGATACAACACGCGTCATTATCAAGTGATCGCCGTTAACTTAAACATAAGATCACGACTGTATCCCATAAGGGGTAGTCAGAGACTGGGCACTCACTGCAAAAACAGATGACAGCCACAATCCACGTTTCACCAAAAAAATATAATGCACTTGGTGTGATAGGTGGTGAGTCCATCGCCACCATGCGCTGTTGGGCGCACAGTGCAGTTTAATTCACTACTCGCCTTTTACGAGATCCATTGGATGAGATGGAGTGGTAGTATTCTTCTTTTAACATCATGTGGTAACAGCCAAAAAATGTCGCCGTGTCGATATCGACCAAGACACCGGTGTGTACACCATACCATATGGAATTTTCGTACGCGAGCAAGTGGGAAATTAGCAAATTTTTATTTGATAAAGAGACGAAACGACCAAAACGTTCACCTGATGGTAAGTGCAACGTCTGCCCATAACAAATGCTGTGTCCTACATTTCCGTGTGACATCACACTGCGCCCGTTACCCTGAGGTCTCATATGCCCAGTGATTACGCTAGCACTCAGTGCCCTTCAAACCGAAACACAGTAGCTAGCGTAATCACTGGGCATAGGACACTTAGGCACTGATATCTCAAGGTGCCAAACGCAATGTCACGCCATTCAAAAATAATCTCACCATCACCAATTATCGCATTCCTAACTCGTTAGCAATAAATCGGAAGTTACGTTATTGAACTAATAACATTATCTCTTTTTAACCCGACTTCAAAAAAGGCTATCTGTTCGTCTGTATGTATTTTTATGTATCATCGTTGCAGCCTATCACTAGTCCACTGCTGAACATAGCCCTCCCTCGTAGATCGCCACAAAAGTTTGTAGTTCTCATTTTGGGGAATTTTTGCCATAGCTGCCACGCTTGGCAGGCGGATTGGCAACCGCAGTCTATTTATTCAGACGTTGCAGGAAGATGCCGCTGCCCATCTTCTGGTTTTCATTTTCCCTGTGTCGACTGTTACGACAACCACGGGATGAGATGGGGTGGTAGATTCTCTTTAGCCTTTTTTATGTATGTTCACCGATACTATCGTCAATTGTGGACCTATTTAAAAAAAATTTGAGTATACCGTATGTACTCACGTAAGTACGTACGTAACTGCCATGACGTAAGATTCACAATTTCGGTCAAATCCTGATGATGGAATCCATGTGAAAAATATAAAACTTAAATTGCTGTGGTGATGCGTTGACGGTTTTTTGATTAAAAAAATTATAAACATCAGATAAAAAACACAAAACTAAAAACAAATTAAAATCTATCATTAATAAAACATTTTAAAGCTAACAAGAAATGAACCCCAACACCGCACCGCCGCTTCCCTAATTACACTCTCCCCTCGCACAATGCGCTGGTACATATATTGACTTTTAAATCATTATCCTCACGCCGTCGCAGCCAGCAGGGGGAGACAGGGGCAGAATTAACAAGGATTACTATGCTCAATTAGATGTTAGTTGTTTGGTTTTGTGGATTATACGGTATAGATTTTACTTAATATTATTTATTATTAAGCAGAAGTTTTTAGAGGTTACGGCCCTGATGTTCACAACATTTTTTTTTTATTGGAAAAAGTGACGAGACGAGCAAAACGTTCACCGGATGGAAAGTGCAACGTTTGCCCATAACAAATGCTGCGTCACTTAGAACATTTATGTGTGACACCACACTGCGCCCGACACCCTGAGACATTAGTTCTTAAGTCTCATATGCCCAGTGAATACGCTAGCTCACAGTGCCCTTCAAACCGAAACACAGTAATGTTTGCACACTACTGCTTCACGGCAGAATAACTGGCCCTGGGGTGGTACCTACCTAGACGGATTCCTGCATAGAAATCCTATCACCTGTAAAAACATCAATAAGAAATGTTAAACTAAACAATGTATCATTAAATGCTGCTCGTGAGAACGCAATGGGGAGTAAGAATTTTTGACTCCTACCACAATGACGGCGACGTGGTTGCCCACCCGTCACGTCTCGTTTCCCGGGAGGGCGAAAAGTGGCCTTATACGGGAAAAGGGCGTGACTATATATGAATGTAAACTGAAAACTGTATCCGATTTATATCTCGTAGGCCTTGAAATTGTGTTGCACCATAAAATTTAAGAGTAAAATTAAAATAAAAAATATACCTCTCTATTTACCCAGATTTTGAACCACGGCGACAACTTCCGCATACTATCGAAAGCGATCAACTGCGCAGCAGTTATTATAGTGCCACAAGTGAACAAAGAGGCACTCACTCGTCCTTACCTACCCGCGCTAGATGTAACTAGGATGCAGTGCCATTGTCATGCTGAAATTAATAATGACATAACCCGTGAAGTCAGACGTTCTGACCACTACGGCACGCGGTCGTCTGTATTTCTTATACCGAAGTATTATTTAATCTTAAGATGGTCATTTAACAATGTCTAGACCGCCCCGTTAAAAATCACAAGGGAATCGAACCGGCTACCGCACAGATGACCCCACCAGGTTATTACCGCGCCCCCGCAACGTTGCCAGCGAAATTAACTCGCAACTGATCCTCTATACGTTTTTATTGCAAATGGTTGCGAATAATGCTAAATCACAGGCGAATCCCCATAATGTGGGGTATGAGGCAATTTCGGGGTACATTTTTTTTCCCCGGTCTAGCAACATTATCTTTTATTGAGAAAAGTGTTTATGAGCTCTCTGTATTGCGGCGAGCTTTTTTGTATGCTTTTTATATTTTAATCAGATTAAATTTGAGCTTTAATATTCATATGAGATACAGCATTACTACTTAAACTATCTTTTAAACATACATCATCATCATATATCACTAGTCCTGGCGATGCGACTATGCGACCAATTGCGACGAGTCGTGGCGCAGTTCCTTCCTAGCAGGGAACTACTACGTACCTACTTACACAGAAACTTCTAACAACTGTCAATGACGTATTCCATCTTAGCCTACAGGGGTGACAACGCACTTTCGCATTTTCTCAATAATGCAGATCCTCGATTGAACGTGTTATCCTTACGTACGTAAATATTTATTTACCTGTCCTGAAAAAAACATTAGTATTACACATATTTGTAGAAAAAAATTCCTGATAAATGTTAGAATTTTCTATTTTCACGTTGTTTCCTTAAACCTGTACGCATTTCCCAAACGTACCTTCTAATTATCACTATCACTGGAGTAAACAGTAGTGATTAGATCAAGCCCACACAATACATCCACAAGTTATATGACGATAAGCTCACACCTGGCGATCGATAAGCAGGCGCGGCGCCAGGTGATTTTAAATTTTTCAATTTATTATATACAGCCAATTAACTTAATTGTTGCTGTTAAATGCGAGGGTTGTGCGCTGTATGTGATTTTGTTATTGTTTAATCATACATATATATTTATATATATATATATACATACATATATCTTATAATATATATAAATAAAAATCAATAGCCGCATATGAAAGGTCATCACTTGAGAACGGCAATTTTTTTTTAATATCATAAAGTGATGAAACGAGCAAAACGTTCACGTTATGGTAAGTGCAACGTCTGTCCATAACAAATGCAGTGTCACCCATAACATTTCTGTGTGCCGCCACACTGCGCCCGTCACCCTGAGACATCAGTTCTTAAATCTCATATGCCCAGTCCTAATCACTGCACTAGCTCTCAGTGCCCTTCAGACCGAAACACAGTAATGCTTGCACACTTCTGCTTCACAGCAGAATAACTGGCCCTGGGGTGGTACCCACCTTGACGGATTCCTGCTATTGTTTTAAATAATAACTCTGGAACAAATTTAGAATATGTTTCATTGCGTTAAAAGTACCCGCAACCGACGAGCGTGTGTGAAAACGCTAATGAAAGTAGACGAAGCTAAAGATGTGTCAGGTTCGTAGCAAGTGGAAAGATGTTGTCTCTGCCTACCCCTATGGGAAAGAGGCGTGACTGTATGTATGTATGTGCTTATTTAACCGGTTCCGAAGTTATGAACATTTTTTTCGATAGTATTCCACAGAATATCTATGATATAACAGCTTAAATATAGAAAACTTTCTCAAAGACTTATTATGATGTATATTGGAAAACACTGCGGTCAACTGACTATGGGACCAAGATCGTCCATTTAAAGTTGCTTTAGAATAAGATTTTACATCGACTTCAAAAATTAAGGAGGTTCTAAATTCTTCTGTATACTTTTTAATGTATGTTCGAGGATAACTTATTTGTTAATAAACCTGTTTTAATGTTTTTTTTTAAAAGGCAATATCGTAAGGGTGGTCCCATATAACTTTGGTAAAGTTCTATAGAACCACCCTTACGATTGGATGATATGATTCTTGAGAAAATCATGCAACTTTGTTTGGAGCTACTGTTTTGAAGTCGGTTATTTGATTAAATAATCATACAGAGCAACATTTTCGATGATATTATATGTTTACACTTCATTTAATTAATAACCTGTGTTGTAAATACAAAACTCCACGCATCTACATATTAATACTCAAAGGTGTTTTTGTCGGTTTAAAATATCTCCCTTAATACTGTATCAAAATTAATGTTCGATACGCAATTTTGACGATTATTTTTCGGTCAAATGACGAAAAATAAGTAAATGTTATAAAATTAATGTTTTAGTTAAAAAAAAATTAAAAAGATCGAATTAATTCATCGCAACTCTGACTACCTACGAGTATTAAACGTAAATAATAAATAAACAAAGACCGATCAAAAGGTTGCTCAACAGGTTTAAGAGTTATTTTACTAATTCTTAACCCTTACTTTAACCACACAATCTTTAATTTCTTCTCCTACTGTCGCCGAGGCATAAAAAAAATAAAGTAACAGCCTATAAATGTCCCACTGCTGAGCGCAGGCCTCCTCTCATTTCTGAGAGGGTTTTGGAGCGAGGAATAGTCCGCCACGCTGCTCCAATGCGGGTTGGCGGACTTCACACATGTCCTCGAAATATTTCTATTCCTCGGATATGCAGGTTTCCTCGCGACGTTTTCCTTCACCGCTGAGCACGTGGTAAATCAGCACTTAAATTGTAGAATAATATACTATTAATAGAGGTGCTGGCACCGGGGATCGAACCCAGGTTACTCGCGTACTATGAGATAAAAGGCGAGCACCCTACCACCGAGGCATTACTCAAAGAAAATGTTAATTTTCGTACTAACGTACGTATTTTTAAATTTTAGACATTAGGCTCCAAAGATATTGTAAAACATTTTACGACTGTTGATGTTAAAAAACCTATTATCTATTAATCTATCGGGGATGTCCGTTAAAGTAACTGCATCTATAAAATATATAATTGCATCTCATTAGGCTATTCCTATTTAAATAGAACTCTGGGTGTCAAGCGCAGTGTGGTGGATTCCGCATTTGTCAAGGGCAAACGTAACACTTACCATCAGGTGAACGATTGGTCATCTCATCACTTTCTTGTAAACATATTCGACTATCCTTATCAAGTGCGTTATCATTAAACAGGTATTTTAAACATTTATGAGGTTCCGTTAACAGCAATTAATCATAATCATCATCATCATTTCTATCTAGCACTAGTCCACCGCTGAACTTAGGCCACCCCCATAGATTGCAACAAAAGTTAGTAGCTCTCACTTTGGGGAAAATTTTGCCATGTTGCCACGCTCGGTAGACGGGTTGGCAACCGCAGTTTATTTATTCTGATGTTACAGGAAGATGCTGCTGTCCATCTTCTGGTTTTAATGTTCCCTCTGTCGACTTCTACGACACCCACGGGTTAAGATGGGGTGGTAGATTCTCTTAAGCCGCTACCACATGGCAGCAATTACGCTGATCATCAAATGAAGAATCAAGCATCATTATCCCCTTAACTTTTTAAGTTATCCAACTCATATTCCGGTTTTATAAAAATAGTTCTTAATAAATACTTTAAGTTTGTAGAGCCGTGATAGCTCAGGGGCTAGGCGGTCGCTTTTAATTTCATAGTACGCGAGTGACCTGGGTGCGATTCCCGGTGCCACTAAAATTGTTAATTGCAATTTTAAGTGCTGACTTACCAAGTGGTCGGCCGTGAAGGAAAACATCGTGAGTAAACCTGCATGTCTGAGAAATTAAAAATATTTCGAAGACATGTGAAGTCCGCCAACCCGCATTGGAGCAGCGTGGCGGATTCTTCCTAGCTCCAAAACCCTCTCAGAAGTGAGAGGAGGCCTGTGCTCAGTAGTGGGACATTTATGGGCTGAAACTTTACTTTACTTTTAAATACTTTAAAGTCATAACGTACAGTGTAGCAAATAAATGTAAGAAAATTACTTTGTCTGCCCAGCAGAACCCTTACGCATTACTTTTTTTTAATTACGAGTATATTAATTTTTTCATTTGCATTAACATGGAATATGTTATACGAGTATTTGTCATCATCGTCACTTCAGCATATCTCAAGTCCATTGCTGAACACAGACCACCCCCATAGATTGCCACAAAAGTTTGTAGCTATAATTTTGGGGAGATTTTGTCATAGTTGCCACGCTTGGCTGGCGAGTTGTTAACCGCAATTTATTTAGTCAGATGTTTAAGGAAGAAGCGTGTCCCCTCTACTGGTTTCCCCCTCTCGACTTATACGTCACGCACGGGATGAGATGGCGTGGTAGATTTTCTTAGGCCGCCACCATAGGACAACATGGTACGCATGGTACTTTAAATGGTGGGAAGTTATCGAAATAGTATCAAATATTTCGCCGTTATTGGCATGTAAGAGTTTACCAGCTTCAGCAATTTTTATTAAACATTACTTTTATGACTATACACGTTACTGTACTCATAAAAGTAACGGAACGAGCAAAACGTTCACGTAATGGTAAGTGTAACGTCTGCCCATAACAAATGCTGTGTCACCCAGAAACTGCGACCACTGACTGCGCCCGTCACCCTGAGACGTTAAGTCTCATATGCCTAGTGATTACCCTAGTTCACAGTGCCCTTCAAACCGAAACACAGCAATGTTTGCACACTACCGCTTCACGGCAGAATAACTGGCCCTGGGATGGTACCTACCTAGACGGATTACTGCATAGAAATCCTACCACCAGTAAAGCACTCACTAAAACATTAAATTCTTATAAGATTTTAATAAAGACTGTACCTAAGACATGTTAATGTATGTAATCCTTTTTCCATACAACTGACTAATAACGTTCCGATGTACAACAATTTAGTCGGTGGTGTTACGGAACTTAGAGCATAACTTATTGGGTTAATAAATCTTAATACAGTGGGGCGGCGCGCTAATGCCCTCTAATGCTTCAGTGTTGTTCTCACTCCGCTCGATATCGAAAACTTCATGATTTAACTCTGATGCTAATATTAACAAAAATCGGAATACATACATACATAAGATCACGACTGTATCCCATAAGGGGTAGTCAGAGAGGCTGTCACTGCAAAAGCAGATGACTGCCACAATCCACGTTTCACCAAAACAATATAATGCACTTTGTGTGATAGGTGGTGAGCCCATCGTCACCATGCGCTGTTGTGTACACATTGCAGTTTAATTCCTTACTCGCCTTTTACGAGATCCATTGGATGGGATGGAGTGGTAGTATTCTTTTAACGAGCCGCCACCACACGGAATACATACGTACAATTGTTTATGGAAACGTGACGAAAAGAGCAAATCGTTTACCTGATAGTAATTCAGCACCGTCTGTGAAATGCTGTGTGATATCTCGGGGTGACGAGCTCAATGAGTATCAGAGAGATTTAGTAATTCATAGTAAGCGAGTAACCTGGTGGTACCCCCGGTGCCAGCACCTCTCACCTCACCTCCGTTCTACAATTTTAAGTGCCGATTTACCACGTGCTTAGCGGTGTAGGAAAACATCGTGAGGAAACCTGCATGTCCGAGGAATAGAAATTATTCGAGGATATGTTAAGTCCGCCAACCCGTATTGGAGCAGCTCGGCGGACGATTCCCCACTCCAAAACCCTCTCAGAAATGAGAGGAGGCCTGCGCTCAGCAGTGGGACATTTATAGGCTGTTACTTTACTTTTTTTTAGACGTTGCACTTACCATCAGGTGAACATTATGCTCGTCACGCGACTTTCTTCTATTCAATGAAAAAAATGTGTACTTGAACGCATTAAAGACAAAACTGTAAAAATTCAAAAACGAAAATTCTATGTAACCGATTGATTCTGGCGATGATTTTTCTAAATCGTCACAGTAGGATTTCTCCTGTATTGTGGGTGGGTTTTAAAGACGTAAGTTTCACATGCGCAACACAACCAGACCCGAAAACAAACTATTTGTGTTTTTGCACAAATGTCGTCGCCGGCTGGGTTTCGAACTCAGGACCCGCGGCGTAGAAATCAGGTACTCTAACCACTAAGTCACGCGGTCGTCTTTGAATGATTTGAATGAATTTTACTGGTGGTAGGATTCCTATGCAGGAGTCCGTCTAGGTAGGTACTCGTACCACCGCAGGGCCGGTTATTCTGCCGTGAAGCAGTAGTGTGCAAACATTACTGTGTTTCGATCTGAAGGGCACTGAGAGCTAGCGTAATCACTGGGCATATGAGACTTAAGAACTTATGTCTCAGGGTGACGGGCGCATGTGTGGTGCTACACAGAAATATTCTGAGTAACACAGCATCTGTTATGGGCAGACGTTGCACTTACCATCAGGTGAACGTTATGCTAGTCTCGTCACTATATCAAATAAAAATAAAAAAATGAAATTAATGTTTGACTTTGAAATGATTAATCCAGACTAATATTGTAAATGCAAAAGTAACTCTCTCAGTCGCTTTGTCTGTTTACTCCCTTTTCACAGCTAAACCATCGCACCAAACTTAACGAATTATAATGATTTCTTATATTTACGCGAACACTACACATTTAAATGAAACTAAGTTTACGGATTTTATCGCGTTTAATTTATTACTATTTATAACCCGACGTTTCGAGTGCTTTACAGCACCCATGGTCACGGGAGGACTGAGGTGACAGATGTCCTGATGTGATAGTTAACCTGGGGTACCTTCAGCTTTTAGTTATTATTTTTGGGTCCGATCTACGCAGAAAGAGCTAACTGTGTCTTGAAGTCTTGCAGTGGTATGCTTGGTTTTTGATTTAATTTTATTTATTATTGGATCCCAAGCTGGTGGTAATACCCAACCATCTTCTCTATTGAAATGGATGATCCAGAACATGGTCACAGACTGTGACCATGTTCTGGATCATCCCAACCATTACATCAGATTTGATAAACCACAGATCCTTGCAAAAGAACACCGATTCCTACCAAGGATGATTCGCGAGGCTATTGAAATCAAAAAACATCCTAATTTCAATAGAGAAGATGGTTGGGTATTACCACCAGCTTGGGATCCAATAATAAATTAAATTAAATCAAAAACCAAGCATACCACTGCAAGACTTCAAGACACAGTTAGCTCTTTCTGCGTAGATCGGACCCAAAAATAATAACTAAAAGCTGAAGGTACCCCAGGTTAACTATCACATCAGGACATCTGTCACCTCAGTCCTCCCGTGACCATGGGTGCTGTAAAGCACTCGAAACGTCGGGTTATAAATAGTAATAAATTAAACGCGATAAAATCCGTAAACTTAGTTTCATTTAACGAATTATATATTACTTACTAGCTGATGTTCGCAACTTTGACCGCGTGGGTATAGCTTTTTTTTTTAAATTTCCCGTGGGATCTTTTTCGTTTCTCAGGATAAAGAATATCCTGTGTCCGTCTCCAAGACGCAAGCTATCACTGTGCCGAATTTCGTCAAGATCGGTTCAGCGGTTGAGCCGAGAAAAGGTAACAAACAGACAGAGGGACAGAGAGAGTTACTTTCGCAATTATAATATTAGTATGGATTAGACATATAGTATATTTAAAAATCCTATATCCACGCGGACGAAATCGCGGTATCAGCATCTTTAACTAAAATTTAATACGTACATATTAACAAACTTGAAAGCGTGATAAAATGCGTATCTTCTATTTAAAGGCACGAATCGTTTTCGCAGTCCCTCTGATAACCATTCCCATTAAATAATTAATAAAGACTCGCGAAAAAGAATTCACGTGATGCAGAATAATTTATCGATAGAAAAGCATTTTCCCTTGTAACAATTGCGTCCACACTTTAACTGTCTAATTGTCCAGAATCACAAATGTGATTTTATTTTTATCGATGTCAATGTATGCGCTGTGACATCACTACGGCGATGCATCTTTTTAATAATGAAAGGATTTAGTAAACAAAGTGCGAATAACGGTCCGGGGTTGGAATGACATATTTTTTTTTTATTCGATAGCGAGACTGGAATTGTGCAGTTGTGAATTTACAATGTAGAAATAAGACGCGTGGAGATTGTCTGTTTTATTTTTGTATATTCTGGATTTTTGATACTGGTGGTAAGATTCCTATGCAGGAGTCCGTCTAGGTAGGTACCACCCCAGGGCCAGTTATTCTACCATGAAGCAGTAGTGTGCAAACTGTTACTGTATTTCGGTTTGAAGGGTACTGTGAGCTAGCGTAATTCACTGGGCATATGACACTTAAGAACCTATGTCTCAGGGTGATGGGCAAAGTGTAGTGTCACACAGAAATTTTATGGGTGACTCAGCATTTGTTATGGGCGTTGCACTTACCATCAGGTGAACGTTTAGCTCGTTTCATCACTTTATGCTATAATTTTTTTTTTTTTCTTGAAGAGTGAAAATGTTAAGATAATATTGTGGGGCTACGTAATATGGCTGTGATACAGACTTTTATATAGCTTTGTTCCTATAATTAGATTACTTATATAATTTATGAGAGCCGTGTGGTGGCGGCTCCTTAAAAGAATACTACCACTCTATCTCATCCAATGGATCTCGTAAAAGGCGAGTAAGGAATTAAACTGCACTGTGCCCCTATCACAATATCCAAGTGCATTATATTGTTTTGGTGAAACGTGGATTGTGGCAGTCATCTGTTTTTGCAGTGAGTGCCCAGTCTCTGACTGCCCAGTCTCTGACTGCCCCTTATGGGATACAGTCGTGATCTTATGTATGTATGTATGTATTATTTATTATTATTTTAATCGTTTCAAGCGTATAATGGTTGTGCCTTAAGACACTATTTTATAATATTAACACTTCACAAGACCACCCAGAAACCACCCACCAAGAACCCACCTTAACTGGACAATAGTTAACGCTATATACTTAGTTCCATTATTTAGTGAAACTATTTTCAGGTGGCAAGGTTTAGGTAGTTTCTTGATGAATTTTTATTCTACGGCCGTTTCTGCGACGGTATTCTCAATTTTCGATAGGTGGTTATAATGAAATTATAACTATTGGTTCATATATATGCAAGATGTGCTACTGGCCGATTTCGACCACGGCGACAACTTCCGAATACTGTCGTGAGCCATCAACTGCGCAGGAGATATTATAGTGCCACAAGTGTACGCGGAAACACTCATCCCAACCTAGATAGAAACCGTTATCGTAAATGCTAGAACATTGTATGATCGATTTCAACATTGATATTATATTTAAATAAAACTATTTTTACGGATTTTATCGCGTTTAATATAAACTATTTATAACCCGACGTTTCGAGCGCTTTACAGCATCCATGGTCACGGGAGGACTGAGGTGACAGATGTCCTGATGTCATTAGTTAACCCGTAGTACTTTCAGCTGTTAATTATTATTTTTGAGAGCTAACAGTGCCTTGAAGCCTTGCAGTGGTATGCTTGGTTTTTGTTTTAATTTTATTAATAATAGGATCCCAATGCCGGTGGTAGTACCCAACCATCTTCCCTATCGAAATTCGGATGTTTTTTTTAATTTAAATAGCCTCGTCGTAATATAAGAAACCATTAAATGAAATTATATTTTAGATCGATTAGAAGGTATACGAGGTCAGTTTCTTTCAAATTGCGGCAATATCGTGTGCAGTGGGAGCTCACGGTCACGGTGGGCCATAAATAAAGGGGCGCAAGCTAAGCGTTCGTGTTTGCTTTTTCATATTTTATTGCAATGCTAAAACCAGAGCGTATCGATTAAGTAATCGATTGTTTCAGTTCTAATTATATTAAGAGTGCAATGTTATTGAGCCTATAGATAAACAAATTAATAGTATATAAAGTAGGTTACCTCAGGGGTCACCTTGCAGTCCACTTTAATTCCTGATTTGGATATTAACATTACCGAGAAGGGTGTGAATAGTGAATGTTCAGGTCAGAAATCCACAATGCTGTATGACGCAATCATATTTATTGTCCCACTGTTGAACAGGGACTGCCTCGCATTCCTAAGACAGTTTTGGAGCAGATAAATGTCCGCCACGCTGCTCCAATGCGGGTACTTCTACAGTGTACTTCACAGGCCCCCGAAATATTTTTATCCCTTAGACATGCTTTCACCTGATGATAAGAACGTCTGCCCGTAACAAATCCTGTGTCACCCAGAACTTTTCTGTGTTTTCATCACACCATGTAAATCAGCACTTAAAATTGTAAAACAATTTTAGAGGTACAGGGTTCTATTAAATTAAAAGTGAGCGAGCTACCACAGCTCGTGATGGCAGTCGTATATGGTCGGCTTAATTTACGCAGTCGAAACCGCGGGGCACAGCTTCTTGCATATTTGACAGGAAAATTTGCTTCAGGACACAAAGCTCAAAGGCTACAAATTTAGTTTTTTGTTTGTCAATATAAGAAATGAAATGAAAATTGTTCATTCTTCAACGTTAGAAATATAAATTTGGTTTGTCGAACGTCATCTTTTTTACAATCTAGCGCCATTTCGTAATGAGGTTCCTCTGACGGAGAAGAAACGGCCGAAAGAAACTCCGTAGGTATCCTTTTTGTTATTTTATCTTTGTAAATAAATTTACAAAGAATAGTCTCATAGAAAACTACAGTACGCTCTTTGACAAATTGTTAGAATTTGTCAAAGAGTTATTTCAATAATAAATGTCCACCAACAGCACCTGTTCACAAGTATGACGCATGTGGCAGCCATCGCCCTCTTCAACTTTTAAAGGGAAGGGGACTATACTTTGATTGTTCAATAAATGCAAATGTTGATTTTTTTAAGAACTCGCGCGCAGCGTCTTTGGTTTAGGAGCATGTTTACCGTCCGTCGGCGTATTTAGATAATGCGGCGAGAGCAAATAATATTTGAACTAAACGGCTTTCGCAAATACGCATACGCCGCGTCGACTTGTCGTACAAATAAAACACTATTGTGTAAAATTGTGGACTCCGATATGTTATTCATTTACGGTCCACCGCCGCGGGTTCTGTGTTCGGTTACCAGTCGTACAGCATTTGTGGTTTCAAACCGTTAACCTTTTTTTTATGTATAAAGTGACGAAACGAGCAAAAACGTCGCCCATAACAAATGCTGTGTCACCCAGATTATTTCCGTGTGACGCCACACTGCGCCCGTCACACTGAGACATCAGTTCTTAAGTCTCATATGCCCAGTGATTACGCAAGCTCTCAGTTCCCGTCAGAACGAAACACACTACTGCATATATAGTAGGTACCACCCCAGGGCCAGTTATTCTGCCGTGAAGCAGTAGTGTGCAAACATTACTGTGTTTCGGTTTAAAGAGCACTGTTAGCTAGCGTAATCACTGGGCATAAGAGACTTAAGAACTTATGTCTCAGGGTGATGGACACAGTGTGGTGTCACACAGAAATTTTCCAGGTGACACAGCAACTCTAATGGGCAGACGTCACACCGACCATCAGGTGAACGTTTTGCTCGTTTCATAACTTTATCGAATAAAAAAAAGAACATTTTGGAGGGAGTTTGCCCTCTTGGCAAGGCGTGTAGGCAACCGCAGTTTATTTATTCAGATGGTCCAGGAAGATACTGCTGCCCATCTTCTGGTTCCCATTTTCCCTATGTCGACTTTTACTTTTATGGAAAGGGCTATGCTCGGAGTTTCTGTGCGAGATAAAATCCGTAATGATGTTATCCGCAGCAGAACTAGAGTAACCGACATAGCCCTAAGGATTAGCAAGCTGAAGTGGCAATGGGCCGGCCATATAGCTCGGAAAACCGATAACCGTTGGGGAAGAAAGGTTCTCGAGTGGCAACCTCGTACCGGCAAACGCAGTGTAGGGCGACCCCCCACTAGATGGAGCGACGACCTACACGGTTTTGCAGGAAGTCGATGGATGCAGGTGGCTCAGGACCGTGTTTTGTGGCAAACAGTGGACTATGGTAGGCTGAAATGATGATGATGATGATGATGACTTTTACGACACCGACGGGATGAGATGGGGTCGGTAGTTTCTCTCTAGCCGCCTCTACACGGCAATATTGTCTATGTTCTGATCTATTTTCGAAATATTTACTGTTGGTGTGCCTAATCAAACAAATTAATTTCGCGTAAATGTAAGAAATCATTATAGCTACAACATTTTAACTAGACATTCAATAGGTCATCAAGGCTGGAAATGGATAGAAAAGATAATATTAGGCATATTCGTTACTTCAATAAAACTTTCAAATTTGCCTTTTTGAACTTACAAGAATTGTGTGTGCACTTGTAGCGTTTCACTTGGTGCTATAATTATTTACAACTTTCTATTTATCCATCCTCGTTTGACATTCTAGTCCCTATCGTTTCACGTTTTGTATAAGTTTTAGTAAGAAAATTTTCTTTTTACTTCGTCTTTCATATGCGTACAGAAAAGCGCTGGAATAATTATCCTGTATTAGAATTTCTTCCGTGTGATTTAAAAGAATCTACCGCCCCATCTCGTCCCGTGTGTGTCTTAAAAGTCGACAGAGGGAAAATTTAAACCATGAGATGGGCAAGCAGCATCTTCCTGCAACATTTGAATAAATAAACTGCGGTTGCCAACCCGCCTGCTAGGCGCGGCAACAATGGCAAAATCCCCTCAAAAGAGAACTACACACTTTTGTGGCAGCCTATGGAGGAGGACTATGTTCAGCAATGGACGAGTGATAGGCTGAAATGATGATGATGATTAGTCTTTCTTTCCGATTATGTCAGTATCTTCAAGAAGAGAGTGAATAGAGTGCTGTCGCGTTTACTATTCAATATGAAATCGTCACTTACGATCGAATAGGATCGTCACCAGGTTCATTCATCAATTTTATTCTTATCAATTCATCATCAACCTTCGAAAAATGTATTGGACTGATTATGAACACTGAGGATTGCAATGGAAGGTCTCGTATGTAATTAGATCACATCTTTTTGTTTCTTACAGCGACAAAATCAAAATTAAATCATTGTAAGTGCGTCCAATAACAAATGCTGTGTCACTCAGAACATTTCTGCGTGGAACAATACTGCGCTCGTACCCCTGAGACATTTCTTAAGTCTCATATGCCCAGTAATAACGCTAGCTATCAGTGACCTTCAGACCGATACATAGTCAAGTTTACGCTGCGTTACCTAGACGGATTCCTGCATAGTAACCCTACCATTAATAAAAAACCATTAGTACAAATAAAAAGACGTAATCACGGACTAAAAGACATTTCACCTAGTCCTCAGGGGTGGCAACGTAAACTGACTATTTTTATTGTATAAAGTGACGAAACGAGCAAAACGCCTTCACCTGATGGTAAGTGCAACGTCCGCCCACAACAAATGCAGTGACACCAGAACATTTCTGTGTGACGCCACACTGCGCCCGTCACCCTGAGACATCAGTTATTTAGTTTCAAATGCCCAGTGATTACGCTAGCTCACAGTGCCCTTCAAACCGAAACACAGCAATGCTTGCACACTACTGCTTCACGGCAGAATAACTGGCCCTGGGGTGGTACCTAGCTAGACGGATTCCTGCATAGGAATCCTACCACCAGTAAAACATACAAATGCTTTACACTGGATCATGGGACTGTAGTTCAAATAATAAAAAAAACATTGAGTCATCATTTATAGCCGCGACTGCCTGTATTCGTGGCATTGAAAGTCAACGTCTTACTGTAGACCTCAAAACACCCAAAAAGTGCTAGAATCGTTCCCATAATTAAGAGCCCACGAAACAGTAGCCGATTGTACGAGGCGACGTAGCACGCAAACACATACACAGTCAGAGTTTTGTACGTTTTGTCGAGCGAGGCGAGCACTTCGCGCCACACTGTGAGATTCTTCCTCCGTCCGTCGTATTTATTTATTGTGCGTGTAACTTTTTTGTGAATGCTACTTTTTAAAAAGTCTCGAGGTGCAAGGTTAGCTCTGTTTGCTAGGGCCAGCATAGGCCGGTGTTTAGGGGCCCGCTTAGTATTAACAAATAACTTTGTTTTGGTTTCAGTATCATTACCAAAATATTTAAAATACATTTCTGCATGTACGTATAAACATGTAATTCACAGAATCAATAACTTGTTTATGCGACCAATGTCTAAAAATATGTACGATTTGCTTAGCGGTGAAGGAAAACATCGTGAGGAAGCCTGTATGTCTGAGTAAAAGGCAGCGTGTTGGGCTCTTTTCGTATAAAAACCCTCTCAGAAATGAGGCCTGTGCTCAGCGGAGGGACATTTATAGGCTATTGCTTTACTTTTCAGGACTGACAAGTTTTTTTTTTGGAGAAATTAATGATACGAGCAAAACGTTCACCTGACGGTGAGTGTCTGCCAACGTCAGAACATTTCTGTGTGACACCACACTGCGCCCGTCACCTTGAGACATCAGTTCTTAAGTCTCATATGCCCAGCAACTACGCTAACTGTCGGTGCCCTCCAAACCGAAACACACTGAAGTTTGCACACCACTGTTTCACGGCAGAATAACTGACCCTGGGGTGGTACCTACCTTGACGGATTCCTGCATACACTTTTCTGGATTTCTTACTAGTTCTTCCCAGGACAGAGGCACCTTTTAAGAACAAGTGTAATGTTAAAAAAATAATTTACAATTAGTATTACATCATTTACATTAAAAAAAATTCTATTCAATCTACGGAACCTCCAACTTCCTAAGCAATTCTTTTCTTTTGTTTCTTTAGGAACCAACATCTTTAATATACGCTGGTAAGAAAACATCGCCCATCGCTGTTGAATCGAACCTGATATTTCAAAGTCTATAGAGAATTATGCGAGCAAAAGGCGCGAAAGATCGACAAAGGAAGCCATTATTATGGATAACAGTCGCGAAATCAAAAAGCTATTGAGAGGCCAAGGCTTCGATTTTAAAATAAATATAGTCACATCATCGTGCTATTAAAACACTATTGCCGGCATTACTTACAAGAAAGAGATGTTTAATGATATATCTTACTTATTTCACTTTATAAATGCAAAACGTTCACCTGATGGTAAATGCAACGTCTGTCCATAACAAATGATGTGTCACCAAGAAAATTTCTGTGTGACACCTCATTGTGCCCGTCACCCTGAGACTCATCACTGGGCATATGAGACTTAAGAACCCATTTCTTAAGTCTCATATGCCCAGTGATTACGCTAGCTCACAGTGCCCTTCGAACCGAAACACAGTAATGTTTGCACACTACTGCTTCACGGCACGGCTTTCTTTTTTTTTATTTCGTTCCCACGAGCAGTACAGTAACAGCATTTCATACAATAGTTAACTCCTACGTTTACACGTTCACGTATAGAAGCTGTCCGTACTACCTTAGTCGCCTCTTAAGACACCTCGGTAGAAAAGAGGTAGGTGCTATTATACTCTGCCGGACACCTATCGGCTGAACTAAGACAGTATAAGAAAAATGCACAATTTTTTTTTTTAATAGCCAACTTCAACCTTACGAATTTCCGTAACGTTGTGCGGTAACTTCCGACGCAAGCCAAATTTTACCACAACACGTCTAAATATCTAACTTCGTAATCCAGGATGGTATTTAAAAAAATACTAGAACAAAACTATATTATTTTTTGTAATTGCAATCGAACAAACATGCCTTAATTCGTGGTCCCTTTACAAAAGAATTCACCGTAAACTGCGCATAGTAAGTTCAGCGGCAATACATTTAACAGCATAACAATGCACGGTTAACAGATTCAAATCAGTAGAGGTAATAGTGTTCTTAACGATACATTGGTAACTTCCACGAGTTACCAATCAGCTTTCATATAGCGTGACACACAGGCGTTACGTTTGAACAATAAACATATATGAGACTGAATAATAAAATCGGTCGATTCGATTTGATCGCATAATTCGGCTCGGTTAGCGCGGTGGTTAAGCCCTTGGCTTCTGCGCCGCGGGTCGCGGGTTCGATTACCGCTCTGGACAATGATTTGTATAGCTTACATATAATTGTGCCGGTTCTGGGTGTTTGTGCATGTGGAATGTATGTCTGTAAAACGCTTCCAAGACACAGGAGATATCACAGTAGGATCTTTAGTCATAGTTTTATTTTCAAAAAAAAATATGTTTAATAATATCGAACCTTTTTTCAACCTACTTTGATAAAAACCTAACAGTATTATTGACCTTGATTTTGGTCTGAAAATAAACCGCAGCAAGACGAAGGTCATGATTGTCGATCGAGCTAACAACAACTCGCCCGAAGTCACTAAAATTGCGAACCACAATATAGTACGACTTATATGATTAAGAAATATTACACAACACATCTCTTGAAATACTGTGGGAGACTGGTGCCTAAACTAAGCTTTAGGCCTGTAATTGCGACGTCGTTCAATCGTGGTAGGTATTCTATGCAGGAATCCGTCTAGGTAGGTACCACCCCAGTGCCAGTTATTCTGCCGTGAAGCAGTAGGTGTGCAAACATTACTGTGTTTCGGTTCGAAGGGCACTGAGAGCTAGCGTAATCACTGGGCATATGAGACATAAGAGCTGATGTCTCTGGGTCACGATAACAGTTTCACACAGAAATGTTCTGGATGACACAAAATTTGTTAAGTTCGTTGCGCTTACCATCAGGTGAACGTTTTGCTAGTTTCGTAACTTTTTAATATAAAAATAAAAAATAAAAAACCTACCTTGGGGCACTAATGTCGAACGGAGGTGGATGCGCGGATGAGATTAAACGGCGCATGGCTATCACCATGTTCGCAATGGATCGGTTTAGGAAAATATGGGGAAACAGAAACATCACAAAGGCCACTAAAATGTGACTTGTCAGGGCATTAGTGTTTCCTATATTTCTTTACGGTGCTGAGACATGAACTTTAAGGAAAGCGATAAAGAAGCTCTAGAAATGTGGTGCTGGAGAAGAATGCTTGGCATAACCTGGACACAGTTCCGAACCAACGACTTAATCATCCAAGAACTCGGCATTAAACAGCGTCTTTCTTGCACCGTCCCATTTCGTATTCTCACTTTTTTAGGACATATCACACGTCGAGAAGACACTGCTGTGGAACGACTTGTGGTGCAGGAAACACTAGAGCGCGGTAGGTCACCGATGCGATGGCATACACAAGAATACACTCCACGAATACACAAGAAGAGCTAGAATACGAGAGGAATGGCGACGGATTGTAAAGTTTGCTACCACCCCTGATGTGACGACCACGACCACTCTGCCAAGTATTATTGACAACCCGTTTAACATATTGTTCAGCGATTTATTGGTTTCTACACCTATTTTCGCTTTTGTTTTAATGTAGAATCTATTAGTGGAAACTTTACTGATTTCTGTAAAGTTTAAATGTAACATTGTTTGGTTTCCATGTGATATAAAAAACCACTACTCACGCTGAATCACAAAAAATTGGCTTTATCAAATCGTTTGGCATGCGGATTCGCTTCTGTATATTAAACTATGTTTAATGTTCAGCGTATGTGGTGGCGGCTTAAGAGAATCTACCGCCCCATCTCATCCCGTGGGTGTCGTAAAAGTCGACAGAGGGAAAATTAAAACCAGGAGATGGGCAGCAGTATCTCCCTGGAACATCTGAATAAATAATGCCCGCCTGCTAAGTGTAGCAACTATGCCAAAATCCCCCTCAAATGAGAGCTTTAAACTTTTGAAGGCAATCTATTGAGGAGGCGTATGTTCAGCAGTGTATTAGTGATACGCTGATATAATGATGACGGTGATGATATCCTCGACGACTATGCGAAATGGTTCCACGTCATTCAACGCAGGTTACCAAATTTTCCCTATCATTTAATTTAGTCCACTTTTACGAGTCCTATGGAATACGATGGATAACTCTATTTCTTTATTCACGCTGTCAACACTCGGCCATATATGATTTTTTTTATTGGATAAAGTGATGACACGAGCAAAACGTTCACCTGATGATAAGTGCAACGTCTGCCCATAACAAATGCTGTGTCACCAGAGAATTTCTGTGTGACACCACACAGTGCCCATCACCCTTAATTCTCATATGCCTAGTGATTACGCTAGCTCACAGTGCCCTTCAAACCGAAACACAGTAATGTTTGCACACTACTGCTTCACGGCAGAATAACTGGCCCTGAGGTGGTACCTATCTAGACGAATTCCTGCATAGAAATCCTACCACCAGTAAAAATGATGCACGTTAGTAAAAGAATATGAATTTAAGTTAACTTAACTATCAAGAGCTCTGGGACAAATGAACCTGTTGAAGTGATTAATCAACGAAAACGTTACTGTGAAATACTTTTACGTTTACTTAAGTCAAAAATACTCGCAACCGACGGGCTTGTATGAAAACACTTATGAAAGTAGAAGAAGCTAAAGATGTATGTCGGGATCGTAGAAAATGGATAGATATGATTTCTGCCTACCCCAATGGGAAAGAGGCGTGACACTGTGTCTGTGTATGTAAATATGATATCAAAAGAAATGGATATTTAAAAGGTATTATTTTGCAATAGGCCACTGAAGTCACACTGAGGCCACACTTTATGAGGAAAATACATATCAATTAAAACCCAAAATTACCCAAATTGAAACAAATACATATTTACGTCCCCTATAAAAGTCCTCACAAATAGAACCTGTTTACAAGTATGACGCATGTGGCCTCCTCCATCCTCCACCATATCAAACCATACCTTATTTTTTATACTTCGTTACGAATGTGAACAATCGGTCACGTTACATACAGCTTACCAGTGCAACTGAAAGTTTACCATCCAACAAGACCGTGTGTGGCTCGTGTTAACGAAATACAAATATTGGGCAGCGCGCGACACAAATTAAGCCTAATGTCTAATGTAAAGTATAGTTTAACTTGAAACTAAATGCTTGGACAAAGTGCCGATTAGCAGATAGCTTCACTGTTCGATACGGTAGCTGCCCTGTTAAGTCCTTGCCCGATACTGTGAGTATAACATGTTAATAGAATTCGACTCTTGCATTATCTTGCATCCGAACGTTTGTAACTTATGTTACCTCTCGTGTTGAGACTTGACTTGTGACTATTTTTGTATTCTTGTTGACCATTAGTGGAATTCAATAATGATTTAATGATCAAAATTGAAAGTAGCTATTTTTTTAAATAATCTGAAGTAGTGCAAAATTCAATTAAAAATCAGACATTGTATTTGTTCATATCTTTCGGTCTTTTTTAAAAAGTCATGTACAACATTTTTCAACTTTTTTTTATTGGATTAAGTGACGAAAAGAGGAAAACGTTCACCTGGTAAGTACAACATTTGTCCATAACCAATGTCTCAATGTCTGTGTCACTCAGAACATTTCTGTGTGACACCACACTGCGCCCGTCACCCTGAGACATCAGTTCTCAAGTCTCATATGCCCAGTGATAACACTAGCCCACAGTGCCCTTTAAACCGAAACACTGTTGTGTTTATACACAATGTTTGCACTCTACTGGTTTACGGCAGAATAACTGGCCCTGGGGTGGGAACTACCAAGACGGATCCTTGCATAGGAATCCTACCACCAGTAAAACTTTTTCTGTAACTTCTTCAAATTAATACTATACGTATACGTGGGCCTTAACTGGGATCCCGATCGAAGCTGGTTCTGGGTCAGGACATACTATAACAATTTCTAATCTGGTTTAATCGGAGTGAACGTTTGTACTATTTACCATACTTATTCATCATCAAATCAAAAGAGTCCGCTGCAGGATAATTGCTTCTCCTAATTTGCTTCTTATTAGCTTATTTAATAAATTTAAAATTTATGGATTTGCCATTGCCACGCCATTGCCATTTGAAATATCCTGAACAGATGATAGCGCACAACACTACGAGATCTGTAAACAAACAATTTGTGTATTGTGTGCACAAATGTTGGCTCTGAGTGGAATTCGAACCAGGATCCGCATCGTAGAAATAAGGTACTCAGCACCACGCAGTCGTCAAAATCCTAAAATGTCCTTTAGTTCAAATAAATGTAATATCCAGAAATGTAAGACAAATATTTAAGAGCGTAATAGATTATTATGTATTTCATAATAAGGCGAAGCGTTTGACTTCCTCGACCACCCATCCACGGAATTTTTAATACACATAAAACTAACGTAAAGGCATTCTATATGTAACTCGACGATTGAATCAGGTAGAAGGTCTCGTGAAATGTGTCGATATAGTGCAACTTTTGTATGCAATGTGCGAAGAGGGAGTCGCGCAAGGTGAACTGTAGGTCCGACATTTTTTATGCGTTCATTTCTATTTTTTGATAACGGCCATCGGCGGATGTCGGCAAAGAGATAAATTGTTTGCCTTTGCTAACTTTATTCGATGAAACCAAACATGTATTGTATTTTTTTAATATTCCAAGTGAGCTTGAATGCTTAAAGTTGAATCGTGCATCCGATACTTCTACATAAATTGTTCGCAAAACTTTTCCTAAATAATAATGCTATTATCGCACAGACTTTGGTAATCATTTTATTGAAAACGTTCATCAGGTGAATGGTATTATAAGCATCTTCTACACAAATTTTACCATGACTTCGATTTGACTGCTAAAACAGAGTAAATGTATACGCATGAGGCCAGTGTTCAACTTGATGATGATTATAATGAGGTGGTGACCATAAGGAGATGATAGGAAAAATATTTATTCCATTCAATAACTATTCCCTATCTCTATGACTCATTAGCTCTTGAACTTATTATATAATATTAATGAATGTTGTCGTTCTTATTTATTGTTACATCTCCACAGATGGTACACCTGTAAATATGTACACAGATGACTGCGAACTTCAGTCCTAAATCAGAAACATGTTTTACTTTATCAGAGGTTTAAATATGATCTGTACTACTCGTATTTAAGCGACTAAAAAAAGAGAAGGTTCTCAGTTCGCCTGAAAGTTTTATTTTATATTCAGTAACATACAAATGAGAGGAGAGAAAGTAATTCTGGTCAAGTTCTAACAATAGGATACATGATAAAACCATCAAACTCTTAAATTCGCACAAGCATGATCGGAGCTGCTGGGTAATATCGGTTTGTTGATTCAATAATAATTACATAATTTACGATGTCGTTATTGACTACTTCAGCTCGTTTGAGCTCTGCAAAGTATTTATAAATAATGTTTCTTGGTAATCTTCTTACAACAAACATATAAATTTCCTATAACTTCTTACGAATAATACCGTTAAACTGTAAGATAAACTCACCTGAACCCGACTTTCGGTGAGACCGATCCTCATAGCGATCTCTTCTCTCATGAATATGTCAGGGTAGTGCGTCTTGGAGAAACATCTCTCCAACTCATTCAGTTGTGCTGGTGTAAACCTGTATCAAAAGAGCATGTTATTTAGGATTCGTATTTACAACGTCGTCGTCGTCGTTTCCGCCTATCACAAGTCCAGCTCAACATACGCCTCCCCCATAGACAGCCACAAAAGTTTGTAGATCTCATTTTGGAGGAATTTTGCCATAGTTGCCACGCTTGGCGGGCGGTTTGGCAACCGCAGCTTTTTTATTTAGAAATTCCAGGAAGATGCTGCTGCCCATCTCCTGGTTTTCATTTTCCCTCTGTCGACTTTTATGACACAGACGGGATGTGATGGGGTGGTAGCCCCATCACATCCCGTCTGTGTCACATTCTCTTAGGCCGCCACCACACGTTTTTACATAAATGAGAACAATACAGGCCGCATATAAGTTATTCTGCCGTAAAGCAATAGCGTGCAAACATACTGTGTTTCGGTCTGAAGGGCACTGAGAGCTAGTGTAATCAGAAAGTGTCACAATTACATCAGTTTTGGGCAGACGTACTTACCATCAGGTAAACATATTCCTCGTCTCGGCATTTACTGCTAAAAAAAGTAAAAAATACAAAGCATAGTAATTGTAAAGTTTTTGTTTCATATATTAACATTGCGAGTATTTGGTTTTTAAAATATTTTAAGGATGAAGTGCGACGTAAATTAAAAGGAAATCCACAAGTTACTTGAACTTGTGGATTTCCTTTTAATTTACATCTGTTTGTAAATTACTTAAAAAATCGTGCATGAATAAAGACGCTTTGTAATTTACTATTTATAACACATCTTAACGATTTTAGTAAAGTTTTACTTAGATGGTAAATACAGATTTCAAATAATAATCAACACCACTTTTAGAGTGACAAACGTGATGAAATTCTGTAAAATAAATGTCTCTCCTCACAAATACAAATTTAAAATTAACCAACGAAGAAATGTTGACATTGACAAACTGAAAAAAAAAGTTTATAAAATAAATGTTCGCCGTGTGGATATGGTAAAGTTAAAACAGATTAGAACCGCCTATATTTCCATTAAGCCAGTGTGGTAGCGGCCTAAGAGAATCTACCACCCCATACAGTCCCGTGGGTGTCGTAAAAGTCGACCAAGGGAAATTAAAACCAGGAGATGGGCAAGCAGCAATCTTCCTGGAACATCTCAATCAATAAACTGCGGTTGCCAACCAGCCTGCCAAGCGTGGCAAGCAACTGTGGCGAAATCCCCTAAAATGAGAGCTACAAAGCTTTTGTGGCAATCTATGAGGGAGGCCTATGTTTTTTCTTTATTGGATAAAGTGACCAAAAACGAGCAAAACGTTCACCTGATGATAAGTGAAAACGTCTGCCCATAACAAATGCTGTTTCACCCAGAACATTTCTGTGTGACATCACACTGCGCACGTCACCCTGAGCCATGAGTTCTTAAGTCTCATATGCCCAGTGATTACGCTAGCGACAGAGGGAAGAATAACCAGGAGATGGGCAGCAGCGTCTTCCTGGAAGATCTGAATAAATAAACTGCGGTTGCCAACCCGCCTGCCTAGCGTCACTCTGGCAAAATCCCCCCAAAATGAGAGCAACTATCTTTTGTGGCAATCTATGGGGGAGGCCTATGTTCAGCAGTGGACTAGTGATAGGCTGACATGATGATGATGATGATGGTGATGATAATATCCACACTAAGAATGTATGAACTGCTAAGAACTCCTAAATGGAGATTCAAATTTAGAAAACAATGTACATCTTAAGATCAAAATTAAAAATTCTAAAAGCCAGAGCCAGATCAAACAGATTATATAAACAAAATAAAATTACACGATGTTATTGAATAGAATGGGCGTGAATGGAGCAAAGTGTCATTATTTAGGACGATCCACATGTTAAGTAACTTATATCCAGTTTCCTCCGTAATAACATCCTGGATAAAATTAAGTTTACAGACGAAAAGTAATGTCTACATTCTAACATTTGAACTTTATTGGAGAAAGTGACGAAACCAATAAAACGTTCACCTAGAAAATTTCTGTGTGAACAACACTGCGCCCTCGACCCTGAGACATCAGTTTTATAAGTTTCATATGCCCTGTGATTACACTAGCTCACAGTGCTCTTCAAACCGAAACTACTGCTGCTGCTGCACGGCAGAATGACACGGCAAAATGGCCCTTGGGTGCCACCTAGACGGATTCCTGCACAGTAATCCTACCACCAGTTGATATTGCTTTTAAGAAATCATATACCGTCGTACCTTGTCCGATGCCTCTTCTGTTTGGCGGGTTTGTCGCTAGTCCGAGGCCGAGGAAGACATGCTGACCGGCACAGTTGCCATGTGCCCACCGCTGTGCTGCTGCTGGTGGATTCCACCTACCAAACGGAACATTGCAAGACGTTGTGGTTATGTCATGAGATAAATGTTTAGAATTTCCATCCTATAAAACGTTTTCTATCAAGAGATGATTGAGTACGACAGTTTTTGATTGATTTCTTCCTTAAAACTAGGCTCGCAAATTTTAACAAATTAATATTGTTTCTGTTCTTTAATACTGATTGATTGGTTTCGTATGATTTTAGTGCCAACATCTTAATGATTTTTATATTTACGCGAATAATACACATTGAAATATAACTAATTTTTACGGATTTTATCGCGTTTAATTTTGTACTAAAAATCGGGTTATAAATAGTTTGAAATGTACAAACATACATAAGATCACGACTTTATCCCATAAGGGGTAGTCAGAGACTGGGCACTCACT
The DNA here is from genome assembly GCA_019845155.1 of Luehdorfia chinensis. NCBI lineage: Eukaryota > Metazoa > Arthropoda > Insecta > Lepidoptera > Papilionidae > Luehdorfia > Luehdorfia chinensis. The sequence continues at coordinate 5,284,779 of JAHVAK010000363.1, read as the reverse complement.
GCAAAGACAGATGATTGCCACAATCCTCGTTTCACCAAAACATTATAATGCACTCGGTGTGATAGGATGGTGAGACCATCGCCACCATGCGCTGATTGGGTGCACAGTGCAGTTTAATTCCTTACTCGCCTTTTACGAGATCCATTGGATGAGATGGAGTGGTAGTATTATTTTAACGAGCCGCCACCACACCGCAATGTAACGGAATAAAATCCATAAAAATTAGTTTTAATTAAATACCGTATATTTTGTTTGTCTCATTTACGGTTACGGTGATTATATTAAGTATCTGATTTCATTTCAATTCAGAAACAATAACAATATCTAAAATTTCGCCTATTTTTATCTTTGACAAACTTTCAACGTTCGTAAGAAAACTCTCTAAATTGCGTCAAAATGTAAAAAAAAATAATTTTCAAAGTAAACAGGAAAATTAGCAATCTAAATTGCGATAAAATTTGTGAAAAAAATTTTACAAATGTATGAAATATGAATAGTAATCTCCTTCTTCATCTTAGAATCCATCATCCTTTTCCCCACTCCACACATATTGGATTGTCCAAAGAGTGTGCTAATATCGGCTCTTCAGTCTTCGACAAGCTTTTGAACTTTAAAATAAGAAGACAGAGGAAATCGCAACCTGTCTGTCCAAGGCTTAAAATTCCAAAAGACGGAAAAACAAACGTTACAAAATGGTTTAATTATTGGGATCTTTCTCGACCTACGTACGAGTATATCTTTGAGCGGAAATTTTGAACTTTCTTTTAGTTTAAACATGAATAAGATCATTCGAGGTTAAACCAAAAAGCGTGTGCTATTACACCCTTTTCAATATTTGACAAACTTTTGAGCTTTCGTAAGAAAACAGAATTCATCGCGACAGAAATTAGTCCATAATAACTAAAATAAGAAAGTACTGAAAGAAACATTGATTCATTGTACACGGTCGCGAGGATTCATGGTATCAAAGGTCGGTCCCTGAGAATTCAAGGAAATCATTAGTGTTTTAGATGTCAAAGTAGTGCCAGTTATTCTGCAAACAAGGAGTAGTGTGCAAATATTATCGTGTTTCGGTCTACAGGGTACTGACACTTAGTGTATTTACTGGTCATATGAGACTTAAGAACTGACGAACGGAGTGTAACGACATAAATGAACAACAGAAATGTTCTAGAGGTCGCAGCATTTGTTATGTGCAGACTTCGCAATTATTACCATATACATATTAATTACCACAAAAACCTTCTCCTGCTCCTTCCGAGACAGCAGTATCCTACATCTTATATTTCCTTTCAACTTTTATTTCCTACCTAATCCCTTTCCCTTAAAAATTGTTAAACTCGATGCAACGCGGCTTCGTGCAGAAGATTGTTAAGTCGTATAGAACTGCCTCACTAAACTCAGCTCACCTTCTCGCCGGGCTGCTCCCCCTGGATCTAAGGATACAGGAGACGGCACTAATATACGAATATTAAATAAGGATAATCCCGGCGGGTGGTGGGTGACCGAGACATTGAGAAAATGGTAGCTTATACAAAATTTGCCGCATCCTACAGATCAGGTGGGGCCGATGTTCATATGCCTTGGTGACGGTGCACAAGTGGATAACACAAATAACACCCAGCTTCGCATCTTTACTGATGGAAGCAAAATCGAAGGGAAAGTGGGCGCGGCGTTATCCATATAGGATAGCGCTGCGGAAACGAGTGCCAGAAAACTCAAATTGGACCACTTTTGCACTGTCTGCCAGGAAAAAAGAAAAAAAAATCCCTTTCCCTTCCTCTCCGCTAAGCCAGTGGTTGCCGTGCAGATGACTGCGTGGCTGGGGGCGAGCCTAGTCGTAAGTGCCTACCTACTCTGGTACCAGGAGACCTCAGAATAAGGCTAGCCTTACTCAAGCATGCGGGGCTATGTTTGGGTGGACAGCACCTTTTGTAGCTGCTCGTGGGAGCGTTATGGGGAGTAAAATTATTTACTCGTACCAAAATTGCGACGAAGTGGTTCCCTACCCGTCATATCGCGTTTCCCGCGGGGACGAAAAGTGGGCTACGGATGTGGTCTCTGCCCACACCTTATATGTGAAATAGTCGTGACTGTATGTATGTATATTTCTGCCGTTATTAACACTAGCTTTAGTATCCAATATATTAATGGTTTTTATATTTACGCGAATAATACACATTTAAATAAAACTAATTTTCACGGATTTTATCGCGTTTAATTTTGTACTAAAAATCGGGATTATAAATAGTTCGAAATGTACATACATACATAAGATCTCGACTTTATCCCATAAGGGGTAATCAGAGACTGGGCACTCACTGCAAAGACTGATGATTGCCACAATCCTAGTTTCACCAAAACATTATAATGCACAGCACCTTAATGTATACTCGTATTTCTGCCGTTATTAACACTAGCTTTAGTATCAAAACAAATGTAGGCTCCGCTTAATTCATTACATTATTAACAAATTTGAGCCTTCCTTCTGAAGTTAATTTTTTTCTGTATATTGCTTTTCACAGATTATAACATTTAGTTTTATTTAGAAATAAAATAAAGTCGAGGGGCCTGTAAGCTCCCCCGACCCGTGGAAGACTTTCCTAAGTAAAGTTTTTCCTTGGTTAATCTCTCATAAGTTGAATGTGTATGTCCGTCAGTGGAACGTTTAAAGGTTTTATTTTTAGGACTGATGGTCACTGTTAGTCCGAAGGCTTTCACGGCTTTGCCGGATTGAAAGGTGGCAGATCGCTGAGGGCGCTGAGCCGAAGCCTTTATTTATAGATGACTGGCGCAAGGGGTCCCCGAGAGGGGACCTGGCTTGGACCGTCATCCTGTCGGGAGAGTAACTGACTCGAGGGTGCCCAAGGGGGCCGGCCTCGGCTCGGACAGTTACTTCAATCAGGAGGGCAATATTACTACTGTTATTGTTATCAATTACTAATTATTACATACATACATACATAAGATCGCGACTGTATCCCATAAGGGGTAGTCAGAGACTGGGCACTCGCTGCAAAAACAGATGACTGCCACAATCCACGTTTCACCAAAACAATATAATACACTTGGTGTGATAGGTGGTGAGCCCATCGCCAGCCATGCGCTGTTGGGTGCACAGTGCAGTTTAATTTCTTACTCGCCTTTTACGAGATCCATTGGATGAGATGGAGTGGTAGTATTCTTTTAACGAGCCGCCACCACACGGCTAATTATTAGATTATTATAAACTAAATTTAGCACCCTATTTGGAAGTTTACCTCCAATTCGGAGGGTTTAAAGGCTGCTACTGTAAAGGCCATGAGCTAATAAAAGATACCTTGCAGGTGATCGGTCCGTATGGAGTGCGCGAGGTGCAGACGCGCTCCCAGCGCATGGTGGGGACGGTCGACACTCGGCTTCAGCTCCAGCTGCTTACTGTCTTCTGAGCACGAACTCTTTGTGACCTGCAGAGGATGCGTAATTTTGAACTAAGCGGACTGCAGTTGAAGTTGTAGGTAAAGGGAGCTTTTATCATACAACATAACCAGACCCAAAATTTATTTTTATATGTATTTGTGCAAAAATTTTGGCTCCGGCCGGGATTGGAAACCAGGACCTGCGGCGTAGTAGTCAAGTACTCTCGCGTGTGGTTTTATTGCGCACCCTAAAATGTAGATGTGGTAAAATTCGTCAGCTCTACCCTTTCAACGAGTGGGAGTCTGATAAGAGCTATTCTCGTCGACGCTGCCGAAGTGTTTAAAAGCGTTTCTGTAGTCTTGAGAAATGGTTACGACGAGCACCGTGAGGTTTTAGCTGGTAGGAGTTCGGCATAGCCTCTTCGCTGACACAGCGGCGAAGGGGTATCTATATAGATTTTTAATAGAAAAGGGGCTGGAGTTAAGATAAACCAGGATATTGATTATGCACGTTGATTTCCGCAACATACATACAATCACGCCTTTTTCCCTTATAAGGGGTAGGCAGCGACCACACCCAAAGCCTACTTTAACTCCGCGAGTAACGATACACGGAAACGATAACTGATGGATAGTGAATCACAACTGCCCCTAATGGCGTTCTCACGAGCAGTATAGTCACTACATTATTTTATTATTCTGCACAAAAAAGACTGTCCGTACAATACCTTAGTCACCTCTTACGACTCCTCGGTAGGAGGGCTACTCTACTCTGCCGGACCTATCAGCGAAACAAAAATAAGCATAAGCCAAAAGTGAACGTTTGCAATGATTTTTAATGTAAAGATAACTGCAGAAACCGAACCTAGCACTTATGAGAATTTTGACTCACAAATCGTTTTCAAACTTGAAATCACTTTATAGAGGTATTAATTACCCTACTTACCATGAATCAGTCTCAGAAAATCTTGTGACGGTTATCGGATCTTCGAGTTTTATGGCCGGCCCATTGCCTCTTCAGCGTCCTAATCCTAAAGACTACTTCGGTTACTCTAGTTCTGCTCCGGATATCATCGTTACGGATTTTATCTCTCAGCAAATCTCCGAGCATAGCGCTGTCCAAAGCTCGCTGGGCGACTCTGAGCTTTCTCAGGCAGCATTCAGTAAAGTACCGCGTCTCGGTTCCCTATGTCATCACTGGTATACGGAACCTCGTGGACAACGACTGGCGAAATAACTACAGTAATTATTTCTCACAACATATACGATAAGAACTGCTTCACTTAAGGACAAACCATCATGATTCCCTGCTAAATAACCACGGACCAACTTCTTAAAGGAGTATTTATTGGGCGCTTTCCTGATGTCATGCAAGCAAGGAGTTCCAAAGAAGTCCAGCCCGAACCACTGTTCTCTTTCACTAAGAGTTCCTAAAGAACCCGGTGAAATGTGTAAGGATGCAAATCTTATTATTAGAGGATGAAGGAAGAACATACTGAATGAACGTACATTACATTTCATGTAATGAAGAGAGATACTGAAATTTGCCTTCGAGATAGGAAGGCGAAAACGGATGGTGGTAGGATTCCTATGCAGGAATCCATCTAGGTAGGTACCACCCCAGGGCCAGTTATTCTGCCGTGAAGCATTAGTGTGCAAACATTACTGTGTTTCGGTTTGAAGGGCACTGTGAGCTAGCGTAATCATCTGGGCATATGAGACTTAGTAACTGATGTCTCAGGGTGATGGGCACAGTGAGGTGTCACACAGAAATGTTATGGGTGACACAGCATTTGTTATGGGCAGACGTTGCACTTATCATCAGGTGAAAGTTTTGCTCGTTTCATTACATTATACAATAAAAAAATAACATTTAAAATAGAGAAAAGAATTAGAAAGCAGTGTCCTGGAATTGCGCCTTTGTCGATTGGTAAGCCATTTTAACTGATAACAACTATGTAAGGATAAAAAGTCAACAAACGAATGAATTTAATGTAAAAGGCGATGGAAGTATGGAAATATTGTTTGTATGAAAGAGAAAGAGAATTAAATAATGAAATGGTATAAAAGCGAGATAGACTATTGCAAAAGAGTAATAAGATAAAAAGAGAAAATAAAGACATCCTGTAAAGGCGAAGTCGTCTTTCATTACGCAACTAACAAGGCGCTGCGAATAGGATTAAAAATATCTTTATATAATGATTTCTTATATTTACGCGAATATTACACATTTAATAAAACTACTTTTATGGATTTTATCGCGTTTAATTTTTAAACTATTTCTAACCCGACCTTTCGAGTGCTTTACCTCACCCATGGTCACTGAGGTGACAGATGTCCCGATGTCATAGTTAATCCGGGGTAAATATCTTTATATGTTCTTTCTTTGTACACAATAAACACCTTAAAGTTGTAGTTTTATTCAGTGAGTAATATTTGCTTAAATATAAGAAATAATAATGTTGATTTAACTTAAAAATTCGCAAGACAGTGACATTAAGCGACACAAATAGTAACCGATGAATCAGCTAACTCATTATTACGTCGTAAATCCTGGAAAGATTCTGCATTCTTGATTTATTTGAATTACGTAGAAAACAGAATTCCCACATGTGGTCAGAGTATCTAACTTCCACGCTTCGGGTCCTAGATAATGGCTCCGAAGGCTCCCAGATAGAGCCTACGTTTCTTCAAAAACACACATTGTTAATCTTCGGGTCTAGTTGTGCTGTGCATGTGATTTTCTGTAAATTGCTCCCAGGATACAGGCGAAGCTCTAGCGTGACGTATCGTTTTTTTATAAGGGCTACTCCAAAATTTTGGATTTTCGGGCTAGCATTCGCACCCAAGACCCGCGGAGTAGAAGTCAGATACTCTGACCATTAGGCCACGCGGTCGTCAATTATTTAATTGTTGTTACTCTCCTATTAGGCCGTGTGGTGGCGGCTCGTTAAAAGAATACTACCACTCCATCTCATCCAATGGATCTCGTAAAAGGCGAGTAAGGAATTAAACTGCACTGTGCACCCAACAGCGCATGGTGGCGATGGGCTCACCACCTATCACACCAAGTGCATTATATTGTTTTGGTGAAACGTGGATTGTGGCGGTCATCTGTTTTTGCAGTGAGTGCCCAGTCTCTGACTACCCCTTATGGGATACAGTCGTGATCTTATGTATGTATGAACTCTCCTATTTTATCGGGTGAGCATTACATCAGTAGGTACATCATCATAATTTCAGCCTACAATGGTCCTCTGTTCAACATAGGCCTCCTGCATCCATAGACTTGACAGGTAATCGCTCCATCTAGTGGGGGGTCGCCCTACTCTGCGTTTGCTGGTACGAGGTTGACACTCGAGAACCTTTTCTTCCCAACGGTTATCGGTTCTACGAGCTATATGACCGGCCCATTGCCACTTCAGCTTCCTGATCTTGAGGATTAGGATCAGTAGGTTAGGATGATTATAATATATCTAAATGCAGTTAATAGACAACGACTGTAATCGGAAGTTGTCGCCGTCGTCAAAATACAGCCGGAGGAAGTCATCATAACTAAACAACGTTCACGATCCGGACCTGTCCTTAATGAGCAATCATTTCTGCGAGAAATATCGAATTCTTAAATGATCATATTATAATTTATTTAAATTTAAAAACTAAAAAAAAACAGCAATTATCCTGATAAAAAAACCAGGTTAAAGTCATGAAATTATAGCATTGTCATCGGTATTTTTATTTATTACTAGGTGAAGTCAACGATTACGTCCCCGTGGATTTAAGTTTTAAAGGAAAGAAAGTTAATTTGCTAAGATCCGCATTCATTAATGTACTCGTAAAGTTGTGCTTATTACCTAGTTTTGAAGAGCACCGCCCGCCCTCCCTTAACAGCGTTTGTGCACAAGCAAACCAATACCGCCACCGAGAGCCGCAAAACGAGGCATAAAAGCTTCGTTTTGAGGTGAAACACGTGTCGTGTTCTCGACTTCAGTGATATGTATTGCCTAGTGGTAGTGTTGTAGTGATGGAGGGTATATGGTAGCGGCTCCCGGCGGTAATGGTTTGCTTGTGCACGCTGTTGAGGCAGGGCGGGCGGTGCTCTTCAAAACTAGGTAATACACACCATTTTACATTTTAAACCGCAAAGTAACTTCGATTCTATTAACTAGATTTAGGTTTTTAAAAACACCGTGGGAACTATTTGATTATTCGAAATAAAGTGTTCTATGTCCGTCTGCAGGATGCAAGCCATCTCTGTGCTAAATTTCGTCAGGATCCGTTCGGCGGTTGAACCGTGAAAAGGTAACAAACAGACAGAGGGACAGAAAGAGTTACTTTCGCATTTATGATATTAGTATGGACTATTACGGACGAAAATATCGTGATTTATTTAGATAAGGACTAAGTATCTAAGAAGTGAAACTAAAAAAATGTATCGAAATCTATAATATAGTGTAATATAATGTTTGCGTGATGCGCGCACAACCGCAGACCTCTATAATTTTGTTTATATAGATAAACCCACGTTTGACCTCAATCTTAACTATCTAGGACTTCATCACTTCTTAGCATGTGTGGGCTACGCTAATCAGTGATGAGTTCCTAGATAGGGAGCACTTAAGACTAGAGGATTCCATTCACTCTTGCCTTGAATGAAACATCATATTCGTCTAGAAAAGACCGACGCTGACAGAGTATTCCATTCCTTGGCTGTGCACACAAGGAATGGTGAAGCAAGACATAAGTATATGTAGCAATATATAAGTAATTAATATTATAAATGCGAAAGTAACTCTCTCTGCCCTCGGTCTGTTTGTTACCGTTCAACCGCTGAACCGATCTTGACGAAACTTGGCACAACGATTGCTTCTATCCTGAGAACGGACGTAGGATACTTTGTAACCCTGAAAATCACATAGATCCCACGGGATATTTAAAAAACCTGTATCCACGCGGACGAAGTCGCTGGCATCAGTTAGTAATATTAAACTTGTGCAAAATTTCAAATCATTCGGACGTCTAGAAGTGAGTGAAAATTGATTTGAATGTGAAAATTGATTTTGAACATACATCATGTTTTTTTTTTGATAAAGTGACGATACGCGAAACGTTCACCTGATGGTAAGTGCAACGTCTGCCCATAACAGATGCTGTGTTACTCAGAATATTTCTGTGTAGCACCACACTGCGCCCGTCACACTGAGACATAAGTTCTTAAGACTCATATGCCCAGATGATTACGCTAGCTCTCAGTGCCCTTCAGACCGAAACACAGTAGTGTTTACATGCTACTGCTTCACGGTACGGTACGGGGCAGAATAACTGGTTCTGGGGTGGTCCCCAGGGCCAGTTATTCTGCCCCGTTACCACATACATCATATTACCCTATTACATACATACAGGTAAAGCTGACAATAACGTGTTTGAACTCAGCTGTAACTAAAATGTACGCCCATTTGCTATCCTTACAAACAATTAAAAACAAAAGAATATCACTAAAACTAAGGAGCCGTTTTGAAAGCCCTTGGCAAAATTGCCAAAGTTAGATCCCGCTATTCCGGCGCAATCTCTTTTACGGCACTTTGGACTCTCTATTTCCATTACGACTTGAGTCTCAACAACTTTACGCAGCAGCTTGAGCATTCTATTAAAAATTACGAATAATTTTGTGGTACCATTATATATATCGATGTACACCTACTGCTGGTGCGAAATACAACGTCCGTTTTCGCCTATAAATGTCCCACAACCGAGCCTCCAACAAAGGCCTCCTCTCATTTCTGAGAGGGTTTTGAAGCCAAGAAGAGTCCGCCACGCTGCTCCAAAGCGGATTTGCGGACTTCACATGTCCTCGAAATATTTTTATTTTATCAGACATGCTGGTTTTCTCACGATGTTTTCCTTCACCGCCGAGCACACGGTAAATCAGCTCTTTAAATTGCAATTAAACATTTTAGTGGTGCCGGCACCGGGCCGGAATCTAACCCAGGTCACTCGAGTACTATGAAATTTAAAGCGAGCGCCCAGCTAAGCTACAATGGCTTCCTAAGCTACCACGGCTGCCACAATAACGTATTCGGAATAATTCCAATAGTACATTTAAATTAACTATTCAATTCCACATGGAACCGTCGATGGATTGATGGTGGTAGAATTCCTATGCAGAATTCCGACCAAGTAGGTACAGGCCCCAGGGCCCGTTATTCTGCCGTGTAGCAGTAGTGTGCAAACATTACTGTGTTTCGGTTTGAAGGGCACTGTGAGCTAGTGTAACTGGGCATATGGGACTTAACAAATGATGTCTCTTCGCCAATTTATCCAATAAAAAAAGACGATCGTATGGACAGGCTAAGGTTTATTTCAATCAAAATTAGTTTAATTTTGTTAAATGCAAAACGGAGATTTATTTAAAGCCTGCTTAAGAAATAAAATATAAAAACGCAATGTAATTAATATAGGAAAAAGGTGTAATAAAACTAGCTGACGCTACGTCCGGGAGTCACTTTCGCATGGGTTTTTGTAGGAGTTTTTATTTATTTATTTATGTTTGGGTCAAACCAAACCTGGCACGCGGGCCCCTGGCCCGCGAGCACAGTATCCGATGAAGCTGTAAAAGCCGAGAAGGCTAACAGCAATTACATCACCGAAAATATATATACTTTCGCATGCATAAGTGGATGGATATGAAACTCGTTACGTGCAACTCATACTATTTAATATTTGGTATACGGTGTTGAATGTGCATAAACTAATTTTGTATTTACTTTAATACGTTAGCTTTTTTTTGTTTAAAAGTGATGAAACGAGCAAAACGTTCACCTGATGGTAAGTGCCAACGTCTGCCCATAGCAAATGCTTAGTCACCCAGAACATTTCTGTGTGACACCTCACTGTGCCCATCACCCTGAGACATCAGTTCTTAAGTCTCATATGCCCTGTGATTACGCTAGCTCACAGTGCTCTTCAAACCGAAATACAATAATGTTTGCACACTACTGCTTCACGGCAGAATAACTGGCCCTGGGATGGTACCTACCTAGACGGATTCCTGCATAAGAATCTTACCACTACATTTGTACATTAGTTTGAATACCTAAAATAAAATAAAAAAAGGCCTAATTTTTTTTAATTCACGAACGGGATTGTATGTATTATTATTGTTTTTTTTAATTCACGAACGGGATTGTATGTATTATTATTGTTTTTTTTAATTCACGAACGGGATTGTATGTATTATTATTGTTTTTTTTAATTCACGAACGGGATTGTATGTATTATTATTGTTTTTTTTAATTCACGAACGGGATTGTATGTATTATTATTGTTTTTTTTAATTCACGAACGGGATTGTATGTATTATTATAGTTTTTTTTAATTCACGAACGGGATTGTATGTATTATTATTGTTTTTTTTAATTCACGAACGGGATTGTATGTATTATTATTGTTTTTTTTAATTCACGAACGGGATTGTATGTATTATTATTGTTTTTTTTAATTCACGAACGGGATTGTATGCATTATTATTGTTTTTTTTAATTCACGAACGGGATTGTATGTATTATTATTGTTTTTTTAATTCACGAACGGGATTGTATGTATTATTATTGTTTTTTTTAATTCACGAACGGGATTGTATGTATTATTATTGAATAATGAATGAATGCGGTATTATTAAAGAAGCGACTTGAGATTTTATATAAACAAATTCATGCATTTTGTTATTTATCGTCTATCTGTTTATCATGCCATTTTAAAAATATTTTTAGTTGATTTATCATCACCATCTTTATTTCAGCTCATCACAAATAAACTGCTGAATAAATCTCCCCCGTAAATTACCAGAAAACTCGGTCCTATACCACGAAAAAAATCAAAATATAAAAACTGTTTTCCGAGCCGAGCTTTCCGTTTTCTAAGACTAACAGGAGTGCATGAATCCGTCTAGGTAGGTACCACCGCAGGGTCATTTATTCTGCCGTGAAGCAGTAGTGTGTAATCGTTACGGTTTCGATCTAAATGGTACTGAGAGCAAGTGTAATTACTGGGCATGTGAGACTTGCCAACTATCTCAGGGTGACAGGCGCAGTGAGACACACACTAATGTTCTGGTCGGCACAGCATCTTGTGGTGAACGATTCGTCTCGCGTTGTCTATTCAAATTGGTGTCCGGCAGAGTACAATGGCAATTTAATCAAGGTTAATTTCTAAATGCGACCTTCTAGATATCAAAGAAAATACAAAGTAAGGACTTGTTGTTTATACACTAGGTAGGTTATGCGTTTTTATCTTTTTAAAGCTAGCGTAATCATTGGGCATATGACTTAAAAACTGATGTCTTAAGGTGACGGGCGCATTGTGGTGTCACCCAGAAAATTTCTTTGTGACACAGCATTTGTTATGGACAGACGTTGCACTTACCATCAGGTGAACGTTTTGCTCGCTTCGTCACTTTAGACAGAGCAATATAATATAATTAAAAAAAACTTTTAGTTGCTGCAATCCAATATTAATTGTAATACTTTTTAATGTTTTATTTTCTTTCTTTCTTTCATTCATTCTTTCTTTACCTCTTTCCTACCAAGTGTCATAAGAGGCAACTAACGTATTGTACGGACAGCCTTCATTCGTGCAGAATAATACCATAATATGTAATGCTGTCACTGTACTGTTCGTGGGAACGCAATGGGGAGTAAGATTCTTTTTTGACTGGTACCAAAATGGCGGTGGCGCGTTTCACCACCCGTCAGGTCTCGTTTCCCGCGGGGAAAATTGGACTTCGTCTGTCGTCTCTGCCTACTCCTAATACGGGAAAAACGCGTGATTGTATGTTATACATAATGCTTGTCAGGCGGCGGTTTAGTGATTCCAGTATCAGACCCCTGTCGACTTTAACGACACCCATGACATAAGATGGCCGTGTGGTAGCGGTCCTAAGAGAATCTACCACCCCATCCCATCCCGTGGGTATCGTAAAAGTTCGACAGAGGGAAATTAAAACCTGGAGATGGGCAGCAGCATCTTCCTGGAACATCTGAATAAATAAACTGCGGTTGCCAACCCGCCTGCCAAGCGTGGCAACTATGGCAAAATCCCTCCAATATGAGAGCTACAAACTTTTGTGGCAATCTATGGGGGAGGCCTATGTTCAGCAGTGGACTTGTGATAGGCTATAACGACGACGACGATGAGATAAGATGGGGTGGTAGATTCCGCCACTACACGGCAATTTAAAATTTAAATTAAAGTAAAGATATTCATACGAGTACATATTTTTAATTATTTTTTTTTATCGACACTAGGATTTCTCTAGTGTCTTGAGTGCGTTTTTTCAAAAATTAATTGTCCCATGCGCAACAGACCAGACCCGAAAATCAACATGTCAATTTACTCTGCGTTTACCGGTACGAGGTTGCCATTTAAAAAGAAAAATTCTTTCCCAAAATATAATTTCCGGTTATGGGCTGTATCGGTTGTTTTAATTCTGCTGCGGGAATGGTCGTTACGGATTTTATCTAACAGAGTTACTCCTATAGATAGTCCTACTGATAGCCACTTTTTTTAGAATTCAATCAGTGTTACTAATCCTGTCCTTTCTATTTCTCTAACCGTCTTATTATGATAACATATACAGTGTCCATGAAAGTTACCAAAACATTCCTGTTAATTGTTGTTGCTTGTTGAGCAAGATATGACATGACTGGTGGTAGGATTCCTATGCAGCAATCCGTCTAGGTAGGTACCACCCCAGGGCCAGTTATTCTGCCGTGAAGCAGTAGCGTGCAAACATTACTGTGTTTCGGTTAGAAGGGCATTGAGAGCTAGCGTAATCATCTGAGCATATGAGACTTAATGACTGATGTCTCAAGGTGACGGGCGCAGTGTATTGTCACACAGAAATGTTTTGGGTGACACAGCATTTGTTATGGGCAGACGTTTTCGATTTCGTATATATAGAAATTTATAGTTATTTTTATCCCTTCTAATCCATACTAATTTTATAAATGCGAAAGAAACTCTTCTCTGTATGTTACCGTTTCACGGCTCAACCATTGAACCGATCTTGGACTAAATTATAGGACACAGAAAACTTTTTATCCCGGATGATCCAATAGTTCGTAAGGGATACGCCAAAAACCTATATCCCCGCGGACGGAGTCGCAGGCATCACCTAGTTTTTTTTAATTGGATAGAGTGACGAAACGAACAAAACGGTCACCTGATGTAAAGTGCAACGTCTACCCATAACAAATGCTATGTCAAACCTAACTTGAACCAGAACATTTCTGTGTGACACTACACTGCGCCCGTCACCCTGAGGCATCAGTTCTGAAGTCTCATATGCCCATTGATTACGCCAGCTCACAGTGCCCTTCAAACCGAAACACAGCAATGTTCTAACATAATTATACCTAATTCTAAACATTATTATTTTATCTATTCGTCTACTAAGCTAAATAGTAAATATTTAATAAAAAAAATAGAAAAAACCATTAGAAGTTGCTACAAAAAGATGAGATATACCAATACTTATCATAAGTTGGGCATCTTACTTTTAAATAGATAGCACCTGCCATATTTATTTCACCACCAACCGGTGTTGACTGGTAGTCCTACTAAGTCCGCCCATTTCAGCCCTTAGCGTAAGGTGTCAACAAAAAAGAAAAAATTAATTAAAAAAAATACTTAGCCAAAGGAGTAATCTCATAAGTACATTTATTAGAAACTTAGTCTAGTGTAAGTTCAAAAGAATATACTGAGTCCATTATAATATTTTGAAAGAAAGAAAGAAAGAAAAAACTTTATTTAATACTACAACACAACATACATTAAAAGTTCAAAAGATAAAAAAACAATTAGACACGACGTATGACATTTTACAAACGTACGTTGGGCTGTAGCAACGAAAAGGCTGTCGACTCAGCATAATGCTACATCTTACTAACATAATACTACTACACAAATGTATTATATACAGATAACAATAAATAAAAAGAAAAAAAAGTTTCTGCCTCTCTGTCACTAATCATGCGTATTAACCTGTTATTAGTCTGTGCACTAATCTGTAATTGACTAATTGACAGGTTTACTTTTATACGTGGCACCGAAATAAAAAAAATACTGTGTGTCATTGTTCTCTAGAAGATATGACTTATGACTAACTATAAAATAACTTCGGTTCTTTAATTGTAATATCAAAGGAGTAAATAATATCAAAGGAGCTAGTCCTTTGATATTATTCTCATGCGAAAATAATAAAATTGCTAATTTTAAAGATCTCCAAAAACAATTCAGAGAAGATTTTAATCAAATATTTATCAGAATCCGCCATGACCTATCTTCGCAGCGACTTAAACACAACACAACCCTGAGCAAAATGTTAGCACGTTCCACCCCAGCGGCTCAGCGGGATTACACCGGCTCATAAAATGGCTTTAATGGAATCGAGTCCCGTAAAACAGAACCGGTGTCATCAACTTTACTGCTAGGGGATAGGGGTGATGTTAGTTGTCTGATAGGAAGATAGTAAACTTTAAACGTGTGCTGACTACTTTAGTAGGAAATAAAAGTATTACGATAACATCAATAAAAGCAAATATTCCCACTAATACGTTATTATTGGTGGCGATGGTAGTTCTGTAGCTCGTTTTAAATTTCAATTTAAGTCCGGGTGCTGCCAACATTTATATTATTAATAGCATCAGGCGGAAGTACATTATAATAAAGAATTCAAAGTCAGGGTCAAAACTTCTTCATTCAATTCAGTCTTTTAAACAAGACTCCCTATAAATGAAAAAATCTACTTTAAAAATAAGACTTTCTCAGAGAAGAACAGATAAGAAACTCTCGGATCTCTTTTTTAAATAATATTTTATTTAACTACATAATGTCACTTACAGTAAATTATTACATCATATGTTTAGTACCCAGTGGGTTCGCAAGTGCAGAGTACTTAAACACATAGGTAGGTATTCGTCTTTTATATAGTTATCTATTTTATAATACGCTTTTTCTGATAATAGGTTTCTTGAAAAGTTTTTTGGAATATTTTACAAAGTACCAACAAAGAAAGGCTTTCTAGTTTTGGCCTAAACATAGAAATCTCTCTCGTGTCGCCTCGTCCCATTCTCAGGATTACAGTCACTTTTATGTCAAATAAAATATTTAAAAATATAAACAACGACGGAAAGTGTCACAATATTAGTATTATTGAACATTTCTCGTTATTATATTGCCCAAAATGCTTGTTTTGAATTCAGCTGTGGATCCCTACAGTCATACGCGATAGGACATTACTGCCAGTGGAAGTATGTAAAATATAGCTTATTTATTTAGCTGTACCTCCTCAACTGTCTCAACGCGCCTACAGTACAACCGTGAAATTTTAATTTTAATTTTATTAACTGCTATCTGGATGTCTAATATGAAATAGCTATTGTGTCAAGAAACAAAAACTGAATAGAGAACTTGTGTTTTTATATATTATAAATATACATATTGTTAGTAATGAAACAAACATCTATAGGTACATCAATACGATAGAATTATTATGTGTGGTATACCACCATATAACAATGAAGTATATCATTATTATATGTATGGTAGTATATTAAACTTCTTTAGAACTATATAGAAAAGACATTTTTTGTACCAAGTATGAAATATCATTAATGTAAACCAAGAACAGAAATGGACCTACGATCGATCCTAGAGGCACACCCATTTTTACTAGAGGATTGCTCTCGATTAGGAAAGAAGATAAAATATCAGTGAGCTTGAGCGAAGATTTTAAACAGGTTTATTAGTAATTTCAGAATTAGTGTCCATTTACCTACATTTCGGTACTTTTTTACTTTACCGATGGACTTGGCGAGTGCCTGTAGTAGAGTCAATATCATTTCATATTGCCTCATAGCAAGGTGAAACACGTATCGTGTTGTAGATTTCAGGGATATTCCATCAGTTATTATTTATAACGATACTCATTTTTTAAAGTTATAAACATAATAATATCAGCAATATTAGGAAAAAATATTTTTTGTTCTTTTAACTGTGGCAATTTTGTTTCTGGCTCTCTCATATTTAAGTTATCGTAACATATTCCATATTTTTAAATATATTAAAAAAAAATCGGATAACTGAAGTGTTTCTTCCTCCTGTTTCTTCTTCATCAATGAACCTCTCTACAAAATGGTAGGTCGTTCAAACAATGTCCATTTGAAAAACGAAATGTGTTTAGTATATTTGTTATAAATGTATATTTTTAAGGTTGAAAAACAAAGACATCATTTAGGTTCATGATAATATTACATTTCAAATAATGATTTCTTATATCTTCGCGATAATTAATGTTATCGCGAATATAATTTTACTATTTAATATCTGATGTTCCAAGCTATTGTACTCGTATAAGAATTTCTTGCAAAAGAACACCGATTTCTTCCAAAGATGAGGGCGGGAGGAGAATAACGGGCTATTAAAATGAAACAAACTTTCTAATTTAAAGAGAGAAGAAATTGATCCTGTTATTAATACAATTAAATCCAAAGCCAGGCACACCACTGCAAGATTTCATGACACTGTAAGCTCGTGTTGCGTAGATCGACAAACAAGATGTATATATACCGATTCAAATGAGAAGATAAGTCCTGGTATTTCAACCTTGTACCAGCAAGAGCATGATAATGCCTACCACACCACTAGTTGAAGCATCGAAATAAGCAAGTTTGTTTGACGCCTAGCATGCAGGTAACAATACTGAGTTAGGTGGCGATATATGCAAAAGAACTGCCGCACCGAACTATAAGGTTGACTACGAACAGAATTGTCTGTATTTTTTTTAATTAAACGTTAATAATAAACACCGATTGATGGAATAACACTTTAATGATTTTAATTTAACTTTTAATTGAATTAACAATTATTTAATCATAAGCTCAAGAAGTCCGCTTTAAATAATTTAACCATTAACTGACAAGTTTTAATTTTTGAAAAAAATGTGTTACACTCACCTCCTAAGGCTGTGGCGGTCAGGTTATTGAGCATGGCCTCAAAAGGCCAACCCTGGCCACCCCCTATATCGCCATCTTCATCTGCACTTGGACACAAATCATTTGCAACAAGCAACACTCTCAAGTCTATTTTGTTAAAAACACTTCCTTCACTGCAGTTTATTGTCGTTTTATTAATTTCGACACGATGGGAGCAACGATCATTGCAAGAAAATTTACAATTTGGTACACTTGACGTTGAGAAAAGATCACGCGTGATGTCGAAAAGGGCAAAATTCAAGCAAAAACCCGCCTTAATACAAAATAATTAACGCTATATTACACCCAATTAGTTTTAATTACGACTCAGTTCAAACTTATTTACACACTTAATTTTTGTTATAAAATTAATATAACCCGTTTAGTATCAATTTGTATAAATTTGCAGTTTGATTGGTTCGCCCTTAGAATGATCGTTTAATGTGGAAACCGACCGGCGGGCGACTGCTACAAAAACAGACAGCACAAGCACAATGTAGCCCGAGCTCACTTTCAAACGAACAAACAAAAATATCTCTGTCTTTCTTCAACGCATGCAAAAACCGTATGGAGAATTCGTGGATCGCATGCAAGCATCAGTAATGGACGCTTACATTTTGTTTACTGTAGATTGGAACAAACGAATAATCTATTATTTCATTCGTTCACGTATTATTGATATGGACCTGCAAGTTCATGCAATATTAAACTGCCGACATAACTACAACCCTCTCTTTCTAACTCATTAACTTTCCCGCTATTGGCTCTGTTGCGGTCTCTCTTGCGCGCAAGTTTTGAATATCGAACGTTTTCGGACGGACCAATGAGAGCGCTTGGAATTCACTTGACGCGTTCCGGGGCTTGACTGTGATATTGAAATATTATGGCTGTATGTAACGCAGGGCGTTCCGCTTCTTTGTATTAAAAAAGTACCAAATACACGCGCTCTATAGCTGCGTTCAAAGTAAATAAGTGTGCTCGAATGTAGCCGTTGGAAATATTTCAGTTTCGCCGTTCTGAGTGCGATTTCTTGTAAAGAAACGTTTAATTTTCGGACGCTGTTGAATAAGGAATGCGGGGATTGGGGAGCTGACGTATCGGGAGCGATGTCTTTGTTTTTCTCTTACTTTTATTAAATTTACTCGGAATTCATATGTGGATAGTTCTGTGCGGATTTTATTATCTTTTTCAATTTTTACTTAACATGTAAATGTTTTTCATTGTGCCTTGATGCATTTTGAAACAAGTTAGGATAGCTTATAATCGATTATTATTAAAGGAGTTACGATGGGGCATTATCTACGTTGTCACATCATTTTTTTTTTGTATATTTTAAAATGGTTAGTTTCATTGTTTATACTTTTTAGATTTGCAAGTTAGAAGACTAAATGGCAATAGTAGCATTCTTCTGGAGCATGCATTGTTCAAACATTTAAATTAAAATAATTGTGTCTATATGCCGTGTGGTGGCGGCTCGTTAAAAGAATACTACCAATCCATCTCATCCAATGGATCTCGTAGAAGGCGAGCAAGGAATTAAACTGCACTGTGCACCCAACAGCGCATGGTGGCGATGGGCTCACCACCTATCGCACCAAGTGCATTATATTGCTTTGGTGAAACGTGAATTTGGCAGTCATCTGTTTTTGCAGTGAGTGCCCAGTCTCTGACTACCCCTTATGGGATACAGTCATGATCTTATGTGTCTATAATAAATTAAATAGGAAACAATTGACAAAAACTATTATCTTTCATAGATAATTCGTTTACTTAAATATACTTATCAGAATGTATTTTAAGCAGGTCTGAAGGGCACTGAGAGCTAGTATAATCACTGGGCATTTGAGCCTTAAGAACTGACATATTCTCGACATAACAGATACTGTGTCACCTAAATCACTGCGCCCGTCACCCTAAGACATCAGTTCTGAAGTCTCATATGCCCAGTGATTACGCAAGCTCGCAGTGCCCTTCAAACCGAAACACAGTAATGTTTGCACACTACTGCTTCACGGCAGAGTAACAACTGGCTCTGAGGTGGCACCTACCTAGACGGATTCCTGCTTAGGAATCCTACCACCAGTCAAATTCCTATCAAATAAAAACTAAGATTTTGTTTTCAAGTGGTTATTGTCAATAAATTAACATTTTCAATTCAAATAAAATTCTCGTAAAGTAACGCATGAATTTTTCAACAAGCTTTTTACAACTTTTACCTACGACTTGCGAAGAAATATCAAAAAACCTAAAAATAGGTAATAAATTAATGATATAGAGGACACCTATCGGCCTTAATATTAACATTATTATTACATAACATACATACATAAAAGATCACGACTGTATCCCATAAGGGGTAGTCAGAGACTGGGCACTCACTGCAAAAACAGATGACTGCCATAATCCACGTTTCAACAAAACAATATAATGCCACTTGATGTGATAGGTGGTGGGCCCATCGTATCCCATATTATTATAGAGTAGAATAGCACATACCTCTTTCTTACCGAGGTGTCTTAAGAGGCCACTAAGGTATTGTACGGACAGCCTTTCATGCAGATTAACACCATAGCATGCAATGCTGTCACTGCTCATGGGTTTCCATGCAACGGAGGGTCACAATTTTTTTTGACTCGTACCAAAATGGCGAGGCTTGGTTCGCCGACCGTCACGTCTCGCCGCGGGGGCGAAAAGTGGACTACATGTGTAACCTCTACCTACCCCTTACATGTGAAAAAGTCGTGACTATATGTATGTACTAATCCACTACTGAACATAGTCCTATGTTATCCCAAGCTGAAGGTACCCCGGATTAACTATGATATCGGAACATCCGTCATCACAGTCCCCCCGTAACCATGGGTGCTGTAAAGTATTCGAAACGTCGGGTTATGAATAATTTAAAAATTAAACGCGATAAAATTCGTAAAATTAGTTTTATTAAACGAGTTTTTAATAGTTTTTTTTTCTTTTTAGTTAAGTTGTTTATTTACGTCTTATTTTTATTTCTCTATCCTTTTTTTTACTGTATATTTTATAGCATGTTTATGTTACGAGTAAACGTATTACTTACTTACTATTTGGAGGTTCAAAATCGATTCAACCTTCACGCACGTCATTGACACAGATAACCATACACATTTTTTAATCTATTATATTTGTGTGGTAAAAATGTAATTACATCATTCGTGTTTAGCAAACAACAAAGCAACATAATATTTAATTTTCCAACATAGCAACGCGACAAAAACGGCACCCGCTGCACCCGGCAATTACGAGGCCCTCCAGGCTCCGTCAAGCCTCCGCCCTCCCGGCTACTAAGGAATTTAATTTAACATCCGCTGTACTCTCAAACTCGTTTGAAAAAATCTTCAACTTTCACCGGGCAGAATTTTTTTTTCACCTCTTGGCGCCTGATGCGTTTCATTGATTTTTTAATAGAGGAAAGTGGCGAGACGTGTAGAACGTTCACCTGATGTAACGATGCAACTAAGTGCAACGTCTGTCTGTGAACAATGCTGTGTCACCCAAAGCATTTCTGTGTGACACCACAGTACCGCTGTCACCTTGAGATAACAGTTCAAGTCTCATTCGCACAGTAATTACACTAGTACTCAATGCCCTTCGATTGAAATACAGCAATGTTTGCATACTGCTTCATGGCAGAACAACTGGCCCTGCGGTGGTACCCACCGCGGATTCCGTCTCTCAGCGACACTTCCAGTACAGTATCCCCGCGAGCTCGTTAAGCAACTGGGAGTTTTCTCATACGGCATGCAGTGAAGCTTGCATCTCTCGATTCTGGTGTTAGCTGGCAACAAGCACTGGTTTAAAACATCTTCTTTCACACTCGTAATATGAAACACATCTCCGTCTCTCTTTGTCCGTTATGTATCGTGGGTGAATATTCAAACAGAGACCGTTATCGCAGCACGGGCGTTCACCTCAATCATAGTTAGTACACGAGTGACCTGACTTGGAACTCCATTGCCAGCTCCTCTAAAATCGTTCTACGATTTTAAGCGCCGATTTAATTTCCGTGTGGTAGCGGCTTAAGAGAATCTGCCACCCCATCTCATCCCGTGGGCCGTGGGTGTCGTAATATATTTTTTATTTAAAAAAAAAACGAAGCTCCACAGTAGGACTTTCTTCTGTATCGTGGGTGCGTTTTACAAACATATATTTCACATGCACAACACAACCAGAACCCGAAAAGCAACAATTTGTGATTTTGCACAAATGTTGCCTCCAGCTGGGAATCGAACCCAGGACCGGTGGCGCAGGAAATCAGGTACGCTAACCACTACGCCACGCGGTCGAAATCCAGGAGAAAGGCAGCAGCATCTTCCTGGAACATCTGAACAAACAAACTGCGCTAGCCAACCCGCCTGCAAAGCGTTGCAACGATGGCAAAACCACCAAAATTAAGGGCTGCAAACTTTTGTGGCAAACTATCAGTGAGGCCTATGTTCAGTAGTGGACTATAGATTCACATAATGATTTCTTATATTTACGCGAACACTACACATTTAAATGAAACTAATTTTACGGATTTTATCGCGTTTAATTTTGTTATTTATAACCCGACGTTTCGAGTGCTTTACAGCACACATGGACACGGGGGGACTGAGGTGACAGATGTCCTGATGTCATAGTTAACCCGGAGTACCTTCAGGTTTTAATTATTATTTTTGGTCCGATCTACGCAGAAAGAGCTAACTGTGTCTTGAAGCCTTGCAGTGGTATGCTTGGTTTTTGACTTAATTTTATTAATAATAGGATCCCAAGCTAATGGTAATACCCAACCATCTTCTCTATTAAAATTAGGATGTTTTTTAATTTCAATAGCCTCGCGAATCATCCTTGGTAGGAATCGGTGTTCTTTTGCAAGGATTTGTGGTTTATCAAATCTGATGTAATGGTTGGGATGATCCAGAACATGGTCACAGACTGCAGACTTCCTGGAGCGGCGATGCTTCACATCAGCTATATGTTCTTTTACGCGGGTTTTTATTGATCTTTTTGTTTGCCCTATGTAAGAGAGACCACATTCACAATCCAGCTTGTATACTCCTGCATCTTGCAGAGGGATGTTACACTTGACAGATGGTAAAAACTGACTTATCTTCTTCGGCGGCTTGAAAAATGTTCTTATAGAAGCTCGCTTCAAGATATAGCCAATCTTGTCCGTGACTCCTCTGACATATGGAAGAACAGCAGGTACACGCTCGACTGTGGCCGGCTTCACTCGGTCACTGCGACGAAGGCGCGGAACCCGAAGCTTGTTGTCTTGCAAAACTTGCTTGACATGCTGAAGCTCGGCGGCCAGGTGTTTACTGTCACAGATCCCTTGTGCTCTCTGAAACAAAGATTTGCCCACGGTAGCTAACTGTGAAGGATCGTAGTGAGATTCACCGTTTAAGTACCTGTTTGTATGGGTCTTTTTCCTATACACAGTGTGACTCAAGGTGTATATATATATATATATATGTATATACACTATAGATTGTTTGAAAAGATGACGAAGATGATATGAAGTGTCGATTTATGCTCAGCGATGTAGGAAAACATCTATATTTAAAATGAGATGTACATTTAAAATGACTGAAAAAAAAATCCCGCTGTGTTTCTTACTGGTTCTTCCCAGGACAGAAGCATTTCTTTGCGAACCAGTGTAGCTTAAAAAATGACGTTTTTACGTATCATGTAAAAGTTCAATGAGTATGATGAAAATATATTCTATTATATTCTATTCTATTCATCGTGAGGAAACCTACCTGAGTAATAAAATATTTCGAAGACATGTTAAGCCCGCCAACCCGCATCGGAGCAGCGGACGAACTCTTCCTTGCTCCAAACCACTCAGAAATGAGAGAAGGCCTGTGCTAAGCAGTGGGGAATATGAAGGCTGTGACTTTATATAACTTTATGCCGCAGCCACGTGTATGCGTAAGTTCCTGTGAGGTGGACGTACCGACAGTGCGACAATTAATCTCAGATCAGATCAGATCTCAAATCAATATGTAGGAATCGTCACAGTTACCACTACTGTCAGGTTGACTGTCTCGCGTGTCACTTTTGCGCGCATTAAAAAAAAGGATCGAGGTAGTTTTTAGTCTGGGCAATGATAGCTTTCAAACTGTCATAACCCGCGCGGGTAAAATAGATGAAATGAAGCATTTCACCTTTTTTGATGCCTTTAGAAGTAGTCATTTTTGAGAGCGGGTTAAACCCTTTTATACGAAAATAGAGTCAGGCGTTACTTTGCGGAAATCCATTATAATGAAGGAAAGTAAGTTACTTTGCTAAGATCCGCATGCAAAATATAAAAATATTACCTAGTTTCTTGAAGAGCCCGGCGGCCGTCTGTCGTACAGTCTATGACGCTTGATAATGCCTCGTTGTGGGGCGAAACACGTGTCGTGTTCTCGACTTCAGTGGTGAATATTATCTAGTGGTAGTATTGTAGTGGTTGGTGGAGGGTACCTGGTGGCGGTTCCTGGTGGCGGTTCCTGGTGGCGGTTCCTGGTGGCGGTGTTAGTTTGCGTGTGCACGCTACTGAGGGAGGGCGGGCGTTGCTCTTCTAAAAACTAGGTAATATACACCTTTTTTAAATTTTTTGCATGCGGATCTTAGCAATGTAACTTACTTTACTTCATTCCTTTTATAGGACTCGAATCAATTAAATGGGTAAAGTATTGAAGGGAAACCATAACCTCAGTGATTAAACGTAAGTATGTTCCAACAGATTTCGAAATTGAATCCCATCCAAAGTCAGTATTAAATAGTTTGTAAAAATCCGTTTGTATTTTGAACTAGAGAACCGCGTAGCTAATAATTGGTCATGGAGGCCAACGTACGATCTTATTGAGTGGGTCTGGTTCAATATTAAAAATAAGTTCAAATCCTAACCTCGACTGATTGATTGTCCGCTTCACACAAATCATCCTATAAATGTATTCCTCCGATCTTATTGACAAGAGCTGCATCGAATATGGTAAAGTTAAAACAGATTAGAACCGCCTATATTTCCATTTAGCCGTGTGGTAGCGGCCTAAGAGAAGCTACCACCCCATACAGTCCCGTGGGTTTCGTAAAAGTCGACAAGGGGAAATTAAAACCGGGAGATGGGCAGGAGCATCTTCCTGGAACATCTGAATAAATAAACTGCGGTTGCCAACCCGCCGTGCCGTGAGCGTGGCAACTATGGCAAAATCCCTCCAATATGAGAGCTACAAACTTTTGTGGCAATCTATGGGGTAGGCCTATGTTCAGCAGTGGACTTGTGATAGGCTATAACGACGAGGACGACGATATTTTCACTAATACTTAGTATAGCTGGAGTAACTTTGATAGACAAAGTGAGGCACAGCGTGATCGTTGATCGTGAAAGTTGCGGTGTGGTAGAAGATGCAGTGACAAAGATAGAGAAAAGGATGCCTAGATGGTTTCGACACGTAGAGAGGATGGATGAAAGAAGATTGACGAAACAGATTTATGAGGCGAGTGTGAATGGGCAAGGGTCGACGTAGGCGAACGTGTCACGATCAGATCGAAGTCGTGTTAAGGAGAAGCCACGTCAAAAGCTGACGAGCTTGTATGACATTACTGATAGTAGAAGAAGCGAAAAATGTATGTAAGGATCGTATCAAGTGGAAAGATGGGGTCTCTGCCTACCGCAGTAGGAAAAAGAAGTAATTGTATGTATTTAATATTTAAGACACTAATATGTAAAGGAGTCAGTCCAAAAATGTATGGAGCGTCGGAGAAGTGTTACGATGCATAAAATAATTAAAAATATAAACCATTTTTAATTGTTCAAATCCCCGACATTTGAAACAAATTTTACGGATTTTATCGCGTTTAATTTTATTATTTATAACCCGACGTTTCGAGTGCTTTATAGCACCCATGGTCACGGGGGGACTGAGGTGTCATAGTTAACCCGGAGTACCTTCAGCTTTTAATTATTATTCTTGGTCCGATCTACGCAGAAAGAGCTCACTGTGTCTTGAAGTCTGGCTGTGTTATGCTTGGTTTTTGATTTATTTTTATTAATTATAGGATCCCAAGCTGGTGGTAATACCCAACCATCTTCTCTATTAAAATTAGGATGTTTTTTTAATTTCAATAGCCTCGCGAATCATCCTTGGTAGGAATCAGTGTTCTTTTGCGGGGATTTGTGGTTTACCAAATCTGTTGTAGGATTAGGGTTATAAATAATTAAATGAAACGCGATAAAATCCGTAAAATTAGTTTCATTTAATTGTGTAGTGTTCGCGTAATTATAAGAAATGATTACTTAACATTATTGTTAATGAAGGCTTGCGCGTCAGTTTTGTACAAAGTCCACTCGGCACTATCACAATACCTCCATTTTTTCAATAATTCGTGCTTATAATAAAATACAAGTGTGGTAGCGGCTTTAGAGAATATACCATCCCATTTCGTCCCGTGGGTGTCGTAAAAGTCGACAGAGAGATAATAAAAACCAGGAGATGGGCAGCAGCATCTTCCTGCAACATCTGAATAAATAATGCCTAGCCCGTCTGCCAAGTGTGGCAACTATGGCAAAATCCCCGCAAAATGAGTGCTACAATTTGTTGTAGCAATCGATGGGGGAGACTACTGAAAGGCTGAAATTATGATGATGAAAAAAATACAAAACTATTTTATTTTTAATTTGATCTGACTATTTTTCTCCTTGTTTTTATATACAGTACGAACGTCTTCCCATAATGGACCGTCTCCTTTTCGTTGTACTGGAAAATGATATACTTTCTAAAGGAAAACGTCCGTGCTGTGGACTGGGTTACGTCAAACCTTTAGAAAAATATGGAATGGTTATAGTTTATTTTTTATTTCTTTCAATAATAAGTTCTACGAAGAACGCAATCCGCCTAAGGCTACATACGCACTGAGCGGCTAGTCACATTACGGGCAGCCGTCCGGCGATGCGGCTGCCGGCGAACCGCTCCGGTCGCTCGGAGCGATGCGGCCGGACTGTCGGCAAGCCGGACGGTTGCTTTACGCACTACGCGGATGCACTGCATGGAGGCCCGCAGCCTCCCTCGGACGGTTATTAGACGAATTAAAACATTTAAGATATTCGAAATTGCGAAAGCACGCAGCGAACGCGACACAGTCCTAATTTCGAGGTTTTTGTAGGAGTTTATTTATGTATTTATGTTTGGGTCAAACCAAACCTGGCACGCGGGCCCCTGGCCCGTGAGCACAGTATCCGATGGAGCTGTAAAAGCCAAAAGGGCTAACAGCAATTACATCACCGAAATTATATGGATGCGCTGCGGTTTGCTAGTTTTCGGTTGCTCGCCATTGAAGACGCACTCTCATCTCGTGTTTGCAAATAAATTTTATTAAAAAATTGCTGGTGGTAGGATTCCTATGCAGGAGTCCGTCTAGGTAGGTACCACCCCAGGGCCAGTTATTCTGCCGTGAAGCAGTAGTGTGCAAACATTATTGTGTTTCGGTTTGAAGGGCACTGTTAGCTAGCGTAATCACTGGCCATATGAGACTTAAGAACTGATGTCTCAGGGTGTTGGGCATAGTGTAGTGTCACACAGAAATTTTCTGGGTGGCACAGCATTTGTTATGGGCAGACGTTGCACTTACCACCAGGAACCTTTTTCTCTGTTTCTTTTTCTTTACAAAACGCGAGTAAATATAATAAACAGCTGCGACTTCGTCGTCCAACTTGGAAATGGCTCGATCAATCCGCAAACCACGACGGCTAACCGGACAGTGCGCACGTACCCTAATAGTTTACCGGCAGCTGTTGTCGTGAGATTTTTCTTTCTTTTTTTCCTTTTCTTTTTTTTCTCTTTTAAAAAACGAAGCCCCACAGTAGGATTTTCTCCTGTATCGTGGGTGCGTTTTACAAACATTCATTTCACATGCACAACACAACCAGACCCGAAAAGCAACAATTTGTGTTTTTGCACAAATGTTGTCTCCGGCTGGGAATCGAACCCGGGACCGGTGGCGCAGAAGTCAGGTACGCTAACCACTACGCCACGCGGTCGACAATTGAAGTGCGATAGATGACATCGCAGCATTCGAGCCCGCGATTCGACAATTGTGTTTTAGCACAAGCTTTTAAGCTTAGTAGTGGTAAACAAGAATATTGGCAATGTTAATCATCATTTCAGCCTGTCCACTAGTCCACTGCTGAACTAAGGCCTCCCCTTTAGATTGCCACATAGATTTGTAGCTTTCATTTTGGGGGGATTTTGCCATAGTTGCCACGCTTGGCAGGCGGGTTGGCAACCGCAGTAAGTTGAATGTGCATGTCCGTCAGTGGAACGTTTAAAGGTTTTATTTTTAGGACTGATGGTCACTGTTAGTCCGAAGGCTTTCACGGCTTTGCCGGATTGAAAGGTGGCAGATCGCTGAGGGCGCTTAGCCGAAACCTTTATTTATAGATGACTGGCGCAAGGGGTCCCCGAGAGGGGACCTGGCTTGGACCGTCATCCTGTCGGGAGAGTAACTGACTCGAGGGTGCCCAAGGGGGCCGGCCTCGGCTCGGTCAGTTACTGCAATCGGGAGGGCAATATTACTACTACTATTGTTACTATTATCATGATTATTATTAGATAAGTTTACCACCAATTCGGAATGCGTTTCCGCTGGAGAAGAAATGGCGCAAGAAACTCCAGCGACGCTTCTGTTTATGATACTACTGCTAGGGGAGAACCGACCTGAGATGCGGCGGTATCGCGAATAACTTTGTCTGATACGCCCTCGCCGACGGCGGGTGTAGGAGATATACAGTATCATAAGTGTAGGCGCAAACACAGAAGCACTAACCTACCCGCACCCGATGTAACGCTCATGCGATAAGATCTGAGGAAAGATAGGACGCAGTGTCTGAGGCATGTGGACAATCACGACACAACCAGACCCGTAAACCAACATGTTGTAAAGGAAAGCTAGGACGCAGTGTCAGAGACATGTGGTGGGACACAACCAGACCCGTAAACCAACAATTCGGGACTTCACGCAAATGTTGGCTCCAGCTAGGATTTGAACCCAGGACCGGCATAAAGATCAGGTACTTTGACCACTACGCCCCGCGGTCGTCGGTTACAATAAAATCATATGGGTTCAGTTATGAACATACAAACTAGTTTCAGCATTTGGAGTTGAAGAAGGCGTAGCCTTTGTTTCAATATAGATAGACACAGACAGCATAGAGACATTAAAACTTACACAAATATGCGATAAACTAACAAAAGTATCCCATTAACTCACTCTGTAGGTGCTAAGCGTTGATTTTTTTTAATAAAAAGCACACCCCCGTTATAATATCGGTTATACCTTGGGGTATCTCTACCACCTCAAGTCTAAAACGACCTAACTTTTTAATATTTCATGCGAAACTAAACCTCAAGTCTTTGGCGGTATTGTAAAAAATATTTCGTGTGAAATAATTTTAAAGTCAAACGAAATAGTTCAGTTATTAATAAAACACCAATCCTATATCTGAGTACATTAGGCACATTTTTTAATAGACTGCTACAACATTTAAGGCCTGTACACACTGGAGCGGTAGTAACGCATCGAAGCACTAAAACCGCGCGCAGTTTATTATAAGTTAATACGCGCCCGCACCCGCCTTAACTCCGCAGATAGCTTTCTCGACTACACTTGCGGATAAAAAACTAATACAAACATATATTTTATAATTTTTTGTATTGGATAAAGTGATGAAACGAGCAAAACATTCAAATCACGGTAAGTGTAATGTTTGCCCATAACAATTGCTGTGCCACCCAGAACATTTCTGTGTTACACCTCCCTATGCCCATCACCCTGAGACATCAGTTCTTAAGTCTCTTATGCCCAGTGATTACGCTAGCTCACAGTGCCATCCAAACCGAAACACAGTAATGTTTGCACACTACTGCTTCACGGCAGAATAACTGGCCATGTGGTGGTACCTACCTAGACGGATTCCTGCATAGGAATCCTACCAGACAGTTTCCTTTCCATTTCATTTAAAATTGTAATCATGATGATCAATCTTCATATACTGCTGGACATAAACCTTTTCCAAATACGCCTCTAGGCCAGTCAGTGCTTTACACATATACTCGTAGTTCTTTCAAGCCTCTTGGACAGACATACGATTTACTCAACGCTCAAAAAATTTTAGCAAAGCAAGTCTGTTTCTTCATCACATACATAGTCACGCTTTTTCCCCATATTCAATAACGTAGCCCACTCTTCGCACTCGCGGGAAACGAGACGTGAAGGGTGGCGGACCTCTCCGCCATTTTGGTATGATTCAAAAACATTCTTATTACGCGTTGCGTTCCCACGAGCAGTATAACGACAGCATTGCATATTACGGTGTTATTCTGCACGAAACACGAATAGAGGCTCTCGACACGCCTAACGCCTCTTACGACACCTCGCTAGGAAAGACGTACTCGTAGGTGTTATTCTACTCTACCGGACATCTAACGATAAACTCTAACGCGGCATAATTAACATTCATCCGATTTTCCAACATGATTGTATTTATTTAATTTTTAAATAACTCTATAAGCTTTTTAAATAAGGTTTATCATAAAAGTATGATATACAATTCCACAAAACAACGACTGTTTTCATTAACTATTAATATTTTATAATTTTAAAATTTTTCTGTGCCCACTATTGCTGCACGCCACTGCACTGGCTGCACCCCAATATAGACACGCTATTGTAATAAACTTACACGGTTTTTAACTCGCCCGACCCACGGGCGACCACCACTTGCTTCGCAATCGCTGCACTGTGTTCGTAGCACGACTTTGTTTATATTTTATTAACATTTTACAGAAGCCAGCAGAAGGGTGGACCACCGTCTAGTAAGGTACCACCGCAGGGCCAGTTATTCTGCCGTGAAGCAGTAGTGTGCAAGCATTACCGTGTTTCGGTCTGAAGGGCACTGAGAGCTAATGTAATTAGTTGGTATATAAGACTTAAGAACTGATGTCTCAGGGGGACGGGCACAGTGTGGTACCACGCAGAAATGTTTTGGATGACATCGGCTCGGTTGGCGCAGTTGCTAAGCCAAGGGCTTCTTCACCGCGGGTCGCGGGTTCGATTCTCGCACGGGACAAATATTTGAATGGCCTACAAATAGTTGTTCCTGGTCTGGGTGTTTGTGCATGTGGACTGTATGTCTGTAAAACGCACCCACGACATAGGAGAAATCCTACGGCGGGGCAGCGTATTTAAAATAAAAATTGTTATCAGCAGACATTGCAACGCACTGTCTCGGTGTACCGTCACTTTCTCCTATAAAAAAAGATCGCGTCACGAAACTCTTCGACTTCTTTCGTAATTGTGGGTTCACAGCTCGAAATCTACGCAAAAACAAAATTCGTTGGGTAATAATAGTTATTGGTTGGCGTGTACGTGTAAAATATCGAAAAAACTACGGCACCCCTTAGCAGGTTTGCCGTGGATTTCTGCAATATCAGAGGACTACATTACAATCTTGATGCCGTCTACTACCATCTGGAGACGGCAAAGCCGGCCTTGCTTTTTCTTACCGAGACGCAGATATCCTCTTCGGCGGATACCTTTTATCTCCCTACCCGGAGTACAAGCTGGAACATTCCTTTGTTAGTCAAAACCTCGACTTCAGACACAAGTTTGTTCCGGAACTCGTCGACGTGTTCCCGAGAAATATTAGCACGGCCGGTGTATACGGCATCACCAGTGCTGTTATCTACGTAACAATGAATCTTACTAATTTGTAACATATTATTGATATACAGGAGAAACGGGGTTGGTGATAGCACTCAGCCTTGTGGGTCACCAGCATTCACAGACTTAGAGTCCGAGCATGCACCGTCAACTACGACCTTAATGCTCCGGTCTCTGAGAAAACTGGTGACCCAATTGCAAAATTTCTCGGGAAGCCCGTAAGAAGGAAGCTTCGAAAGAAGCGCATTGTGCCAGACCCGATCAAAGGCCTTCGCTATATCCAAGCTAACTGCTAGGGCCTCCCCCTTGCTCTCAACTGCCTCCGCCCATCGATGAGTGTGGTACACTAGAAGATCATAGGCTGAGCGACCCCGACGGAAGCCGTACTGGCGATCACTAATCAACTGGTGCTCCTCTATGTACCTCAAGAGCTGGCAGTTCATAATGGACTCAATTATTTTGGAGAGCAAGGAGGTGATGGCAATCGGGCTGTAGTTGGACGGATCTGAGTGGTCGCCTTTTTTAGGGATCAGGTGCACCAAAGCTGTCTTCCATGAGTAAAGGAGAGAAAGTTAATTTGCTAAGATCCGCATGCAAAATGTAAAATGGTGTTTAACCTAGCTTTGAAGAGCACCGCCCGCCCTCCCTCAACAGCGTGCACGCCAATTCTGCCAATGTGTTCCGACTTTGCCGGAGCAATTACTCTTTTAAAGGACCTGGAAACAGAGTTGTACTTCTTCTTAAAGTCGCTGATTTTCATATCAGCCCACAACTAGTCCACTGCTGAACATAGGCCTCCCCAATAGATTGCCACAACAATTTACAGCTCTCAATTTGAGGGGATTTTGCTATAGTTGCCACGCTTGGCAGGCTGGTTGACAACCTAACTCTAGTTAATAGAATCAGGCGTTACTTTGCGGAAATCCACTATAATGAAGGAAAGTAAGTTATTTTGCTAAGATCCGAATGCAAAATATAAAACTCGGCGGCCGTTTGTCGTAGAGTCTATGACGCTTGATAATGCCTCGTTTTGGGGCGAAACACGTGTCGTGTTCTCGACTTCAGTGGTGTATGTTATCTAGTGGTAGTATTGTAGTGGTTGGTGGAGGGTACCTGGTGGCGGTTCCTGGTGGCGGTGTTAGTTTGCTTGTGCACGCTACTGAGGGAGGGCGGGCGGTGCTCCTCAAAAAACTAGGTAATATACACCATTTTTTATATTTTGCATGCGGATCTTAGCAAAGTAACTTACTTTCCTTCATCAACCTAACTTTATTTATTCAGATGTTCCAGAAAGATGCTGCTGGTCTCCTGGTTCTTATTATCCCTCTGTCGACTTTTACGACGCCTACGGGATGCGATGGGGTGGTAGATTCTCTTAAGCCGCTACCACACGGCATATTCGCGGTTCTTCGCTGTTTACTCACTGCCCTAAGGGTGACTTGCAGAGAATGCTTTCAGCATTAAGTCCGCCTTTTTTTTCCTTTCAATAAATAATAAATAAATAAATGTATGGCTGTTATCACATCAACATATCAATTATGCTTATATTATAAATGCGACAGTACCTCTCTCTATCTCTTTGTCTGTTTGTTACCTTTTCACTGCTCAACCGCTGAACCGACTTCAACGAATTTTTTCACAGAGATGGCTTGCATCCTGGAGACGGGCAAAGGATACTTTTTATCCCGGAGAAACGAATTGGGAAAAACGAACAGACATTGTTTTTATTTTATTAAAATCGAAAACACCAAATCTAACCTTAAAAAATAATTCCGAATATACATAAATTAGAGACGAAAAATTTATTAAAAACGACCAAATATTTCATTGTAAAATGTACATTTTCTCCAGCTAGGCATTTAATTCCTCGTAGCATATTTATTCGCTTTAGTGATGCGACAACTATCGGGACCAGTATCGAAATCACTTAATACTATCACTAGTTTTGGAAGTAAATTACGAGACGATCAAATAGTTCGTCTGATGAGTTACTGGTAGTAGAATTCCTATGCAGGAATCCGTCGACCGCAGGGTCAGTTATTCTGTCGTGAAACAGTAGTGTGCAATCATTACTGTTTTTCGGTTTGCGCTCTGTGTAAAATGAATAATTTTTTTTTTTACAATTTAAACTAGCCTTTAAACGGAGAAATAAAGTTAATTTGCTTAGATTTTTTTTATTAGATGAGGTGACCCAAGTGCAACGTCTGCCCGTAACAAATGCTGTATCACCCAGAACACTTTTGAGTGTCACCACACTGCGCCCGTCACTTTGAGACATCAGTTCTTAAGTCTCATATGCCCAGTGATTACACTAGCTCTCAGTACACTTTAGACCGAAACACAGTAATGTTTGCACACAACTGCTTCACGGAAAAATGACTGGCACTGGGTGGTATTTACCTAGACGGATTCTTGCATCCTACCACCAGTAATCCATTTAACCAATTTAGACATGGACTAAGAAGACATAGAATCTAATTCCTATGCAGGAGCTCAGGAAATAGATTAATAATATCGATAGTCAAAAGAGCATCCCTAGTCCCCGGTAGCGTAAGAGCTAAGCGCTGTAGCGGGTCCCGGGGGAACTAATATATTGTTATTTCTTACTGAAATACCTACCGCGGCCCTATATCCGCAGTTTGCTGCGTAACAGATACAGCGGGCGAATTTGTAAGAGTTAGTTTGTAACCAATCTTCAGAAGCTCGTGCCACAGCGCACCTTTAATTAAGGTATGATATTTTTAAAGCTTTATTTCAGAACGCTGTGTCCCGCTGTTTCACCTCGGTGAAAGCCGTCCCCGATTGATGATATTCATTTATACTTCCCTATTTGAATCGCATTTTTGGGTTTTTATATTTTATGCGCGGAACCCTAATTGTTAAAAAAATTAAAATGGCCTTAGTTATCCGCTATAATATCAGCTATCTGTCAGTGAAAGTCCCGTCAAAATCGGTCCTCGGAGATTAGCCGGAACAAACTGACAGACAGACAGACAGACAGACTAAAATTTAAAAAATTTATTTTTTCTGAGTACCGTATATACCTTCATAAGCATTAAGTTAAATGCTGTTATTTTGTTATTACAAACAGACACTTCAATTTTATTTACTTGTATAGAAGAGAACATCTTTATTTTTAATATGCAACTTTGTCATTATACTGCTCGTGGGAACGCAATGGGGAGTCATATTTTTATTACTCGTACCAAAATGGCGGCGACGAGGTGCGCCACCCGTCACCACGTCTCGTTTCCCGCGGAGGCGAAAAGTGGGCTACAGGTTCGAATTTTTGACAAGAAACTATTATTTTTTAACATAACGTTTTTTGACTATGATAAAAAAGAATTACAAAAAACATTATACCTGCGGAGTTTCTTTCGTGTTTCTTCTCCGTCAGAGGAATCTCATTACGAAACGGCAGTCGATTGTAAAAAACTTTCGTTTGACAAAAGAAATTTATATTTTATACCTTGAATAAGAATTTATATTCATTTTCGTTTACTGTAAGATAAAAGCTAAAATAAATATAAAAAATAAACTTTCCGGCCATCGTCATCATTATTTCAATTTATCACTAGTACATTGCTCAACACAGACCTCCGACGCAAAAGTTTGTAGCTCTCATTTTGGGGGATTTTGCCATAGTTGCCACATAACAGGTTAGTTGGCAACCGCAGATTATTTATTCAGATGATCCAGGAAGATACTGCCCATCTTCTGGTTTTAATTCCCTCTGTCGACTTTTACGACACGCACGGGATGAGATGGGTTGGTAGATTCTCTTAAGCCGCTACCACACGGCATCATCATTACTACTATCCAATTATATAAATAACAATAAAAGTATAGAAAAATGAACCTTACAGAAATTTAAATACTTGAATATTATATTATGCCTAACAAAAGCCATAATGTTTTATTTTACAACGATTTGCCAATTTACACTCTGAAAAAAAAGAACAACAATATGGCGGTGCGAATTTTTTCCCTCCATTTATGTAGCGTTAAAGCCGCTGTATAAATCAGGCGGTAATGCTGTATGAATTATGTCGGCCGCGGTCGGAAAACGAGCAGTTTGTATGCAGGAAGCCCGGCCCGGATAGCTTATACCCGGACGAGGCTTTAACCGGCCGGGATACTCTATATCGAAGTTATGTATTATAATTGTTGTACCAGACTTTAATTTATTATTTATGTACCGTAAAAAAAAGTAAAGTTTTAGCCTATAAATGTCCCACTGCTGAGCACAGGCCTCCTCTCATTTCTGAGATGCTTTCTTTGGAGCTTTTATTTCCTATGCAGGAATCCGTCAAGGTAGGTACCACCCCTGGGCCAGTTATTCTGTCGTGAAGCAGTGGTGTGCAAACATTACTGTGTTACGGTTTGAAGGGGACTGTGAGCTAGCGTAATCACTGGCACATATGGGACTTAAGAACTAATGTCTCAGGGTGACAGGCGCATTCTAGTGTCACACAGAAATGTTCTGAAATCCGTCTAGGTAGGTATCACCCCAGGGCCAGTAATTCTGCCGTGAAGCAGTAGTGCGCAAATATTACTGTGTTTCGGTTTAAAGGGCACTGTGAGCTAGCGTAATAGTAGTAAGTAGTTCTAGTGTCACACAGAAATGTTCTGGGTAGACGTTGCACTCTACATCAGGTGAACGTTTTGCTCGTTTAGTCAAAAAAAAAGGAAGAATCCGCCACGCTGCTCCAATGGGGGTTGGCGGACTGCATATGTCTTCGAAATATTTTTTATTTCTCAGACATGCAAGTTTGTTGATCGTCGATGTTTTCCTTCACCGCCGAGCACGTGGCAAATCAGCACTTAAAATTGCAATTAACAATTTCATTGGTGCCAGCACCGGGAATCGCACCCAGGTCACTCGCGTACTATGAAATTTAAAGCGAGCGTATTGATTGCTAATAAAGCTTGATATTTAAAAATCAGATTTAGTATCTGTTTATACCCCACTCTGGAATTACTCTTGCAAAATCCACACTCAATTTTTTTTTTATTCAATTAAATTTCATTTACTTGCTTAAAACATGTTTACAATTAGATGTTTTCAATAAAGTTCTGTATATATTTTCGGTGATGTAATTACTGTTAGCCTTCTCGGCTTTTACAGCTTCATCGGATACTGCTTCATCGGATACTATAAAGTTCTGTGTCAACAAGTTTTGTCAATGAACGCATAATCATTATCAACATTTCAACCCATCATAGCCCAATGAATGAATGAAATGCAAAAATTAATATTATTTTTATATATATCACTATGTTATTCTATTTTTATAAATCATTAAATTTGGTTGTTAACAATTTTCAGACTCTTTCAAAATAGGTACAGAAACATTTGCTTTAAAGAACTAATCAAATTTTATTACATTTGCCTCAATACGATTGTGGATATGATCATAAATTTAATGTTAAAATTAATAATCGAAATATTAACGCTAATATTAACTAATTACAAAATGGGAAGAAACACCATTTTTGGTTCATGCAACACCCTGAGCGGAAAACTGGTATTTTATCTAGAGAGTAAAGTAAAAAGGAAAAATGCTTTAATTAAAAATATCGACATATAATACAGGTAGATTTGCAAAGTAACAATGAAGTATTGAATCACAATAAATATAATTATTTAATTAAAAAAAACCGACCTCACTCTACGCAACAGCTCCCAACATACATTTTTATCGTTTGGGAGATTAACCGGAACATAGACAGACAAAAACTTAAAAAATAAGTATAATATACTGTTAAAAGCATTGAGTAAAAAGCTGTTATTTTGTTATTACAAACAATTTCAATTCCTTTCAATTTTCCCTTCAATTTTCTTTATTTGTACAGATAGTATCTGTTTAATAAATCTACACTACTAATAAACACAGCAGATTATTACTAGTCTGTTGATGTTGATCTACTAAGTTCTGAGAACGAAAGATTTAATAAAGTAAAAAAAAAATCAATATACCTTACTCGTTTCACACATGAAACAAGTTTAATTACTTGCAAAAGTTCCCCTTCCATTCCCGCCTAACATGGCATCCATCACAAAGGACTGATATAATATTATCTCCGAAATGTAGAGGTAATCAGACTGACAGACAATTGATTGCTGACGCGTGCCGTGGACAGGTGAGGACGGCGGGAACACGGGGTATGGTCTCGGGGGTAGGTTCCACTTGAGACCTCTTTAGTCGTACATGTTACATATTCTCCACACGATATTGAAGAATTTATTATTGACTGTTTGAAGTTGTTATATACTAGCTGAAGCCCGCGACTACATCTGCGTGGGTTTACGTTTTTTAAAAACACCGCGGGATTCTTTGATTTTCCGGAATATAAAGGATCTTATGTCTGTCTCCAAGATGCAAGCTATCTCGTTGTATCGGTTCAACGGTTGAACCGTGAAATGGTAACAAACAGACAGAGAAATAGAGAGAGGTACTGTACTGTCACCATTAGATAGCTCCAAAACAGTAGATGTCCCACTTTTTCCATTTCCATTGAAGAATAGCGTGCATCGTTTCTTAGAAATTACTTTTATTTTATTTGAAATTGTTATTGATTTTTATTTTTTATTCTAGAAAATTACACTTTAGTTAAATAACTAAACAGTCCTATAGATGTGTAAAGTAAAATCCAAGGCTTACAAGTGTAATTTGAAACCTAAACAAAACCGAATATCCGTCCGTCCATCCGAGTTGGCGGACTTCACATGTCGTCGAAATATTTTATTTCTCAGACCTTCAAGTTTCCCCACGATGTTTTCTTTCACTGGTGCGCACGTGGTAATCGAACGGGGATCGAACTCAGGTCAGTCGCATACCATGAAATATAAGGCTGGCACCCGAGCTGTCATATTAAGACTACAGTTAAAATCAATTCGACGTTCTTCAAGGGTCCACAGTGGAACACAACAATGCAAGGCAAAGGTGCATTTAATAGTGCCTTGATTGATGTTTATTGCATGGGGGCATACTGTTTGACCTCTCATCGCCATTTTAACACTACAGATTACAAACTGACCTTTAATTCATGTGAGCGTAGATTTTGAGGTCAATTTTCAACTGCACCAACGCAAGCTACAGACGCCGTGACTTTGCAAAATTTATTATTACAGTTTCCTATATTTAAAATCGAATTCACTGGAAATGTAGTTTTTATATCATAGATATAAATGCTATATTTGTACGATCAATGGTTATACAACTGATTTCCATAATTGTCCAATGCAGAATCGTCTAACTGTACCTTTGAATGTAGATTTTATAACTATAGGTATAGAAGCGATTTTAGATAAGTCATGGGTACAGAATTATCTAGGCGTGTTTGTACGTATTGTTTGATACATGTCTAAATTGAAAGCGAAAAGCAGATTCACGTGAGAATGTCCCACATAATTGAGGAGCTCGTTGACATGATTGTACCTGACACAGCTCTTTCGTTTGTCGTTCATTTTAAAAGGAATGCAATTTTGTGTGTCTTTTGATGTGTTTTGACGAGTGCTTACTCGCATCACGTTCAATACATCTTTGGAATTTTAATTTCGCTTGATACAATAGTATCTATAGCTGTTCGGTTTGCATCCTTACATATTTTTATGAAACATACATACAGTCACGCTTTTTTTCAATATAAGGGGAAGGCAGAGACCACTCACGAAGCCCACTTATCGCCCTCGCGGGAAATAATCTGTACAATACATTAGTCGCCTCTTACGACACCGCGGTAGGAAAGATGTAGGTGGTATCCTACTCTTCCAGATAGATAGAAGGTATATTTAAATGAAAAAGTTTTAATATATTATAACTTTTTTTTTGTATGGTCACTATCAGCCCGAAGGCTTTAAAAGCTTCACCGGATTGAAAGGTGGCAGAGCGCTGACGGCGCTTAGCCTAAACCTTTAGGAAACGAGTCGTGACGGGTGGCGAACGACGTCGCCGCCATATTGTCAAAATATTCCTACTCCCAGTCCGTACAATACCATAGTCGCCTATTACTACAACTCGGTAGGAAAGAGGTAGGCGCTATTCTCCTCTGCCGGAGACCTATCGGCTAATTAATCCTACGCAAGAATCCGTCTAGGTAGGTATTACCCCAGGGCCCACTTATATATAACTGATTCTGCCGTGAAGCAGTAGTGTACAAACATTGCTGTGTTTCGGTTTGAAAGGCGCTGAGAGCTAGCGTTGTCACTGGGCATATGAGACTTAAGAACTCATGTCTCAGGGTGACGGCCGCAGTGTTGTGGTCACACAGGAATGTTCTTGGTGACACAACATTAGTTATGGACAGACACAATCAGGAGAACGTTTTGCTCGTTTAGTCACTTTATCCAATAAAAAAAATCTTATTTTCTTACAATAACGATAGGGTTCGAAACTTTGTTAATCAAAATACCGTAGAGAAAATAGATAATTGCAGAGACAACATTCATGGGAACCAGGGGGAACCAGGGGGGAGGGGGGGGGGGCACACAGCCATTAATTTGTTTGCTACTCTCACCGATAGCTGTGAAC
The DNA here is from genome assembly GCA_019845155.1 of Luehdorfia chinensis. Lineage (NCBI taxonomy): Eukaryota > Metazoa > Arthropoda > Insecta > Lepidoptera > Papilionidae > Luehdorfia > Luehdorfia chinensis. The sequence continues at coordinate 5,245,095 of JAHVAK010000363.1, read as the reverse complement.
GTGACGATGTCAGGTCAATTTAGCATCACGCCTTTGCAAACAGTGGGTGAGCAGAGTCACAGCACGACGCGTAACCCGCAGGCGATATATAAACACAATCGCTTTACGATATACATGTTGACGTGTAAATTTAACAATATACGACATGCGACAAAAACAGGTGCAGGAGATTTGACATTTTTTTAAAGGTACACCTGTTTAAATGTAAATGTACAATTATGAATCCATAATAAAGTCCATAAGAAAAAAATGCGGTAGTAACTCTCTCTGTCCCTCTGTCTGTTTGTTACCTTTTCACGGTTCAACCGCTGTACCGATCTTGACGAAATTTGGCACAGAGATAGCTAGCATTCTCTAGACGGACATAGAATACTTATTATCTCGGAAAATCAAATAGTTCTTAGGGTATATTTAAAGAACTTATATCCACTCGGACAAAGTCGCGGGCATCAGCTAGTTATTTATATGCGCAACATCGATGTGTAATCATCAGAGATTCCCCCAAAAGCATCTCGTAGGATTAGATGCAGAGAAATTCTGTAAAAAAGTAAAGTTACAGCCTATTAGTTGACGACCACTTGACCTAGTGGTTAGCGTACCTGGCTTCTACGTAGCAGGTCCTAGGTTCGAAACCCAGCCGAAGCCAACATTTGTGATAAACACAAATTGTTTTGTTTTCGAGTCTGGTAAAACGCACCCACGATACAGGATAAATCTTACAGAGGAGCATCGTGTTTTTAAATAAAAATAATAAATAAATATTAATATCCCGTGGTAGCTCAGGCTAGCTCGCTTTAAATTTCGTAGTATGAGTGAGACCTGGGTTCGAGCCCCGGTGCCGGCACCACTAAAATTGTTAATTGCAATTTTAAGTGCTAATTTACCACGTGCTCGGCGGTGAAGGAAAAGATCGTGAGGAAACCTGCATGACTGAGAAATAAAAAATATTTCGAAGACATGTGCATTCCGCCAACCTGCATTAGAGCAGCGTGGCGGATTCCTCCTAGCTCCAAAAACCCTTTCAGAAATGAGAAGAGGCCTGTTCTCAGCAGTGGGACATTGGTAATCTGAAACCTTACTTTACTTTTTTTTTAATATCCCACTGCTGGACATGCGCCTTATATATATTGAAGGTTAAAAGAGTAAACCAGGGGGCAAAGAAACTAAGGATAAAGGGGAGCTACCGGAAAAAGTCCGATACCATACTGCCTGGTGAAGCTTTTAAAGTTTATCGTAAGATAGTAAAATAAATGAAATCAAGTATATGGGGCCCTGAATAACTTTATGTGTAGCCAAAACGTATCTAAAAAGGCACGACTGGCTGTACATAAGAGGAGTACTGGTCCTCACACTTAGGTACGGTAATGAATGTTGTGTCTGGCAGAAGAAGCATTAAAATAAGATTAATGCTGTGGAAATTAAAAGTTTAAGAAGTACTAGCTGGAGTGACCGATGCACAAAGTGAGGAACAGCGTGATAAGGGAACATTGTGGTGTGGTAGAAGATGTAGTGACAAAGATAGAGTATGGAATTCGGACACGTAGGAGGATGGATCAAAGAGGATTGACTAAACAGATTTATGAGGCAAGTGTGAATTGACAAGCCGGTCAGGCCCGACGCAGGCAAACGTATCACGATCAGAGTCGATCTAAGTCGTTTTAATGAAAGGCCACTGTCAAAAATACTAATGAAGTAGAAGAAGCGAAAGATGTGTGTCATGATTGTATCAAGTGGAAAGATGAGGTCTGAAGAGGAGGTAAAAAGCTGTGAATCTTTGTATAATAAACCTGGAGAGTCTGTACGTTTGAACGCACTAATCTCAGGAAATACTAGTCTAATTCAAAAAAATATTTTCTTATTAGATAGGTCGTTCATTGTTAAAGATTGTCCAGGAATTTCCCATGTTTCAGGAAGGAGAAGATATTTGACACAGCGATAGAAAATCATATATATGAAATTTTCAAAATTACTTTACACCCTAACGGGTCGTACAAACTATAAAGTCGGTTCCACACGCGCGGCGTCCTGTTGCGTTAATGAGCTCGCAAACAGGGCCCTACAATAATAAATAGATATTAGGCGATTACTGCCCCGTGGCGGCACGTGGCGTAGTGTACGCCTGTCTTTATGAATTTAGAAAAAATACACGTGTATGTCTTGTCTATTATTAAATAAGTAAATATTAGTGGGGTGAATCGTGAATCTAGGCAGGTATCAGTTTAAAAATAAAATATTGCCTTTTTTTCATTAATTTTTAATATATTTTCGGTGATGTAATTGCTGTTAGCCTTTTCGGGTTTTACAGCTTCATCGGACAATTTTTAAGGATTAATTTTTAAATGATACAGTCACAGCCTTTTTAGATAGATCGATCGGTCAGATCTATTCACATTTGGAAACGTGTCCGTACATATATACGTACTATCAACTTTTCGTATAACTGTCGTAATAATTATGTTTTGTGGTGGCAGCTTAAGAGAATCTTCCACCCCATCTCATCCCGTGGGAGTCGTAAAAGTCGACAGAGGGAAAATTAAAACTAGGAGATGGGCAGCAGCATCTTCCTGGAACATCTGAATAGATAAACCGCGGTTGCCAACCCGCCTGCCAAGCGTAGCAAATATGGCAAACTACCCCCAAAATGAGAGCTATAAACTTTTGTGGCAATCTATGGGGGAGGCCTATGTTCAGCAGTGGACTAGTGACAGGCTAAAATTTTAGATTTCCCCAAAACACGGTCCTGAGCCACATGCATCCATCGACCTCCCATAAACCTTCCAGGTCGTAGATGATATCTATATCATTGAATTTGCTGCTATAATTCCATTATACGATTCAAAGGTGCACGATCACCAGGGTATGTTCTTCTGGGTTTTTGATGTGCGTGAAACTCACATGTGCGCTTTGAATGGCTGGGCGTACGTATATATCTGTTTGATTAGTGATTTCATTGCAGTCAAATGTGTTATGACTAATGTTGTAAAGCAGAGTTAGATACTATAATAGATCCTTCTTGATTTTAAAGAAAAAAATACAAAATTATATCTGAGAGCAGAATTTAGACTCAAACTTAAGGTACGTTACTAAGTCTTCATTTGTTTCGTCATTTGTAAAATTTTAATTGTAACGTTTATGTTTTGTTTTTCTGTCAACTATTATTCTACAAGTATTATCCTAAGAATATTTTTAACCAAAGGCATCTGCACCAAATAAACTATTTCATCTTCAACAGTCGTGAATAGAGCTTCCAAAGATCATAAAGTCCACATAAAAGGTACAAAGAAAATCGTAAATTTCTTATATCCATGAGAGTTTCAAACCACAAAGGGACACCCATACAATCCGAAAATAAAATCATTTAATGCCATATAATACAAAGTAAAATAAACTTTATTGCATTGAAAGAAGAGATAATCAATTTTAAAGGGATAGTTTGAAAAATGTTCGACCTCCCACACGTTCGATTGTCGTTCGAAATTAAAAAAATCGAATATTTGAAATTGGAATGGGCGATGGCTACCGGAAGCGGCGCCGGCGCACGGTAGCCGCGCGCTGATATGTCAATTAGCGGGTAAATGTTAAAATTCTATGTGAACTGCGGCTCTACCTACAGAGTGTTCGAATATAAATTAGGACCATTCTGTGTTTAAAGAGTCGTTAGAAAATTAAAGTCCACTTATAAGAAGAAACCACTGTACAGTTTCTACCAGGGATGACATACTTGCAAAATTCAATAGCAGGGCTTCCAAGTACGTATATGTTAAAAAAACTAGGGCCGAAAACCGGGTTTAAATTACTAGTAAGTATGGCAGTATTCGGTCTCGATACTTCGTACTTCGTACCGCGCCGCAATATACGAGTAGTATGTTTTTTTTTTAGATGAAATGATATGAAATATTTACTTCTTACTTTTGAATGACAATTTTGATGAGCCGTGGTAGCTCAGGGGCTAGGCGCTCGCTTTAAATTTCATAGTACGCGAGTGACCTGGGTTCGATTCCCGGTGCCGGCACCACTAAAATTGTTAATTGCAATTTTAAGTGCTGATTTACCACGTGCTCGGCGGTGAAGGAAAACATCGTGAGGAAACCTGCATGTCTGAGGAATAAAAAATATTTCGAAGACATGTGAAGTCCGCCAACCCGCATTGAAAAAATTAAAAAAATGTATTCGAATTTTCGATCCTCTATGCACATACTGAGTGGTGTTGGACATCTTCCAATCGACTTTCGCATCAACTTTGTTTAATTTATTAAAGAAAACGTCCATTTGTCTTCTGGTACCTGTCCAGCAAATAATAATGTCGTCTACATATCTGTAGTAGTAAAGGATATTTTTTTGACAACTATGTTTAGTTTTTCATAGTTATCCATAAATACATCCGCCATAAGAGGACTTAAGGGGGACCCCATTTTAAATAGAATTGGTTGTCAAACCGAAAATAGTTCTGTTTCATACAAAGAGAAGGTCATAGAAGATGTTTCCCCGAAACACGTGGGCGAAACACGTGTCGTGTTATCTAGTGGCAGTATTGTAGTGGTTGGTGGAGGGTACCTGGCGGCGGTTCCTGATGGCGGTGTTAGTTTGCTTGTGCACGCTACTGAGGGAGGGCGGGCGGTGCTCTTCAAAAACAAGGTAATATACACCATTTTTATATTTTGCAAGCGGATCTTAGCAAAGATATTATACGATATTCAAATTATATATCAGTAAAATATACGCTAACGATCGAGACACTCCGAATAGAATGTCTCCCTCATACTTTGCAACAAAAGTTTGTAGCTCATAGTTTGGGGGATTTTGCTATAGATGTCACGCTATAGCGTAGCGAGCAGGGTTGGTAACCGCAGTTTATTTATTCAGATGTTCCAGGAAGATGCCGCTGCCCATCTATATATTACTGCTACAGTAAAATAATTCTACGATACTAACTCATTCAGATAACAATTTTGTAGATCAACATGCCCCAACGTTTCGTAACATCCTGTATATCTGTAAATGAGCGAAACACGGCGCGCTGTTCACACGTCGTGGGGCGGGAACTTTCCGACCTCAGAGCGAAGCTGTTGTTTCAACACGATATATCTACACATCTTCACGCCTTCATTCTATTACGGGACCGGAAAAATACCTTACTGTATTGGTTACTTCCACCACGATATTAAGCCGTTAAAACCCGTCCACTACTGGATTCCACCGCAGTGTCAGTTATTCTGCTGTGAAGCATAAGTGTGCAAACTTTACTGGGTTTCGGTTCTTTACTGAAGGGCACTGAGAGCTAGTGTAGTCACTGAGGGTCGTCATCTGAGGGTGACGAGCACAGTGTGGTGCCACACAGAATTGTTCTGGGTGATACTGCATTTGTTATGGTCAGACGTTGCCCTTACAATCACGTGAACGTATTGCACGTTTAGTCAAAAAAAAATCTAAAGACTTAATTTGCACCTCATTATTTTTAAATAACGCCGCGCCACACTAAGGATTTCTCGTGTAACGTCGTTGGAGCGTTTACAAACATGAATTTTACATACACAAATACTCAGCCCCGGAACAGCCGTATGTCGTACAAATAATTGTTCCGTACGGGAACAGAATCCACGACCAGTAGCACAGAAACCATTCGTTTAGCACACCGAACCATAAAACACGAATTCTAGTACTGTACGCACGATGGCTGTTCACACGAGCCGTCGAGTGCAACTGTGTTACTGCCATGTACGAGATGCGCTTGGCTATACATGCCGTTCTTACTTCATTTCTGGTGGTAGGATTCCTATGTAAGGATCCCTCTTGGTAGGTACCACCGCAGGGCCAGTTATTCTGCCGTAAAGCAGTAGTATAGTGTGGAAACATTACTGTGTTTCGGTCTTAAGGGCACTGAGAGCTAGTGTATTTACTGAGTATATGAGTCTTGAGAATTGTTGTCTCAGGGTGTCCACAACACCACCTGCACCCATCACCTTGAGACAGTTTAGAGATCAGTTCTTAAGTCTCATTTACCCAGTGATTACACCAGCTCTCGGTGCCCTTCATAACGAAACATAGTAATGCTTGCACACTACTGCTTCACGGCAGAATAACTGGCCCTGCGGTGGTACTTACCAAGAGGGATCCTTACATAGGAATCCTACCACCAGAATAGATTATATAAAATATTATAGAAAAATTAGGAAAATCAAAGAAAGTTACGTAGAACTAGTCTAGTCAACTATTATATGTTAACATAATACCATAGTCAAAAGTAAAAATTTACACTAAACGAGAACATTGTAAACATTTTCACACTGGCTCAGCAGCCATGTGTTGCGGCTACAAATCGTCGCCTCCGCGCCGCTGCAGTGGGGGAGCGCCCCCCATCTATAAATCAGACCAGCCGTGATTTAATATTAATGATGTTTTAACCTTAGTGATTTATTTGAAATGGTCCAAGTCACGACATTTAGCGTTTTAGAAGTTCTGCGTTGATCTTAAGTATCGCTTTTTAAAAAAAAATTAACTACATCGTGAATAAACTGTGAATCTCACCACCATCCTTCACAGTTAGCTACCGTGGGTAAATCTTTGTTTCAGAGATCACAAGGGATCTGTGACAGTAAACACCCGGCCGCCGAGCTTCAGCATGTCAAGCAAGTTTTACAAGACAGCAAGCTTCGGGTTCCGCGCCTTCGTCGCAGTGGCCGAGTGAATCCCGCCACAGTCGAACGTGTACCTGCATCCAACGTGTCCTACCATATGTCAGAGGAGTCACGGACAAGATTGGCTATATCTTGAAGCGGGCTTTCATAAGAACATTTTTCAAGCCGCCGAAGAAGATAAGTCAGTTTTTACCATCTGTCAAGTGTAACATCCCTCTACAAGATGCAGAAGTATACAAGATTGTGAAACCAAGCATACCACTGCAAGACTTCAAGTTACAGTTAGCTCTTTCTGCGTAGATCGGACCAAAAATAATAATTAAAAGCTGAAGGTACTCCGGGTTAACTATGACATCAGGACATCTGTCACCTCAGTCCACCCGTGACCATGGGTGCTGTAAAGCACTCGAAACGTCGGGTTATAAAAAGTAAAATTAAACGCGATAAAATCCGTAAAATTAGTTTCATTTAAATACATCGTGAAGATTATTTTTTAAAAACTGTTTAGTGTAAACATTGGTTTTACTCAATCTTTTGACACCGACAAATTTTGGTATTTAAAAAATAAAGTAATAGCATATAAAGTAAAAGTATATAAATTGTCGAATATTAGCCACAGATAATCTCATTTTGAAAGTCATTTTATTTTTAAAGTCATTTAAATATTCCTTATTTAAGACACCTCAAATCTGTTTTCATTGGACGGAATGAATGCCTTATCGCATTCTCTTCCAGTCAACCCTGATACGTATGTTATAGCAATTATAAGTTTACTAAAATTAAAAAAAATATATACATAGATTAATTCTTACTATAAATTGTTGTATAGTTTTTGTAGAGCACCGCCCGCTCTTCCGTCAGTAGCGTGGAAGCAAACTAACATCCCCACCGAGAACCGCCACTAGATACCCTCCACCACTACAATACTACCACTAGGTAATATACACCATTTAAGTTGATAACACGACACGTGTTTCGCCCCGCAACGAGGAATAATCAAGTGTCATAGACTCTACGACAAACAGCTTAGCAAATTAACTTCCTGTCCTTCATTATAATGGATTTCCGCAAATTAACGCCTGATTCTATTAACTATATTTATGAAGACTTTTTAAGCACATTGCAACACCCATGATCACGGGGATTTTAGTCAATGCAGATACATTTTTCGCATAAATATATGGTGGTAGGATTCCTATGCAGGAATCCGTCTAGGTAGGTACAACCCCAGGGCCAGTTATTCTGCCGTGAAGCAGTAGTGTGTAAATATTACTGTGTTTCGGTTTAAAGGGCACTGTAAGCTAGCGTAATCACTGGGCATACGAGACTTAAGAACTGATGTCTCAGGGTGATGGGCACAGTGAGGTGTCACACAAAATGGTTCTGGATGACACAGCATTTGTTATGGGCAGACGTTGCACTTATCATCAGGTGAACGTTTTGCTCGTTTTATCACTTTATACAATAAAAAAAATATAAGGAATCAATATAATAAATTAAAGTTTAACTTTAACCGTCCGCACCCGCTGCCGCCTCCGCCTCCGCTCGAAGCTTACTCCATACGCACCTAGCTCAGTGACGAAGCCCCAGTTTTGTTTATTGCTAATAAGCTCCTAAGCCATCTAGCACCAAATTGGCCGTGTCTTGTCTTTAGGGTGTCCGCTGCCGCTGCAGCCCCATGAATAAATGGGTGTTGCGATATTAATGACATTTTTTTTTATTTCTGATGGTGTTGTGGCACTTATAAATATATTTTAATGGATATTTTTAGTATTGAGTGTACATTATCTGAGATATTAAGTGATGAAAAGAACAACTCGTTCACCCGATTGTAATTGTGTTTCGATCTGAAGGGCACTGAGAGCTAGCGTAATCACTGGGTATTTGACACTTCAGAACTAATGTCACAAGGTGACGGGCGCAGTGTGGTGCTACACAGAAATATTCGGAGTGACACAGCATCTGTTATGGGCAGACGTTGCACTTACCATCAGGTGAACGTTTTGCGCGTCTCGTCACATTATCCAATAAAAAAAGAAAAAAAAAGAACATGTCTGTGGGGCACCGCACTGCACTCGTTGCCCTAAGTCATCAGTTTTTAAGTATCATATGCCCTGTAATTAAAAAAAAAATATTCTTCTTGTTTCATGTGTTTATATATATAAACACAAAAGATTTCAAGAAATAATGAGTGTGAATTTTGCGAATATATATATTTTTTTTAACGAGGAACATAAATTGGACATGCACAAGCATTCAGACTCGATACAAATATCTGTAAACAGAGCTGTCATGACTTTAAAATATTTAAGATATTTTTACGAGGTAAAGTTTAAGTTGATTTAAAAAAAAACGATGCCACACGGTGATACATTTCACATGTACAACACAACCAGACCCGAAAACTAAACAATTTGTGTTTTTGCACAAATGTAGGTTACGGCTGGGATTCGGACCCAGGACCCGTAGTGCAGAAGTAAGGTATTCTAACCACTAGGCCACGCGGTCGTATGCTATCTAATAAGTAGTATGCAGGGTCATTCGTTATGTCATATACATTGCGGCAGGCTGGGCTTAAGGACGATGTGTATATGCCCCAAAAAATATAATGAGCCTCGTAGTGTGATACCTGTAGGAGATATGTCGACTTAAAGAATTTGCTTAAAATTTATAGGTGACTACCCTGTTATACAGCTTATCGAGGCAATGAACTCATAAAGTTAATTGGGCGTTTTTTCATTGAGCTGCCATCGAAAGAACTCGCAAGTACTAGGATAACATGAAGCTTAAGGAAATCTGTTGCGAAGTAAATCTGTTAGTATGACGCCGTAGTAGGGTAACATAAATTAAATGGAGAAGAAAACGTATTTCGAATTTGTCTGGTTCGGGGCAACGACTTTCTGAGTTAGGGTCGCGTAAAGTTTTACAAAACAAATTATTTTTAAAGTTTTGTATGGAAATTTTTAGTATTCAGTTTTGTCATTGAAGCTTCACCGTTGTGTTTATCAGATCAAAGTGGCATGGGTTGGTGCAGGGATGTTATACCAATTATTAATAACGTTGTATAGATATTGATAAACTTAAATCATTTCGAACAGACAGAGATATGTTTTAAGTCATATTTTGTCAATATGAAAATATCGTCATTCTTCCTCTTCAACAATCTGTATAATGGACCTACACCCAAGTTGTGGGGATTCGCCGTAAACGCGCCATCGGTTTTTTGCTGGGGGTAATTGAAGTTCTTCAAAAGTAACCGAAACCGCTTATATGAAAACTCTCATGAACGTAGAAGAAGCGAAAAATGTGTCTTAGGATCGAAACCTAACCCAATGGGAAAGAGGCGTGATCATGTATGTATGTAAAATAACATCGTGACCATGAATGTATATAAAATGACGAAGTAACGTCTTCTCATAACAAATGCTGTGTCAACCAGAACATTTCTGTGTGACACCACACCGCGCTCGTCACCCTAAAACATCAGCTCGTAAGTATCATATGCCCAGTAAATTACAACAGCTATCAGTGCCCTTCAGACACAGTTATGTTTGCACACTGCTAAAATAGTAAAAGTAAAGTTTTAGCCTATCAATGACCCACTGCTGAGCACAGGCCTCCACTCATTTCTGAAAGGGTTTTGGAGCTAGGAAGAATCCGCCACGCTGCTCCAATGCGGGTTGGCGGACTGCACATGTCTTCGAAATATTTTTGAATTCCCAAACATGCAGGTTTCCTCACCATGTTTTCCTTCACCGCCGATAACGTGGTAAATCAGCGCTTAAAATTGCAATTAACAATTTTACACACTACTGCCTCAAGGAAAAATATCTGGCCATCTCTACTTAGCCGTATTCCCGCATATGAATCCTACAACCAATAAAAAAAATTTCAGGCGGTTAAAGAAGAAAAACTAACCAAACGGCTACAATTAATTTCAACAATGCCTAATATTTAAATTAAACATCGCACCACCAGCAACAGCCACGTTCGCTCCATTTACAACAAAAATATAGCGGCAGTGAAAGAGGCGCGTTTACACGGCTGCTCCGATTTCGAACATGCAAACAGCTTTTTATTTGTGGTTCGTGTTCGCGCCGGCAGCGCGTGATTGCCGCGCAGTGCTAAAAGCTATGCCTAGCACGAATCGTTCGATATTACTTGTCTAAATAACGACTAATGATGGGACTACACGCTAAATAGCATGCTATATTAACGACATAGCGTTAGATAGTTAAACACTATTTGTTTTTGGTTTCTATTTTTAATAATAATAATAATTATTTATTTATTTCTTCTCACAATATACTAATAACTATGAACATTTTATAAAAGTATTAAACATTCGAATACTGTGGGAGACTGGTGCCTAAACTAGGCTTTGCGCCTGTATTTAAGGACACCAGGTCTCCGCCCCTAGGTAGTCATTACAATACTTTAAATGTTTATATATTGTGTTTTAACTCTAGCTTAAGATTATATAAGGTGTTAGTGTATGTGTGTATGTGTGTATCTCTGTGTGTGTGTAATTGTATGCTGTGGTTAAGTACAAGTACTCGTATGTATGTAAGGTGTGGTGTCGCGGTAGAAGTGACAGAAGTATGACATGTACAAATTTTTAATATTATATTATTTTAGTCTATTCACGCATTTATATTTACAATCATCAAGTTTGTTTTTAATTTTGCTTATTTTTTTAAATCTCAATAGAGACGCATCAAAACATAAAGTCAGTTGTACACAATACTGTTTAACGATTATTGCATGAATTCTCTATATAAACAGTATCAAAGACAACATTATACACAATGCTATTTTTCGAATAGCTATTACAGTTATTAGAGCCGTTGTTAGAGCCGTGGTAGCTCAGGGGCTAGGTGCTCGCTTTAAAATTTCATAGCACTCGAGTGACCTGGGCTCGATTCCCGGTGCCGGCACCAATAACATTGTTAATTGCAATTTTAAGTGCTGATTTACCACGTGCTCGGCGGTGAAGGAAAACATCGTGAGGAAACCTTCATGTCTGAGAAATAAAAAATATTTCGAAGACATGTGTAGTCCGCCAACCCGCATTGGAGCAGCGTGGCGGATTCTTCCTAGCTCCAAACCCTCTCAGAAATGAGAGGAGGCCTGTGCTCAGCAGTGGGACATTTATGGGCTGAAACTTTACTTTTTTTTATTACAGTTATTCATAATAATGTGCCGCGTGGTAGCGGCCTAAGAGAATGTACCACCCCATCTCATCCCGGGAAAACAAAATCCAGGAAACGGGCAGCAGCACCTCCCTGGAGCATCTAAATAAATAAACTGCGTTTGCCAAACCGCCTGCCAAACAGATCTTGTCGAAATTTAGCGCGGTTTTCCCAGGCGGTCACTCATCCAAGTACTGACCGCGCCCGACGTATCTTAACTTCGGTGATCGGACGAGAACCGGTCCATTCAACGTGGTATGGACGTTGGCAACAAGAATTCCTTATTTCGCATACCCTATCTATACTTCTACTAGTATTTCCTAAAAACAATCGGAATAGCAAAAAGCCAACGTCACCCGGTGTTCCCAGGCGGTCACCCATGCAAGTACTGACCGCGCCCGACGTTGCTTAACCTCGGTGATAAAGAAAGAAAGAAAGAAAGAAAATTTTTTTATTCAATACTACAACACAACATACAAAAAATAAGTAAACATAAAATACGACGTATTACATTGTCAGACGTACGTTGGGTTGTAGCAACGAAAAGGCTGTCGACTCAGCATAATGCTATGGCAGAGTTGCCACAGCGCTGTTATTCTGTCGATGCCTCAGGTTTAACGAGCAGCTTCCGGACATATTGTTAATTGACTTAGTTTAATTTAAAAGAAATAAATATGCGCACATGTACACGGATACACACACACACACATATATATATATATACATATATACATATACATACACACATATACATATATATATATATATACATACATACATGCACACACATATACACATACATGCGCATGCATTATATAAAATAGAATAAAAATGCATGCGCAAATTACAAAAAAAACAAAAAGGTCTGAAATACTTACATATAAACAAAGTTATTAAATATTAAACACAAATGCAGTGTAAACAGATAACAAAAAATAAAAAGAAAAAAAAAAGTTTCTGTATCTCTGTCACTATTCAATTTATCATGCGTAATAACCAGATTTTTAGTCTGTGCAATTATATAGTTGACACGTTTACTTTAATACGTAGCACCGAATTAAAAAATTTACTTTGTGTCATTGTTCTCTAGAAGATAAGACTTGTAACGAACAGCAAAATAAGGCTTTGTACGAATTTCTCGAAGCGGTGGCGGTAAATCGTTCCAACACTTTGTTGCCAAGTAACGAAAACTACCTCGAAACGCAGCAGTAACGTGTCCTGGAACAACTAATAGAAACTTCGCACCACGAGTATTATGAACGTTATATTCACTAGACCATTTAAGCTTCTTATATAAATATTCCGGAGTTTTGCTTTTAATAATTCCAAATAACAGGCTAGCGAACTGCAATTTAAGCCTAGATGCCATGTTTAGTAGTTTGCCCTTATTTAGATACGATGAAACATGAGTTCTAGGAGGAATATTAAAACAGAAACGGGCACATGCGTTTTGGACCCTTTGAAGCAGTTTCATAGACCTTCCCAAAAGACAAGGACCATAAACTGATATGCAGTAATTCAATTTGGACAATATTAAAGACTCACAGAGCGTTACTCTCATATTCAGGCTCAGGTAAGCCCGTATTTTGTATAAGATCTTTAACCTATAGAAACAGGCACGTGCTATATCCAAGACATAGTTCTCAAAATGCAATAGGCCATCCATTTTGAGACCGAGGTTACGAGCCTCATCAACTTGCTCAATGATTTCCTCCTGCAGGAAAAGTATAGGTTTGGCTTCTGATATACTTTTGATCTGTGATCTTGAACCTAATATCATGAATTTTGTTTTAGCGGGGTTTAAATTGAGTGAATTATTTTTTGACCATAGTGCAATTCGTTCCAAATCTCTGTTTAGTATACTTATACTCTCAGTGGTATCATGAGGTTTGAAGGAAAGATATAACTGTAAGTCATCGGCATACATGTGGTACTGGCAGTCCTTTATTACATTAGTTAAATCGCAGCAATAAAGTAAAAAGAGGAGAGGACCCAAAATGGAGCCCTGAGGTACTCCCCTAGTAACAGGCTGTGGACTGGACTGGATGATACCCGAACCATCTGCCTTTTGCAGTTCAACTAGTTGATATCGGTCACTGAGGTAACTATCAAACCACTTTATCGCAGTACTATCAAATCCATAATAAGCCATTTTTGAGAGCAGCAAATTAATGTTTATGGAGTCAAATGCCCTGGAGTAGTCAAGGAGAACCAGGACAGTACCTTTGCCTAAATCCCTGGAAGACAACACATTATCCACAACATCAATAACCGCCGTACAAGTGCTACGACCCTTACGAAATCCCGATTGATACTGTGGAAGAATATTATTATCCTCCAAAAATGTGTACACTTGATTGAAGACTGCTCTCTCAAGGATTTTTGACAGATAGGGCAAAATGGATATTGGTCGCAACTCATTTACATTGCTAGGATTCGATTTTTTTGGGATAGGCCGCACTAATGCTGTTTTCCATTGACTGGGAAAAATTGAACAATTAATAGACTCATTAATTATGTTAGTGATGGTATTGAGGGTATGAGGAAGTGACAGGATTACCATGTCTCTAGTCACACCGTCAATACCCTGCGCTAACTGGCTTTTAACTGGTTTTAGCACTAGGGTTGCATCTCCATGCCTATGAAATTCGTAATAGGTACTATCTAAGTATATAAGGTATAATCGGACGAGAACCGGTGCATTCAACGTGGTATGAACGTTGGCAACAAGAATTCCTTATTTCGCATACCCTATCTATACTTCTACTAGTATTTCCTAAAAACAATCGGAATAGCAAAAAGCCAACGTCACCCGGTGTTCCCAGGCGGTCACCCATGCAAGTACTGACCGCGCCCAACGTTGCTTAACCTCGGTGATCGGACGAGAACCGGTGCATTCAACGTGGTATGGACGTTGGCAGAGAACAGTTTTAATTTCGCATACCCTATCTACTTGCTTTCGCAACGCACGCTCTTCTCACAACCTACTAATCAATGGGTCGCATTGTGTCATTGATAACACGCTCTCTAATTAAAATACGTTTTCGAATAATGTCGTGTATCGCTGAACCAGTTCAAATTTGATATCCGTTTTAAAATTGTGTCATGTAAGGGTGATGTAATTGATGTTAGCCTTTTTGGCTTTTACAGCTTCATCGGATACTGTGCTTACGGGCCAGGGGCCCGCGTGCCAGGTTTGGTTTGACCCAAACCTTCCTCGTAGAAAAGTATGGTAGCTCAGGAGCTAGGCGCTCGCTTTAAATTTCATAGTAAGCGAGTGACCTGGGTTCGATCCCCGGTGCCGGCACCTCTAAAAATTGTTATTTTTAAGTGCTGATTTACGACGTGGCTTGGCGGTGAAGGAAAACATCGTGAGGAAACCTGCATGTCTGAGAAATAAAAAATATTTCGAAGATATGTGAAGTCCGCCAACGCGCATTGGAGCAGCGTGGCAGATTCTTCCTAGCTCCAAAAACCCTCTCAGAAATGAGAGGAGGCCTGTGCTCAGCAGTGGGATATTTATATGCTGAAACTTTACTTTTTTTTACTTTAATCAAACCGCAGTGTTCGATCCTAGACTTATAAATACTACTGATCCGGAAGAACTCACGCTATTGATACGAACTTTGTAAAAGTTGACTGCATAATTACATTACAGGTACAGATAATATACTCGCATGCGAGTGCTCTTAATAGGGCGTAACAACTGACCATCGTATGACAACATTAAACTGATTATTTTGACTTACAATCAACGTCTTCTGTCTCATAACAAGACATTAAAATTTAAAAAAAATGTCTATTGAAATTATTACCCCTAAAAAAGTTGTGAAAGACAAAAACAAATAATCAATGTATTTTTGAGGCAAATTATAAATGTTTCTTACTATTAACTTATTTATTTATTTAATACATACATACATACATAAGATCACGACTGTATCCCATAAGGGGTAGTCAGAGACTGGGCACTCACTGCAAAAACAGATGACTGCCACAATCCACGTTTCACCAAAACAATATAATGCACTTGGTGTGATAGGTGGTGAGCCCATCGCCAACATGCGCTGCTGGGTGCACAGTGCAGTTTAATTCCTTACTCGCCTTTTACGAGATCCATTGGATGAGATGGAGTGGTAGTATTCTTTTACGAGATCCATTGGATGAGATGGAGTGGTAGTATTCTTTTACGAGATCCATTGGATGAGATGGAGTGGTAGTATTCTTTTACGAGATCCATTGGATGAGATGGAGTGGTAGTATTCTTTTACGAGATCCATTGGATGAGATGGAGTGGTAGTATTCTTTTACGAGATCCATTGGATGAGATGGAGTGGTAGTATTCTTTTACGAGATCCATTGGATGAGATGGAGTGGTAGTATTCTTTTACGAGATCCATTGGATGAGATGGAGTGGTAGTATTCTTTTACGAGATCCATTGGATGAGATGGAGTGGTAGTATTCTTTTACGAGATCCATTGGATGAGATGGAGTGGTAGTATTCTTTTACGAGATCCATTGGATGAGATGGAGTGGTAGTATTCTTTTACGAGATCCATTGGATGAGATGGAGTGGTAGTATTCTTTTACGAGATCCATTGGATGAGATGGAGTGGTAGTATTCTTTTACGAGATCCATTGGATGAGATGGAGTGGTAGTATTCTTTTAACACGGCACTTTTCATTTATTTAATATCAGGCTTACTGCTATTATTCTTCTATCTATGAGCCGTGGTAGCTCAGGGGCCTGGTGCACGCCTTCAATTTCATAGTAAGCGAGTAGCCTGGGTTCGATCCCCGGTGCCGGCACCTCTAATATTGTTTTACAATTTTAAGTGCTGATTTACCACGTGCTTAGCGGTGAAGGAAAACATCGTGAGGAAACCTGCATGTCTGAGGAATAGAAATATTTCGAGGGCATGCGAAGTCCGCCAACCCGCATTGGAGCAGCGTGGCGGATTCTTCCTAGCTCCAAAACTCTTTCAGAAATGAGAGGAGGCCTGTGCTCAGCAGTGGGACATTTATAGGCTGAAACTTTACTTTTTTTTTTACTTCTATTGTATTATATTGACTCTATTATATTGACGACTGCGTGGCCTAGTGGTCAGAGTGACCTGACTTATACGCCGCGGGTCCTGGGTTCGATTCCCAGCCGGAGCCAACATTTGTGCTTAAACACAAATTGTTGGTTTTCGGGTCTGGCTGTGTTGTCCCCGTGTTTCTGACACTGCATCCTAGCCTACCTCCGATCTTATCGCATCAGCGTTACATCGGGCGCGGGTAGGTTGAGACGATTGAGTGCCTCTGTGTTTGCGCGTACACTTGTGGCACTATAATATCTCCAGCGCAGTTGATGGCTCTCGACAGTATTCGGAAATTGTTGCCGAGGTCGAAATCGGCTAGGAGAACATCACTTCTATCATTACAGGATTTGCTTTAATGCGATAGTGAAGTTATTAAGTGCAATTTATAAAATAACAAAGATAAACTTACTTACGAACAAAGTTACATATTGAAAATAGCTCGAACCAACTTGTGGTTCGAGCGATATTAATATCTATTCTGTCTACAACCTCATTGTGTGTATATGGTGCGTTGTTCATCATGTTGGTCTTACCACGCGGCAAGAAGAACTATCGCGGCCACCGTTGCCTCTCTACCTACCTATCCGGCACGCACAAACACAAATACTTTAAAATTTGACGATTAGTGGTTTTACTTAGAATTACTTTCACAAGTACAAGGTGGTTTACTGGTGGAAGGATTCCTATGCTGAATTCCGTCTAGGTAGGCACCACCCCAGGGCCAGTTATTCTGCCGTGAAGGAGTAATGTGCAAACATTACTGTGTTTCGGTCTGAAGGGCACTGAGAGCTAGCCTAGTCACTGGGCATATGAGACTTAAGAACTAATGTCTCAAGGTGCACGGGGGCTCGGGCGCAGTGTGGTGTCAGACAGAAATGTTCTGGGTGACACAGCATTTGTTATGGGCAGGCGTCGCAATTACCATCAGGTGAATGTTTTGCTCGTCACTTTATACAATAAAAAAGGCTAATGCTAAGTCTCTTCTTACTTCCCATTTGTATATCAATTGTATTGTCAAGAAGACATTATTAGAAAAAGCGTATTATGAAAAAGATCATTACATAGAGGACAGAGATGTGTGGAGTGGAGTGGTGTCTTTTACTCTGCACTCGCAAACCCCCTGGATACTAAATTTATGATGTAATTTTTATGTAACTTACAAATGACAACTGTCATTGAAAAAAAAAAGACCTCAGAGTTTCTTGCCGGTTCTTCTCAGAGAAGGTCCTATTATTTGAACCAGTGTAGATTTTGACATTCATAAGAGCTTTATACAAGCCTAAACTGAATAAGGAAATTTTGACTTGGAGTTTGACTTTGATATCCAACCACGCGAATAAAGTTGGATACATAAACAAATAATGTGGATTTATCCCAAAGCGTTTGAAGTATATGTATCTTGTATATGTATTTTGTACGCGCTTCAACATAAGCATGTACTTGGTTTGTTAAGGAGCACATTTACTGCAGAAGATTCGAATTGACTTCTAACCAAGGGCGTAGCTAAGACAAAGCAGGGAGGGGCAGCTGCCCTTAGAGACGCGATTTGTTTTTTATCATTTAACAGAGCCGTCGCTCTGCTAAATGATACTAGCTGAAGAGGAAACCACCCCATCGCATCTCGTGGGTGTCGTAAACGTCGACAGAGGGAAAACGAAAACCACAAGATGGGCAGCAGCATCTTCCTGGAACATCTGAATAAACAAACTGCGGTTGCCAAGCCGCTTGCCAAGCGTGGCATCTATGGCAAAATCCTTCCAGAATGAGAGCTATAAACTTTTGTGGCAGTCCACGCTTGCCAACGCGCTTGCTAAGCGTGACAACTATGGAAAATCCCCCCAGAATGAGAGCTACAAACTTTTATCGCAATCTCTGGGGGAGGCCTATGTCCAGCAGTGGACTATTAATAGGGTGGAATGATAATGATGATTATAATACGTCTAGCGGAAGGCTTCACCAATTTCAAAGCTGTTACATTGCTTTACAATGCCTTAGAAGCAAGAGCCATAACAAACGTTGTCACCTAGAACATTTCTGTGTGACACCACACTGCGTCGGTCACCCGGAGACATTAGTTCTTAAGTCTCATATGCCACGTGATTACGCTAGCTCTCAGTACCCTTCAAACCGAAACACAGTAATGTTTGCACACTACTGCTTCACGGCAGAATAACTGGCCCTGGGGTGGTACATACCTAGACGGATTCCACCAGTAAAACTTACCATCGGGTGAACGTTTTGCTCGTCTCGGTACTTTCAATTAAATTTACATTTGTGCAAAAAACACATAGTTGGTTTTCGAGTCTGGTTGTATTATAACTGTCCTAGCCTGACACTGGTTCCTAGCCTACCGCTGATGTTATCGCATTAGCATTATATCGGGCGCGGGAAGGTAAGGACGTTTGAGTGCCACATTTTTAACTCAAGCAGTAGTGTGCAAACATCACCGTTTTGGTTTGAAGCACACTGAAGCTGATGAATCAATGAATGTAATCAATGATGTCTCATGGTGACGTGCGCAGTTCGGTGCTGCACAGAATTTTCCAAGCAAAGTTCTGGGTGATGCGGCAACTGTTATAGGCAGGCGTGAGATTGACCATTATGTGAACGACTTTCTTGTCTCGTCAATTACATACATACAGTCACGCCATTTTACCATAACGGGTAGGTAGAGACCACACCCGTAGCTCAATTTTCGCCGCCCCGGGAAAAGAGACGTGACGGGTGGCCAAATTTAGTACATACATACATACCTACTTTCACGCCTTTTTTTCCATAAAAGGGGTAGGCAGAAGCCACATAAATAGCCCACAATCCAATTGCGTTCTCACGACCAGTATAGTGACAACATTACTGGTGGTAGGACCACCCCAGGGCCAGTTATTCTGCCGCGAAGCAGTAGTGTGCAAACATTACTGTGTTTCGGTTTGAAGGGCACTGTGAGCTAGCGTAATCACAGGACATATCAGACTTAAGAAATGATGTATTTTCTTACTTGGTCTTACTTAGTATTTTTTTTTTATAATATTCTTTTAATGTTTTTATTTCCATGTTTATTTTGAATCACTGTGCTGCATGTTGCGCCGTGAATAAATTATCTTTCTATTTTTCTTTCATCCACGTACGGAAAAACTTTTAAGAAAACCTCATGCGACAATAGCCTTGCAGTCTAGTTGTATCATTATGCAAGCTCTAATTAACCATTTGCGACATCCCATCGCTAGTTCCAAGTAAAGACAGAGTCGCTGAAATATTTTCAAAATCTCCATATACGAAACTTGTCAACCGCTCTTACAGCACTGCGTACATTTGACCAATTTGCTAGAATAAACAGTACAAGCGTCAAAACCATTGTCACGACCGCTGTCTAATTGCTCGCAAACTGTTTTTGGTGTGTCACAGAGGTGTAGGTTGCCCCCTCCCCTCACTCACCCCCTACTGACTTAACTCGGCGATAGTGATCTACTATGAATTTGTTCTGGCAATTCGCACTTACAGCACCAAATACCGCGTTAAAGCAGTCACGATAATAGCTGCCACTTTAAGTTAAACATAATACGATAGACGGTGCAGCGAACAAAAAGAGAATAGAAGAAAAATAATTATGACCAAATACGAGGGTGGATTGAAAAGTACTCGGCCTAACCAAGAAAATAAACACATACTAAATCAGTTATATTTTTATTTTTCTACATAATCACCATCAAGTTCAATACACTTTTACCACCTCCCCTTCCAAGCATTTAGACCGTTAAAAAAAATGATTCTTCCTTAGAGGAAGCTGAGGCCGTAGTCTAAATCGGAAAGAAGGACATCAAAAGGTAATTGTAGTAAGTGTCATTGAGTTACGGGATTTTTCAACCTTGATAATTATCAAATCAAAATTGTCTATATACAAATTTCAAATCAAAATTCTCTATATACAATATTCAAATCAAAATGATCTATGTACAATTTGCTAATCAAACTTATCTATATACAATTTTCAAATCAAAATTATCTATATACTCGTATATAAATATAAAAACATAAAAAATAAAAATATATATTTAATTATACCAATACATACATATACACATACCTACATATATAAACAAACACATACACTCGAATAAGAGAGAAAAATAGAATTTAAACTTGCAACGAATTTTTAAAGAATTCCCAGAATTTATTTTCGAGCACAATTCTTGTTAGGAGCGTTTTTTAAATCAAGTGTTATATCGTTCTAGACCTTATAGCCGTTAAGGCAAAAGAGTGAGATGTGTAACTAGAACGGTGTAAAGGCGTGAGCAATTTGATATTACCCGAGGATCGGAGAAAACAGTCATGAGAATCTCCCAGGTATTGAAACCTAGATTTCAAATACTCGGGAGAGCACATGGATCGTTTAGTATTGTGAAAAGAGTGCAGAGTATTCTAAAATACCCGTGTTGACGAATAGGCAGCCAGTTGAGCTGATTACGAAAGGAAGATACATGATCTAACTTACAGAGAACATAAATGAATCTGGTACAGATCCAATGTGTTAATGTTTTTGATACATATCAGGGCAATAATCGGCAGAATTAGTGATTGGACAAGCAAAACCTTGGTTGGAGTTGAAAGAAAAATTTCCCGACTTACCTCCTGAATTCCTTGTTCCATGTAAAGCAGATATCAACATACATCCCGAGATTTTTTACATGCGGACGTAATGTGATGTAATTGTTGTAAAACATAATCAATGGCAATGTGGAGTGATCAAGTTTTGATATACATAGGGCTACATAAGAATATGGCTTGGCATTTAGAGGAGTTCACATTTATTCCATAGACAGCGGACCAATTACTGGTACACTGCAAATCTTCGTTCAATACTGATATCCCATTAATGATTTCAGATGGTCACGCTTACGCATATAGGTACAAATCATCGGTATACAGATGCTAAGAGCATTTGAGATTTAATGTGACAAGATTAATAAAAATGGAAAACAAAAGAGAAGAGAATATACCGCCTTGAGGAACGCCGGTGAGTACATTGCATCAGATCAGATCAGACACTTTTTGGCTAGTAGGCATCGCCTGTTGGCATTCTCGAAGATACTTCTCGAAGTACTCGCCGGTTAGTAAATTATCAGATCAGATCAGACACTTTTTGGCTAGTACGCATCGCCTGTTGGCTCCCTCAAAGATAAAAGGAGAACCACCTCTGAGCTGAAGATGAGATATTCAAGTGAGAGAGAAGAGCTAGCAGAATATCATGGTCAACAGCGTTAAATGCGTTAGAAAAATCTATTGTGATAAGAAATGTCAGTTTAAGGTTTTCTTTACCCTCTCGGATATCTTCAGTAACCTTGTGAAAGGCATTATTTGAAAGTAGTAGAAGAAGAAAAGAAATAGAGACAGGGAGTACGATGTCTAAAAGAAACTACAATCAGTGGATTTAGGAATAGGAATAAGAAAAGGCTTTACGAGTGTTGAACAAGCGCCGTTCATCAACGAAATATTGACGATGTGAGCTATTACTTGTAAAATTGACTCGACTTCAAGTAAAACCATTGTCCTAATCACATTATCGCAGCCCACTGATTTAGATTTAATGGAAAGAAGTAATTTTCGTAATTCATCTTCATTGGCAGGAGATAAAATAAAAGAAATTATTAGAATAACAGGACATGGAAGTTGCCATTGTGATAGCATTTGCTCTAGAACTATCAGATACGTGGTAGCTCAGGGGCGACCTGGGTTCGATTCCCGTTGCCGGCACCACTACCAAGTGCTGATTTAACTTTCATAAATCAGCCGAAGACGAACAGAACTCTTGCTCGTGGAAATATCGGCGTTTAGCTGCTCTCACCGTCCGATTGCATCGATTTCGAGCAGTCTTATAGGCTTGCAACTTGTCATCAGTACGATTCCTCATGAAAGCTCGGATCGCTCTGTGGCGCTTTGCCATAGCCATTCCTACCGCTACTGATCCATGGAACAGGAGGGCGTTTAAGTCTCACAACACACTTAGGAGCATGTTTATCAAAAAGCCTTAACAAATTACAGTTTAGGATATTAACTTTATCGTCGATTGTGTTCACATCTGACGCTCATGATTCTCATACTATTTATTTATATATTTATTCCTTATATACGCTATGTTATTAACTTTAAATACAATGTTAAATCATTTATGTACAAAGGCGAGCTTAACTGTAAAAAAGAGTTCTTCCAGCAAACATTGGAATAAAGAGGAGGGCTGATATGTGCGGGTGTCATGTGTATATAGAACAAACCAAAACAAACTCATTGTGCTAAACAATAAATCTATATAATTTAAAATTAATAACATATATACATATATATCGTACATACCTAAACAAAGACGTACAGACATATGCTAATTGGGCCTCCGGTTCTAATATCTTAACCTTGGCCTCACGACGTGTATATGAAAACGTTTTGTATTTATATTAGAACATGAATCAGTTCAAAATGTGATGTCCATAATGTAAATACGAAGAAAAACAAGATAATAATGCCACTGCCTCGACTTCACAGAGTCAGGTAACTATTCCATGGGGCTCCATACGTTTTTACAACAAAATCCCAAAAAGTGCACAAAGTATTTCAGTCTAAAATCTCAACTTTTCATTAATTATATAGAATGGGTTAATATTATAATATTAAAAAATACATGGATGATGATAACCCCTGGGAATGTGGTGATCACTGCCAAGCAATTTATGGTAAAAATGTATTATTAAAATTAAACTGTCCGTTGGGTTTCCTGCTGGTCCTTCCCGAGACAAAGACATTTTTTGCAAACCAGCTGTAGTTAAAAATATATCGTTCTATGAGTATTGCGTAAAAATCTATATTGAATAAAAAATATTGTATACTATTTTATACAATCGTAACCAGACCATAAATAGTTACTACAATCAGGCGTTACATTGCGGAAATCCATTATTGTAAAGGAGAGAAAGTTAATTTGCTAAGATCTGCATGCAAAATGTAAAATGGTGTGTATTACCTAATTTTGAAGAGCACCGCCCGCCCTCCTTCGACAGCGTGCACAAGAAAACCAATACCGCCACCGGGAGCCGCCGCCAGATACCCTCCACCACTACAATACTACCCCTAGGCAATACACACCACTGAAGTCGAGAACACGACACGTGTTTCACCTCAAAACGAGTCATTATCAAGTGATATTGACTCTGACCACCAGTGACTCGGCGATTTACTTTTGTAGAGGGCTGGCGGTGCTCTTCAAAGCTAGGTACGAGTAATATCGGCATGCGGATCTCAGCAAATTAACTTTCTCTCCTAGACCTTAAATAACACAATGTTATAAATGTAATTCGGACTACAACTCTAGTCTTATTCATCATCCATCATACAAATGCGAAAGCAACTGTCTCTATCCGTTACATTTTAACGGCTCAACCGCTGCACCGATTTTAAACGAAACTTGGCACATAGATAGCTTGCGTCCAGGAGACAGACATAGGATACTTTTCATCCCAGAAAATTAAAAAGTTCCCACGGGATATTTAAAATCCTATATGCGCGCGGACCAACTTGCGGCAGCTAGTTGTAAAAGTAACAGACAATAAATGTCCCACTGTCGAGCAACAGGCTTTCTGTCATTACTGACAGGAATAACTGAAAACTCATTTTGGAGCCGGGAATAGTCTGTCACACTGCTCCAATGCGGGTCGGCGTCATTCGCATTACTTCGAAATATTTTGTACTACCCTTGAAAAAGTAAGAAACAGACAGAGGAACAGAGAGAGTTACTTTTGCATTTATAATGTAAGTATGGATTTCTCAGACAGTGGTCACTTTGAGTAGGTAATACTGACGACCGCGTGGCCCACTGGTCACAGTACCTGACCTCTACGCCGCGGGTCCTGGGTTGGAATTCAAGTTGGAGCCAACATTTGTGCTAAAACACAAATTATTGGTTTTCGGATCTGGTTATGTTGTGATTGTGCCTGTGATCTGACACTGCAGCCTAACCTACTACGATCTTATCGCATCAGCGTTACATCGGGCGCGGGTAGCGTTAGATTTAGACGAATGGGTGCCCCTGTGTTTGTACACTTGTTGTACTATAATATCTCCTGCGCAGTCGATAGCTCCCGATAATATTCGGAAGCTGTGGCCGTAGTCTAAATCGGAAAGAAGGATATCAATAAGTAATAGTAGTGTAAGTGTCATTGAGTTACGGGATTTTTCAACCTTGATAATTATTAAATCAAAATTGTCTATATACAAATTTCAAATCAAAATTATCTATATACAATATTCAAATCAAAATTATCTATATACAGTTTTCAAATCAAAATTATCTTTGTACAATTTTCAAATCAATATTATCTATGCACAATTTGCCAATCAAAATTATCTATATACAATTTTTAAACCAAAATTGTCTATGTACAATTTTCAAATCAAAATTTTCTATGTACAATTTTCAAATCAAAATTATCTTTGTACAATTTTCAAATCAATATTATCTATGTACAATTTGCTAATCAAAATTATCTATAAGTATACAATTTTTAAACCAAAATTGTCTATGTACAATTTTCAAATCAAAATTATCCATGTACAATTTTCAAATCAATATTATCTATGTACAATTTGCTAATCAAAATTATCTATATACAATTTTTAAACCAAAATTGTCTATGTACAATTTTCAAATCAAAATTATCTATGTACAATTTTCAAATCAAAATTATCTGTATACAATTTTGGTTTAGCTTACATACAATCTCATACGGAAAAGACAATAATCAATGACTTGTAGCAGCGAGCCCATCACCCGTCCCCAGCAATTCACTAATGAAATTTCCGTGTACCGTGCTCCGGGCAGTCGGGAGACAAATGAAGTGCCGCAGTCTCTAGAGACGCCCCTGATCTACAATCGTTGTTAGACGCCAATGGAACGAGCCGGGAATGCTCTTTAGCTTTCTGTAGGTACTAAATTATATATTTTATATTTATTCAAATGCTGTTTGTGTATACAATAACAGCCTATATATGTCCCACTGCTGAGCTCAGGCCTCCTCTCATTTCCGACAGGATTTTGGAGCTGGGAAGAATCCGCCACGCTACTCCAATGCGGGTTGGCGGACTGTACATGTCTTCGAAATATTTTTTATTTCTCAGACATGCAGGTTACCGATGACTCTCGATGTTTTCCTTCGCCGCCGAGCACGTGAGTAAATCAGCACTTAAAATTGCAATTTACAATTTTAGTTTTAGTTTATTTTGTTCATTTTTGAAGTATTTATTAGTCACGTATTATTGAATGTTGAACACGCCTATTACAGCTGCACATGTCAAGATAATGTACTGTATGGTCTACGTTATGGTCTATTTTCGATATGTTCACTGTTGGTGTGTCTATTTAAATAAATAAATAAATAAATAAATATTCTGATGTTACAGGAAGATGCTGCTGCCCATCTTCTGGTTTTAGTTTTCCCTCTGTCGACTTTTACGACACCCACGGGTTAAGATGGGGTGGTAGATTCTCATAGGCCGCCAAACGGCGGGGGTGGTTCTGTAGGTTAGTAAAGTAAAGTAAAGTTTCAGCCTATAAATGTCCCACTACTGAGTACAGGCCTCCTCTCATTTCTGAGAGTGTTTTTTGGAGCTAGGAAGAATCCGCCACGCTGCTCCAATGCGGGTTGGCGGACTTCACATCTCTTCGAAATATTTTTTATTCCTCAGACATGCAGGTTTCCTCGCGATGTTTTCCTTCACCGCCGAGCACGTGGTAAATCAGCACTTAAAATTGCAATTAACAATTTTATGGGTGCCGGCACCGGGAATCGAACCCAGGTCACTCGCTTACTATGAAATTTAAAGCGAGCGCCTAGCCCCTGAGCTACTGTAGGTTAACCTGTTAATAATTTTTACTTCACTGATAATATTTTAACTGACTAACTTTGACCTGAACAGTGTCAGTTACTCGCCGTCAAGCAGTAGTGAATAGACATTAGCGGTTTTTTTTAACGGTCTGATGGTTCAGGGTAGCTACACTAGCTAACAAGCTAGTGTAATTAGTGGATATATGAGACTAGGAGCTGATGGTTCAGGGTGATACACTGAAATGGACTGGGAGATTTTCTGACATCACCACCACACGGCTTACTGTGTTTTCACTTTACTGGTAATAGGATTCCTATGGAGGAATCAGTCTAGGTAGTTACCACCCCAGGGCCAGTTCAGTTCAGCCGTGAAGCAGTAGTGTGCAAACATTACTGTGTTTCGGTTTGAAGGGCACTGAGAGCTAGCGTAATCAAAGAGACTTAAGAACTGATGTCTCAGGGTAATGTTCTGGGTGACACAACATTTGTTATGGGCAGACATTGCAATCACCATCCGGTGAACGTTCTGCTCGTTCCGACACTTCATCGAATAAAAAAAAACGGCTAAACACTATTTCTGTAGAAGTAACTACTAAATCATGCAGCTGTCATGTTAGACATTACGTTCAGTACAGTACATTAAGTTTGTATCACATAACAAAATCAGAGCTTATGTAGACTTTATCGTTATCAAAATAGTCCACTGCTTGGCATAGGCTTCTACCAAGAAAGGAGGATTTGCTGTAATTGCAATTCGGCAGGGGGATTGTGCCCGCAGCACCAGACGCTGAGCACCTCAAACGCCTGTCACCGGTCTTGCATTTCTGGTGATAGTTATTTGTACACCTATCGGCAGAGAAAAATAAGTACCATAGTGCCATCTATTGTAACTTCTGGATAACTTTGTTTTTTATTACAATTTAGTTCCTACTTCGTCCTCCGTCCTCGCCATTATCCCAATGAAATCATAATTTTAACTCATAAGTATTACTTGAACCCAATTGGCAAGAACCTGTTAAGCTATGCTATACGCTATCACTCTATTTAAATGTACGTGCCGGTAAATACTCTTTGATACTTTGAAAGTGGCCTGTACGGATTCGTATTTACCGCCATCTATTAGCAATATATAAAGACTAAAATGCTTTGTGATTGTCCATTTAAGAGGTTAATGAGCCATTAACATGCTGTAAGATGTCGCTGTAAAGCCTTTTCTAATTTATCACATCCGTATAACGAATTTTAATTAAAGTTTGTTTCACACATCTTTGGTGACTTACAGATGTAACGCTAAGATAAAAGAGTTCGTAGCATAAAGGCGAACAACAAAACATGTCGTATTATTTAATTTGTTAGTTACAATAAGCCAAACAGTGTGAAAGGACAGTTTCATTTACAAAATTAACCTGGAAGCAAAAGTACTCACTGACCAACATCGCTAATAACGTTAAGTACTTTAAGAAAAAAATATTTTATTTATACTATAGTATAATTTTAGCCTAATAAATATTTACGTTATTATATAACATTTATTTAGAGCTTCATCTGAAAATTTCATTAGAGCGCCATCTTGCGGTCATAAGCTGCATGTAGCACATAATTAATTGTTAATTCCCGTTGGACAGTACAGCTGATTAGGAATTTATGACAAACAACATACATTTACAAATAAATGACGTCAATATTATTATTTAATCACATAAAATAATATTTTTAAAGTACTGACATAGATAATTTTTTGTTAAATTTGTTCAACATATAAGCCAAATTATAATGTGAAGTCAATTGGTGTGTTCATTTTTTCAGAATACATGTTACGCCGTTAGTTCTAGTCTTCGCCACTAGATTGCGGTGTGAATGTCAAAGCCGTAGTTTCATTGAACCTGAAAATTGTATTTAATATTTTTAATTAGTGTTATATATGACTATACATGATGGAAGCACGGAACATCATGATAAATGCTATAAAATATATAGCATTTTTTCTTACTTGGACGTTGTATAGAATGAACACATATTGTTTTACTGTCAAAGACGCTTGATTGACTGAACGCCTTTATAAGATATCTATTGACTGTACGTATTTATACAAAATCTTCTGCTGATCATAATAGAGAACATAACAACATAATGTCACCATTATCATTTTAGCCTATCAATAGTCTACTGGTGAACATAGGCCTCCCTAATATTACCAAAAAATACATACATACATACATAATATCACGACTGTATCCTAAGGGGTAGTCAAAGACTGGGCACTCACTGCAAAAACAGATGACTGCCACAATCCACGATTCACCAAAACAATATAATGCACTTGGTGTGATAGGTGGTGAGCCCATCGCCACCATGCGCTGTTGCATGTGCATTTTTATTCCTTACTCGCCTTTTACGAGATCCATTGGATGAGATGGAGTGGTAGTATTCTTTTAACGAGCCGCCTCCACACGGCTAAGAATATAGATTACCAAAAAAGTTAGTAGCTCTCACTTGGGGGGATTTTGCCATAGTTGCAACGCTTGATAGGCGGGTTGCCAACCTCAGTTTATTTATTCAGATGTTCCAGAAAGATGCTGTTGCCCAACTCCTGATTTTAATTTTCCCGCTGTCGACTTTTACGATATGGTGAGATGGGGTGGTAGATACTTTTAAGCCACTACCTCACGGCAACATAATGTACACAGATAAGAATGGGAAGCCTTTTGAAATTGCCAGCAAGATTTATTAATGAATAAAAAAAATAACTTCTTCTTCTTTTCAGCCTATCACTAGTCCACTGCTGAACATAGGCCTCCCCCATAGATTGCCACAAAAGTTTGTAGCTCTCATTTTGGGGGGGATTTGCCATAGTTGCCACGCTTGGCAGGCGGGTTGGCAACCGCAGTTTATTTTTTCAGATGTTCCAGAATGATGCTGCTGCCCATCTTTTGGTTTTCATTTTCCCTCTGTCGACTTTTACGACACCCACGGGATGGACGGATTTTTTTTTATTTATTTTTTATTTCATAAAAATGACGGAACGAGCAAAACGTTCACCTGATGGTAAGTGCAACGTCTGTCCATAACAAATGCTGTGTCACCCAGAAAATTACTGTGTAACACCACACTGCGCCCATCACCCTGAGACATCAGTTCTTAAGTCTCATATGCCCAGTGATTACGCTAGCTCACAGTGCCTTTCAAACCGAAACACAGTAATGCTTGCACACTACTGCTTCACGGCAGAATAACTGGCCCTGGGGTGGTACCTACCTAGATGGATTCCTGCATAGGAATCCTACCACCAGTTGTTTGGGACGAGGTATTTGTGATGGGCAATTTATGCCCGTAAACGCACCTACGGTACAAGAGAACGCCATGTTTATGGTCACCTTTGTTTAATAAAATTATTACCGCGCAGTAGACTACTTGTAAAAGTAAAGTAAAGTTTCAGCCTATAAATGTCCCACTACTGAGCACAGGCCTCCTCTCATTTCTGAGAGGGTTTTGGAGCTAGGAAGAATCCGCCACGCTGCTCCAATGCGGGTTGGCAGACTTCACATATCTTCGAAATATTTTTTATTCCTCAGACATGCAGGTTTCCTCACGATGTTTTCCTTCACCGCCGAGCACGTGGTAAATCAGCACTTAAAATTGCAATTAACAATTTTAGTGGTGCCGGCACCGGGAATCGAACCCAGGTCACTCGCGTACTATGAAATTTAAAGCGAGCGCCTAGCCCCTGAGCTACCACGGCTCTGATGTGTACTTGTGATGGCTACTTGTGACTGTACCGAAAGTGGCCACCATCGATCCACACTACGCGGTAATTAAAAATATTGCCTATTAGATAAAGTTTTTCAGCAATAGCTCCTCAGATAACCAAATACAACTCTAGAACCGATTTCACTGTTCGCTTCGAAAACCAAGTTTTACTTAACTGACAAATTTAATCTCGATTTCCCTGTAACTGGTGGTAGGATTCATATGCTCCCTGCATCCATTTAGGATCCATTTAGGTAGGTACCACCCCAGGGCCAGTTATTCTGCCGTAAAGCAGTAGTGTGCAAGCATTACTGTGTTTCGGTTTAAAGGGCACTGTGAGCTAGCGTAATCACTAGGCATTTGAGACTTAAGAACTTATGTCTCAGGGTGACGGGCGGAGTGTGGTGTCACACAGAGGTATTCTGGGTGACACAGCATTTGTTGTGGGCGGACGTTGCACTTACCATCAGGTGAACGTTTTGCTCGTTTCGTCACTTTAAACAATTAAAAAAAACCGATTTCATCAGCTCCATTTTGATCGCGTTTAGGAAAACGAAGTTTACATGAAATACTGTCACTCTCTAAAACAAAAACTCGATGTATTTCGTATTTTGCGACATCAAATGGCCTGTTTTTATACATAGGCCACATAGGTATGCAAACAATAACTAATACGAAATAAAAATAATTTTGGGTTTACACAGTTGACAATGACAGCTCTCTAAACGCGTTTATAGAGCTGAGCTTCGGAAATTGGGCGATCTGAATTTTAAACGCGTTTAGATTTAACTGCGTTAATTTGATGTTGATGAAATGCAAACTGCCTTAACCTACTAAAAACCTCGTTTAGCTCGAACTGATCGCGTTTATTTTCAACGGTGAAATCCTCCCTAACACAATGTCCAACTTACAATGTAACAGACCGAGCTATTGATCAATAAGTAAACCCAAACAGGGCAACACAGTCAAAATAAACACACAGCCATCCTTGGCACGTTGTTATTAGATCTATACTAAACGGTCAATTTCGCAAGATACTCTCAGAAGCGAGAGCCGCCGTGGGAGCCGATGGAAACGAGAGATGCGCGACCCACTTCCAGCTTAGCTAACGCACTAAATGCGCTTTGGCAATGTTGCATTTAGAACGTTCCAATAGAAGCAAAGAAACGAAAGGCTTAGAAATGGAAAAGAGATGTTTTCTATCAATTAACTCTAAATGGAGTGTGGATGTCTTAACCGTGTTTTAAGAACGCTGCATTAGCCGATAGGTGTCCGGCAGAATAGAATAGCACCTACCTCTTTCCTACTAAGGTATCGTAAGAGGCTACTAAGGTACGAGTATTGTACGGACAGCCTTTATTCGCAGATTACACCATAATATGCAATGCTGTCACTATACTGCTCGTGGGAACGTAATGGGGAGTAATAATTTTTGGACTCTTACCATAATGGCGTACATTTGGTGGTACCAAGTCACGTCTCGTTTCCCGCGAGGGCGAAAAGTTGGCTACGTGAGTGGCCTCAGCCTATCCCTTATATGGGAAAAGGTCGTGACTGTATGTATGTACTCGTATGTATGCATTAGAAACAAAAGTAACGAATGGTATACATATACTTATCTAGTAGGGATGTATAATGTGATTTTACTGGTGATAGGTTTCTTATTAAACCATCTACTTCCGAAGTGTCTGTTTTCTCTGACAATAATCAGTGTACAATCATTACTATGTTTAAATCTGAAACGTAATATACGTTTGCGTTGCTTACGTTAGCGAAATAGAAAGAAAATAAAGAAAGAACACTGACAGATATACTTTTTTTTTATTTTGTATAGTGACGAAACGAGCAAAACGTTCACCTGATGGTAAGTGCAACGTCCGCCCACAACAAATGCTGTGTCATCCAGAATACTTTTGTGTGACACCACAATGCGCCCGTCACTGAGACATCAGTTCTTAAGTCTCAAATGCCCAGTGATTACGCTAGCTCACAGTGCCCTTCAAACCGAAACACAGCAATGTGTGCACACTACTGCTTCACGGCAGAATAACCAGCCTTGTGGTGGTACCTACCTAGACGGATTCCTGCTTAGGAATTCTACCACCAGTAAAGATGTGAACAACACACGGTAAACCCTTTTCTCTTTAAAACTATTTCTCGACAGTTTTTTGAATAAAAAATAAAGTTTTAATCTAAGTCCATCCTTTTGCTAAAGATCAATACATAGCATTAAGAGTGAATTGAAATTGTTTTTGTAGATTAGAAAGGGATCTGCATGGCACCACTCTGCGGTAGCCGTGGTAGCTCAGGGGCCTGGTGCTCGCCTTTAATTTCATAGTATGCTTGTAACCTGGGTTCGATCCGCGGTGCCAGCACCTCTACAATTGTTCTACAATTTTAAGTGCTGATTTACCACGTGCTTAGCGGTGAAGGAAAACATCGTGAGGA
Source organism: Luehdorfia chinensis (assembly GCA_019845155.1). Lineage (NCBI taxonomy): Eukaryota > Metazoa > Arthropoda > Insecta > Lepidoptera > Papilionidae > Luehdorfia > Luehdorfia chinensis. The sequence goes on along the minus strand of JAHVAK010000363.1, from coordinate 5,212,125 downwards.
AACCTGCATGTCCGAGGAATAGAAATACTTCGAGGACCACTTGCCACGTCGCCTCCATTTTGCTACGAGTCAAAAAATTCTTAATCTCCATTGCGTTCCCATATGCAGTATAGTGACGGCATTGTATATTATGGTGTTATTTTTCACAATAAAGGTTGTCCGTATGTACATTTTCGCTGATGTAATTGCTGTTAGCCTTCTCGGCTTTTACAGCTCCATCGGATACTGTGCTTGCGGGCCAGGGGCCCGCGTGCCAGGTTTGGTTTGACCCAAACATAAATAAATATATAAACTCCTACAAAAACCTCGAAATTAGGACTGTGTCGCGTTCGCCGCATGCTTTCGCGATTTCGAATATCTTAAATATTTTAAGTCGTCTAAAGACCGTTTGAGGGAGGCTGCGGGCCTCCATTCGGACTGTCCACTTGTGTGTCGGTAACTCTGGGCAGTGAGAACCGCCCTGGAGCACGGGTGAATCGTGTGTACGCGGTGTGATTATTGACTATTGCGCGCCGCTCTCTACAGCGGTCGAGCGTCGTGGTGCGTGTTATATTAAAGCTATTGACTGTGTGAACAGTGTGGCCCGGCTCGTGACTGACCGTATCGTGGTCAGGAAGAGCTGAGACGTCCGTGTCGTCTAGCAGGTTTGGCGGGCGACACTTGCGGTCGGTCGCGATTCTGTTTGGTCGGTAATTTGCTGCTTCAACCACCAGCGGGTTTGGATGAACCGCGGCTTTTTCGAAAAGTCGCTTCGTACAACATCTCGGTAGGAAAGCGGTGCTATCGTACTCTGCCGGACACCTATCGGTCCCGTCTCGTCTCGGAACTCATCTCATGAGCGTTATTTCGGGCGGTTCGATTATGTATTAGTGACTGTGTTAGCGTTTACAATTGTCACACTATAATATCTCCTTAACAATTGGTAACTACCGACATTGTGGTCTACCGGAAGTGGTCGCCGTGGTTGAAAACAGGCCGGAAGGCAATTACCACCGTACAAATAATTATAGTTTTCCTCCTATCTTTGCAGACAGTCGTTTGATTAGTTACATAAGCTTAGTTATAAAGCTTTCGAACCTAGCGGCTGTTAAAGAAAGTGCGTGACCGCGCGGCCGCTTTGATTTTTTATTGCCTACTATATAAATCAATACAAGTTAATAAGAATGTCTGTCTGTGATTTCGAATATTTTAGTTTCACTAAACTTTTTTTTATACTTTATAAAAATTAATTAGAATCTGTTTTAATATAGATATCCTTATCCTTACCGTGTTTTGTGGCAATCTATAAGGAGTCCTTCCTTCTCTATCGCACGTCTATTATCGTCGTTTCTATCGCACGACGAAACTCCGGGCGCTTGGATTTTAAATCGTTTGGCACGATTTTGGGGTGAAGAAGGGTTGTATTTGATAGAGGTTTGGTGTCTGATCATAACAATACCACTCGCATTACAAGGTAGAGAAAATGAAGAAAAACAATTATAACATCTTATTAGTATTATAAATGTGAAAGTATGTTTATAAATGTGAAACTTTTTTTAAATCCTTTTGATTTGAAACACGATGAAACGAAAAAGCGTCACTAAAAAGAGACGAATATATACATCTATAGGATTTAGCCTGCAAGAGAACGAGATAAAACAGTATACAGTGCTTCCTATTATATTAATTTTTTCGAATTCGTCCAAATCTTCGATTTCTTCGTAAATGTTGCACTCATCAGCTCGACAACGAGATCAAAAATAGTAATTGACATTATATTTCAAAGATATATTTATCTAATATCATTTGTTGAAATTGAAAACTTGGAGTTTGTATAATATGTAATGTAATTAAAAAAGTAAAGTTTCGGCCAATAAATGTCCCACTGCTGAGCACAGGCCTTCTCTCATTTCTGAGAGGGTTTCGGAGCTAGAAAGAATCGGCCTCGCTGCTCCAATGCGGGTTGGCGCATTGGAGCAGCGTGGCCAATTCTGCACATATCTTCGAAATATTATTTTTTCTCAGACATGCAAGTTTCCTCACGATGTTTTCACCGCCGAGCACGTGGTAAATCAGCACTTAAAATTGCAATTAACAATTTTAGTGGTGCCATCACCTGGAATCGAACCCGAGTGACCTACTCGCGTTCTATGAAATTTAAAGCGAGCGCGTAGCTCCTGAGCTACCACGGCTCTCAATGTAATTAAATATATTAAAAAATTATTTTACATTTAATTACATTAATTATATGTAAAATAATTTTTAAACTTGGTAACAATATTATAATAATGAACCCTACAATTGTCCTACTCCTGCTACTCTGCATTGGTCTCATTCTCTCGAAGATTAGTTTTCTGAAGATTTCTTCTACCGCGTGTGAACTGCACACGAGTTTTTTAATAATTTTTTTTTTTTAAGGATTTTATAGGATTTTAATAAAATTTGCCATAGAAGTCGATTACCCTTTTTTATTTATAATAAAAATATCTATACAATAACGTAGTACACATGCTTACAAGGTTTCAACAAATAATTACTGGTTGTAGACAGAAGAGAGAAAACAGAGAAAAAAGTCTACAAAAATTGGACATAAAAACTATAGAAAGCCCAAACATGATGGATCTATCTTGAAAAAAAGAAAAGAAAGAAAAAAAAGAAAAGGCAAGGGAAAAAGGAAACGAAGGAAAAGCAAGAAAAGCAAGAAAATAAAGAAACTAAAGAAAAGAAAGAAAAGACGGACAAGAAAGAAAGAAACCTATTTATTTTAAACATTTTACATTTAACATTAATAAGTAAAACAAAAAGTAGTTGTTAAAAAAAAATACAAAATTTTTAGCATTATGTCAAATAGGATCTCGCCTCAGTGATAATCTGTGGTACCCAACAGCACTGGTTTTCAGTCAGATTCATTATTGACCCCACGAACAACCGCACATAGACAAAGTCCGAAACAGAAAAAAAAAACTTAATTGTTATTAAAAAATAAAAGAAAAAATAATTCAAATATGAAAGAGTCTTGCTTAGTTGATGAGTTCCTGTGGCGAACGTCCGTCTCCACCATCAGACCAGCTCCATGGTACAATATTATTTCATTGCCACCGAAGCCACAAAGGTGTGTCAAATTAAAGCTCAATTGGACATCGGAAAATAGGAGAAAATTTACTTACAAGATTTGAATCGGAAATACATACGAAGAAAGCAAATAAGAAAATCTTGTATAAAATCAATAACTACTAAATTTGAAATTACACCTTGCGTAACGGAAAGTAACAATTAGTAAGTAATGTAAGTTACCGCCACTTAAATGTTACTGGAAATTATTGAGATGCCGTGGTATCTCAGGGGCCGCAATACGACGCATAGTAACCAAGTAACCCCAGTTCGATTCCCGGTGTCAACACCTCTGAAATTGGTTCGCAATTTTAAGTGCTAATTTACCAGCAAAGAGAAACATAGTGAGGAAACCTGCATAAAAATATTCCGAGTACATATGAACATATGAGTACATTGCCGTGTGGTGGCGGCCTCAGGGAATCCCATCTGGTCCCGTGGGTGTAAAAGTCGACAGAGGAAAAATAGAAACCAGGAGTTGGGCAGCAGCGTCTTCCTGGATCATCTGAGTAAATAAACTGCTGTTGCCAACCCGCCTGCCAAGCGTGGCAACTGTTTCAAAATTACTCGAAAACGAGAGCTACAAACTATTGTGGCAATCTGTGGGGGTCGCCTATGTTGTGCAGCTGTGAACTAGTTATAGGCTGAAATTATGATGACACGTGAAGTCCGCCATAACAGCAGCGTGGCGGACTCTTCCCGGCTCCAAAATCCTCTCAGTAAAAGCAGAGGCATGTGTTCAGCAGTGAACATTTATAGTTAGCTCTAGTTGCTTCACTTTTTTAAAAATATCTATATTTTTATGAAACTAATTCTACGGATTTTATCGCGTTTAATTATACTATTTATAACCTGACGTTTCAGGTGCTTTACAGCAACCATGGTCACGGGAGGACGTGACCATTATATATATATATATATATTTATTTGATAAAGTGACGAAACGAGCAAAACGTTCACCCGATGGTAAGTGCAACGTCCGCCGATAACACATGCTGTGTTACTCAAAACATTTCTGTGTAGCACAACACTGCGCCCGTCACCCTGAGACATCAGTTCTTAAGTCTCATATGACCAGTGATTACGCTGGCTCTCAGTGCCCTTCAAACCGAAACACAGTAATGTTTGCACTCTACTGCTTCACGGCAGAATAACTGACCCTGGGATGGTACCTGCCTAGACAGTTTTATACATATATATATTCCTGGTAAAAGTATATTATCATTGAGGAAACCAATGTAATAGGCGCGATGAGAAGCTTTCTAATATTTCCTTAACTAATAGTTCCTAATAGCTTTTAACATGACTAATACGGTTGGAAGAAAATTAAATCATTCCCATACCGATATCTCCAATACACGGATATTCAGTTCTATGGAAATTATATTGTTTAAGTCGGACCAAAGTGAAACCCGCCAACCCATACTTGAGTATAGCGGTAATAGGACTGCTATTCCGGAATCTATTAGGTAAATAACGCAGTGTCAGTTATTCTGCCAGTCAAGCAAACGTGCAAACATTTTTGTGTTTCGATTTAAAGGGTTCTTACCGCTTATGTAATTACTTAAGACATAAGAAGTGATGTGAGAGACATGAGGGTTTCCTCACGATGTTATTCTTCATCGCACCTTACTACAGCTAAATTTTAATCGTACCGTCTGACCGGATATCAAACTCAGGTCACTCGCGTGCTTTTAAATTTAAGGCGAACGCCTGGCCACTGCGCAACCACAACTCAAGTCTAATATAATTGAGATATTCTTTAAAGAACACTAGCAATGCTATTAACATCCATACTAATATTGTAAATGCGAAAGTAACTCTCTCTGCCCTTCTGTCTGTTTGTTACCTTTTCACGGCTCAACCGCTGGACCGATCTTGAAGAAATTTGGCTCAGAGATAGCTTGCATCCTGGAGACCCGCATATGATACATTTCATTCAAAAAACTATATCCACTCTGACGAAGTCGAGGGCATCAGCAAGTTACTAAAATTCCTGTTAACCACTCCAGGTGAGCTTAAAGGCTTATGATAGGAGATGGTCCACGACAACAGTCGAATGGCGGGCACGACCTGCGACGTCACGTTTCTTAGTCCGTGCCCTAAACAATTAGGCTATTGCGCCTTAATAATTCCGATTCGATTCTCATCACTATACGGCAACTGAGCCTTGAACTTCTGTTTCAAATGTAAATTTTTAAAAATACTTGCTAATACCGTAACCCTCATGCGTTTAGTCAAGTCCACTAGACGACAAGTCCTCTCGTGGCCTCACAAGCACGCCTTGTGTTATGGCGGTTACGTAAGCAGGTGGCCGCGAGAGGGCGCGCCGAAGAAAGCGGCCACCATTCAATATTTACTAATAAGAACTCTTCGGTACAGTCATGCTAAATAGACTTTATGTATAGAAGAGAGATATAGAATTTACGTATGGTTGTCCAAAAATGTCGAAAAATGTAAATTCATATAATATTTGACTGTATAGTTTTACAAAATTAATACAATTTCAAAAGATAGCATTTCTATGCAGGAATCCATCTAGGTAGGTACCACCCCAGAGCCAGTTATTCTGTCGTGAAGCAGTAGTGTGCAAACATTACTGTGTTTCGGTTTGAAGGGCTCAGTGTGGTGTCACACATAATTGTTCTGGGTGACACAGCATTTGCTATGGGCAGACGTTGCACTTACCATCAGGTGAACGTTTTATTCGTTTCGTCACTATATAGAATAAAAAAAAGATTTAAAAATAATGAGTAATGAAGTATTATTTTATAATAATGAAGTGGGTAACAACCATAACATAGTGTGTATGTCATAATCAGAATTGTATTATGTCAATCTTACTACGTACTATTTAATAGTACACGTATTATTAAATAGTTGTAGCGAAATTATCTGACATCGATATTTTTTCCCGCCGAAGCCGTGTGGTGGCGGCTCGTTAAAAGAATACTACCACTCCATCGCATCCAATGGATCTCGTAAAAGGCGAGTAAGTAATTAAACTACACTGTGCACCCAACAGCGCATGGTGGCGATGGGCTCACCACCTATCACACCAAGTGCATTATATTGTTTTGGTGAAACGTGGATTGTGGCAGTCATCTGTTTTTGCAGTGAGTGCCCAGTCTCTGACTACCCCTTATGGGATACAGTCGTGATCTTATGTACGATATTTTTTCTAAACTCGCGATTATCATCATCATCATCATTTCCGCCTATCATTAGTACATTCCTATTCTATCACTGCTTCACATAGGCCTCCCCGTTAGATTGCGAGAAAAGGTTGCAGCTCCCATTTTGGAGGATATTGTCATACTTGCCACGCTTGGCAGGCGGGTTGGCAACCGCAGTTTATTTATTCAGATGTTCCAGGAAAATGCTTCTGCCCATCTCCTGACTAACTCGCAATGGCAAATAAAAAATAAGATTGTCTTAGCGACTGTACATTTCGTACGACGACTCGGCGGGCGTCGGCCGCTGTGGGCGAGATACGCAATAATTTCACCTCTCGCCCAAAATAGACTACGAACATTCCGCCGCAATGTAAAAGTCGGCTGCCGGATATGCGGAGACGAGAAGAGCTCCTTTTAAGTCTTTCATATTCACTTATTTATTATTTTACCTTAAGATTCCTATGCAGGAAGCCGTCTAGGTAGGTACCACCGCAGGGCCAGTTATTCAGCCGTCAAATAGCAGTATGAAAACATTACTGTGTTTCGGTTTGAAGGCCACTGTGAGCAAGCGTAATCACTGGGCATATGAGACTTAAGAACTGATGTCTCAGGGTGATAGTTGCAGTGTGGTGTCACACGGAAATGTTGTGGGCTACGCAGCATTTGTTATGGGCAGACGTTGCACTTACTATCAGGTGAACGTTTCGCTCGTCACGACACTATATCCTACAAAAAAGGAGACAAAAATAATTTCATCGTAACGTCTCTAGGACTTCCAGGTGGTAATTTATAGATAGAAATCTCTATCTCATTTCGAAAAAAAATTTATAAAAATATTTGACATGGTGCAAGCATCGCATAAAACATTCATAAATAATTCATTCGGCAGAAGCAAGCGAACCAATGCATGTTCATAACTTTACATATTGCCAACTACATGCCGCTGCGTTTCCACACTCACGAAATCGGATTCCTGCATAGAAATCCTATCAGCAGTAACAATCCGTCCCCGTTTTTTATTCTTTAAAGTGATAAAATGAGCAAAACGTTCACCTGATGGTAAGTGCAACGTCTGCCCATAACAAATGCCGTGTCACCCAGAACATTTCTGTGTGACACCTCACTGTGCCCATCACCCTGAGACATCAGTTCTTAACTCTCATATCCCCTGTGATTACGCTAGCTCACAGTGCCTTTCAAACCGAAACACAGTAATGTTTGCACACTACTGCTTCACGGCAGAATAACCGGCCCTGGGGTGGTACTCACATAGACGGATTCTTGCATAGGAATCCGTCTGGGTGGGTACCAATCCTATTACCAGTAAAATGATATCATGATGTCTACATAAAAAACTAAACTATGACTATTTGAAAATTGTAAAGTAATTGTATGTATTTTTATAGTTAATAGAATCAGGCGTTACTTTGCGGAAATCCATTATAATGAAGGAAGGTAAGTTACTTTGCTAAGATCCGCATGCAAAATATAAAAATGATGTATATTACCTAGTTTTTTGAAGAGCACCGCCCGCCCTCCCTCAGTAGCGTGCACAAGCAAACTAACACCGCCACCAGGAACCGCCACCAGGTACCCTCCACCAACCACTACAATACCACCACTAGATAATATACACCACTGAAGTCGAGAACACGACACGTGTTTCGCCCCAAAACGAGGCATTATCAAGCGTAATAGACTCTACGACAGGCGGCCGTCTGTATGGTGTGGTATTATAGTGGAGGCTAGGTAATATACACCATTTTTATATTTTGCATGCGGATCTTAGCAAAGTAACTTACCTTCCTTCATTAGTATGTATTTTTTTTTAATTTTCTGGTGGTATGGGTTGGTACCACCCCAGGGCAAGTTATTTTGTGGTGAAACAGTAGTGTACAAACACTACTGTGTTTAGTTTCGAAGGGCACTAGTGTAAACTAAAGAGAACTAGTGTAACCTAAGAACTGATGTCTCAGGGTGACGGGCGCAGTGTGGTCACACAAATATGTTCTGGGTGACACAGCATTTGTTATGGGCCGACGATGCACTTATCATCAGGTGAACGTTTAGCTCGTTTCTTCATTTTATCCAATAAAAATATGCAGTTTTAAACCAGCATGTGAAATTAAAGCAAATCTTCGTCAGGAAACCTGAATTTCAAAATGATATAATTTAATGACATGATAAGTCCGCAAACCCGCCGATACCTGCGAATTTGGCGAGTGCCTTGCTTCTACGCCGCGGGTCCTGGGTTCGAATCCTAGCCGGAGCCAACATTTGTGCAAAAACAAAAATTGTCGGTTTTCGGGTCCGGTTGTGTTGCGCATGCGACATTAATGTCTGTAAAACGCACCCACGATACAGTAGTAATCCTACTGCAGTGCTTCGTTTTTTATGGAAAAAAAATGCTTTTTCCCAGATTCACATTATTTACATTTAGGCGTGTACCGGGTCGTTTATAAACTTAGACCGGTTAATTACCTTATCGACAGCGATTCGAGCCGAGAGTTCTACCTCCTTGGTGCTCTTTGATCGCCCCTCGTCCCCTTGTTAGCCGGGTACAATTTTTTTGTCAACAGGGTTTAGGGGACAACGAAGCAGCAGACGGCGTCGCGACGCCGTGTCGTCGCCAGTAGGGCCGTTATATTCCTCACTTGCGAGCTCGCAAGTGTCTTCCGACGAAGCTGTAAAAACAGATAACAGCGTAAGACGTTGCAGCGACATCTATGTCGCCACATGAGAAGCTCAAGAAATATTCCCATACGTCCATAATCGCGCTTTGACAATTTTCTGATATGCGAACTATATATACATCATCTAAATATTACTAGTAGGAGGAGACGTCCTCCCGAGATCAGACCACTCGATCTGGCGGGTAACGCTACCCTTGTTCTTGGCATTTCAAAAAAAAAATATACCTGTGTTTTTTCTATATGGTCGTTCTCCGTCCAGAGAAACTTTAATAATGAATGGTCGCAGCGAGTAACAGTAGGTATATGTTCGAAATTTTAGCTTCCGTCGACGGAGAATATTTTTTTTTTATTTCGGTTGCTTTTTCTGGAGTATCTTCTATACAGGTTAACTGGATTACTTAAAGAGTCAACCGTATCTCATACCGTGGCCATCGTAAGTCGACAGAGAGAAAACGAAAACCAGGAGACGGCCAACAGCATCTTTCTGGAACGTCTAAATAAATAAACTGCGGTTACCCGCTTGCTAAGCTTGGTAACTAAGGTAAAATCTACCAAAATGACAGCTACAAACTTTTGTGGCAATCAAGACCTATGTTCAGCAGTGGACAAGAGATACGCTGAATGATGATGATGATGATGATGGATTGCCACAACCAATGCTGGCATTGATAATTTACGTGTGACATTTTCACAGTCCGCTTCATTTTTCAGACATTTATCTTAGACATCCAATGGATCTCGTAAAAGGCGAGTAAGGAATTAAACTGCACTGTGCACTCAACAGCGCGTGGTGGCGATGGGCTCACCACCTATCACACCAAGTGTATTATATTGTGTTGGTGAAACGTGGATTGTGGCAGTCATTTGTTTTTGCAGTGAGTGCCCAGTCTCTGACTACCCCTTATGGGATACAGTCGTGATCTTATGTATGTATATGTATGTTATCTTAGTATAATTTTACGACACCTACGGGTTGAGATGTGGTTGTGGGTTAGCGCCAATAGCCTTATTGGCTTAAGGTACGGACTGCGAAACGTGACGCAGGATCTAACCCGCCTTTCGACTATTGTCGTGGACCATATCCAAGCTTTTAAGCTTAGTTGTAATGATTGACAGGACATATTGGCGATGACAATGCTTAATATTCTTTTTAAAAAAGAGAGAGTCCAACTTCATTTATAACAAAACCCAATTGGTCCCATGGTCGAAACGTCGGGTTATAAATAGTAAAATAAAACGAGGTATCCGTAAGTTTGGTGTAAATAAATGTATGTACCTACGGAGTTTCTTTCGCCTGTTTCTCCTCCGTCAGAAGAAGCTCATTACGAAACGGCGGTACATTGTAAAGAAATGACGTTGGACAAACAAAATTTATATTTCTTACGTCGAAAAATCAATAATTTTAATTTTATTTCATTTCATACAGTATTCGCGTTATTAAAAGAATTTTTAAAATTATTTTATGGGTGGTAGGCTTCCTATGGAGGAGGAATCCTTCTAGATAGGTACGAGATATTCATCGTGAAGCAGTAGTGTGCAAACATTACTGTGTTTCGGTCTGAAGGATACTTAAGAACTGGTGTCTCAGGGTACGGGCGCAGTGTGGTGTCACACAGAAATGTTCTGGGTGACACACCATTTGTTATAGGCAGATTTTGCACTTGTCATTAGGTAGACGTTTTGCTCATCTCGTCACTTTCGCCTTTAATAAATCATTATGTAAATCGACCTTATTGTTTCCGTATGGTGGATTTTTTATATACTTCATAGTGGCACCACAACCAAAGACATCACTTTTAACTCTCGTATACCCTGTGGTTACAGCTCTGTAATGTTTGCACACTACTGCTACACGGCAGAATAACTGGCCCTGCGGTGGTACCTACCTAGACGAATTCCTGCATAGGAATCCTACCAACGGTAGGATACGGAAAATAATAACTTTTGTTGGTGAAATTCTATATTACTCCAAAACTCTATACATAAAAGTATAGATGAGTGTCCGGCAGAGTGGAATAGCATCTACCTCTTTCCTACCGAGGTGTCGTAAGAGGCGACTAAGGTATTGTACGGACAGCCTTTACATTCTTACAGAATAGCACCTTTATATGAAATGCTGTCACTATACTGCTCGTGGGAACGCAGTGAGGAGTTAGAATTTTTTTACTCGTACCAAAATGGCGGCGAGGTCGTTCGCCATCCGTCACGTCTCGTTTTCCGCGAGGGCGAAAAGTGAGCTACGTAGGTTGCCTCTGCCTACCCCTTAATGGGAAAAGGCGTGAATGTATGTAAAATGTTAAAACGTCAAATCGAGCATTAGATGATATTGGAATTATATTAAATGTATGTAGCATTTAAATGTCATATTACTTTTACTACGAAATCCAGTAAACTTTCAATTTCAAATGAAGTAACTCTTATTATAGACTTCCTTATTCCAAGTTATATACTCAGCATAAGTATGAACTAACCGACGGATGGTCGTTGCGATTGGCTCAATAATTTATAACATTACCAGCTCCACACCTGTCCAGCGACGGTCTCCGAGCGCTCAAGTTAAGACCACAAGACGGTAGAGTCAGTCCCGACGCGTCGCTTGCCGGGTTGACACGCGCTCAGTGCCCATAGGTTAACAACTATAACTTAACACCATCAGGTTAAAAGTGCAACGATGAACCATTTTTGTTTCACGGAAAATGTGATTCAGTCTGCGATAAGTTTTTAATTGTTTTTATATTTTTTTGGATATTTTTTCTGTGTGCGGACTATTTTGAAAGGATTTTTAGTGTGATTGGTGGTTATTAAAAAGGTAGGTTTTTATGCAGTTTTCGATTTGTTTTTATTGATATAAACCTGGTACGGTATGACTATTTATATTGTTTTTTTCATATGAATTCTTGGACTTTATGTAATATCATATACGAACTTCTCCGTATTCTATATTTACGATGCAGAAAATAAATATAGCTTACGGTTTCTTTTGGCGTCTTAAAATTTTTGTCATAATTATTGCGATAAGCGGCGAAGACCACAGACTTCTTCAAGGTGACAAGGATTCACCGCTATCACCTCGCTTGGCGGGATTGTGTTTCAGTTTTCGCGCTTTTTTGCTGATCACCGGTCAGAGTAATGTAAGGTATGGCAAATTAAAAGAAAGAATGAAATATTTCCTGCGCTGCACAGGTAGATTAGTGCTGTGTGGTGGCGGCTTACGGTAATCTTACACCCCATCTCATCCCGTGGGTGTCGTAAAAATTGGCAGAGGAAAAATTAAAACCCGAAGAAGGACAGCAGCATCTACCTGGGACATCTGAATAAGTAAGCTGCGGTTGCTAACCCGCCTGCCTTTACGGGTGGTAGGATTCCTATGCAGGAATCTGTCTAGGTAGGTACCACCCCAGGGCCAGTTATTCTGCCGTGAAGCAGTAGTGTGCAAACATTACTGTGTTTCGGTTTGAAGGGCACTGTGAGCTAGCGTAATTTCTGGGCATAGGAGACTTAAGAACCAATGTCTCAGGTTGATGGGCACAGTGTGGTGTCACACAGAAATTTTCTAGGTGACACAGCATTTGTTATGGGCAGACGTTGCACTTACCATCAGGTGAACGTTTTGCTCGTTTCATTAACATCATTAAACAAAACTGTAAGATATTTGTTTCTTTGTCAAATCAAACTAAATTGTTGAAGAAATAAGTGTTTATCAAAGAAAACCTCTCAAACAGATTATAGATATTTAAGATGGTCATTCCGCCTCTGTCTAAATACATACTTTTTAAACGTACCTTTAACAATAATTAGAGTAATTAAAACGTAACAAATTACTGAAACTAGCGCCAAGAGGCATATTCATATGCATTTTCTCGCTAAATTTAAAACAACTTTCACAATAAAGATCAACTTGATTACTTAAAACATTATCGCCCTGGACAAATGAAAGCGTCTTTTGAAAAAAGATAGTTTCTTTACTATTTCGAAGCCAGTACCTGCGAAGGAGCACTTCGAAACCGGAGACTAGATGCACGGTGAACATATCTCTTATTTTTGAACTCTCTAGCAGTTAATACTTGATACAAATTAGTAGGTACTTGCTGAGTGCAATAATATTCATGCTACATACACCTCTGTTAGGTCGTAGGCACGGCACTATGATATAACACGCGAAATCGACATATGCCGTTAGTTACTGATAGGTGTCGCTATGGTGTACAATTTCACATATCTCTTTCTAATCAAATTAAATAGCTGTGAATCTTCTAATCGTCTGTGTGGCGAGGACCGCCTGTTAAATGCAAGTCTTCTCTTGAATGTGCTAAATTATTAGGGCCCAAATAGTAATTTAGTGTGGTAGCGGCTTAAGAGAATCTACCACACCATCACATCCCGTGGGTGTACAGAGGGAAAAATAAAACTAGAGGATAGGCAGAGGCATCCCGAAACATCAGAATAAATAAACTGCGGTTGCCAACCCGCCTGCCAAGCATGGCAACTATGGCATAATTCCCCCCAAAATGAGAACTACAAACTTTTGTAGCAATCTATGGGGAAGGCCTATGTTCAGCAGTGGACTAGTGATAGGCTGAAAGGATGATGATGATGATCGAGAATTGAGTGAACTTTTTTCACTCACGCCAAAATAAGAATTTAAGAAAATGTTTGGATCCGAGTATAATCCGCCGTGGTTTGTGGATTTTAATTATTTTAGCTATAGAGAGTACCAATGTTTTTCATTAAGACTTCATTAAGTTTTGACGACCGCTGCTGCTGCTGGTAGGATTCCTATGCGGGAATCCGTCTAGGTAGGTACCACTCCAGGGCCAGTTATTCCGCCGTGAAGCAGTAGTGTGCAAGCATTCCTGTGTTTCGGTTTGAAGAGCACTGTGAGCTAGCGTAATCATCAGGGCATATGAAACTTTATAACTGTTGTCTCAAGGTGACGGACGCAGTGTAGTGTCATACAGAAATGTTCTGGGTAACACAGCATTTGTTATGGGCAGACGGCGCACTTACCATCAGGTGAACGTTTAGCTCGTTTCATCACTTAATCCAATAAAAAAAAAATAGTGATTAGAGCACCTGACTACCACGCCGCGGACCCTGGGCTCGTATCCCAGCCGGATCCCAACATTTCTGCAAAACACAAAATGTGGTTTTGAGGTCTGGTTGTGTGATATCTAGTGGCGGTTCCCGGTGGCGGTGTTCGCTTGCTTTTTGCACGCTACTGAGGGACGGCGGGCGCTACTCTTCAAAAAATAGGTAATGTACACTATTTTATATTTTGCATGTGGATCTTAGCAAAGTACCTTTCCTTCATTTTAATGAATTTCTGCAAAGTAACGCCTAATTCCATTAACTATGGCTATTGTGGCGAGTTCCTCTTACTTGAGAGGTGTTATTTATAACAGTCGACTTTTGACAGGTTTTTTTTATTGGATAAAGTGACGGGACGAGCAAAACATTCACCTGATGGTGAGTGCATTTGCCCACAACAAATGCTGTGTCACCCAGAACAACCCTGAGACATCAGATGTTAAGTCTTATATGCCCAGTGATTACGCTAGCTCTTATTGCCCTTCAGACCGAAACATAATAATATTTGCACTACTGCTTCACGACAGAATAATTGGCCATGCGGTGGCACCTAGTTAGACGGATTCATGCATAGAAATACTACCACCAGTTAGCTGACGAGTTACTACACTACTTACTCCAACTAATGTTTACTCTAGTGCAAGTAGCAGTACTACTAGTTACTCTACTAAGTGTAGCTCTTCCCCCTGTTACTCAAGCTATATAGTGGCCATTAAAACTCACTAAGATTAAAATAAGGAAGGGATAAAAAGACGGCGATGCGGTAGCTCAGGGGCCGGGCGCTAGCTTTAAGCCAGTCGAAGTACGCAAGTAATAGAGTTCGATCCCGTTGCCGGCACCTCTAAAATGGTGCAATTTTAAATGTTGATTTGCGAAGTGCTGAGCGGTGAAGGAAAACATCGTGAGGAAACCCGCATGTCCGACGATTAAAAATATTTCGGAGTCATGTGAAGTACGACAACCCGCATTGTAGCAGCGTGGCGGACTCTTCCCGGCTCCAAAACCCTTTCAGCAATGAGAGGAGGCCTGTGCTCAGTAGTGGTACATTTATAGGCTGTTACTTTACTTTTTTTAAAGACGGCCGCGAGTCACACAATGAAAAATACAAATTGTTAGTTGTTGGTCTTCGAATCTGGTGGTGGTACAGAGGAAAGTACTGGTGTGGGGCATCGTTTGTTAATAAAACTGGCATTCATAAGAGCTTTATACAAGCCAAAACTGAATAAAGAAATATTGACTTTAAAAAAAAAGAGAAACACAAGGGGAGAGGATGAACCATAATGTATGATTATGTTAAGAAATAATATTTCTTTAACTAGATAAGCAAACAATGAATAATTTCCCTGCAACACAAGTTTTCACCGTTGTTGGCGCACAATCTCTCTGGGTCAGTAAAACCTGTCCTTGAGAAACTGTCGAGAAACTTTTGTTGTTTAGTATAAATAGTTATTCAAAGTTCCGTCATGTTTGTCCAGCTAATGCATCGTGTTATATAAACATTTTATCTCCTCTCGAATGTCGGCGCAGGTCGATCTGACTTTCACTGCCGCGATTCAAGGACGGTTTAAGGCCAGCCGCGGACTTTGCGATTTGCCGACTTATAATTTATTTATGAATACTTTAACTTTTACTGGTGGTAGGATTTAAATAAAACTATTTTTACGGATTTTATCGCGTTTAATTTTGTATTATTTATAACCTAACGTTTCGAGAGCTTTACAGCACCCATTATCACGGGGGGACTGAGGTGACAGATGTCCTGATGTCGTAGTTAACCCGGAGTACCTACAAGTTTTAATTATTATTTTTGGTCCGATCTACGCACAAAGAGCTAACTGTGTGTTGAAATATTGCAGTGGTGTGTTTGGTTTTTGATTTAATTTTATTAATTATAGGATCCCAAGCGGGTTATAAATAGTACAAAATTATATAAAATTCCGTAAAAATGGTGTAGTATTCGCGTAAATTAATGAAATGATAGTGGTAGGATTCCTTTGCAGGAATTCGTTTAGATAGGTTCCATCCAGGGCCAGTTATTCTACCTTGAAGCAGTAGTGTGCAAACATTACTGTGCTTCGGTCTGGAGGGCACTGAGAGCTGTTGTAATTCACTAGGCATCATGCGAGTCTTAAGAACTGATTTCTCAGGGCGACGGGCGAAGTGTGCCACACCAAATGTTTTAGGTGACGCAGAATTCGCATTAATAAGAGGGTGCCATGACATGCGTAGATTCAATGGAAGCTTAATGTCATTGATACATATCTACTTAACTATAACAAATTTGGTTGTATAACATAGATTTAAACTTATGAACTGAATAAGATATATCATTATTTACCTGAGGTGATCGTAAAAGTGATCTTAAAAATAAATACAAACATACATATACATACATACAATCACGCTTTTATCCTATATAAGGGGTTGTAAGGGCCTCATAATGCCCTTTTCGCCCCCGTGACAAACGAGACGTGACGGGTGGCGAACCACGTCGCCGCCATTCTGGTAAAAGTCAAAAAATATCTTACTCATCGCGTTCCCACGAGCAGTATAGTGACAGCGTTACATGTTATGGTGTTATTCTTCATGAATATAGGCTGTCCGCGAAATACCTTAGTCGCCTCTTACGACACCTCGGTAGGAAAGAGGTGCTATACTACTCTGCCGGACACCTATCGGCTAGCTAAAAAAACATAGTCAAAATAAATAAGTATATATCATTCAAACTTTAGACACTTAAAAATAACCAATAAAAAAGCTGTGGTCGTGTCGTGTCTCGTAGGTTCAGAAATCCTACATAATCAATTTGTTCAAGACACACCGCTGCAGTGTCTGCGTTTTTTTTAGCGTGTGCATATCACTAGCGATATTATAGCTCATTATTAATGAATAGAAAGTTGCTCTGAGATAAACGAGTGCCTGGCGGAACATTCACATGTATCAATAGATGACAGAAATAATACTAAATGACATAAAAAGATAACAACAGGTAAAAGTATACACAGCTGACGCGAAGCATTGCCGCTCTAAAGAATCCGTCTAGGTAGATACAACCGCAGTGCGAGTTATTCTGCCGTGAAGCAGTAGTGTGCCAACATTACTGTTTCGGCTTGAAGGGCACTGCGAGCTAGCGTGATCACTGGGCATATGAGTCTTAAGAACTGATGCCTCAGGGTGACGGGCGCAGTTTTGTGTCACAAAGAGGTGTTCCGGAAGAAACAGCATTTGTTATGAATAGACGCTGCACTTACGATAACGTTTTGCTCGTTTAAGCATTCAAAACACAGTAATGTTTGAACACTACTGTTTCACGGCAGAATAACGAGCCCTAGGATGGTACCTACCTAGACGGATTCTGCATAGGAAGCCTACCACCATTATATTTATTGCTTCTGGTTCTTTCGATGACACGATCTAGAGCTTTTATTTAGCGGTTTTGTAAAATTGGAGCGTTGTTAATATATTAATTATAATTAGCGAGCATATATAGAGCAGCATGCCGTACGCGACGTAATTTTTTTTAGAATTGTGTTATGTTTTTTTTAATAATTCGTAGTGTGCGCTGGCCTCAATGGGATCTGGTGGAAGGACCACCTATCTTTGAAGATATCAATTCAGATATTTAATTCATTGCAGCATAGCTTTGGAGAGGTCCTATCATTTTTTATTTTATTTGATTAAGTGAAGATACAAGCAAACCGTTCACCTGATGGTAAGTGCAACGTCTGCCCATAACAGATGCTGTGTTACTCAGAATATTTCTGTGTAGCACACTGCGCCCTGAGACATGAGTTCTTAAATCTCATATGCCCAGTGATTACGCTAGCTATCAGTGCCCTTCAGACCGAAACACAGTAATGTTTGTTTACACTACTGCTTCACGGCAGAATAACTGGCCCTGCGGTGGTACCTACCTAGACGGATTCCTGCATAGTAATCTATCTATCTATCAACTAGCTTTGTTATCCCGTAATGAATCATCACGCTAATATTACATCAATATCTCAGAAGCGCATACATTAGAGTACCTCTACGGCATGTTGAACCGGTCGCCCGGTGACATGTCATCGACCGCGACCGTATCGCAACACTTTCGCTGAGATGAAGAAAGTTGTCAACTGTCCGCAACTGATTAGACACTCGGCGACGAAACCCGGAAGTCGATAGTGTTAATAAACAAATATTAAAGAAAGAGCGGTGGCTTGTTATCTATAGGGATTTGGTAATAAATTCTAACGATAACATGACGTAACGTAACTTTGTAGGTAAGAAAGAAAGAAAGATACAAACACATTTATTCACGGTCTAATTACAATAGATACAAAAACAAAACAAGAAAAGAAATGGAATTACACAGAACATAAAATAATATTGACCAAAATTAACAAAAGTGAAAAGATTATACAAAATGAGTCTGTGTAGCAGCATAATACTGTGAAATGGACAGGACTAAATAAAAATCGAGATACAGAGACTTAAATTGCTCTGATCTCGACACTGGTTTTCAGTCCTGTACTGTCAGTAGGTACGCATAATATTCACAAGTTTATGGTAATCTTGGAAAGTAGGAAAGTTTTTGGAAGGTTATGTACTCTAATTATATTTGGATAATGTAACGGAACGACCGAAACGTTCACCCGATGATTAGTGCAGTCTGGCCATAACAAGTGTTATGCCACGTGACACTCAGGTATCTATTCTTAAGTCTCATGTGCCCAGTAATTACACTAGCTGTCAGAGTCCTTCAAACCGAAACACTATAAGAGGCAGAACAACTGGCCCTGGGGTGGTACCTTCCTAGACGAATTCCTGCATAGGAATCTTACCACCAGTAAAAAACATACTAAAAAAAAAAATATTATAATATTTCAGAACATATTAAGGAAATTTTTGAATTACTAAAAAAAGGGATACCTGCAGAGTTTCTTTTTTTTTATTGTATAAAGTGATGAAACGAGCAAAACGTTCACCTGATGGTAAGTGCAACGTCTGCCCATAATAAATGCAGTGTCACCCAGAACTTTTCTGTGTGACATCTCAATGTGCCCATCACCCTGAGAGTTCTTAAGTCTCATATGCCCATTGATTACGCTAGCTCACAGTGCCCTTCAAAGCGAAACACAGTAATGTTTGCACACTACTGCTTCACGGCAGAATAACTGGCCCTGGGGTGGTACCTACCTAGACGGATTCCTGCATAGGAATCCTACTACCAGTAACCGCTTGTTTCTTCTGTGGATAGAGAAACTTCATTAAGATATGGTAGTAGACTGTACATAAATGCAAGTTTTTTAAACGAAACTTGAATTTATTATCTATAAGAATTAATATAATTTATTTAATGTGAATCATCTCGAAAATAAGAATTAATATAATTTATTTAATGTGAATCATCTCGAAAAATGCTACACTAAAATATATACAGACGGGTAACGGGCCGCAACGTCTACGGTGCAAGGTGGAATCGCCAATCCGTCTGCCGAATGAGGGGCTTATGGCTAATTCTCGTAGGGATAAGTTTATACTCAGCGGTGGGCTGTTTATAATTTAATGATTATAATTACTGACCCGCTTATTTAACGACCTGCTACAGATCAAAAATTTTCTGTCACAGACTTTTCTGCTTTCTTATTTTCCGCGTCGATGAATTTAGACTGTGCTTTTAAAATCTATAAAAGAAATTTTGAGTTTGAAAGTAGCATCGACAGTGACATCTAGCAAATTAAATCTACAAAACTAATATAATAGTTGCGGCGTATTATTTCTTAATTATTCTTATTTGGTAAGAGCATCCTGCCCATAATAAATGCTGTGTTATCCAAAACATTTCTCTGTGGCACCACACTGCCCCCATCACCCTCAGACATCGGTTCTTAAGTCATACCCAGTAATTATAAATTTCATGAAACTACATATATCTAATATATTGTAATGTATTCGAAGGTCGATTTGCCCGTATCGACAATTTCTTCCATAAAAAAATTAAGATCCAGAATTAGAAAGTAATGTAGGATTAAAATATATAGAGAAACATTTGATAATGAAATGATATTATTGCAGAAATGTGGTAGGTACAAAGTTGTTAAATACTTTATGTTTAGTAACACATATTTCGTCAAAAGAATTCCGACATGAAAATTAACAAACGACATGATAATTAATATATGTATATATATATTTATAAAAGGACAGTAGTATATAACATTACAATTTGATTCAACATAAAAAAAAATGAAAAATATATATTTGATTAAGATACATGCATTATTAAAAATCAATGTCACGTGAGTGTCAAATCAGCAACTTTATAGAATAGAATACTAATGCAAATCAGTCAAAGACTTTAAGAATTAAATAATGTCTTTTATGTCATAAAAAAAATTAATGAGCCATTTGTGAAGTTCATTTTTGAATTGTCTGACTGGCATCTCTAATTG
Organism: Luehdorfia chinensis; assembly: GCA_019845155.1. NCBI lineage: Eukaryota > Metazoa > Arthropoda > Insecta > Lepidoptera > Papilionidae > Luehdorfia > Luehdorfia chinensis. The sequence goes on along the minus strand of JAHVAK010000363.1, from coordinate 5,191,641 downwards.
ATTTTGAAAAAATCTCTTAAAGGCTCTTATTAAATAGCTTTATTGACATCACAAAACTATTTTTAATATAAGCTAGTACTACAATATGGTATTTGTAACTTTATTATGTCCCATTATTTTAACCTTTTTTGATTTTATTACATATTCTGAATTTTTAGACTGTCCCGATCCACTTTATTGTATACAGTCTTGACTGAATCACATCCGTACTAATATTATAAATGCGAAAGTAACTTCCTATGTCCGTCTGTCTGTTTGTTACCTATTCACGGTTCAACCACCGAACCGCTCTTGACCAAATTTGACACAGAGATAGCTTGTGTCTTGGAGACGGACACCTGATACTTTTTATCCGGCAAAATCAAATAGCTCTAACGGGATATTTAAAAAAAATGCACGCGTGTATCATCTAGTTATTGTATACGGTGTTTGTTAAAAATATTAAACAAAACAGTAAGTTTACCTAAGAATTCTATTCATTTTACGTAAACGTCAAATAATGAAATTAGTAAATTTTTAATTCATTGTATAGACAAGTCAACGCTCGCAAATTGTTGTTCAACGCAAATATCAGAGATTGCGTGCGATTCGCAAGAGCTCCTAACTAGCTTAGTGGGCCGGCTGTTTCCATTCGCGCAGTCCGACAGTATTTCTAGTATCATGCGGTTCAGCATTAAGAACTAGCGTAATCACTGGGCATATGAGATTTATGAATTGATGTCTCAGGGTGATGGGCGCATTGTGGTGTCACACAGAAATGTTCTGAATAACGCAGCATTTGCTATGAGCAGACGTTGCAATTACCATCAGGTGAACCTTTTGCTCGTTTCACTCACTTCAATAAAAAAGGCTACTTTATAAGAAACAAATAAAGTTTTGAAACCAGTCTGTGGTCTGACTCTAGAAATGATAAAAAACATTTTTTACTTGCCGTATGGTAACGGCTTAAGAAAATCTACCGCGCCATCTCATCTCGTCGGTGTCGTAAAAGTCGACAGAGGGAAAATAAAAACCAGATGATGGGCAGCAGCATCTTTCTGGAACATCTGAATAAATAAACTGCGATTTCCAACCCGTCTGCCAAGCGTGGCAACTATGGCAAAATCCCCTCAACATGAGAGCTACTGTGGCAATCATTGGGGTACCCCTATGTTCAGCAGTGGACTAGATAGGCTTAAGATGATGAATTTTTACTATAAGAACATTTGACTCTATAAAAAACTATATTCGGTTTTATAAAAAAGTCACTTTATTAGCTTTAATATTGAACATATTTAACTTTGAACATCTTCAACATTGAACGTCTTTAACATTGAACATCTTTGACATTGAATATCTGACAGTATTTCCCTTTGCATTGTGTTGACGTATGACGACAGTTTGTCTAAGTGGTTGACGTATCTTCCTGTTGAGTTGTCGGGCCACAAGCCCTTAGCGTAATCCAAATTTCTGCTAAAATTAACTTATAGTCGACTAGATGAAGCCTGCTACCATGTCCGTTTTTTTAAAAATAACGTGATTTTTCAGAATAAAAAAAATAGTCTATCTGGTGGAAGATTTTGCCTATAGACAAATTTTGATCATAAATACTTACCAAGTTACCACTCATGAGTGTCATTGTCATGCCAATCATTTTAGTGACTTCGTTACATTTAGTGACATTCTGGTCAAAAAATAACCAAAGAAAATCTTAGGTATCTCTATTTAAAAGTAATTTTTCTATACCCTCGGTAGCCAAGAGCCGGGCGGTCGCCTTAAATTTCATAGTACGCAAGTGACCTGAGTTCGATTCCCTGGTGCCGGCACCGTTAATTCTCCGATGTTATGTACTGATTTACCACGTGCTCAGCGGTAAAGGGAAACATCGTGAAGTAACCTGCATGTCTGAGAAATAAAAATGTTTCAAGGACATGTGTAGTCCGCCAACTCACGTTGAAGCCACGTGGTTGACACTTCCCAGCTCCAAAGCCCTCTCAAAAATAAGAGAAGCCCTGTGCTCAGCAGTGGGACATTCATACGCTGTTACTTTAATTTCCTTTTATTTATTTTACTGTGGAAAGATTCCTATGCAGGAATCCGTCTAGGTAGGTACCACCGCAGTGCCAGTTATTCCGCCGTGAAGCCGTAGTGTGCAAAGATTACTGTGTTGTGATCTGAGAGCTGGTATATCACTTTGCATATGAGACTAAAGAACTGATCTCTGGGTGACTGGCGCAGTTGGGTGCTACACAGAAAAGTTCTAAAGTTTCTGGTGACACAGCATTTGTCATGGGCAGACGTTGCACTTACCATCAGGTAAACGTTTTGCTCGTCTCGTCACTTTACCCAGATTTTGGTAAATCATTGTAGCTCAATATTTGTATAACGCTCGACAAATTGAAAAGATGTATGTAAATATGTAAACATAAAGCTTTTCTATTTATTTCTGTATGTTAGGAATGTCTAAGTAGAATTGTTTCATACTCAACCGAAGAAATAATGTACAACCTACACTACTGCCATTGTAGTATTTAATAATAATAATAATTGGGATTTTATTCATATATTATATTGTACAGTATTATCTCTAGTATATGTTTTAGTATCTTATTTAGTCTATATATCCCAGCCAGGCGAGAAAACTACAGAAATACCCCTAATAGTACTAATCATTTATTTTCAAGTATCAAAGACTCATTTAGTAACACAGAACTTAATCGCTACCACTACCACTCTCCAATCTTTTTTCGATCTGTCATCTTGATCTGAAGACCTCATACAATTATATAACGCGGCAACGAAGCGGCTGTACCGTGACGTGTGTAAGTGGACACACAGCGAGAATTCCTCACATGGCCGCTGTTCCGCGTTCCACGCGCTACGGTCCATATCTGGAACTTAGGTTTCACTTCAAACGGGTTCCGTTCCGACGATGTTATTGTTTACTTTAATGCTTCTCCACTAGTTTTTCTTACACTTTATTTCTAGAAAATTTCTACGGTTTCCCCGACTGATGAATTTCGATGAAGGTGGAAATGTATTTTATTATACATTTCTTCCTTCATATACTCTAAATATAAACATTATTACAGTTACTGCGTTTAGCGCTGATATGTTTAAATAACAATAAAAATAAAATAAATATCAGTTTATTGCCACAAAAATAAAAATTCAAAAATTAATCCTTTACGTGGCATGATCCTTAAATTAATTTTAGGCAAAAGAAGATGACTCAGCTTTTGCTGACACGGGATTAATCCCATGCAGCGCTGGTTTTGAGGCACTCCAGTCTCCCTAAGATGTTATACGGGGATTGTGGCATTTGACGGCTCCCCAATCACCATTAAGTATTGGAATTTGCCAGATGTCATTACCCCATTATACGGTAGAGAATAGAAAGAAAAAAATGTTCAAATTTATAAAATTTATTGCATAGAGAATGTTATTCACAATAATTTTTGTTTACCGTCGTAACTTGATTACCTTATGTTAAATAATATTTCAGTACAGAAAATATACAGAAAATAACTTCAAATCAGACAGACTAGCAGGCAGACTTAATTCAAAGCCTTCCAGAGTCTCCAGAACCGAAGCCACGTGATTTTTCACCATTAGTAAATGGTGAAAAATCGCGTGGCTTCGGTCTAGTGACAGTAAACTCAGTTCTTGATCCATTATCCCCAATTCCAAAATAACTTGGAGAAGAATTCAAAGAGAAACAAGTAAAAGAGTATTTGCTAACATCAACGCGAATACTTGGACATTTCCCAATTATCACTGATAAGGGTCTGAGAAATTAGATTAAAAATAAACTATTTCGAAATCACGGTTACATACTCGAAAACCTTATTAAATTACAATCCCAACTAAAACCTGACATCTAGCCAGTTATTCTGCCGTGAAGCAGTAGTGTGCAAACATCACTGTGTTTCGGTCTGAAGGTACTGAGAGCTAGTAAAATTACTGCTAATATGAGACTTAAGAACTGACGTCTCGTGGTAACGAGTGCAGTGTAGTGCCTCACAGAAATGTTCTGAGTGACACACCATTTGTTATGAGCAGACGTTGCTTGACGTACCTTCAAGAGAACGGTTTGTTCGTATCGACACTTTCTTCCATTAAAAAAGAAATATAGAAAAAAAATAGATCGAGCATTATGAGATATGATTAGAAACTATCATATTATGATTAAAAACTATCATATGAGGAATCAAAATTTAATCTAAATTTATGCAAGCATCAAAATAACAACAATAAACGTTTGGAACACGAATACGGAACATTTAGTGCATAATCCGTATCATTTATATCCTCAATTCCATAAAACAATTGCAACGTAAAAGTTACATCAACAATCGATCCAAAAGCCATGACACAATAAATTAGTGTCAAAACAAAAAAGTTTTCCCGCGGCGGCCGACGATGAAAGTCGTTCCGGTTTTCGGCGAAAGTCCAGCAGTTGAGAGAAAAAATGTCGTTCCAACATTCCATAACACTGGTGCCGTTGAATTAACACTGACCAGTGAGTTGACACCGGACTCGTGACGCAACACTGCTGGCAAATTTCTTTGTGTGTATTTTCATAACGCTCAGAAACGAACCAATGGCTTTCTTATAGTAAGTGACGAGACGAGCAAAACGTTCATCTCAATGTAAGTGCAACGCCTGCCCGTAACAAATGCTGTGTCGCGCAGGACATATCTGTGTGGCACCACACTGCGCCCGTCACCCTATTTAAAAAAGTGACGAGACGAGCAAAACGTTCACCTGATGGTAAGTGCAACGTTTGTCTATAACAAATGCTTCGTCACCTAGAACATTTCTGTGTGACTCCACACTGCGCCCGACACCCTGCGACAACAGTTCTTAAGTCTCGTATGCCCAGTGTTTACACTAGCTCTCAGTGCTCTTCAAACCGAAACACGGTAATGTTTGCACACTACTGCTTCACGGCAGAATAACTGGCCCTGGGGTGGTACCTACCTAGACGGATTCCTGCATAGGAATCCTAACACCAGTGTGAAGCGTGTCTGAAGTGTAGTTTATATATCATTTTACATAGTGACTATGTTAAAAAGCAACTAATGGATTTTTATATTCATATTACGTAGACCTTTCACTAAATATCAATGATAATTACAGTCTTTCTCAAGTCGGCGCTGCTGCATACTACTTACTGCACTACTACTACTTTGGGCACTGTGTGCTAGCGTAATCACTGGGCATTTGAGACTTAACAACTGATGTCTCAGGGTGACGGGCGCAGTGTGGTGTCACACAGAAATGTTCTGGGTGTCACAGCATTTGTTGTTGGCGGACGTTGCACTTACCATCAGGTGAACGTTTTGCTCGTTTCGTCACTTTACACAATAAAAAAAAAAAAAAAAAAAAAAACAGCCAAAGTCTACAGTTGTTTTTAATTAAAGTTCAGGAGATAATAATACAGTAATGTCTATACCGGTAAAACCAGTTGTTGCAAGTAACTTATTTCTTTAGCAGCACGTTTCACCTACAACTAGCGTGTATAATGTACAAAATGGTAGCGAAAAAACGCTTTGCGAGAAGGCCCCAAACGTTTACCTTGTAATTAACCTTTCCACGATCAAAATTGTGCTGATTTTATGTTACTTCACTAGCTTTTTGGCTTTAGCATACATACAGTCACGCCATTTTTGGGAATAGATATAACGGGAGGCTAACCATGCCGCCAACATTTTGGTACGAGTCCAAAAACCTCTTGCTTCCAATTGCGTTCTCACTAGTAGTACAGTGACAGCATTGCATGTATTGGTGTTATTCTGCACGAATGAAACTGTCCGTAAAATTCCTTAGTCGCCTCTTACGACACCTCGGTAGGAAAGAGGTAGGTGCTATTCCACTCTGCCGGACACCTACCGGCCACTTATCTCTACTTTGCGTAATGGAATTTAAATCTAAAAGTAACACATGATTCTATTAATTTATACTTCGAATACTTAATTGACTTTAACCTCTCTGTATATTCCGTGAATATTAAGGTTTAAAACTAAATTTGCTATAAAAAAGTAAAGTTTCAGCCTATAAATGTCCCGCTACTGAGCACAGGCCTCCTCTCATTTCTGAGAGGGTTATGGAGCTAGGAAGAATCCGCCACGCTGCTCCAATGCGGGTTGGCGGACTTCACATGTCTTCGAAATATTTTAAATTTCTCAGACATGCAGGTTTCCTCACGATGTTTTCCTTCACCGCCGAGCACGTGGTAAGTCAGCACTTAAAATTGCAATTAACAATTTTAGTGGTGCCGGCACCGGGAATCGAACCCAGGTCACTCGCGTACTATGAAACTAAAAGCGAGCGCCTAGCCCCTGAACTACCAATTTACTATAATAAAAGGAAATAATGATAAAAAACACACGCAGTAAGTTAATGTTTTTGATATTGTTTCGATTGTGAGAGAATACCATAAAAACATTATTTTTAATTAAGGTGAAAATACCGAAACTGTGTAGATCGGACCAAAAATAATAATTAAAAGCTGAAGGCACTTCGGGTTAACTATGACATCGGGACATCTGTCACCTCAGTCCTCCCGTGACCATGGGTGCTGTGAAGCACCGTTTTTACTGGTGGTAGGATTCCTATGCAGGAATCCGTCTAGGTTGATACCATCCCAGGGCCAGCTATTCTGCCGTGAAGCAGTAGTGTGCAAACATTACTGTGTTTCGATCTGAGAGCTGGTATATCACTTTGGATTATTTATATTTGAGACTTAAGAACTGATCTCTGGGTGACTGGCGCAGTTGGGTGCTACACAGAAAAGTTCTAAATTTTCTGGTGACACAGCATTTGTTATGGGTAGACGTTGCACTTACCATCAGGTAAACGTTGTGCTCGTTTCATCACTTTATCCAATAAAAAAAAGCGTCCGGTATATATAGTCTGGTAATAGTTCAAAATTAAACGCGCGTAAAAATTAGTTTTCGCGTACGTTAGTTACATAAAGCTCGAAATACATTTTCTAAATCAAATGACCGCGTGGCGAAAGTGGTTATTGTACCTGACTTCGCGGGTCCTGGGTTCGAATCCCAGCCGGAGCCAACATTTGTGCAAAACACGGGTTACGGGTTTTCGGGTCTGGTTGTGTTGTGCATGTGAAATATGTCTGTAAAACGCTCCCACGATTCAGGAGAAATCCTACTGAGGAGCATAAAAAAAATCAATTATCTTCCTCATTATACCTGGCAGAGAAACTCGTTAATTCGAAGAAACATCAACATTCTCGACGGTAAATATTTTTTTTAAATGCTTAACACCAATTTTAATCGTTAACAGTCTATAATTAAGGTCATCGGCTTAGCTTATTGCTATATTTTATGTTTCTAACATATTGGCAATTCTTTAAATAGGCCTACTGACATATAAATGCTATGTAATAGATATAATGCGCATATCGATTAAAATGATCTACGGAAACATTGACATGTAACATTTTATGTAATTACCGATTCTGTTGGCGTTCTGGTTGAGTGAGTTTGATAAAATATTTTTTATTGTAAACTAGCGACCCGGCGCGGCTTCGTCGTCGTCGTCGTTTCAGTCGGCGTATCACAAGTCCACTGCTGAACATAGGCCTCCCCCATACATGGCCACAAAAGTACGTAGCTCTCATTTTGGAGGGATTTTGCCATAGTTGCCACGCTCGGCAGGCGAGTTGGAAACCGCAGCTTATTTATTCAGATATTCCAGGAAGATGCTGCTGCCCATCTCCTGGTTTTCACTTTCCCTCTGTCGACTTTGTATACTGAAGCTCAAATCTTAAACTAAAACCTGATCTTTTACTTATCGCTGCTTTAAACCACAGGTGTCGATGTTGGGAAATGAAACGTCCGACTTAAATATGAACCTTTTGTAGTTGCTCGCGGTACACCTTTAAGCAATTTTTCATTTAATCAATTAATTAAAGGATCTCATTTGTTTATTGTCTGTCAGATCACCGTCGTATCGCATTATACAAGTTAGAAACATTACCATCTTTGGTCGATGATAATGTTCCTCAATTGTAACCAGCAGTCAAGCGAGGCCTCCCCCAACTTTGTGTTTATTGCATTAAAGTGACGTAACGAGCAAAACCGTCACCTGATGGTAAGTGCAACGTCTGACCATAACAAATGCTGCGTCACCCAGAATATTTTGTAGTCTTTTAGTGGTGGTAGGATTTCTATGCAGGAATCCGTATAGGTAGGTACCACCCCAGGGCCAGTTATTCTGCCGTGAAGCAGTGGTGTGCAAACATTACTGTGTTTCGGTTTGAAGGGCACTGTGAGCTAGCGTAATTACTGGGCATATGACACTTAAGAACTTATGTCTCAGAGTGATAGGCACATTGTGATGTCACACAGAAATTTTCTGGGTGATACAGCATTTGTTATGGGCAGACGTTGCACTTATCATCAGGTGAACATTTTGCATCGTTTCATCACTTTATTCAATATTTCTATGTCACACCGTCACTGTGAGACATCAGTTGTTAAGTCCCATATGCCCAGTGTTTACACTAGCTCTCAGTGCTCTTCAACCCGAAACACTGCTGCGCGAGTGGCGACACCTCTAAAAATTGTTCTGCAATTTTGAGTGCCGATTTAGTAAGGAATTAAACTGCACTGTGCACCCAACAGCGCATGGTGGCGATGGGCTCACCACCTATCACACCAAGTGCATTATATTATTTAGGTGAAACGTGGATTGTGGCAGTCATCTGTTTTTGCAGTTAGTGCCCAGTCTCTGACTACCCCTTATGGGATACAGTCGTGTTCTTATGTATTTACCACGTTCTCAGCGGTGAAAGAGAACATCGCGAGGAATGTCTGAAACCTACATGTAATAAAAATATTTCGAGGACTTGTGAAGCCCTCCAACCCGCATTGGAGCAACGTTGCGGACACTTCCCGGCTCCAAAGCCCTCTCAGAAATAAGTGGTCTGTGCTCAGCAGTGAAACGTTTATAGGCTGGTACTTTAGTTGGCTTAAGTTTATGGATATAATCTCGTTTATTTTTAAACAGTTCGCTTCCTGACGTTTCGAGCGCTTTACAACCATAAACCATAAACCTTGGGCACAAGAAACGTCTATTACTGTTATATTAATAATTATATTTATTATTAAATCAAGTTTAAATACGACGTGG